>WOFQ01000012.1:0-600000 GCA_012184525.1 Xenoacremonium recifei | reverse complement strand
AATGTCGGATCTGGCGTATGTGCTCCTCGTAGACGGGGTTTATTCTGATTTCTGCGGTCCCATTGACATTGACGGATGAAGCCAAGAGCACAGATGCCGGGTCATATGGCCAGTTCAGCTTGAAACCAGTGCTGTATGGAGCTGCAAAATCGTCGAGTGTAACTTCGGGATGAGCAATGAGCCATTCTCGAGCACGTGGCCTTGGAGGAGGGTTAGTGTCTCCCGAGGAGTTGGAAGAATGTGTAGCAGGGCCACTGACCATGGGATGCGGTCAATCCATGCCGAGTGCGGTGTTGAGAGCTGACTCGGGATGGGACGTAGCCAGTCAGGCATGAGATCCCAGCTCTGCTTGTCAAGGAGAACCATCCACTATAACCATGGGTTAGAAACTATCTTATGTGCTCCGGTGTCTTGTCTAGTGGCGATGATTCATCAGACGATCACTACAACCCACCTTAAGAAGGGTCGCCATCACGTAAAAGACGGCCACCTGCTTTGGCAGGCTCTCTATCTCGCGGTAGGTCCTGAGTACGTCGGCAACGACATTGCTAATATCGTCGTCCGACCGATGAGTCTCGTCCAGGAGGCTTGCGAGATTGGGTCTCAGCGGGAAGCGGGCAGCCCTCTCGCCTGGAGATGTTGGATGGAAGAGCGCCTCAGTGCGTGTAGCATCGACAAATCCCTGGAGAATCTGGTCGGCGAGACAGCTGGAGGGTGTGTTCCTGGGGTGCAACTCCCAAAGCGGCGTACCGAAGCTGCTGACGGTGCTTGCGACGCCAGGGCTCTGACCCTCGTCCTCGTTGCCGTCGCGGCCCAGCAGACTCAGCTGCAGGGCTGCATTCTGGGTGCGTAGCTGCGAGTTCTCGCTCTCGAGGAAGCCCAGCTTGGTCTCGAGGAGGTGCAGGGTGCGGTCGCGGTCCTCCAGGGCGCTGGAAAGGCAGGCCACCTGGTCACTTAGGGTCTGGATGGTCCATTTGTTGCGGTCTCGCATGGCTTGCTGCGACTTGCGATCGCGGGCTCGTTTGCGCTGAAGCTCGAGGTCGCGCGGCGACACGGCCGTCGTCGTTGCAGTCGAGGAAGCCGATACGGACGCTGAATCATCGCTGTTTCCGTTCCTGACGGGAGGAGCAGCGGTCGACGACGGGGCCATCATGGGATGGTACAGCAGCAGCTGATGGCATTGCTGGAGGAGTGGAGAGATCAAGGATCGCTGATGGAAGGGAGGGAGTTCCATGAAGACGGGATGTCCAGCCAGCACAGCTGCGGTACGTACCCTGAGGGTCAAAATGCCCCATGGGGGAACGGGGGAGACTGTTGACTGGGAAGGAGCCCACCGCCGCCAGACGCGGGGTAACTGCCCGGCGATGAGGTGTCCACCCACCTCACTAAAGCTCCACCTCCAGCTCCTTACAGGGCCCAGCACGGGCCTTTGGGGCCTTTGGGTCCTTCTGGCGGGGGCTTGCAGGGGATTCCGCCCGCCACAGCTTATAGGGGAGCGTCCCGCTGTGGAAATGGAAGATCCATCAGGGCCTCAAATCCATGCCTGAGGTTGGTCGGCTGCAACCGACTTGACAGGTCCATTTACGACCCAGCTGACCTCTCCAGCCGAGACTCCTTTTGAAACCTCGTTTATTGGCCTGCCAGTTTAGCCGTCAATTGGCAGCCTTTGCGCTAGTCATCCACTACCGCGGGCACCTGAGTAGCGCGTTCGCACCCTGACGAGTCAAAAGGCCCGCCACCTCAGGCCCTTGTCCCCAACCAGATTCGGATCCCCAAAGCCTCTCGAGTAGTTGCCTTTGTGAAGTGGTAGACGTCACGCGGGACTTATCATTAACGGCTTTGTTCTTGTCGCGTTTCTCCAAAAGTGCTTGGATAGGAAGTTATTTGAGTCCACTCTCAGTCTGACCAATACCCTCCTAGAACCAAGTATGGATGCCAAGGCAAGGGACTTCATCGGGGAGTTGAAAGCTAGATCAACAGGAACAGATCTTGAAGACACATGGTATTGCATTGCCGCACGTGGAATCTATTCCCCAACTTGTAGTCGAGATCTGCTGACCTCCGGCTAGGCATGCTCCTTTGCCGCAAGCAACAAGGGTGGGTATGTCGCCGACGTCTTTCGCGAGGCCATTAAAGACCGTGAGACCGACTATGAGTACCACAGACATGTGCTGAAACGAACCAAAGGTGATACAACTAGCTTTCTTCTTAAGATAAAATGATCTTCTGATGCTAATCCCTGCATGTTATAGAGGCCCTCCTCAAGACGGGCATCATCTATGGCATCCCGCGTGTCATCAACGCATTCCGGTCGCTCATCAAAGCCCTGCCATCGCCCGAGTCAAACGAAACATCCTCAATACGAAACCACATTACAGTTCCTGGAACTACAGACGAGAGGGGCATAGACTACATGTACAACATCTTTCGAGCAGACCTCGCCCCTTTTCTAGGCACTATGGACAGGTACTGGCCTGACCTTCGCACCCTCGTTGTGACTTACATCTATGGCTACTACCAGTCTGACACATCCATCTTGGATGCCATCACTACCTCTCAACTTAATATTGCTACTCTGGTTCCAATGGACGTGACTGCTGAAGTGGCCTGGCACATGAGAGGTACCATTCGGAACGGTGGGACGGAGGAACAATTGAAAGCAGCGTATGATATCGCTTTGACAGTCTGCAAAATCTGTGAAGTCAACCTAAAGAACGAGATGCCAAAGGCAGAGGATGTTATTAACGAGGAGCGATTGATTGTCGACTAGAAGAGACATGCTGCCGCGAGTCTGGGTTATTACTTTATATTCCTCTCTGCTTAGCTGTAGGGTTAACAAATACCAACGTCGTTAAATCTACAACTTCTGTTGTCTACTGCGCAATTCTGTCGCTTTAGCCACCAGTTCTCTTCGCAGCAACTTCCCAGATGTGTTCTTTGGCAAGACCTCCATATGGAAGAGCTTCTCTCTGAACCGTTTGTATGGCGCAACTTTCTCGTTGACAAAGCTCCTGATATCCTCCAACAATTCATCGACCGCGTTCCAAGATGCGGCTTCTTGAGTTGACACAAAGGCCACAGGAATCTCAGTGTCGAGCTTCTTGTCATAGACGCCGCATACCCCAGCATCACTGACATTGGGATGTAGCAGAAGAACAGCCTCGAGCTCCGCTGGAGCGATCTGGTTGCCCTTGAACTTTATGAGTTCCTTCTTTCGTCCCGTGAGGTAGAAGAAACCGTCTTCATCGACCCGCACGACGTCTCCAGAGCATAGCCAGCCATCTTTCTTCGCCTTCTCGGTTTCTTCAGGGTTCCCCTTGTAGCTCATAAAGACTGTCGGGCCCTTGATCAAGCATTCTCCCTCCATGCCAGGTTCAACATCGTTGTACTTATCATCCACGATTCGGACTGAGACACCCGCAGCTGGCCGTCCAACACTTGCTCCCTTCCCTTGTCGCATTTCCCGAAGAAGAGTCACAGTGCATTCGCTCATGCCGAAGCCGTTCAGTACTGCTGCACCAGGAGCAAGCATCTCTTTTAGGCTTCCCACCACATCGTCCGAAAGCGGCGCGCCAGAGCACATGACACTCTGGATATTACTGAGATCCAACCGCTTCACTTCGTCGTCTTTGACCATGCGCACCACCACGGATGGCACGAGTCGCAATACCGTCGCCCGTATCTCCGCACATCGTCTGAGGTATGCCATGTAGTCAAACTTCTTCATTGTCTGCGTATACGAGCCTACCCAGCCAGGGAGCAGGACCGCAGAGACGATCCCATAAATATGCGAGAAACTTGGAAAGAAGACTTCTCTCATGTGGCCATTGTGTAAGAATGGATTCGTCGCTCGCACACCCAGTAATTGAGCAATGAGATTGTGATGGGAGAAGACCACTCCTTTCGGTTTACCAGATGTGCCCGAGCTGAAGCACATTCCGGCTGGCTGTTTTCTATTGTCTCTTGACGAGAGGTCGAATGGTGGGATCGGCTTGACATGGTCTCGATCGAAACTGCCTGGATACTTGATCCTCTCAATTAGTATCGGCTTCTGAAGGATGCGTAGTTGACTTACGACCACATGTCCACTGGGAATAGATCTCGACGAGTCCCCGATTACAATTATTTGAGGCGACACTTTTAGTGACTTTGTCGCCTCGAGAACGTTTTGCAAGAGGCTAGCATCTGCGGCTACGATCTTCGGGCGAGCTACGTTAAGGTAATGCAACAATTCGAAGCTCGTCGCAAGAGGATTTATTCCACTGCAAGAATCAGCGCGCGACTCCCTCCTGAGTATACAGACGAGACCTACCAGAAGCATCCTCCCGCCCAAAGGATTCCATGCGCCAACGACGCCCACTCAATCGAGTTCTGCGCGTAGATGCATACTACATCGCCTTCAACAAGCCCATATCTGCCTTTCAAGATGGCTGCATCTCGCGCTGCATTATTTCGCAGGTCGCCATACGTGAGGGTATGTGCTGGGTTGTCAAAGTCGGCGAAAATCACAGCGTTTGGGTCCGCATCATCGGGGTCACTGGTGAGGAAGAATTGCGAGATGCTCTGATGGATGGGCACATCTGGCGTAGGATACGGCGAGCGGTAGATCATTGGGCCTGGCATTTCGACCGACTTTCCTTGAGTTCAGTGCATATTCCAGGGTATGGAATTGCTCGACAACGTCGCATTCTAGCGGTTCGAGGCCAGAGACAGAGACACGGACAATCACATCCAGAACCCTGGTTTGGAGCGAGACAAGCAAACAAGCGAGGTAAACACCCCCAAAGCTACGTCAATTTGGTGGCGAACGTTATTAGTCTCTTGGGTCTAATTAAACCATCCTCGGATTTCAGCCTGTTAGAGCCAACCTTTGCTAACAAATTGCCATTCTCGCCTAGAGACTTTCCCCTACAGATTCCTGTCGCTCAGCACGGCTTTCTCACGATCTCGGTCTCTCGGACTCGCGCCCCGGTGAGCCACCTCCGCGTTGGCCCTAATGAATCAGCGGCCTTCGGCTCCGGCGCTCGGATCCAGACATCCTCCTGATGATGCTTGTTGATGATCCACAGCGAAGATTCCCATTGGCATCTCACCCCGCACTCTGGGGTAACGAGTTCCAGCCGCCCGTGGGTTCCGCTCGTCTCCCCGGACTTCGGAGTCTGGGGGAGCACAATCGGAGCTCAGGATCAGGTGTGTGACGATGGGAGGCAGGGTTGCAGAGCGAGTGTATGCTGGCTAACAGAGCTGCAGGTTCTTATAGAAAGCTTGCCTGAAGATCATTCCTCCTACCCGGGAATAATTTACGCACGCACGAGTTGCTGTTGCATCCTGCTGGTGAACGCTCGAAGCGCCCAGGTTTCAACGCATCCACTCTGCAAAGTCCCTTTCTTTTCTCGAAAGAAGGCACAGATCTAGATCAAGGATCCTGTGGCTTATGTCCAGCTAAGAAAAATGGCGGCTACCGATCCTAAGAAAGACCTCGAGGGCATTGAGCACTATGAGAGTCCCATCGTGCCTGATCCCGAGAAAGCCCCCACGGTGATGGAAGAGGATGGCCATGTCACCTGGAAGACCAAACTGGCCGTACTGTCGCTCATCCTAATGTACGAGTCGTACTTATTTACTCTTCTCATGTAAGTGGTTGGCTTGGCCATTTGATCAGAGCGCGAAACTAACCTGACTCCAGGCCGGCTGCTGTGTTGACTTACATCAACGCCGACTTGGGACCAGATGCTCGATATCCCTGGATCTCAATCTGGTAAGTTCTAAGCCCACGACATGGAATATGTTTCTCTCTGACTGTGGACGTTAGTTGGAATCTCGGAGCGGCCATCATTGTCTCCGTCGGTGGACGTCTCTCTGATATCGCTGGTCGACGATGGTTCCTCATGTTTGGAGCCGTGTCTGGTGCGGTAGGCGCTCTTGTCGGAGCGACTGGTCAATCAATCAACCAGATGATTGCTAGCGGAATCATTTTTGGTATTGGTGGCGGCTTCCAAGAAATGTGTTTTGCCTGTGCACAGGAGCTGGTCCCTAACAAATGGCGATTCCAAACCCTCGGTAAGCCACCCGATTATTCTCATTCTTGCAATGCATTCACTAACAATTACAAGGTGTCATGATCCTTGCGAATCATCTGAGTTCAATCTCACCTCTACTGAGCTATGTCTTCATCGCCCACTCCGGCATCACCTGGCGGGCGTGCTACTGGTGGTGCTTCGCCTGGGAGCTTGCCACTGTCGCCATGCTGTTCTTCTTCTACCATCCGCCGACATTTGAGACCAAGCATAGTGAGGACCACAAGACCAAGTGGCAGCTCGTCAAGGAGATTGACTATGTTGGCCTTGTTCTTTTCACTGCTGGTTGTTTGCTTCTGCTCCTCGGCCTGAACTGGGGCAACGGTACTCACCCTTGGGATAGCTCCTGGGTGGTTGCTCCCATTGTCATCGGCTTCGTGTGCTTTATTGTATTGGGATTCTGGGAGGTCTATGCACCGCTATCATATCCCCTGCTCCCACCTCATCTTTTCAGACAATGGAGTCGATTCACGGCTTTCCTTATTGTCTGTTTCGTCGCTGGCATGGCCTACTATGCACTCTCAGTCATTTGGCCTCGTCAGTCCGGTCTCCTTTGGGTTCCGGCTGACCAGATCATCATGCGAGGTGTATGGGCAAATTTTATCTCATTTGGCACTATGGCCGCTGGTTGGTACTGCGTTGGTCTGATGCCTTGGATCAAACACGAGAAGTGGCAGTTGGTAGGATGCATTGTCATTCAGACTGCTCTGGTTGGCTCCATGGCATCGGTCGGCATTCACGACAAGGCTCAAGCTATTGGGACTGTCATTGCTATTGCGACTGTAAACCTGCCACCGAGTCCTCTCTCTTTTGGTATGGTGTCGCTACACCTTAAGGACCAAACAGACATTGGCATCGGTGTTGGCCTCATCAGTACATTCCGTCTGATTGGTGGTGCGATTGCAACAGCTATTTACACCTCCATCCAAACCAGCCAGTTTTCGAAAGTCTTACCTGGACATGTTAAGTCAGCTGCTTCGCAAACTGGATTCGCCGGCTCGGTAGACTCTTTGATTGCGGCTGCAGAGCTGAACACAGCTGCAGCTTATAGTGCTGTCGAAGGAATCACCAACTCCACGATTGCTGCTGTTCAGAACGCAGTGTTGGTTTCCAACTCGAAATCTTACCAGGTTGTGTATCTTGTTGCGATCGCGTTCGGGTGTGTGGCTATAGCCGCGGCGCTGAGTGTCAAATCTGTCGAGAAGTCGCAGAGATCAAATGCGGTGGCGGCGAAGTTGGAGGACGACCGAGAGCCTGTGCCCGGGAAGGAGGAGCCGAAGTAGTGATGCTATGGGTGTATTTAGTCCTTAATTCCATGGGAATAGGCGTAAGATGAATAGCCCTGGCCTTGCACGTTCGAGTTCAAAAGGGGGCACCAAGAGGGCGCTTTATCCTGATGCGGTGAAGTCTTTACCAGCACGGGCTCCTGTCTGCTATAAGAACAAAACTCGCTTGCTCTTTTATCGCACTGAATCCCCTCCTACCGTCCCAATGAAAGACCACGGATTCGGAATCAAGTGTAATGTCGCACGCTGGGAACATACTGCCTCTCCAGCGTCAACGTCATCTATACGAGAGTCCAGGAACGGTTACTAAAGGCATTGACTTAGCTCACTCTATCTTCGAGTAATTTCCCATTGTGAGCCTGATGTACGGATAGTATAGCCGTTTTAATCAAACATTATATAGCTTCGAAGTGGTGATGTCTCCATGGCTTCAAATCCTGCATAGTTGTTCGCATTGCTGTGCAGACTCTGAAACCAGCCTCGTTCCAAGAGATAGCAGTGAATTGCTTCTTTAAAGGGGATTATCGGGAAATAAGACGAAGCCCCTCTTGCTTTACTTCTGCATGGGCGTTACAAGCTAAGTTATCATTTATAGTGCCATCCTCAAACAATTTTCACTGAGTTTGCGCATGGGCAATAATGCAAACGAGGAAGGTGCACCTCACTTAAGTCTTTGGATATAACCTCCTGCTCACTCAGCGAGAATTCTGTCAGCTTTCTCCTCTTACATTCTTCCGAACTCATCTTCCGCAATACTCTGACAACAACGACCGAGTATTACGCATTTGTTCAGATTCCCTCATCTCTAGGAGTTCTTCGGTACGTCGACTTAAATACACGTATCCCTTGTTCGCGTTCATTCTTAACCCCGTTTAGCTGGGTAGCAACAATTGAGTAAGATCTTGGGGAGAAGATCGCCTGAAGAAACTGGTGAGGCGCCTGACCTGGTTGATTTATCTGCCTTGATTGGAATTCCATACTATTGTGCAGCATAGCAATGGCGTCATCACCGAGAATTTTACATCCGGATTTGGATTTGGACCTCGATCAGTTGAGGCCTTTGGACAAGCTGATAGGTCGACACCTGCTTTGCCTTTTCAACCAAGCTTCTTCGAGCTGGCCAGAATCAATCCAAGGAAGCATAGCCGACCAACTTGCCAACTTCTACTTCTGTCAAGATGTTGACATAGCAGTGAATGATCCTACAAACACGACTACGTATTCAGCCCTTTCTGACATGGACGGGAAACTTATTCATGAACATGTTGACTTCGAATCTTGGTTTTTACTGGCTGGGATTTACGGCATTGATCATCCGAAGTTACAGCCAATGCGAAACATCATGGAGAAAAAGTTCTTTGCGCCCATGACAAACGATTTTAAAACGCCGTTGGTCTGGGATGGCGAGGAAACGAAGCAGAGTTTGCTGGACGAGTTTGCTCAACTCGCAGAGACAGCCGACTCAGCAATGGCAGACTGCAAACGGGCTCTCCGAGCCATTCGCGACAGGGATATTGATTTGGAAAAGGAAATACAAAGCGATAGATACCTACAGAGCGTATTGAGCGAGCTCAAATTTGAGATGAGAGACTGCATCGAAAAACTTAGCTGGGCTAAAATTTGAGCTTTAGATGGCGGTGATGCGAATTGGATCATGGTTGGAGTTTGAGAAATCGAGGTAGAAACAAAAGTGCATTAGACCAACACATAAGATCCGTCCTTCAGGGCAGGCAAGCATTGACATCATGGACAGTAGACTACCTTGTGTCTTCCCCTGGGACTCTGCAAATACAATAAAATGTTCCCTACCATATGCCATTAGACCTCGAAAACGAGAAAGGAGTGCACAATCAACCACCCAGAGATTGGAATAAAGAAAGTCATTCTGGTGGAAATTCTTACCCTAGTATATCTGTGATGTCGAACTAACGTTTCAAGACTCAAATTCGCAGGGCTAAGAACCATCAAATTCTTTCAGACGCGCAAACGTGCGAGTTCAGAGTTAGAAGTTTTATGACCTCTCATGCAGATCCCAAAACTCGCCTCTCAAAGACCTGGACCTCGTCTTTTTGCAGTTTGCATTGAATCAGTCTTTCACGAGTATCTACGTACATTGGAAAAAAACTTAGCTCTCATTCTTGTTCAATGGGTTTGGAACAGTAAGTGAATATAGGCATCTCCATGTAGGATAAAATTTTCTGAGTTGGGCATAAAAGCTAATACTGAGGAAGGTGCGAGCGTTCTAGCCTGAGCACGATTTATTCGCCTTGGCTGTGAGATTTCAACTCAACTACTATCTCCTACACATCCTGTGGCTCATCTCCTGAGTGAATGCCGCAATAAGACCCAATCAGTCCTCGCCAGTTTGGACTCTTCTATCTACGAGGGCTCTTCAAGGTGTCAATGTGAGCATGCACTCTGCTCGTTAGTAGCGATGACTGACCTCAGCCAGCTGCTGCCTTTAATAGCGCATGTCATTTCCAGAGGAATAAGACTGAACAGAAGTCTTAGTGAGATTCTAGTCAGAGCTCAATGTTCTTTTTTCATTAAGGCTAATTTCGAACCAGGACGATTGGCAACAATGGCGTCGCCGCTTCAAATCAAGCCATCAGACATCGATTTTGAACATCTGAACCATATCAACAGGGTATACGGTCGGCTTTTTATCTCTCTATATAATACAGCATCAGCGACATGGCCCGAGTCGATTAGAGCGGCTGTGCTCTGTCGTCTCAAGGATCATCTCTATTGGCAATCTCCTTACCAAAATATGGAGGAGCTCGAATGCAGGAAAGTTTTCCAGAATGCCCTTGACGACAATGGCGAGCTTGTTCATGAAAAAGTTCGCTTCGAAGACTGGTTCATTCTTGCAGCGATCTTCGGCATTGATCATTCAGAACTGCAATCACGGCGAGAAATCCTGGAGAAGAAATACTTTGCGCCTATGACGGATGATTTTAAAGCCCCGAACGGCTGGGATGGATTGGAGAGAGACGAAAGTCTCATCGAGCACCTCCAACGAATGATATCAGAATCTTCATTGTTGGTGGATCGTTTCAACGAAGCCCTCATGGATGCAGGACGGAAGGACATCATACTCTCAGACGTCGCTTATGAAAACCAACATTTCAATGATTCTCTTTGCGAACTTGAGTACAACATTGACCAAGTCCGATCACGGCTGCGAGCTATGGGCTGGGACTAGAGTGAAGCTGGATAATGCGATACGATCTAGACAGGCATGGATCTAGATATAGTCACGGGCCAAGCAGGATGGGAACGATTATTCAAGCCAGAGCAAACAGATGCTTTTAACCGCAGGTATTTAATAAATTTCTTCGACCTGACCAACTCACTCCTAGAATAAGGAGTCGTTGACCGTAGCAATGAGCGTCAAGGACGCAGTTTTATAAATTGGGCACTGATGCTGACGGGATTGAGAAGGCTTCAAGAGATAACCCAACAGAAAAATGAAATTTAAATTCCACGTGAAACTATTCTTGGAAAAGATTCCACCAACGTCTATGTTTCAAACTCCAACAAGCAACCAAACAACCACTCATTAACCAATCTTCGCTAGACAGACACTCGACACAATCCATTGTAAGGTTTCAGGCTCTCGGCAGTGCGAGCTCGGAAGAAAAGATATTGTCACCTCACATATGGATTCCTAGCCCGCCACTTGAGCTTCATCCGCTCAAACCATCACGACCTGCCGAAAGTAGAACCTCCCCAAACTCAATCCCCAATCGGCCCCGCGACGGTCCGAGAAAGAACAAAATTCACGCCCCCCATACCAACCACCGAATCCGGCCAACTCTCCCTTTGACTCAACAAAAACCCCGGATGACACCGATGACATCCAGCCTGTTTCAGGGGGGCGTGACGTTGCAGCCTGGCGCGATCTAGAATACGAGAGGCTGGCGTTAGATCTTAGAGTCAAAATGGCTCACCGCCGCGGTGGCGAGGCGCGTTGAGTCGAGAGGGGTGGCAGCCTGGCCGTTGGGCTATTGACGGGGGTTTTCAGGACTAGCGGTGTTGAGTTAGCAGTGACATACTGAGATCTTGGGGTCGCCTCCCTTGCTTACCCCGGACCATTGCTGAGACTAAAAAGTCTGTCTTAGAACGCACAGTTCAGAACTTGAAGCTAACTGTATTGCATTGGTAGACGACTGGAAATCTCTAAATTGAATCTATACTGAATTGCCGTAGATGGAGTATGCCTCCTTTTTGGTAGCTCCGCTACTATTCCATAACTCAAACAAATCATTAACGCTTGACATTATCGTTCCCACTCACATCTATTTCTTCTCCAGGTACGCCTTCCAGCCAATCTCCCCGAGCCTTGCAGCCTTAGCCTCGACCTCCTCGCCCATACCCTCGATGTAATCCTCCATAGCCTGTTGATAGCCAGCGTCGCTAGTACCCAGAATACGGACAGCCAGGAGGGCAGCGTTGGTCGAGTTGTTAATACCGACGGTAGCAACGGGACAGCCTCGGGGCATCTGGACAATGCTCAGAAGACTGTCTTGGCCGTCGAGGTGAGTAGCTCGGACGGGAACGCCGATAACAGGTATGGAAGTCTCAGAGGCGAGCATGCCAGGCAAGGCGGCGGCACCACCAGCAGCCGCGATGAGAACGCGGACTCCTCGGCTAGCAGCCGACTTGGCTAGTTCACTCATACGTTGAGGCGTGCGATGAGCAGAAGTGATCGTGAAATCGTAGGGGACCTTGAACTTCTCGAGAACCTCAAAGGCACCCTTCAGAACCGCGAGATCCGAGTCGGAGCCCATGGTGACAACCACCAGAGGGTTCTTGGTATCTCGAGAAGAACTCAAAATTCCCGATGAAGACTGTACGGGAGCGGTAGGACGGAGCTGCACGGATGAGGCCTTGAGACGTTCATGGCGAATACGGTCAACCTCTTCAATGAGAGGAGCAGCGAGCTTCTCCAGGTTGACATTGGGGTTGTAAGAAGTCACGGTAATGTGTCCGATCTTGCGTCCGGGTTTCGATGACTTGCCATAGAGGTGAAGGAAGATGTCCATGTCGTCGCTGTATAGTGAGTTGGTCATGTCAACCAGGTTGTGGTGAGAAGCCTCCTCGGCACCACCAAGGATGTTCAGCATGATGGCACCAGATACCCGAGGCTTGAGCTGGATAGTAGGTGGAACGATGTCGAGAATGGAGTAGAGCTGAGCCTTGAACTGGCTCATGGCTGGGATGGTCTCAATAAGATAATGACCCGAATTGTGTCTGTGGGAGTAAGAGTCAGTTACTTGTCGAAGCTCAAGCCTCTTTAATCAGTTGACATAGCACTTACGGTCGAGGGGCAACCTCGTTGATCACAAGTTTGTCTACTACTTTTAGCATTGACTTCATAATCCGGGTATAAGAAGAACTCACCGTCCTTTAACCGGAACATCTCAACAGCAAACACACCCCTACCCTTCAGCGTTCGGATTACATCGGAGGCAACCTCTCTCGCCTTTTCGCACACAGCCGCAGGCACGTTTCGAGGAGGATAAAAGACTCTGGTGCAAATGCTGTCCTCGTGAATGGTCTCGACGGCGGGATAGGCGAACACGTCCCGAAGATTCCCCTGATCATCCTCGGTTCTCATCACCATGACCGCTAGCTCATCTGTGAAAGGCTGGAACTTCTCAGCATACAAGGACAGCTTTCCCATCACAGAGATAGCCTCTTTGAAGTCCTCAGCACTGTCGACCTTGAAGTTACCTCGGCCGTCGTAGGATCCCTTGCGCGCCTTCAGCATGAAGGGGAAACCGAAGGTCTTCGCGGCAGTCTGCAGCGAGGCGAGCATGGCATCTCCAGACTCAACAGCCATTTGGGGGGCAATTGGCATGCCAGCCTTGTTGAAGTGCTCCTTCTGAAGGTATTTGTCTTGGATGAGGCGCAGCGTCTCCCACGAGGGATGGACGGGGACCTTCTTCATCTTCCCATCAACCTGGACACCCTTCGTCGCAACCTCCTCCAGCACCTCGGTGTTAATGTGCTCAATCTCGACGGTCAGGATGTCGCATCTCCGGGCGAGCTCCCGGATCTTCTCAGGATCCTTGAATGAGCCTGTGACATGCTTCTCGTTGACGTTGATCTGGCGCGTCGGGCAGTTCTCCTCGTCGAGGACGACAATCTCGATGCCGAGCAGGGCAGCCTGCTCCTGCAGCATCCGGCCCAGCTGGCCGCCGCCAAGGATTCCAATGACTGGCTTGGGGGACATTGTGCAGCGCTTCCGGGGTCGCGGATTCGTTGTGCGTGTGAGCAAGATTTCCAATGATGAAATGCTCTTTCAGACTTTTCACCCAATGAGCGATGGCGGGGGAGGGGCACCCGGAATTAAGATAGTCCGGCGGGGCATTTTGTCCCATGCTCCTGGTTCGAAGTGAAAAGACCAGACTCAATTCATTAGACTACGATCTCTATACACAACTATTGAAGTTCTCAAATCAATTGGAAATGTCTGGCTTCTGCTATCTAAATAGGGCCTATTGTACAAATTTACTTTTTAGTTTTCGATGTACGGAGGGCTGAATTGGGCTTACCTACGGGAGTAGAGTATGGCGAAGATCAGCTATCATGCCAAAGCCACCATGCCGTGAAAGAGCCACTGATGAAGTGGCTGTGTGGCGGGCAGCTTCAGCTTGGCCGACACCTTCGTGATGTCATTTCCAAGCCATGGATTGCTTTTTTGCCTTTTTTTGTTTTGCTTTCTCTGTCTCGGGACATTCTTTTTTTGCTTTGTTGAGGAGGCCGCTAGGGACTTAGTTGGTGTTCGAACGGGATCTCACCCTCACCGCTGATCTACACGAGTAAGCGCGACACCATCTCACACAGGTTCACTGGACAGTCTTAGACAAGTTTGATAGCCATGCAATCGTCGTATTTTGAACTCCGCTGTATGACCTAGATCCATCCGTTCCTTCGCTCCCCGTCCTGTATCTATCAGAGGGGGCTTCCATTTTGACCCAGTCCCAATTGCCTCGTAGAACCGCTGCGACGATGCCGCGCGGTTCGTAAGCATGCCATTTTAAACGTATGAAGCCATCAATATTTCGTCCACCTCGCTCCTGGGTCTTCATGATTCCCGTTCTGAGCTACCGCAACGTAAACAAGTTCTCCCCCCAAAGGGCAGTGATTAGAGGCCCTTCGTCAGCCGTTCAACGGCGGTGACCATGATAATGGTGCCGAGGGAGCAGCGGCAAGGCAGTAAAAACACAGAAGAAAAACAAAAGAAGAAAGCAAAAGGAGAAAAGGAAATACAGATAGGAAATCGAAAACAAGCCCCGTAAACTCCTCATCTGAATGCCGCACAAAACCAGATTTCCGTAAAACGCCACGTAAGTTGAGACCGTTATCCGCTCGGTGATCTTTGTCTCTCGAGCCCAAAAAGTTGTGTTGTCTGTGTCAGACAGGGTATATAGTTGATCGCGAAGGAAGAAGCGCTCCGCTAGGAAATGGCGCTAACGCCCAACTCATGCTCTCTCACTCTCTGTAGAATCGCAAAGCGGAAGAACCGTTACCGCTGCAATGTCTCCAAGAGTCTGCAAGGGATCATGCGATGCTGAAATCCCATCTCCGTCATCTTCTAACCCCGGATAGCTGTTGCTGCATGGCCGTCACCGGCCCATGGGAAGCGATCCAGTAAAGCCTGCTGTTGCGCGTGGAAGGGCGCCTCGTTTGGGGGCGTACCAGCCATCGTCGTGAAGCTCGGCGATGCTGCAGTAGGTCGCGGTGTCGTCGAGTTGCTCCCATCACCGTTGGGCGACATTACTCTCAAGGGTGACGCGATTGGCGAGGCCCCGTAAGTTGGGGAGCTGAGATATCTCTGATCCCGAAGGTGAAGGGAGTGGTGCGTGGCCGGACCAGCGTGGTGAGTATGTTGGGGGCTTCCGGAAGACGAGTTGGTACTTCCAGTGCCCAAATCAGACCCTCTAGCTGATCCGTCAAATCGACCGTTGCCAAGGGTCCCATCCTTGAGCGTAGGACTCGACTGCTTTGAACCAAACTGCAAAACCACAATCGTTAGTACCTTTTTCTTATATATCTCTATCGGTAAGGCGTCTGTAAAGATTGACCGGCCACATCACACGGGCCATGAGTTGGAAGGGTTGAGTATGGTGCCAGAAGTACGTACAAAGCAGTATTTGTTGACCAATTCTTCATATGATGAGCTGGCAAGGCCCGGGGTCGGTGATCCAGTACCGGGAACTTTGACGCTAGGGGCCGAGGAGGATGACTCGCTGTTGGAGGTAGGCGAAGTGGACTTAGCACTCCGGACGTTAGCCTTCATATAGAGGCCGTCTCGATCCCGAGTCATGTTGTCCTTGGCCGCCTGCACAGCGGCGCTGAGAGACGCCCCGAAATCGTAGCGATTGGCGAACGCCAACCCACTAGGCGAAGAAAGCCCCTTGGTGATGTTATCACTAGCGAGGTTGCTGACAGACTTGGACTTGAGACGCAGGCCGCCAGTCGATTCAGACTCTCCGAGATACTCGTGTAGAGGCTGATCGTAGTTGCTGAACTTGGAGTCATCTCCGAACTCGTCAAACGTGACCGGCATCGACTTAGGTCGAGGCACGGGAGAGGACCCATTGCGTCGGTTGCTGCGCGGTAGACCATTGACGGGTCTCGATGAGGCGCCTTGGAAGTTGTTCTTACCATTCTGAGGCAGATGCTTCTTTCGGAAGTCGACCTGGAAGTTGGTAGAAGCGTTGTTGTCCCAGTACTCCTGCCCGTTGACGCTGTACTTGATACAGAAGAACAGCGTCTTCGATTCGAGGTTAGCCGTATCGGCCAGCTTGATCGAGAATGTGAAGCGATCATGGCCTAGCGGGGTCTCTCGAGGGCGGATCTCGTGGCTGTATTCTGCCGCAACCTCTGACGTGGTCTTCCAGTAATCAAGGGTAAAGCGGCATGTCACAACCTTATGGAAGGCCAGGTTGGCCACTGCAATGGAGCCAACAAGGGACTTCTGGTCGGTAGACAGCCAGACCTTCTCGAGACGGACCGGCATAGACTTGCGCGCGGCAGAATCGTGGGGAAAGTTGGCTGTCAAAATCTCCCACTCAAAAGGTGGCGACCGCGTGTTGGGACGTCCACCGGGGAACGGATATTCGTTATCGCTGTCGTAGTTCTCGACCGGCGATGACCCAGCACTGACGGCTAGCGGGCGGTCAACTTGAAGGAAGTGACGAACGTGCTCCAAGTGCGAGTCGAAATGTACTGCCTTCGAGAAGACGGGGGTGCCAGGCATGCTGGAGGGTCGACGATGGCTTGAGGGTCGCAGTGCAGGTCGAACGAGTTCGCCAGACTTCTTCCGGACCATTTGAGGCTTCTTTCGCAAGTCTTCGTCAAACTCATCTTCCGAGCCGGTCAGCGAGTTGTCAGCAGACTTGAGAACCAGAGCCTGGGGCTCGGTGGCAGAGCGAACATGGGTCACTCTTCGTCCACCTTTGGCGAGGTCGCCGAGGGCGCTGGTGCTGAAGCTGAAGTGCACGTTTTGCCTATTCATGTCGACAGCCAGCTGGTTCGCTTGTCGTTCTGGTGAGGGTGTCCGTTGTTGCGGGATCTGGCTAACAGCTTCTCGGAGATCGTTGAGCTTCTCCAGCTTTCTCCCTCGGATTTCGGGCGCGTCTTCGTCGTCACTACCGGAAGAGGCAGAATCGGGAGGTGAAATGACTGCGCCTTTGGGCATGCCTCGGTTGTCTGTGAGAGGCGGCGGTGATTGCCGCACGCTCAGGAGCGCCATGCCCTTGAGATCCTCCGAAGTGCCCTGGGGTGTTAGAGTGCCAACCGATACATCGCTTGCTGAGGGTGTTCGTCGGTGTTTGTGAAGGTAAGATGCTGATCGTGGCAATGACGGCCGGACCCCAGATTGCAGCGACGAGCGTCGACTTACATCAGGCGAGGCAGGGGCTGAGGAAGCTGGAGATCTATGTGATGGAGGCGTGTAAGGCATTCCCAATGCAACGCGTCTGAAAGAAACCGGGTGTGGGAAACCTGGGAGACGCTAGGCTCGCAGCCTTTCCACGCGGTGTTGCAGTGGGAGGGAGAAGGGGGAAACCGTGTATGCGATTTTCTTAGGACGAGGAAACGAGGTATGTAGGGGCGGTGATGATGGGGATGTCGATTAATTCATAGGGCGAGAACGATTAGGAGCTCGGCCAAACTTGAGACTATCCGATGGGAAGGAACAGGTCAGCATTATCGTCAACTCGAAAGATAAAGAGGTTTTTGCGTTGAGGAAGCGAAAAGGATGATCGTGAGGTGGGTGTTTGACGAGGGGCGCTGGGTTGGGTTTGTAATAATTTTCGGTCGTGATGACGCTTGATTCGGTCGACTTACAAATATTCGAGGCTGGCTGCAGGAGGTGATAGGCGATAAGGCGAGAGCAACACACAAAATGCTTTGGCAATATTCCAGCAACAAAGCACAGCGTGAGGCAGGCGAGGAAGGACGAATTGGGCAGCAAAAGTCACAACAAAGTGATGCTGCAAGTCCAGGAAGGAGGAAGGAGGTGGCAATCGGCGAGGGAGAGGTGAAAGAAGAGACGAGAGAAAGGACGGAGGGTCGTCGTCTCAAGGAGGCAGTGTCAATGGAGCGTCGTCGCCGTCAAGTCGGTGATGACGGTGAAGAAACCCCTTTCGTCGGCCGTCGAGGAGGGAGAATCTGGGGATTGATTCTGGGAGGGAGTCGGAAATCTTCTTCACAAGGAAGGGAAGCTTTGAAGAGCTGAAGGTTTGATAGTGCAAGCGGGGAGTGGGTTGGTTTTGAGTGCTGGGAGGACCGGCCGGGCCAGGCGGATTTGCACGATGAGACTAGGACGTAACTAACAGGATAGTTTACCAAAGATACCCAGAACCCAGTCTCCAGCGTAGGTAAGCCGCGTAGGCGTGGGCGTAGGCAGGGGTGGGCAGGAAGAACATGGGTCGTCCGGAGTCCGGGATTGTGAGATGGATGGGTGGGATGGATGTCGATGATGGATGCGATGGGATGGATGGCAAGATGTGATGGGGAAGAATTGTCGCCGCACCACGAATGCACGCTGCGATGCACGCCCAGAGGAACCGGGCTGGGTTGGCGACGCCAACAAACGAAACGCCCCGGGGGGTGGAGCGAAGTGGTGTCGGGGATTGGCGACGCTCAAGAGCCGGCCTTGCCTTGCCTCGCCTTGCCTTGCTTGGCCTCGATGCTGATGCAGATATCTCTGTCAATGCGGCGATTGGCTGGTGTTTGAGCAACGGTGATGCAGATGCAATGCACACGCAAACGGGCGAGACGGTTCTTGAGGAATCGCGAGCAGCAGCGAGGCAGGGAGCGCGGGAGGCGAGGCGTGTGGTCAGGACTGGTGGTATCAAGCATCGACTTCGAGGCACCGCTTCGAGGCAAGGCGCCTCCATCCGCCGTCGCCAGAGCAAGTCAGATCATCGAATCACCGCCCCGGCTGGGCGCTGCAGGCCGCTGCGCGAGCACAGTGAACCACAGTGTGGGAATCTGAAGGCGTCGGTGCTAGCCAGGGCGGAGCTTTTGGCCTGCAGGTCTTGGAGGAGCCGGCCGGGATGACCCCTGCAAGCGGCGCTCGCATCGAGAGATGCAAGAAACTTGGACGGTGGGGGCGCGTCCCGTCCGCTGCGCTCGCTCAGTTTTGCTCACCGGTTTGCGGATTGATCGATTGAGAACAACGGTTTGACGATGGATGTTGCTGGAACGGAAGGCTTCGCTTGCGAGCGCAGTTCGTCGTTGTGTCTCAGCCGTACCTGCCCACGCTCTTTCCCACCGGGCAACCCGCATCACATGACGCGCCCCGTGATGGCTTTTTTTGCTTTTTGCACTGACACAAACTCGTGGCTCTGACACAATCCCCCAGAGCAACCCTCCATCGTTCAGCCACCATCGCACAGTCTGGAACCGCCGCTGGAATCACTGTTCGCTCACTGGAACTCGCGCAAGATGAGCCTGAGCACAGCGCCCAGCGCCTCTGACCGTTACTGCGGCAGAGATGGCGCTTCTCCCACAGCAACGGCCAATGACGGCTGGTGAACACACTCTTAGCGGGGGAAGAATTTTTCTCTTCCCGCTGGCTAACCATTCTCTTACAGGCACCGAGCGCTGTCATGAATGATCCATCCCACGGGCGTTCCTGTTGGCTTCCCGCCGCCTGCCCAGGCGCCAGGCTTTCCCATCCCACGGAGGACGGCGGCGGCGGCGGCGAACCTCGACCGTCCGTCTTCCGTTCTTAGGCGATGCCTGTGAAAGAGCCGACGGGGCGAGGTCTAGTCTGCAGCTGTAGCGCCCCCAGCGTCTCCGGTCCTAGGAGATAAGCTAACAAACTGGTGGGAGAGAGGCACACAACAGCACTTTTTTTTTCCCGCTCTCGCCCTCCGTTCCGTTGTTGGCTGAGCCCGAGTCGACGCCGTGCGCCCCCCTTGCGAGTCTTCACCGTTTTCGACCTTAACTTGGTGGCTCAGAGTTGCGGCATCTTTTTCTTGAGTGGCGAGATGTTACCCAAATCCCGTCCCCAACAACGCCTGGCGCCGTCGCCCAAACGTTAAATCGTCCGAGACCAAGCGAGCTTCACGACCACCCTGTCCTCTCGATCCCATGGGGCTCCTCCTTTATCTTTATACGGAGGCGCACCGGCCACGCCACGCCCATGGGCCGGAAGACGGAGGCCGCGACGGTACCGGCACAGGACGGAGATGCATGATCTGATGCCATGGTTGGCTCCCCTGATAGCACAGTAACACTGATTGGGGACTTTTCGCTCAGCGGAGAGAAAGCCCAGTCCCACCATTCTGCACGGATTAGATACCGTCAGCGTTTGCTCTCTATCTCGAATCCTTACCTACCTGATACGACGCCAAACATTTTGACCAGGAGGCCTGCTCTCCACCATCTTGCGCTGAGCTTGATGCTTGCTTGCAGCTCGCCACGCCCCGGCCTCTCAACATGGGGCTTTCCCGTCCCCAACCAACGCACTATGAAGCTGTTGTGCAGTGTCAATCCGCCAAGCAGTCCCAGTCCTGGCTCATAACGGCCTGGTATCATCAACTTCATCCCCACCACCATCACATTTGACTGGGGTCATCTCTCAGCAAAGTCACAAAGTTGCCTCCCTAGATCAAAGAGAAATGATCCAAACATGTGTCATCATTACGCCTCTGCATTGGGTCGTCGACGGCTGTCGGCCTTGTGCACTGCATGATGCATTCTGCGCACGCAAAGAGACCCCGCCGCGCATGCGCTGACTGGTCATGAATCCCATGATACCAGACCGTTGTTCGCGGAATCTCTGGATCAATCTGACGAAAATCGGCATCTTCTACATCAGCAATCACCTCACTTCCATGTTTCGATGTCTCGGCTTGGCCCTGTCGGCAAAGCAGGCCATCGCCTACTCGTATGATGTGGGATAGCCATTCAGCTTCAGCTAGCACTGTATGGATCGAATTCCAGTCCGATGCGATATGCTCCCCGTGCCAGGTGAATCAATCGACAACGACCGGGCGACGCCCGATCCACTGTTACTGCGTCCGGAGTCGTCAAATTCTGGAGAGCAACACTCGGCCGGGAGTCAAGGAGGTCTCCATCCCGCTTGCGAGCATCGGAAACCCGTCTGGCTCCAGGGTTGAACTCAAAAGATAAGAGCTTTAACGAGGACGAGGATCCATTGGTCAATCACTGCCTGAAGTGTGCCGCTGGCTGGAGTCCGACAGCCCCTTGACGCATCTGTCCGACGCATGGAGAGGCTCTTTTGCACCAGAGATGCGGCCTACAAGCGCCGTCTGCGACTCTGCAACTGCAAGTCAGCCAAACGTCCAGCAATGTCTCCATCTCGATGCTTCATGGCCATGCCATGGGCTAGCCTTCATGATTGGTAGCTGCGGAGTCTCGCATGGCCCGTTCTACCTGACCCCTGTGAGGCTTTCGTTGAGCTAAAGCATGGGCCCATGCAACCACAAGGAACAGTTGCAGGGATATGGCAATCCGCAGAGCGAAATTGATGGGGCATCGTATAGCGACTCGCTATGAGCACGGGCCAGCCTCGATTAGCTAACGGGTTTTCATGACAACCATTCGGCGACCATCGTCTGCGGCGCAAAGCTCTTCGCTGCTCACCGACCGAAGAGGATCATCCGTCTCAGCCAATGCCAGCCTCTAGATGCGGCTGGCATGGTGTTCCTCGATGCAGGAGCAATTGATGCAGCCATTGGTCCATCCAACCCTCCAGGAGCCTTTTATTACCCCCGACAACGGACATCCCAAATCGCCACCTGTGGTGTTGCAACCCCAACAAGCACGGGCATCCCAAGCACTGACGCCGCGAGAACAGAGTCTCTGGGCATATCCCGTACATCCAGCACTTATCAGTCTGCGACCTGGCTGCCTCTCCAATTAATCTGTCATATTTGTGGGGGTTTTCGAGACGAGCAGAGCAAGACGCCCCGCCAAGAGTCGCAAACCGCCATGATCTGATACCTTGATAGGAGTCGTCAGTTTTATCAGAGCCTCGACGCGGTTCCCTACGGCCTCTGATGCCGTTTGCGTCCCGATGAAGACAATCCAGTCGGCCTCCCCAAAGCTCCCATGGCGCGCGGGAGAGCAACCATGCTACCCAATGATGAGGCCGATCGCTTCCTAGCAATCTTCGAACCCTTCGCCACCTACTCTGATCTTTCGCCTATTCGGAGATGGAGCACACCTCTTTCAAGACCCTTCGTACATCAATGGCATCTAGACCCTTATCCCAGTGCTTCAAGCAGGGACTACGTTGACAGCGACTTATTTCAACTACTTGAGTTGTGTTAGTCCTCATCGTTCTTCCGTGAGACGGGCCATAGCGACTCCCGGAGCACTTCTGCGAGCAGCCTGCGTCAACCTGGAACCTCTACGTCCGCGCTAGTCAGCAATCACACCTCTTTTGCTCCAGTTGCGTGCGACGTTGCTAGAACTCCAAGCCACATCGAGTTGTCGCCGTACGTTCTCGAGCATGCTCTGCGAGGCGCAGGAGGAACGATGGGGGAGCCAATCTTACGTTGATAGGCGGATCATTGCCATTCTTCCCAGCAGGATTTTACCTTTGCAAGGCCCGTCCCATGGAAATCTTGTTCTTCAGCCTGTCTTCCGGAATAATACAGTCTCAGCTTTAAGGGAACCGTCCAAGCCTCCGGATCATCCGCCCCGGACTGGGCTAGTGGAGAGAGCGGGACAGCGTCACGGCCGAGAGAGAGCCACAAATGACAGCCACATCCCCGAGCTTGGAGCTCGTCTGTCCAGCCACTGATCTTCATGCTTCAGTCGCCAATGCACCACTTCTCCGTATTGTAACCCCAAGAATGGGGTGTTTTGAAGTTGGCTTCCTCCGCAGCCCATGTACACCCCACTTTGAGCTTCACTCTCCTGAGTTTGTGTGCAGGTCCGGAGCATTCTCCCCCATGGCGTTACCCAAGCAAGCTCCCTGTCTTACGCGCGCAGTTACAGATGCACGAGATTTCTCGCGTTACTGCCGTGTACAGAAGTTACTGCCTGCGGTTACGTGCGTCTTTGGCCTCCTGCAGAGCGGGACTGCCTGAATAGTGCAGTTAACGGAGCAATGAATGAGGATCAAGGTCCCATCAATAGCGACAAACCTACTAAAAAGGCCAGGCAGACCACCAGCTTTGGTATCCTCAAGGTCCACAGGTTACGGCAAAATGGGAGCGGAAGGTTCCTTTGTTTGCTAAGCAGGTCCTGGGGGATGCACCGACTTCCGGACGCATAATGACACGACCATGACAGGGGCGCGAGAGAGTCAACTGTGGTCGATTGACTGGGATAGCTTTGGTCTGTCTAGCACAGACAGACGGTCCTGTCGTTCATTACTGAGACAACAAGGGCTCACTTCCAGAAGTTTGCTGGTGTCGATCAGGGCAAGCCTCAAAACGCCACAATCTGAGCGTGATGGGCTTTTCACACATTCGTCATGTTGGTCAAACACGAAAAGCCATGTTTGAGTCTCTAGGGGCGCCGATATCGACCTCAGGGTAGACACCTTCACGGGCCAGACACAGTAATGATGAACACTAAGATCGAGACCGAGCAAACGTTGTCTCGATGGTTGGTTGAAAGGTTACGAAGTTGCGGAGGCGGGCGTCTCGTGGTGCATTTCCCCGCTGATCGTCGCTGGGATTTCAGACGATGCTCACATGAAGCTCGCGCCGAGTGCTCAAACCTAGTAATAGCAGGAGAGATAAGGTATGCTTCGGGGAAGGCACACAAAACGAAGCCTGCTGACTGTCTCTTAGACGAGTCTGTACAAGTTCAGCCAAGGATTGCGGGTTAGACGGCAACGCTTGCAAGAAGCCTCCACGCCACGATGTAGCAACGACGAATCTTTGCTGATTCTGTCTCAGGCTTGAGGGTTTTGAGAAAAATTCCCTCGCCAAACAATGCCCTCAATCCATATTGATTCCTGGGGATGCCATACCGCCTTTATTACGCCTCCAGCCATCGAGATGAGATGGATGGGTGGATCGAGCACACCAAAAAAAGGTCTCCGTCCCACCAACCTTCAGATAACGGCTGGTGTTCCGTTTGCCACTCGCTTGACTGGCCTCGATTTTTTCCTCCTTTGCTCGCTTTGGCATTAGACTTCCCGGCGACATCCAGGAACTGCTTCACCCAACCTGCAACCATCACACTGTACCTTACCCAGGGGCCGTCCGTCGGCAGCGGGACTGTCAAATTTCGACTCTTGCGCATTCCCTGCTGGCCCTGGCCCCCTCGAAGCTATTCGCATTGCCGAAGAGACGTGGTCGAAGAATGACGTATGCTACAGCCAGGCTTGTGCTCGTCAGCATCGGGATCTTGAGTGTACGATCGTGGGATGGATCACGACGCGCTACGGGCTTTGAGTGAGCGCACTGTGACGGCGCGCGGCCCCAGCGGGCTGCCCTACTGTGTACTAGCTGCTTGTTCCATGGCACACTGAAACTAGGTGATCTAGCCTAGCTGCTTTGATCAACAGGAGCCCTTGAGTCGAGCTTGGACGAGGCTCTGGCTCCTCCAGATAGCGTCCCCGCGGGCTTGGCCGGGGGGCCCGGCGCCAGTTCCACCATCCTCTAACAGCCCCCGTCCGGCCCTCGTCCTTTTCCTTGCCCTGTTCAGGCCCTCGCCTTGGCTGCTGCGACGCTACGCTACACTACACTGCTCTGGGACCAGCCTGCCCGTTGAAAGGGGAGATTCCAGCCGGGGGCGCTGGCTTCGCGATATTGCACGCAACAATCGTTACTGTTTGTCACTGGAAACTCCCGAGAGGGTACGGATACGGCTGGCGGGTCTGTTTAGCCGCTGAGATGGACCTGGCAGCGCGTCTAACAGCTGCCGGGCTTTAATTGCGTTGCGGCTCTATGAATCGGTTGAGCTCCCCAGCAAAATACTTGCAAGACACGGCTCAAGAACACGCCAGCGAGTGGAAATCGCGTCATCGTCAACGCGCGAGGGAGGGAGGGAGGAGGGCGAGGGAGCCTGGCACCTGGACACCCGGTTTCCCTTCACCGCCTGCGCACGAGCAACACTTTTGTCTCGAAGTTGCGTCAACTCGATGCAATATGCAGTCGAGAGTGCGGGGTTGGCTGCATCCCTGATAAGGGCTCTCAAGGCTGCTGCTTCACCGGTCTCTAGTGCTTTCAGCTATGTGCTCGCCTTGCAGCGTTGGTCTGGAGCTTGTGCCGACGGCTCGTGTCGACCACTCACGCTTCAGCTTCTCCGTCCCTCCAAGCTCACTCCAAGCCAGCTCCATGCAGCATGCAGGTTAGGACAACCACACAGAGCTCGCTTGAGCATGGAGGGATGGTCAGCCCCCCAGTCCCGTGATGAGGTCTGCCATGCCCAACATGCACCACGACGCAACGGTCTGCAGTGAGACTTGCAGGCGCCGTCGAATATGCAGCTGAGGCGAGTGGTTCATTGGCTGTATTGCAACTGGGAGGCTTGAGGTGAGGCGCCCCAAACTGGGTTGATTGGATGTCGCCGTTCACTAGGCAAACAAGCCCGTCCGCCACGCCCGTTCGTCACCGCTCTTGCATTGTCTTGTCTAGATCTTCAGACTCTGCCCGAGAGCGAGGGCGCATCGTTCAAGGGTGGGAGCAGCCGGTTTTGCCGTCCAGCTTCACACCCTCCGGCGACGGCCCGGACAGCGGCCCCACCTGCGCCGAGCACCCTCTCCGGGGCCCGGTGTGTAGATCCATTCATTATATGCGCGCTGGAGCTGCTTCTGCTCGGGGGAAGTTACAGTGATATGCATCAAAGTGACTTCGTATAGGCAGGTCGAGATTAAGGGTAACTGTACCATATCGGATCTGGTGACTCTAATCTTGCGCCAGGGCAAACCCAGGCTCACATCATGTACGCCTTGCCCAAACACAGTGACGACTTGCTGTTTACACATAATGTCGGCCGTGGGGTAATGGGGCATCATCACCCGACAAGAACTACAGACCGTTCGTGGAGGGCACCATTTTCATCGTTCAGGGGTTGATGGCTGCTTCTATCCTGGGTGCTCGCCGCCGCGCCTTGATCGATGTAGCATTGCGAGGACCGTCGCCTCTGAAGGTGTGCTGCACTGCATCGGGCCATCCACGTCGGCATGCAACCCCTCCCTCACCCACACCTCGATCCCGCCTCCTGGTGGACGCTCACCCCCAACAGTTTCAGTAAGATCTCAAGTTGCTCGTCGACGAACATTGATGGCCTCCGGTGACTTTGCTCCTGAAATTGCAACGCATGGGATCACACGACGTGGGCTTGGCCGTCTGCACCCCAGACGGAGTGCCACACAACACATACATCTTCTCGCATCATTTTAGTAATGTTCAAATAACCGAATCCCCTCACCGGTTGTGTTACACAGCATTTGCGAGAATCACGCCTTCAACGGACCAGGGGACGTTGATTATTACGTGTGTCTACCCTACAGCGCTGTAGAGCTGATCGACGGGGTCCTGGGGTTCAACCAGTCGCGGCTTCGCCTGACGAGACGCCATTGATCGACACAGGATCTGCCCCTGGGTGAACGACTAGTGTACTACGCTGAAAACTCGAGACGTGTTATGAGAACCCATGAGACTGAAACGCCACGGCGGAAGCGACATTCTGGACAAGAGCTCCGCGTACGCGGATTCGAGGGGGCGTAAACGAGGCAAGGGTCTGTCAGCTGCTGCAGAGGCCGCTTGCTAACCGCCCTGGGTATACATTTCCTCCCCGCTCGTCTGCAGAACTCCGCGCACTTAATTGCTGCACATAAGCTTCAGAGGAATGGCTCGCAGCAGGCCTGAGCGCCAGCTCCTCTTGAACAGCTCCTTATCAACCAGAAATGACGGTCTGCAGAAGCTCGGTGGAGGCCAGGAGCAGAGGGTGTGCTCAGAGTGCGGGGAAGCAGTCAGCCAACAGCTGTTGGAGGGTATCAGTGCGGTGCTAGACACTCTCTCCAGGAGGGGGGATGCAACTAGCCACGAATCCGTCGACCGACTGTTTTGCCTGGAGGCAGAAGGAGGACGGCAACAGGAATCCGAGCCACAGCGCCTCTTGATACGGGCCTTGCCTGCTGGGGGCGAGTTGGGCAAAGCGTTGTTGGTGTTGTTGGGGCCAGCAGTATGCAAGAACCTGGCCCAGTGGCGCGACCGTTCTACGCCACTTCTGCAGGCGAGAGGAGATCAATTATTGACACTGTGTTGGTTCGTTTGCATTTGAGAGGCTTGGTGTTGACATGTGAAAAGGGTCTCTGGGGGGCGCGTCAGGCGGAGACGCAGGAGGTTGACCGAGATGCCAACAGCAACTGCAACTACAACTGCCAGGTTGGAACCGCGACGAGGGTGGCGGCAGCTCGCGAATGCCACCCTCTGCAACCGGCGATGGTGTTGAGGCGGAAAGAGGCAAAACCCGGAGAGAGAATGCATGGTAATTAGGCCAGAGACTAACTGTCGAAACTGCCACCGCAAGCTCCCGTCAAACCATCCTGTGTGGGACCTTGCGATTATCCATGAACTCAGACACAGCCTCTTGTGCTGCTCCTTTCCCCGGCAGTGCAATACGGAGCAAGGCAGGCGAATGATTGACGGGCACTAGCCCGGCAGAGGCTGAGAGACAATTGTGGTGCGGACGAGGCGAGACTCCATCCAGCCAGCCTTGGACCCTGGATGCAGGTCGATGATGTCTTCGATGATGTCGAACCTCCGCGGCGTGCCCCCGGGGTTCAATGGACAGACACATGGCAGCGGCGCTTGACGACAGGATCTACGCCTCAATGGGTGCCCGGGGCGTGGGAGGTTTCATCATTCGCCGCAGAGATAGGCGACGGGTGATAGCATCGCTATGGCGCGCAGTGCCGAGACCCTGAATGCTGGAATTCGGCCATCATATCATGCTGTGCATGGCCTTTTTACTTCGCGAACCCACTGGAACCCCGCCGGCCAAGGATATCCGCGGGGAGCATGAGCTGCGGCTGGAGGAGCGGATTGGTTGCTGTGTTGCTGGGCGAGGACCCTGGTGGCGTGAGAGTGTTTTGGTGCAAGAAAAGCTGGGATGATCTGATCGTTTAGTACGTCGTAGGAGAAAGAGGCTCCGCCGATGGTCGGAGATATTAGGACTTTTTCGACTTCCGGGTCTCGACTCGAACTTCCATATAATTATTAGTATAGTATGGAGTAGGAACGGGCTTTACTTGAGTGCCGAGGGACCCGAACTTGAGAGACAGTCCGCCGGAACCGATGTCAAGGATTCGGGAGCCCACGTGAACTGAATCGTGACGGATTGAGGCGCACTACATTGAAGTGATTCTGGTAACCGTTCCCGGCGCGGAATTGACGTATCACATTACATGTTATCATTTCCCGGAATAATGTGACTTTGTAGACGTCAACTGGTGATAGGGTTATGATCTGAGGCAGCCGGCGAGGCGATTGCATCACTGTCAGAGGCTTGCCTTGATAACGCGGAGAGACGATCACCAGCCATCGCGATTTGGCAGACGCCGATATCTAATCAGACCCTGGCCTGCCACAGCCTTCTTCCTGTCAGGGATTATGAGTCCATCGCGATCTGGACCCTGAAGACAAGACTCAATTGCATCGTCTGATGCCGGGCCCTCCCCCGTCTCCCCACGCTTCTCGACTCATCTGCGCGTCAAGAACCAGAGAATCAAAAGTCCGGTTTGCGATCCTGCGATTGCTTAGCGTGCGGGCTAGCGAGATGGAACGACGGGCGGAAGGAATTGTGGTCTTCTATGTAGCGAGAGAACATGGGCGTTGCGAAATAGCTTCAATCGCGAGCGGATGCTTCGGGTTTGCGCCGGGACACCTGACATGATGTAAAGTCCACCCTGGAGGCCTTCTGATCACTAGAGAGACTGAGATGATGGGATCTGTGGTATGATGTTACAAGTTTGACGATCATGCGGTGCTTGATCGTTGATGCTTGGTTGGATACCGGCTTGCGGCGGAGGGGTGTGAACAGTGACTGTGCGAACAAGAATGGAGCTGGGAATTATCGATGTTGCCGCCCCATGCGAAAGAATGACTTGCACAAGGGTGGAAATCAGGGTCCAGAGAGGCAATATCATGATCGTGCTGTAATTCCAGCACTGGGCCTTCGAACTACGAAATTCAGGGTCCTGAGCACCCATGATACTCATTGATAGCTCCCGTGAGGCAGCAAGAAATACGGGAAGAATGCTCTCATCACTGAGAAGAGAAGTCTTTGAAGCATGTGCATCCTGGATTTGCCAAGGGGTTTTCAAAATGAGGTGGCTGTGTGCCGAGGTAAGTTCGTGTCGACTGCGTAATCCCATGATATGATGATATGCCTCTGGAGACCAACGCCCTCGGACCCAACCTGAAACCGCGAACAGTGGAGGGAATTTTGCAGTCAGTATTTCGGCCTTCGTAGAAGTCCGAAGCTGTAGAAATTTCTTGCGATTTTCAGAGTCAAAAAACAAGTGCGTTTGCACCACCGACGGAGGCCTGCAGAGTTTGTAAGTTCAGCATCAACAGTTGCTAATCGTAGCCAATGAGGCGAGACTATCACCATCATGACGAAGTTAAGTTGGCAGTAAATACCGATTTCTGTGATATGCGGACAGTAAACAAGACAAGTTTGCTAAAGTATCTGGTATTTACAACCCCTGAGCACGAAGGAACCCCCTTTGAATAATTTATTGGATGTTGCTAACTCTCTATAAACTCTGAAGTTGCATCATCCACGGGAAGAAAGTATAGAACACCGTCGAAGACATCACCGAAGTTGCGAATAGTCTCCGAAGACCTTGTATTGTGATCTTACATGCGTCGTCTTGATTCACTCGTCCCAACCTACCGAACTCCTGATACTTGCGGCCCGCTTGCTAAAACACACATACAATCAGCTGGCGATACTTCTGAAAGAAAAGGGTTTATGCTTTCGATAGTTCTTCGATAGTTCCTCCGAATCTAGGAAGTTAGATGAGCAGACACGAAGAGCGAATGGGACAGTGCTGTCTTGACAGAGAGCTCCCTAGGTTATACTGTGTTTATCTTGAATGCCAATGCTTCTAGATGGTGGCCAGCTCCTGTTCAGAGTTGTGCTGCCCTATTTCTGCTGTAGTCCGTCGATATAGCTGTTGAGTGTCTTCAACGTCTTGCAGATGCCTCCCCTTTGCCAAACGTAAAGAGTCCAGACGTCTGCCTTTATTAGTCATTCTATGTCTTACTATAATTGCTGATATAGAATTTCTTCTTAGGTGACATGGAAAGGCCTAACAATAACTTTTAGTAGTTTACGAGGGAAGATGGATCCCTTCGACAATCTGCAGTATCCTACGTAAAAACCTTCATCATGAAGTTCTAGATATGGCCATATTGCTTCAATTATTCGTGCTATCTTGTTAATCCGGGCCCTGAAACCCACGAGCGCTGACTATACTTCTGTCCAAGACCTCTACAATACTGTCCTTACTGAAACGTAACAGTGAAGAAGAATACATATCATATAATTGCCCTGATGGCTCTCGCTATGGATATAACCGCACATCTATCTTGAGAAAACAAGTTGATAACATAACGACAGGCTTTGAGTTACATCTTATGTGCTTTATATACAGAACGAAAACAGTTTACGCTCGCGGATCCACGCTTTCTCCTCATCCTTTCCATCAATCTCCTATGTATCATTGCCTACGGGTGTCTCAACTGAAGAAGATCCAAGAATGGACCGTCATGAACTGCAACAAGGTAAGCAGCATCGGTCTCCGACTCGTTCACATGCTGAATCTTCGACCATGCCGGCACTGCGAACGTGTCTCTTGAGGTCCAGTCAAAGACACACTTTTGGCCGGATGGAGGTTCCACGATGGTGTGGCCCTTGCCCTCATAGCAGTGATAGATGTACGAACTGCTCTCCTGTGAAACCTCTGTTGTAGCACCCGCGCTGATTCGCTCTGCGTGGACTCCAAGAGTAGTCGAGAGGGCACCACCCGTCTTGTTACGGTAATGGTAGATGGCGTGAGGACCTTCTTGTTCGTCTAGTGCAGCTTGCACAGGGCCCCAGGGGTGGCGCCATTCACAGGGGTCAGCGAGACTGGCCATGCTGTTAGCATCTAGAGGTTTGTTGATGGACGCGGCTCACTTACGTGCTAGGGTATCTCTTCTCAGCATAGCCCTCCGCAAAATGCACTGGGGCAAAGCAGAATAGAGGAAGGTTGAGCACGTCCAGCCAGATGACAGGTTCGTTGCTCTCGTTGCCGTGGTCGTGCCAGTGCCAAGTAGGAGTGACAACGACATCTCCCCGGACAAGGGGCATCTTCTTGCCCTCAACGGCAGTGAAGCCGTGGCCATCGATGATAAACCGACAGGCGTAGGCAATGTGCCGATGTGCGGGAGCAGTCTCATTGGGGTTAACCAACTGGAGACCTGCATAGATGGTGTCTGTAGTATAGGGAGCCTCTGATCACGCATGTTAGCACATCCCCTTCATCTTATAACATTTCGATGGACTCAACGTACTCATATCAGGGTTCACGAGCATCAGAACTCTTCGCTCAGCCATCTCCTCAGGCACCAGCTTGCCCGCCTTGGACAGATGGGGCAGCGCCTCCTTGTACTTCCACATGTGTGGTCGAGCGACCGGTCTCGGTGTTGGGGGAACCATGGCGTTCATCTGCGACCAGAGAGGCTCTAGGTGCTTTGATGGGAGAACTCGGAGAAACTCATCCATCTCTGTAGGCTTGTCGTCTATAGGGAGACCTAGGGAACCCATGTTGGCTGCTGGAAGCTCTTCAGTCTTCGATGACGAAATTCCCTGGTCAAATAAGGACTTGTTGGCAAAATAGATATTTGAGAGAGTATCGAAGCTCTTGGGGATTTCGGAGATTGGTATATGCTTTGTATATAGGGAGGGTTGCCGATTATAATTGCCACTGTTGTAGCTCGCGTTTCGTGGAAGAGGCCGAGTGCCGACAAGAATGCTGCAACATCAACTGTTTGTCGAACGATGTCAGATGAAGATCGAAGACTCCCCCGCAATCTTCCTCGCCCCCGAGAGCCTCAGCGGCTAACCTGGGGGATTTTCTTGCATATTCTCTATCGTGTAAGCCCCGAAGTCCGACATCTGGATCTCGGGCCGGATCCGAAGGAGTCGAACTGGTTCCGATCGGAACGTGCTCTGATTGGCTGACTCAAAATCCTTCGCTGAAGATACGGTCTTCTGCATTGAGATAGGGAATTCCCCGCGACAATCATCATGAACACCTTTAGAAGAAGTCTATTCGCTGCACTTTCTCGTCCAGTATTGACAGTGTTAACTCAAAGATCTCTGAGCACGATGGCAGCCCCGTGGAATCGACTGATCCGTTTCAACGACGACCAAGGCAATGAGACCTTTGGTGATCCTTGCATTGAGAATGATCAGGAATTGGAGACTCTACTGAAGAACAATGAACTTTGGGCAATAGAGTACAAGGGCCATAGCCCAACTACGGCTCTACAAAAGGGAGAAAAGATACATGTCCAATCATTGAAGAGCATTTTGAACCCTTCAGATGTGCCCATCGTTCGATGCATTGGCCTGAACTACGTCAAGCACAGTAAGTCTTTGAACTAAAAAAAAATAAGGATGCCATAGTTAACATGCCATCCAGTTCAAGAGGGGGGCCGGACGCCGCCACCCTACCCTTCCGTTTTCATCAAAGCATCAACATCTGTTGCCGGATACGATGAAGACGTTCCTATCCCGAAGGTAGCCCAGGATGGAACCGTGGACTATGAAGGAGAGCTGGTACGTAGATGACAAGACATCTCCGGGCTTTCCGGCCAACTTACCCGCTTCTTAGTCTATTGTGATTGGCAAGGACGCAAAGAACGTATCCGAGGAAGCGGCCTTGGATTACATTGCCGGATACTGCACTTCCAATGATGTGTCAGCCAGAGACTGGCAGCGAAATCCCAAGAAGAGTGGCGGTGTACCTCAATGGTGCTTCAGCAAGGGCTTTGACAAATATGCGCCCCTGGGCCCCATGCTGGTCTCACCCTCAATCGTGGGCGACGGTTCTGGTTTGCAGCTACGAACGTGGGTGAATGGTGAGGAGCGGCAGAACGAGACGACCAGCGATCTTCTCTTTGGAGTGCGGGAGATCATTGCGTTCTGCAGTCAAGGAACAACCCTCCAAGCCGGGACAGTGATCATGACGGGAACGCCTTCTGGCGTGGCAATGGGTATGAAGGAGCCGAAGTACCTGAATGATGGCGATGTTGTTGAAGTACACATTACTTCTCTTGGCTCCATAAGAAACAAGATGGTATATGAGTAAAAATACAAGTCAATTTCAGGTGTATCACCCGTGATATAATACAAACATCCTCTCAAGACTCGTTGAGAAGCTCCCAAGCGTGAACGTCGTTGAGCCAGGAGAAGTCATTGACGTCAAACGATATGCCCTCGAGATCAAATTGGCTGAAATCTGCTGTTGGCACTGTAAATTCATCAATGGCAATGGCCTGGTCGAGTCCAGTTTGAGTATTGATAGGAATACTAGGATCAATGACCCCTTCGTGATTGGGCGCGTTTTGAGTACCGCTGGCAGCATGAATTGCTGGAACATCTTGTAGAATCTTGGAGGAAAGAATGTGCAGAGCAGCTATACAGCGGCGCGTCGACTGCCCAAACATCTCGTGGCCTCGAAGGACGGTCATTGCCTGACCCCAAGCCTTGCTAACTTCGGGAGTTGGGAATACCCCAGGGCGCAGTCGCGCGGCGATGAGAACTGTGGCTGCGGAATAGACGTAGTACACACGATACCACCAGGCTGGAAGCAAGCCTACTGTACCATCGTTGGTCTGGTACTTGAGTAGAATCGAGATAAGTTCCTGGGCTGTCTCAACGCAGAACAGAGCACACTGCTGCATGACCCTTGTCTGTAGGTCCGTCTCGCATCGATTTGCCTCCGAAGGTGACTGTGACAAGCAGTAACGAGCTAGTATGGGTCGTAGAAGCAAGATTCTGGCGTGAAGAAATCTGATGCGGAGAATGACGGACTGGCGGTGTGAAATGTCGTTCTTGAGAGCCTTGGGGTTGTCTAACTGTAGGAAATCGGGGAGGTTGTGCTTCCATCTGCTGAGGCGCCGGTCTAGAACTAGGACGGTTCCGAGATCTTCATCTTCGGCATCAGAACTTCCTCGTACATTCAGATTACTGGGCCTTGTACGTAGTTCCGGACCTGAGTAGAAAGCCAGAATGCTTCCGTGGATGATATCGTAAAGATTGAGTGACTGCACGAAGAAGCTTGCATGGGATAGATCATTACCCATTATCGAATCGACGCCGGCTAGCTCTTCAGCAGAAGAAATGGGCAATGGAACCGCTGCAGCCTGTGCACTAGATATCATGACAGGACGACCATGCGTCGCGGAGACAATTCTACAGAGGTTAGACTCGCCATCAATGACAAGCAAGGCAGGATGCTTACCGGTCCATCAACACGCATCCATGCCAGAGTCTTCGTAGCAGCTCTCGTTCATCAGCATCTGCTAAATCCGCAGACGCTTCTGGGAGATGAAGCCCCAGCCCTTGGGCAACTCGAATGGCAGAGCCCACTATCATCCACGTCTGGTGCGGATGGTTTGTGCTTTGCAGGTACTGGCCCATCAAGAGGAGACACTGGACGAGCTCGACGGAGCCGGTATCCCAGACGCTAAGATGAAGAAGATCCCTGGCTCGACTGAAGTACGTGTTGCTGTTCTCATCCCGCTGTTCTGGAGTAAGATTTTCCATCATCTGGGTTGATATAGCGAGCACGAGGTTAAGGCTGGCGATGAAGAGCCGCTCATCAACGTCGATTGGTGTTCCTGCGAAGAGCCCATTGTATGCTTGAGTCCATCGTCCTCGATCTAAGAAGGGGTATAATGGATCGACATAGAACCAGTACAAACTGACACCATGGTCTGCCTGCCGACGCGGAGGCAAAACATAGTCAGCACTTGAGTCGAGATGACTCCCTGACCCAGCAGATAGCAGATTTGGCCGTAAGTGTTTCGCACTCCGAGGTGGTCCGTGACTCTGCTCTCCCAAGCGGGCGTCGATGGCGGACTTGATCTGAGCCGTGAATGAGCCGGCGCTGCTGCTCCCGAAATACTCGCGTGTAGGGAAGCCTTGATCGACAATAGTTGTCATGGAATCGATAACTGAAGGGCTGGTATCTACCTGTGGCAAGCTCTGTCCTGGACTCGGTTTTGGCGGGGATAGAGCGGGCAGAGTCCGGGTGGTAGGGTCCGGCCGCATTGGCCGTGCCTGGATATTGGGAGTCGTGAAGACACCGGAAGAGTCTGGGAGCTGAGAATCACGGTAGGGGGTCGAGATGGACTGAATGCTTCGTCTCGGAGAGGGCCCTTCGGCGCTGACGAAGGACGATGTACGCCGCTGAGGCGGGTTAATTCCATCACTGGGGGCGCCATTGTTGCCGCTGTAGGTGCATTTGTCCCTAAGATCCAAGCGTTTGGCGCAGTTTCCACAGGCTACGATGGGAAATCAGTCAGAAGAGCACGCTCCCGGGCCTGAGTTTGGCTCTTCCGAAGGCTCAGGCAAACCTCCGGGGGTCAATCATGCTGCTGGCGACTCACCGGGACGCACACCGTCACACTTCACCTTCCTCGACCGACAGGTATCGCAGGCTACGTCGATCTTGATTCGTTTCCGCCGGGGCTCAATCGGAGCAGGGAGTGAAGCCATGATCCGGGGGATGGTTGAAGCAGCACTCTCGGAACCGCTCTGATACTGCGGATCTCGTATGAAAGGGCGACTTCCGGCCAAAGCTCCAGTGGAGATACGGGTGTTCGCCAGTCAGGAATCGTCTCACAACCCCAGAATTCGGAATGTTTTGGCAGCAGCGGGAGCAGATTCAAGGATGACGTTGGTGGGTTGAGGGGCTCGGCAGGGAGATATCGAGGGAGAATGCATCCGAGCCGGTTCCGAGTTCCGTTCCGGACGTGGCAAGCTTCCGAGGTGTAGGGTAATTTATTTTGCGTCGATGGACTGCGATCTACATACGGCTCTTGGAAATCCACTACCAGACAAATACCGTATCGAGTACCCAGTCCTCATCTACTGGGCGTTTAACCTTCATTTGGATCGTCCTATGCTCGACATCGGTGTAAATATTCATGTGGCAGACTCTGGCGCTGACTGGAATATCAGCTTCGCTGTCAAGACTTTGCGGGTCTAAGCCATCTTCCTCAATCCCTATAATGTGTTTCAATACTAGAGAGGCACCTATACTATCCCAGACAGATTCCCGGCGGGGCGTCTCTGCAAGCATCTTGATAGCTCTCCGGCGCAGACCTGGGTGTCGGCACTTAAGAGCGGTGTAGAATAGGAGCGGCACAACGCCCATGTCGATAAAGAAGTAGGAAGGTAATGATACGAGAAGCCTTTCGGCAGTGCAGACAATGAACTTGAAATCCGACATGAAACAGTCGAATACGCCTTCGTCCCTGCCAGAAATGTTGGCAGCGAGAAGGACGCGAGAGGTGATGTGCCATAGCCGCATTAGGCTCACTTGTGATCGCTCCGCATCGTTGAAGCCTCTGGTCTCGAGAAAATCGTCGAACTTCTTTGCCCATCCAGCCAATCGTGACACCAAGTCCCAGTCTTCCTGATTCCGAATAGTACCAACAACTCTCTCGCGATATGCTCCTGGAAGGATATATGCAAGGGTGAGGTCGAGACTTTCTTTGGCTTCTTGTAGGGAGGAAAAGCAGTCTGGGTTTCCAGTACCCTGAATAACCGCAAGAAGTTCAGGTGGCCAGTCTGGTTCTATAGGCTTCGTTCTGGCCTGTAGAACTAGGCTTATGTAGACCGGTCGGAGCTTGTTGCGAATCAAGTAACCACTTGGAGACCATAATGATGTTGTATTAGGAGCCGAATTGGCGTTTGCATGCCAACGACTTATGATTGAGATGCTGCTGCGAAGGTGTGTATGAGCCGCCGGGTAATCGCCTCTGAGCCATTCAAAAGTGACGCAAAGGATCGAGCAAAGAAGTGTGATTTCCAATGCAGCCCACCCGTGTGTAGATATGTGATTGTTGAGAAGTTTGACACCTTTCAAGTACTGACTAATAGCCTTGCTTGTCAGATTATCATTGTTGTTTGCGTGAAAGCTCTCGTGGAGAAGGGCAAGGGCAACAACGACTTCTCTGACACATTCTTCTCGACGGCTGACCTGCAACACCAATGTGCTCCAAAGGTCGTTGTAAAAGAACACAGTAAGCTCGCTGGCAGCTTTGTGCTGAAAGTAGTACAATGACCGACGAGTCGAAAGGTCTAAGGGGAGAGAGGAGTCTGGATCCAAACAAAGAAGAACTTTTGCTAATGAATCTTGATCAGGTCCACTTGGTGATGCATGCCCTGGCTGGTCGTCGTATGCCCCAGACTTGGAGGGATAGCCGTCGCATATTCTTCCGGTGGACGAGCACCGATCACAACTTGGGCGTTTCTGATCGCAACGAATGCGCCGAATTCTGTGGTTATTTGTCAGTTCACGAATCTAGAGCAAGCAAGAAAAGATTTTTAGGGTGTTGTTAGTAAACATACCGGCATACTTTGCAACCGAGTCGTGAGCGCGTGTGCTTCGCCCGTTTTCGTGGGGGGTTATCGGAGATGACAGGAGTGCTTGCCCCTGATTCGGAGGATGCGGCCATCAAGGGACTGCAGGGCACACCGGTGGATGTTTACGGATTAGAAATGCCCGCCGCGGCCTGTCGCTGGAGCCGAAATTCTTGTTGTGTTGATGTTGGAGTAGAAGTCGAGGTTGCTGAATGAAGACCAGTCACAGGCGTCAAGGAGGCATTCGAGATCCTAGTCTAGTCCGAATGTTCCGCCCCAGCTGAGGCGGGTCGTCAAGCTGAATCAGAGAACATCATTGGCCAAATCGTTTAGAAGTTGATGATCAATCGATTATTACCCCTGTTCCCCGTTTATCCCCGCCGACAAAACAGCCAGTACGAGAAACATCAGGGTTGCTCCGGAGTTCAGCTTCAATAATGGGTGTTGGGCCGTGGAAATCGGTAAGTACTAGAGTATCTACATCTTGGATATTAGAGAACAGACAAATCTTTCTAAACCTCACGTTCGAAATTATAGGGTTAGGAGTGAGGTAGGGTAGTGAGCTAGATTGGGGAGTTAGATTAAGAAGAGTTATTTATACCTGTAGCATAATAAAACGGAATACCGACCGGTCTGCTCTGTCGCATGCTATGAGACAAATTTCCACTGTCGCCCATGGAATAGCCAAGGATTCATCCCTACATTAATTTCATTGGTCCGCTCGTTTACAGCGTCGCGATATCTCCGAGTCGATTTTCTATTTCATGCCCAAGACCCTTTGACATTTTCTGAATGATTACATACCTATTCTTCTTTCATTCGTTTCGCTTCTTTGCTATCTACTCTGTACAACAGACAAACACACCTCTTTTGGATTCTATCTCTTACACCTGCTATGGACTCATATAACTTAGGCGGCAACGCTTTCTTTCTGGCTATACATGCCACGCTGCTAGTTCCCCAGGCTTTTCTGGGTCTTTGGTACAAAACCTGGGGCTTCTCCTTCGGGATGGTTGTTGGACATGTGCTCGAAATTCTCGGCTACCTAGCTCGAGTGCAAATGCATTTTGGGCACGACAAATTTCTGATGTCAGTTTTATAGTACGCGCTGCTAAGTACCTATTGTTCTGACGCTTTGACGAAAAGGTATATCGTTACATTGACCATAGGTCCTGCATTCTTCAGCGCAGCCATCTACCTATGCTTGGCTCGAATCATTGCCGTTTACGGGCATCATCTTTCACGCTTCAAGCCTCGGACCTATACCATTACCTTCATGATTTCAGACCTTGTTGCTCTTGTTCTCCAAGCTCTAGGTGGTGGTATCCTTGGTCGGAACAATGTCACCCAAGACCAACTCAATCTTGGCCTTGCCATCATCAAAGCCGGCTTGGGTTTCCATGTAGCCGCAATCAGTATCTTCGTACTCCTCGCTGCTGAATTCGGCGTTCGCACATATCGAAAACGAGAAGAATGGAATCCTAGATTTGCTGGGTTGCAAGAATCTAAGAGGTTCAAGAGTTTCTTGATTGGTAAGTAGAGGTCCTGCGACTCCCTGAATTCGTCACTAATTCTATAGGCTTGACTGTCGCAACATTTTGCATTCTCATTCGAACTAGTTTCCGAGTGGCTGAACTTCAAGACGGACTGCACAGCAAGCTTGCTGATAACGAGACCGACTTCATGGTTTTGGAGGGAGCCATGGTTGCCCTTGCTGCTCTTTGTCTCGCATTTTTCCATCCGGGTGTTTCGTTCCAAGGTCGCTGGGGTGAGGCAGATTTCCACATCCATTCCAAGAAGGATATCAAGTCCGAAGACTACCCCATGCAATTGAATTCTATGTAGATCTCGATCATCAAATAGGGCCAGGACATGGTGTGTTGACGGTGACTACACTGGCTTAGTTGGACAGGAGGAAGATCCCTAAAATAAAATTATGAAGAGCGTTAAATTTATGCCCTTTATATTTTATTGCGTCTGTACTTTAATTAACACTGTCTAAGGGAAGTAAGACCTGATTTCAGCCTTTATTATCTCCATTAGTTCGGGTGTGAATGCAACTGTAATGAACAAGCGTGCTCATGGCAATCACATAGTTCCAGCGAACGCCATGGCTAGCCTTCTTCAATAATGGATCTGACCCTGAGAAAACCTCGCAAAATACAGATAGCAGTGCGCAGAAAATGCACCTGATGCCATCGATGCTCGGAATTAGCCCTAATGATAGGACCAAGCCCCAAGGTCACCCCTAGGCACACTTAGAGGACATAACGGAAATCTTTGTTCTCGAACTCTGTTTGGTCTTGCATTCCAGCCTCATTACTCCTAGCTTTGTTTGCCAAGCCGTAGCGTGAGTCTCGGCGGCGATTCACCGTGAACATATAGACTAAACTTCTCAGCACACCGTCGTGAGGAGGGCTGTGGTGTTTCAAGTGCATGGTACTTACCGAAAAGCAAGATATGGCACGTCTTCTTGATTGCATAGCCGACCAGCAGGCCAATCGTGGCACCCTTAAATTCAGGTGCCTGAGATTGCTTCACCACAAAAGGTCCCGCGAAGTTGCCCCAACAATACCCGGAACTGTTTGCAATTAGCCAGAGGTAGATCAAACCAGTATCTTTAGAGACCTACAATACTAAGGCAGCGGCCATAGCTCTGTGTGTATAACCAGCCATGTTTGACGAAGTTATCACCAAGGAGACTGTAAAGCCAACTGACTGAGCATTCACTAGCCAGAAGCTAGCAAGTCTTGGCCACTTTTCTTCTGGTGGAAGATATGCCATGCAACACGCAGCAGCGGTGCAGAAAATATCAGCTGCTATTGCGGTGAGCAGCCTAGAGTTTCGAATATTTAAAGTAATAGTACCGCCTATAAGTAATGCGATAATAACAACCGCATCTCCAACCAACTTTAATTCGGTAGTCATTTTTGTTGAGAACCCCATATCTTTGATGATGATCGTTGAAAAGGAGTTAACCACACCGTTCGGGACTGCTCCGCCGAATACGCAGATAAACAGCAGGATCGTCTTAGGATCGCGACATGCAAGAATAGCTTGTTTCTTGTTGAAGGTTTTGTTCTTGATGCCAGTTTGGTTGCTAGCAACTCGCGTAACAGCGATAATGCGTTCCGCCTTCGAAAGAAAAAAGGCACTGGATGGCGAATCGGGCAGAACAAAAAAGATAACAGCAGCCCAGAGGCAAGTAGCTGACCCGAGGATGTAAAACAGTAGTTTCCATCGCGCGGGCGTAAAGTCTTCTGGGAGCTTAGAAATTCCGAATGAGATATAGGAACCGGCAATACCACCCCATCCAAGGGCTGAGTACCAGATGCATTGACGAAGAGGGATCTCGTGCCTGGTGTACCAGAAGCCCGTCATAAGGGTTAACCCCGGAGTGACAGCGGCTTCAAAGATGCCCATAAAGAAGCGAACGGCTAGAGCACTCGAGAATCCTCGGCACTGTGTCATTAAGATGACCATCAATCCCCATAGAAAACAGCTTATGCCCAAGACACGTTGCGCTGGAAATCTGCCAACTAGCCACCCGCACGGGTATTGGCCGAAAAAGTAGCCTGCATATACCACTTCACGAAACATGTCAATATCTCGATTTCCAAATCATACTCTGGTTCGACTAACTTGCAGAGAGGTAATTAAACTGTTGGCCAGTAAGGTTCAAAGTCGTTTGATACCCAAAAAGGTTTGCGTAATTCAAAGCTGTCTTGTCCATGAACTGCAACGCCTGAGTGACAAGAAAGATTGGGAGAATGACCAAGTCAATCTTCCATATCACTCTAGAGGAACTTCTCGAACAAAAACATTAATCCCATTAAAGTCCCAAGAAATCCTCAACTCTCTAAACCCAGACTTCGATCGTGTCTATGGGGTATGCGAAATGATTAAGTCGACTGGGCTTTATCCATATGCCGTCGCACAGGGTGAGTATCAGGTATTCGAGGCACGCCAGTTTCCTAGATCATCAGGGTACGCAGAGGATCCAGCGACTGGCATTGCCGCGGCGGCGCTTGCATTTGGTCTTTTGAAACAACACGCTGTGTCATTAGATGTGCAGAACCCTCTTCATATCCGACAGGGGTGGAGCATGGGCAAGCCGTCGGAAATTCAAGTCAGCTTTAGAAACAAAGACGGAGACATTAATGGGTGCTGGATTTCTGGGAATGTAAAATGGGTCGAGAAATAGACGTCAGTACTCCCGGTAGTACTCAGGGTCAGACACCTATGTCATACGCGTTGTTGAGACATTGGCATGAATAAGGATAGAGGTACGGAGTATTAATGTTATCCTTTATTGTGAAACCCTATAGCTTGTCTAATGATATTTAAGCAGCTCCGGCCGTACTTGGTGACTCCCGAGCCTCCTTGCAGATATATTCCATCTCGAGATTATAGAAGCAGGCGATTATTTCTACTCGGTCTATCAGGGTAAACCTTGTGCCATGAACTCGAGCAGCTTCCCAGGTGAGTCTGGGGTTAAGATGGTATCCAGCGCAATAGCATTCTCCGCGGCCTTAACCTTCGATCGTTCTAGCATGTCGATCTCGTAAGACCTGACAGCTTCGAAGAGACCAACCCGAATTGAGTCCAGATCAGAGGCGTTCCAGCCATTTTGAGCATCTTTGATCTTCTCGTACAGTTCCAACGCATCAAGAAGGGCCATGTTGACGCCTTCCCCCGAGAATGGTGTCATCAGATGAGCAGCATCGCCGAGAAGCGTCACTCCTTCACGAGTTTCCCATCTCCACCCTGGTGGAAGCATATACAACGGCCGTACGAAGATGTCGCCATCAGCACATAGAATAAGATCACGCAGCTTCGAGTCCCAGCCCGCGTAGAAGCGGTCCACAAGCTCCTGCTTTGGCGCTGCCTCAGAGATGCCCAAGTCAGCCAATGATTTGGGATTCTCGGGCAATCTTAAAGCTATGTAAGATCGGACACTTCTGTCCACTTGCCTCTGTGAGAGAAGTCCTTTTCCGTCCCCCAAGGCTAGAAAAGCTCCCTTACCAGCCAAGTTGCTAGCTTCGAAGTCCTGAATTGACTTTGGATGAAGATGAAGCTCGATAAATGTTGCTCCTGAGTGGTAAGGTGACACGTCTGAAAGCACCTTTCGTACTTGAGACCAGGCGCCATCAGCCCCAATGACAAGATCAACATGTTCCACAACCTCTCCATTATGAAAACGCAACTTCCACGATGTTGTTGAGCGATCCATTTGTCGAAGCTTGTAACCCCATTTGATGCATTTCGCGTCGTTGGCTTCAATCAACATCTCGCGGAGATCATGTCTGTCGATTTCCGGTTTCCCTCTCTCGTGAGTCATGTCGAGAAGAATGTTTCCATGTTTGTCGCAGACTCGGACTGCCTCAGCTCCCTGATGTACCAATGTCTGAAACTTCTCGTAGAGCCCAGCAGCCTTGAGGGCAAGGATGCCGGACTTTTGATCAATATCTAGCGATCCACCCTGGTTGCGACCAGAGATGCATTCCTCCTGCTCGTAAACAGTGGAATTGAGGCCAAGTTTATCTAGAAGGAGACAGAGAACGAGACCAGCGGGGCCACCTCCAATGATTGCGATTTTGAGAGGCATGTTGTTGGATATTGTATATTCAAGCTTGTGAATCATTTAAAGAACTTATTTTCGCCATTCATATTTTCCGCGGGAAGCGACGGGCTTTTAAACACGTATCAGCATACTGTCAAGAGTCTCAGATGAAGCTTTCGACTCTAGAGGAGTTTCGAGAATGAGTTAGCCACAGATCATTCGGAGAACTCCACACCCTCTTCCGAGGCAAGCCAATAAATTATTCTGCAATCTCCTGGTGAGCCTCATTGAGGCACTGCAAAAGCGCCTCTGTGATCATTGCTGGACGATGCTAGCTGGAGAATTCCTAAACTCCGGCTCCAGCCAATCAAGGGTGCCAGATCAGCAAGCCCGTCAGCGATTTCTCCATTGAAAACCAATCAGAGCCCGCAGCTTCGGAGTTTCGGAAACCCGGTGGGAATCAGCCCAGACCTTCATATAGCACTGAGATCGTCCGGGAATTTTCCTCCTCCCATCCAATGGAAGAGATTGCAGCCGGAATTATCATGGATCAAAGTTCCGTTCCTTTGAGACGAGAAAGCCCTCAGAGCCAGGGACTTGCTCGATTTGCGGTAAGTCTAGCGTCGGGCGGCAACGTGACAAGGCCAGAGCTGACTCGTGATGATGGCATCAAGTGCGACTACTGTCGGATCAAGAAGTTCAAGTGCTCCCGTGAGCTACCGAAGTGTAGCAATTGCCAAAGATGGCCAGGACCTTGCCAATACAGCCATACTATTCATGGAAGGAAGAAGAAGTTAGTGCGCTCCCAAAGAGAACTATTCCACGTTGACAGTACTTAGGAACGGCTCTAACAGGGTAGAGAGAGTCCGGAGTGCCGCACAAGTTGCCATCGAGCAGCGTCTACAGCGGCTAGAAACAAATCTCGGGCTATTGGCAAGCGGCAAACATGATCCTCCAGCTGGGTCACAGACAGACTCTGGGCCACAGTCCTCATCCATTCAAGATCAAGACCCCTCCTCAGACTTACCAGCCTTCACGCAGATCAAATCCGATCTTGAATCCATCAGAGTACAGCTCTCAGCGCTTCCCGGTAATCTTGACGGCCAGAACTGTCTACAGAACTTGTCGGCAGATTTCTCTCGCCTCTACCTTGAGTCAGATCAGATACGCAGTCAAGCCAAAGAGGCAGGCCGATCGAAACAACCGTTTTGTCTCCTCAACACCAAAGAGGGCGAATATCTCAGACCAAGTAGGAACATAAATTTTCCTCTTTGAAGTAAAAATTAACCTTCTCATAGTATTCCTAGCGGCTATCGAACGCGGAAAGCCTTTGTACTTCTCGCCTCCGGCAGAGCTGCTACATAAAATTATCTACGAGCCGCAATCTGTTGTTGAGCGTGGCTGGGTTGTCTTCTTCAGCTGTACCAGCCTTGCTGCTATCCCATCCAATGATCCACAATACAGCGACCTGAAAGCAAAGTTGCGCTGGAACACTTGGCTTTCTCTTGATGACTCGAGTGTTTTCTTGGAGCCAAGTCATATCAACATCATTTCCCTAATGACAGCTGCCTGCCATGGAGAAGATTTTGTTACGCCCAATCTCTCATGGATTCTAGTTGGGCATGCAGTGCGCCTGGCACAGGCAATGAGACTTCACATGCCTTCTAAAAGTCTGAGTCCTGAGTTGAACAAACAACGCTCGCTCATCTTCTGGGGTCTATTTGCGGTCGAAAAGTCAGTCAGCCTGGCATTCCGACGACCATCTGCATTTGGCGCTGCTGTATATGATCACGTACCTTTGCCAGACGCCAGTGAGCTATGTAGGTTCGAGCCACATCGCCAATCAGATCCTCTGTCTCCTTTCCGAAGCAGTTTTGGATCGACATTCTTCCTCAAAGCTATTCGCTTGGCAAAGATGATGTGGAAGGTGTCGGACCTTGTACAGAACATCCCTCTTCTCGACGCTTCTTTGGCTAGAGTCAAGGTGAATGGACTAAAAGAAGAGCTTTCAGAGTGGCACAGAAAGACGGTGGAGGTAGGTCAGAGGATGGACTCGTGGGTGCCTCATCCTAACTAACAATTGTAGGAGTTACGATCCGCGCGAGACTCTGAATGCCCGCATCTTTATGCCACCGAAGTGAAGGAAATGGATCTTGGCATAACTTCAATGACATTCCAATATTACCATATGCAGGTTCTTCTCACTAGACACGAAGTATCTGAACAGGAATTCTGTCTCGAATCAGCTCGAAATGCAATTCGCACCTTAGAAGGGCTCGTGTCAACTTCGGCACAAGTGTACAATGGGATTGTGTGGTAAGTCTCATAACTTTTACCTGTAGACCTGAGCTTACAAAGGACTAAAGGCAACTGCTGTACTTCCCGTTCACCCCGTTCTTCGTGCTCTTCAGCATAGTCTCAGCTTCACCCTTGGCAGCCTCGAGCATGGACGACCTAGAGTTGCTCCGCGCTACAGTATCCTACTTCGTTCGCATGTCGTCCGTCAGCCAAATGGCGGTGAAGCTCCAGAAGATTGCTCAGGCATTTGTAATCATTGCAGAGAATTGCATTCAGAATGCCCGCGGTCCGGAATGGCCACAACGTACGACCCAAATCCCTCGACTTCTTAATTCGACTGGCACGAGCACCGGCTCTTCAGGGAGCCCGTCGGATCCCACAGGAATGCAGATGCAGGTCGACAATGGAGATATCCAGACATTTTTCAACCTTTTGTATCCAAATGCAGACCCGTCATTGGCCTGGCATGAATCCATGAGCAGCGTCGTTCGCGAGCCCCTCAACCAGTCTCAACAAGCTCGGTTACCAACAACCTCTGATACGCCAGAGGCCACGAATTCTTTTCCAAAGAGCAGCTTGGATCCAGTATTAGAGTGCGATTTCGATTGGTTTACATGGGACTCACTCATTTAATAGAGGATCTCTACTTGGAGAGGCTCACAGCAAGCATTGGCGGATGAGTTGATCTAATCGTGGGTTATTGAACTTTGCTCTGCAGTAGTAATGGCTGATTGATTTTTGTACCCGATGACTATTTACATTCCCCCACCTGCAAATGTTTCAGAGTCTCTCAATACGAATCTAGTCTGCCAGTTTGTCCACCTACACCTTCATAACGTCTGGGTTTCCTTGGCTCCATGCAGGTGCAATTGTCAAATTGTCAACCCTCCATAGATCTCCAGCGCGGACCAAGGTAGCTTTGTACTGGTTTCCAAAGAGGTAGTAATCTTGAAACTCGGGACTCGGGCCCTCTCCACCTCTGAAATGTTGGGCCAAAACGCAGCATGAAAGCTTGGCCGTGTCTCCGTCGACGGTACACCGGATATTGGTAGCGCAGTGAGTGGTGTCCAGGGGATTTCCAACCGCTTCCATAAGGCGGTTGACTATCGAATCCCGTCCGTGGACTGCCTCGTAGTTCAACCCAGCCTTCTTAAACGGAGAAAGATCCATAACTGCATCCTCGGTCAACGAAGAAGCGGACAAGTCTGGGTCCCCTTCATCGAGAGCACAGACGAATCGAATAATGGCATCGATTGCAGCCTCTCTATCGGTAAGGCCGCCAGCATTTGGCATCTTCGGCTATTTGAGTTGTGGTAAGCTTTTGTTTCCCTTGAGCAAAGGCCAGTTGGTTTGAGAAGTAAAACAAGAAATGGTGTCGCCATGTAATTTATTGTAGAAAAGGCTTGCCTCGAGACCGATAAGTCCGCTACATGGCGGGAAGTCCGAATGAACGCAATGGGTTCCGGAGAAGGCGGAGCGTCGGAGTTGACGGCGATTCAGGTTTGAATGCAACTCTGCTTGTGCTAATAGTTAAGCATATCTCTACCCTTCATTTTCTACGCTAATGCAATTCGTGTCTGTGTATAGGATGTTACTTTACACCGGCTGATACGTGCGTTGCCTGGCTTATCTCTCCTGCGTTCAAGAGCCTGGTGCGACCGTCGGAGTTGGCGCACGCTCAACGCAGTAATCTAGTTGTGACTGGACTTTGCACTGATTTACGCTAGTCATAGGTCACATGGAGAAGGAGCCAGAAACTCGCTTCACAAGCAACAAGATTCTTATTGAGGAACATCTCATTGATGTAAATTTGTCTCCTATCTTCTATAAGTAATCTCTAGTGTTGGTCGTACTCCAAGGGCCCATCGATATCAGAAAGTCATAACGTACTTAAATTGAGAAACTTCGTGAGATTATAAAGGCAAACTTCATTCGAACTCCATGCCAATATTCTCGTCATGTTCTGCACCTACCCAACTTCTCGAAGTCCCAGTTTCTGGGAATCCTATAGTGAAAGGCGAAGATTGGTTATAGGGTTCGATCAATTGAGTTCCAGGCCAAGTTGAGAAGGCATCCAAATCTGCTTCATCCAACGGTCCTGAAAATCCTGAAATAGACGGGGTATTATAGTTCAAACTCTCCTCGGGGGAATTAAAACCCCCTTGAAGCATCTCGTTGGTATCTTCCGACTTCTCAGGGATTCCCATAGTCGACATCTTGTTGAGAACATTAACAGGTGATCTGAACATTGATTGAATGTCTGGCACATTTCGCTTTGACCAAGAAGGCTGGCCTGTTTTAACCGGCGGTCTGTGGATTTTGTTCTCCGCGATCGGCTGTGTTGCTTGAAACCGCCGCACAAGCATCCCAAGAACATCAGATGCTTTAAAAGCCTCCATACTGCGGTCTTTCATCTGGCTAAATATACGAGCAGAAAGTGCCAGAGCCCTGATCATTTCAAGTCTTCCTGGCACATCATGTGATGAAGCTTGGTCTGCTGAGGCGGTATCTTGTGCGTTGGAGCATAAGTCGACACTGATGATTGTTGCAGCTAAGAGGTAGTCGTGAATGGTTAGGGATGTTTGATAATTCGTTAGACTTCGTAAACGGCCAGAAATGGAGATTGGCTTGTTCTGAATGGCCTGAAAATGCAAGATTGACAGGGCTGAGTTCAAGCAAACCTTTCGGGAGTATGCATATCTGTAATCCGATTTGGCTGTCTCGAGGAAACGACTGTGGATGACACACAAAGACTTGTGGTGAATGCTGGCTAAGACGAACCGAGCCGATGTGAGAACAAGCGAGTCCTGGTCAGACAATCGATCGAGTTTGTAGTTCTCAGGGACCTTGTCATAAAGGTGTCTTATTTCACGATCGATCTCGAGAATTCTCTCCCATCGTGGGCCGTCGCTACAGTTGATTTCCTTGAGAGCATGAGCAAACCCAAAGGCTAACTTTGCCTTAGCAATCAGATAGGAAATCTGAGTGGGTTCTGAATCAGGCAAGGGTGGGGGAAGGGAGGTACAATCTTCATCGAATCTCTCATCATCGTAGATATTGCGAGGGAAAAAACCTTTGTGAGCTGGCAATTCCAACATGGCGGGTAGTCCCATTTGAAATGATATGATAATGTCGGCCTGTCTGATGAACGTCCAAATCCGGCGACGCATTTCGAGCTGTTCAATACTTAGTAAACTCGCGACCAAATTACAGACATTCAGTTACCTTGAATGGTGTCGATGGCAATGCTGGCTGTGAAGGCTGGTTGTACCCCATTCTCAAAGCCAGCCGAATAATCATGCCCAGTAAGACCCAAACGCTCGACCTAGCATCTCTTGATGACACATACTCGCCGTACATGTGCATGCAGAGAGCCTCCATCAGGAATTCTTGAGGCTGTAGGTAGTCTGAGAGAATCATGCAGTCGGTTAGACGATTTCGAAACGTATTAGCAAGGTCTAGACATTTCCCTGCAAGCTCTAACGGCTCATCGTCTTCTCGTACGTAGTCGAGCGCACCAATCCTCAAAATCCCAAATAGGAGAGCAACCCAGGCCATGGAAACATCGGATTTATGTACCCAAAAGTGGCTATACTAATCATAGTGAGAGTCAGATGTTATTATGCGTACGAGGGAAATTTAATACTAACCTGCTTTTTAAACGTAGGCTGGTGAAGAATATCTAGTTTTGTCAGTCCCCTTTATCTGTTCTTGAGGCTTAAACCTACGAATCGCGGGATAAAGATGATCAAAGAATCTTGTAACAATTAAATCACAACAGTATCTTGAAGGGAGCTGCGCCATTACTTCTGCTCGACTCAGGTTTCTGTCTGAACCAAACAGGAGAGCTGGACCTGGATTATTCACCGTGCGTTGTGGTGCTGAGATGATTTTCTTTGCCTGCTCCTCGTATTGCCTCTGTGCTGCTTGAAGATGCGACCGAACTTCTTCGATCTGTATTTCCTTTGGTAAAAGGAAGGGAAATGGATGGCCAATGTTGCTTACCTCGTTTAGTAAAAGCGCCCAGTGTCCTTCATCTACAGATCGAGACTGTCTATACTCAGAGCCGATCTTAATAGAAGTATTGAGCCTTTCAGAGACTGCTATGGTGCTGTCCTGGGTCTTTCTGTTTTCTTGGACCTGCTGGTGGCTATTATCTATGGTGTCCTCAGGGTGTCTATCGCCATCTAGCGCGGCAGTGCCAGTTGGCGGCATGGTAGTGTCATTCCGCGCATCTTGACGGCTTTCCAGAAGTGATATTACAAGGCTCTCTAGCCTGTCTAGTCTTGCTTGAGCAGCTTCGGCTCCACTGGGAGACTCCTCGGCTACCTGGCGGATGTGTTCTTTCTGGGGAACATAAAAACAGGACGTTATTTCTCCTCGATTGACACAGCTTCCGCAGGCTGGTAGTTTCCTATCACATCTCAATCTATCCACTGGTTATCATCGATCTCAACCATACATTCAAGACACTTACTTCCGATTTCGACACGGAAGGCATGATATCGGCCTCCTCGGTCGTGCATTTCGTGACGCTGAGGACTTGCGGCATCCACCTTGTCCGCGATGAGGTGGCATTGTTGGACTGTCTTGGTTAGATTCTCCGGTAATCAGTTTGTTGCATACAAGAATATCACACATGGGCTTTTATGGGAGAGGGAAGTTGGCATGATCAGAGACCTTCGCAGTTAACGGTGAAATCGGCGAAACAGCCCCGGACGTGCGGCGATTTTATGGCGGTCCTTGGATCCACTTCTCGGAGAAGCTGGAGATCAGAGTCATCTAAGTCCGGAACCCATAACCAGCCGGTCACGAGTAAAAACCTCTTGAAACTGGAGGATGTATAGTATCGCTATGCGTTTGAGTTGCCAAGAGAGAAGTTTAATTGAATGCGCCTCTATAGAGTCCTCTAAACCAGCTGTAGCTCCTACGTCCAAATCAGACTCTGGTAAAGCCTTTACGCAAGGGATCAGAATCTAGACGTGGCCATTACAGCGACCAATTGTTCCATTGACTTCCTTTTTCTCCTTGCCCGTTTTTCTCACTCAAAGATCATACGTCCAAGACATCGATACTAGGACATGGCGATAGACATGAAGTTGGTTTTACCGCACTCAATGCCTCAGGCACCCGTTGTGATTCACGGCGTTGGCGCTGACTCCCAAGCGACGGTCTGAGCTTCAACCAAAATCTACCTCGCTGCCTCACACCAGGTCGCGCCCAATAAAACCATTTACCTTCAGTACTATAAATACCTCTCAAGATTTATCTCCCATTTCGCAATGACCAGGAGCTGGCCCCTCATGTCTCTTTATCGCCGGCCGTGGCCTCTGTCGCCAGTTGCCGCGCCACGACTGGATCCTTCAGTCCTCGTCGAAGAGAAGACACCCAACTATCGCCCCGACCTTTTTTACCCGGTGAAACGGGGTCAGATTCTTAACGAGAGGTATCAAGTCGCAACGAAATTAGGCTACGGTGCCAATTTAACCGTATGGCTTGCTCGTGACCCGAACTGGTTTGCTTTCCTTCATCTCGGTATTGAATGGATGTCTGACTTGGCTTAGCTGATGGTCAAAAGAGAACTACTTGGCCGTCAAATTAAAGGCTGTCGGACAATCTTCTAGACGACGCTCCGCGAAGAACGAAGTCGAGATCCTGAGACATGTTAGAAGGACGGCCGCTTTTCAACCCGGTGAGGCCTAGCAACGCTGATGAATACGACGATCAGACACATCTTAGCCAGATAACAGCCTTGCTTGGACCACCGCCCGAAATTCTCTTGTCTAGTGGATAAAGAACCTCTCAACAACGGTATGGAGTAGTACTCGTTCCAGAAAGCTCGTCGCTAACCCGTTCACAGGAAGAACGGCGATGGTTTTAGTAATGGGGTTTTAGCCTAATGTCGAAAAGAATTATATAAGATGTGATCTAAAACCGGTTTTAAGGGTTTAACCAGTGCCTGGTACTTGACATGGTTGGGGAGGGTTCTTCAATGTGAGCTAGATAGTCACGTGGCAAACTCGGCTCAGTTGGTAAACCGGCTTGTTTGTGGCCGCTGCTTTCTTCCGTACTCAGCCACGGACATCATCCCCGTGATTACGGTAGCAACGAACCCCAATGCTGTCATTCTTGAATACAACATGCCTCGACCTCGCCAAGAAGACGGATGGTACGTGCCTACTACTGATTTCCTCGTCTGTCGAGCTTCAGAAGGGTGTCGCTGACTTGGTACAGCAACACATGTCGCGCTCGCAAGTTGACATGTCGGTTCCTCACCACAATATTGAACCTTGAGTAGATGATTGATGTTTTTCTAGGTGACAAAGAAAAGCCTATTTGCAGAAACTGCGTCAAGGCTGCTCGGTACTGCGATCGCTCATCCAGAAAATTTCAGTTTCGGCTTCATGGAGAGCAAGGTCAGTCAGGCGCTTGTTTCCATTAAGCCTATACTTATAGAAATACTAGCTTCCCAACATGCTCAAGAATCGGAAGATCCTCGAAAGGAACTAGAGGTCCCCAAAATGGCGCGTCTCTTCCATCATTACATTGCTGCAATATCTCCATGGTACGATCTGAGCGATGCGGCTCTGGCATTCGGAAATGCCGTACCGAAGGCTGCCTTGCTAGAGTCAATGCTATTTTGCGCCGTGATTGCTCTGTCAGCACTCCATCTTTTCAGAACCTCTTCGAATAATCGAGATCTTCGCAAGCTTGCTTCCAGATATCACGACCGATGTGTAAGGTCGTTGATCGATCTCAAAGACGACGATGACCTCATTGAAAGAGGAGTAGCACTCGCTGCGACATGTCTCCTGCGATCGTATGAGATCCTAGACAGTGACATGGACGATCCAAATCTACACCTTCAAGGTGCATACTCGATGGCATCACTCAGGCTATTGACCCTGAATATTTCTGACGGTGGCCTACCGGCAGCGGGCTTCTGGAACTATCTACGAGAGGATATCACTTTCAGTCTCTATCAAGGCTGCCCACTGAAAATGGATTTACAGAGCATTGAGCTAGTTGACGACGGTGGCCCGGATGAGGAGTATCTCAACTCGATATCCCTCGTTCTTGGTGGCCTCATTAACCAAGCGTTCCATCACAAGATGACCGTTGAAGAGGGAGACTCGGCCCTAACAATGGCCCAAGCATGGCTCAACTCTGTTCCGAGTCATTCTCTTCCCTATGCAAAGGATCGCTCTGGAGAAAGCGGCAGCCCAGGGCTCCCATCGTACTGGTTCTTGCAGCCATGTCACGGTACGGGTTCCGACGCTTTCTGAATACCCATAAGCAACAGCTAACGAAGAGTAATTGATATAGCATCCTGCATGCATTACTATCTAGTCATCATGCTTATAATTACACTTCATGGAAACGAGGAACAGATTCGCGCTATAGGGCAATCCTATCTTTTTCTGAACGGAAAGGATCAGAAGTCGCAAGACGAACTGATTGAATCAATGGCTCTCGATATCTGCGGCATCGCATTTACCACCAAAATACCCTCTGTGTTGGTGAACGCATTTGGTCCAATCGCCTTTTGTAAGTACCATTCTGGCCGAGCGTCTTGTTCTCGGAATTGCCACTGACCCAAGATATCGTAGGCGCGAAGTTTATCAGAGCAAAGTCTTACCGCGAAGAAATAAAAAGACAACTTTTTGGGTGCCAATCACTGACCGGCTGGCCAGTGAAGAAGCTGGTTGGGGACCTAGAGGTGGCTTGGGAACAGTGATAACCCCTAAGCTCTATGGGGCAAGGTATTCCGAGCTCGGGTTATTCTCTGTCCACGAGACCACGGCCATGGATGAATGGCAACTATAAGAAGCCGAGACTCGAGCAAACCCTCTGGGATTTAATTGCTATTACTTTCAACCACTCGAAAGAGTCTCGATTAATTATGTCTGTCAATCTCTTGCGTCGTAGATTTACTCTTTTCCCTTCGGGAATTCGCCGCTTCGCAACCTCTACCCCAGCATCCCAACCCACATCCATCCATCCTTCAAAGGCAGAGATCAAGAACGGAACTCTCGACGCATGGAATCTCGAAAAAGCAGTGCGCAGCCTCCACAAAGATGGCCTCGTTGTCGTTAAAGATATTGTCCCCCACGATCACATTGACATTCTCAACGACAAAATGGTCAAGGATGCGTGGGCTCTTCACGATCTCGGTGACAAGGGTCCTTTCAACTACAATCGAAGCAACATCCAACAAGACGCACCTCCGGTAGCCGAATATTTCTTCCCTTCTATTTTTACCAGTAAGCATCACGGCTCCACCGTCTTCGGAAGTCAAGGTTCGATGATACTCATTTTTTCAAGATACCATCGCTACACAAATCACGTCTGCTGTTCTCGGGCCTCGCCCGAAATGGACCTTTTGTTCAGCCAACTCCTCAATGCCAGCAAGCCCTGGTTCATCCCCGCAGAGACAACCGGTGCACTCAGATGCTGACTTCGCTCACCCGGACCATCCATTCGCGCTCGTCGTCAACATCCCCCTCGTTACCACAACTCCCGAAAATGGGTCTACCGAGCTATGGCTTGGAACTCATAACAAAGGTGGTATCGAAGGACAGGATGGTGCTCATGGTGATAGAGCAAGCGGCCGTATCAAAGAGGAGCTCCTCCAGCAACGGAAAAAGACTGTACCGCCTGTTCAACCACTCATTGAGAAGGGAAGTCTGGTCCTCCGTGACCTGAGACTTTGGCATGCGGGAATGCCCAACTTCTCAAAAGAAATTCGCGTCATGCTGGCTATGATTCATTTCGCTCCCTGGTATAGGAACCAGATGAGATTGGAACTAGGTGATGATATCAAGCCGATCTTAGATGACCTTGAGGCTGAGAATAAGCTGAGATTGGAGGTTCCGGTGGACTGGGTGGACCGTAACACTGTTCTTGAGAAGTACTTGAACCGTGGCTTTGGAAACAGTTACGACTTTGACCAGGAACCCTAACTGAATATCTGGCTGCCAAAAGCCTGGAAGGGATCCTCTTGTATGATGCCATCCGGCGTCAAGAACTCGCGTACAAGAATGTTCTAGCGACGAGATGTTTAGATTCTCGATAGGAAAACAAAACACAATTATCAAGAACTCAATTTATTTGAGAAACCTAGATCATCTCATGGTTCTTAAGAAATCTCTCGACCTTCGGCAGTGCAATTGGCAGAATTTTGTCTTCGCCAAGAGAAACTCGCACGAAGCCACGCAATCCCACTTCTGGATGATCCCCAAAGCATTCGCCGCACGGAATTACAGAGACTGACTCTTCTTCTACCATCTTTGGAGCAAACTTGCTATCGTCCACTGGTGTCCCATCAACATTCAAGATCTGAATAAGTGCAGTTCCAGCCCCTCGCGGCTTCACCCATCGGACTCGGCCGGAGTTTCGCGAGACAAACTTTTCCAGCTGCGCAATGCTAGAGTTGCAAATATCCAGGTTGCGCTTTAGTAACTTTGACAGCACCTCCGGTGATAGGACGAAGTTGGCAACGCTATCGTCGATTAGGGATACGCTAATGGTGGTGTAATCTCGGGCCGTTGTTACGGCTTGGATGATGTCTGCGTTTGGTGAGACTACCCATCCAAGACGTAGCCCCGGTAGGCCGTGAGCCTTGGAGACTGAGCCAGTTGAAACGCTGTTCTTATATCCAAGGGTTACAAAGGCGGGTGGAACTTCCGCTGTATGGAACATGGGCCGAAAGACTTCATCGGAGAAGACAGTGATATTTTTCTCCTCTGCAATGTCGCGTACTTCACTAAGGAGACCATGAGGGAGTAAAGATCCAGTGGGGTTGTTGGGGTTGCTAGAAAACAGAACCATGAGCTTTTCGAAATATCTGAGTAACTATCTATGAAGACTTACTTGATAATGATCGCCTTCGTATTGGGCTTGATCATTGCTCTCAATTTTCGAGGATCTGGTTGCCATCCATTCTCCTCTTCCATAACCCAGAGGTCAACCTCCACGCCATGGGATTTCGGCAGAATGTATAGCTGTCCGTATGTAGGATAAATGCATATGACGTGGTCCCCTGGTCCGCAGATTGTTGTGAGGACTAGGTAATTCGCTAGGATCGATCCGCTCGTGATGATGACATTGTCCGCAGTCAGGCGGGAAGTCTCCGTAGAGTGTAGCTCAGCGATTCGACTCCTGAGAGCAAGAGATCCTTTCACGTCTCCGTATGTCAACGCTAGATCGTAGTCGATGGGCGATTTGTCTGTATCAGCGAGCCTCATCAGACCATTGAGAGAAAGAGCCGAAGCATAAGACCCTAAATTCCTCATTAAACATTAGACTCAGCATTTCTACTAACTCAATTTCTCCTACCATGCAAGTGATATTCCGCTTGCGGCTAGAAAGTCCCATAACCATTAGCTACGCTCTCAGGCCGGAAGATATATACGAACCCCATGATCTCGAACTGTTGAGAAGAATTAGTGACAATCCATTCAATAGTTAATAGGACATGGATACAAACCCCACTTATCAATCTTGAATTCTTCGATATTCTGCATTGTACTTGGTTTGACGAGGAATGTTATAGATCACTGCAGGTTCACTTGGTCGACTTCCGAGTATAGTGTCGAGCGAAGGATTGACGGGAAGAAGTTGTTCAAGCCTTATCGTGAGTCACTTGAGTCGATTTCGCCGATCGGCCATAGGCTAGTCGACATGTGGCAAGCGCCGACGTTTTGCTCCATCAAAAGAGGAGGCGAAGGGCGTAGACTTCGTACATTCAAGAGAACCCCGCGTGAACTGAAGTCATAACAGAAATAAACAAGCAGGAGCTTGATTGGTTCAAGGCTTAAATATAAACTAATACTTAACTTTATCGCCTCCTGCTACTATGAGTAAAGTTTGTTTACTTCTACCTGCCTAGCCATTGATTGTCTTTGCGATGGTCGAAGCTGGTTATTGGAGTTTCTAGACTGCAGGTTGATATCTTCTGCTAAGAATGGAATCTCGCTGCTAGAATCGTCATTAATTTGAGAGTTATTGTGTACAATAGGCCATGTTGAGTGCAGTCGATCTCGTGGTGGCGATGCATTGTCACTTCCATCGTCCTCAAAAAACACAAGCTCCACATGACCGTTGGAAGAGGGAGTCCTAATGTTGCCCGTGCCCTCACGCTCAATCACACGCACTGCTGCCATCTTTGTGTACGTTTGCAAACTCCGGATCCCAGTTGAAGTATTCTGAAGTGCCCGGGACGTTGGATATGAGTTGTGTGCAAGGGTCAAGACTTCCGTGAAAGAGTCCCATGCTTCAGAAGTCTTGCGGGTGCAGAGGAGGTAGATAAAATAGCCCACTGCCAGAACCATATGACTCAGAAGGACCACTATGGCTAGATAATCGGTGACTGCCGTCGCCATGTATGCGAGACCGTTGATTGAGATTTCCGTGGAGAATGTTTCGAATATCGTTCCATTGGGCTTTTGCAGCGCCGGTTGAGAGTTTAGCAACTGTGCACCGTAGCCAGGCTTTCTGGTATAGTCAAGCAAGCTCCAGTCGGTTGCCGGACCAGTCATATTCAGGACTCTCTCCGTTCCGTAACGAGAGATGCCGTCGGCTAGTACCAGCGTCGTAATCCATTCCAGGTACAAAGTTCTATTTGAAGAACCGTCGGAGACGTCGTTCCATTGGATTGTTTGGTCAGGGGCGCTTCTCAGTTCTTCATTGATGAGGTCAGAGCTCTCCAAAATTGACTGAAAGGCGTTACTTGATCCCCGAGTTGGCATGAGCAATTGCAGCCAACTCTCTGCCAAAGTGATGAGGCGCCAAGAACCGCTCACTGGTGGCCGGAAAGGGGTCCATAGCCCGCTTCGAGTCTCCCAGTTGTTCGGAGAAGCAGGGTCGCTTGCATAACCCTCCAAGGAGCCAACCCATCCGTTGGCCCAACGGGCATCGACGGAACACCCCACTACTATCCTAGATTTTCCATCATCAGCCCAGGGAGCTTCGAATACCATTCCAGCACTGGTTGATCCAAATTGGGGAGGAAGCTGGGTCCAGGTCACTCTTAAGCTGTCCGAAGGTGTACTATTCATCTGCGGGATAGTAATTGCAGCAGTCTCTTTCCAGCATGCGTACTCGGGCATCATGGGGAACGTAACGTTACTTGCTGTAGCAGAGACATTCTGCGCAACAGAGCACGCCGTCCGAACTGCAGGAACTTGACACGGAGTCGTCGGTGAGACACCGAACTCGTAATTGTACTCAGATCTGGACCAACTCTGAGGATTGCCCGACTCCCACTTGGTATCGCTAACTATCTCGTTCCAATCTGCCGTGATCCTAGACTGATACATCATGGCAGGGAGGTAGGGCGCAATGGCAGAGGTCTGACAGACGAAACCCCGTGCGTTTCCCATCAACTGCGACGGAGGGATCGCTGATAGAGTACTTGCGATGTTGACCCAGTGATTACCAAAGTCTCCGGTAATGGACGTCGGTTGAAATTGAAAGTCAGGATCGTTTTCAAGTCTAGGCATGAATGATGCGAAAGACTTGAGGGAGGAGTAGCCACTGCTCGGACAGATGGCATAGTTGGTGGCATTAGGGCCAAGGCAAAGAGCAGCCAGGGTTGGTTCATCGCCGCTGAAGTTGGTAGGGTAGAGCTCATCTATTGCCCCCCGTAGATAGAAATCGGTTCCCCCAGCAGGCCACCATTGGATTTTAGGAACAAGCAGAACAGCAACGGAAGGCCCTGCCGTGGCAGCTATGATCCCTGCGGCAACCAGAAGCAGGAAGGTGAAGACTTTAGAATAAAGTGGCATCTTAGATCTCACACCGCCCCAGAACTCCATTGACCAAAAGAAGCTCAGATTGGGGAACATGAAACCCGATGAAAGTATGCCAAGAGGTATGCCGGTTCCGGAAATGAGAAGGCCTCTGACAACGCTGAAGATGATGTCGGCTAGGCTTGCGCATATGAGAAGTTCCTGGAGCTTTGCGACGACTTGGAGAATGGCATCAGTGATGGCGATATCGGTAATAGGTCCAGGTAGAGATCGTCCGAGGTATAGATGACACAAATTGAGGCTTATAATGGTTATCGATGCGAGAATGGGGAAAATATGGACGGCAAGTCTGGCAAAGACAGCGCGATAACTATTCAAGAAAATGGGTTTCGGGGTTTCTGAAGGCTCTGGCTGTGGAAGACAAGGGAAACAGCGGCCAAATAATCCGTAGAAAATCGGCTTTAATAATCGTAAGCCAGTTGCTTTGAGAAAAAGCCCCCAGCATGAGGCGTGGTGTGTTGTTGGGCGCATGACGGCTAAGTAAACCAGTGGGAACAAAGGGCTGATTTACACCAAAGGCGTTCTGAACCCCTTGTCCCTGGGGACCTTGGGTCCAAGTTATAATGCCTTCCATCTGGCCCCCAAATACTGGTAGCTTCTTAGCGCTTATACGCAAATTACGCGCTGAGAATTATTGAAAAAAGTGCAGTTTCGGTTCAGCTCGCTCTTCAAATAGCTGTATTCTTGCATTTCTTGTGATTCGACATGGATGTTTCTCTGATGGTTACCAATTAGAAGCCACCACGTTGTGGGGGCATTTGGTCACATTTTGGCCCCCAATCTCCAGCCGCAAGATAAGTTGAACGAGAGAATTCTTTCCATCGCATTCCTTCTTCATCATCAGCATTCGCCAGCGTACGACAAATGCAGCCGGAACTACCCCAGCTGCTTCGAAATGAGAACCAGTCTTCATAATGAGTCGCATGAGTCTCGGCAACCTTTCCTGGACGAGGCTGCAACTGACGAGGAAGCCCAGCCCCTGAGGTTGGAGCAGCTGGATTATGCAGAGGAAGACGCCGATTTCCAACAGTATCCTAGAAAGCGGCGTCGCAAGTTTCTTGAGTGGCTATCAGGTCCTGATCCACCCCGAATCCAGAGAATCCAGGCGCTGTTTCCGTCAGTCCAGCGATATCCGGTCGATCTTCTCAACCGCCATATCACCAACCGCGGAGCCAAGTTCCTGACATTGGTTCTATTCCTCGTCCTTTGGGCTGTGGTATTCTTCATTCCTCTGGAGCTTGGCAACCGAGTTCTTAAAGATGGGCCCGACGACTACGTGGTCAACCTCGACTGTGTCGACTCGCTTTGGAGGCGCAAAAACCAGTGCGGGCTCGATGGCTTGGACTGTCGCCCCTTCACTAATACGTCCTTGGCTTTTCGATGCCCTGCTAACTGTGCGGGAGTTCGCGTGTTGAATCCTCGCGTCGTCGGGCCTTTAGATGTAAATTACAGGCCTTTGGTGATTGGCGATGAGATTTATCGCGCAGACTCCTTCATCTGTGGCTCTGCTATTCATGCTGGAGTTGTGTCGGATAGCAAAGGAGGCTGCGGCCGACTCACAAAAGTTGGCAAGCAGGAGGGCTTTCCAAGTGCTGAACGAAACGGCATTGAGTCCATACCTTTTGACTCGTATTTTCCGTCCTCGTTCACTCTATCCACCGACTCTACACTTTCTTGCAGCCAGGATCCACGGCAGATCTTACTTTACATCTCCGCCTTCTTCACAGTTGTATTCTCCTTGTTTACCACATCAGCATCCTTGCAATTCTTCGTCGTATTCATTGCTCTTTTTGCTCACGTCGCTCTGGTATCCGATCCACCTGGTGCCTCCCACTTCAACGTTTCTACGTTGCCGGACCACCTGTCCAGCCTGTTTGGACGGCTGTTACCTGCGCTCTTCTGTGCAGCTGTTATTTACCATACCAGTGTCTCGAGGGTCCTAACTAGCCTCGAAGCACAAGTCGAAAAAGTCTTGTTCTGGCTAGGAGGCTTCTGGTTTGGGGCACTCTCCAACTACACTCTGGATTGGATACCTATCAATCGACTCACGGCTCACGACCTGCAACAACAGCCTGGTGCTAAAGTTGCTTTAGCTATCATTATACTGCTCCTCGTATGCATTGTTTGTCAGCAGGTATACAGCTTCTGGCTAGAGAGACGTATGTTGCGTTATCTCGCGCTTTATGGGATCTTCATCCTAGCAATCCTTGTTTCAATTGCACTACCAGATATCGACCTTCGCATCCACCATTATATCTTGGCGCTTCTCTTACTTCCGGGCACGAGCGTCCAGACTCGATCATCTTTATTGTATCAAGGCATACTTCTCGGTCTCTTTGTCAATGGCATCGCTCGATGGGGTTTCGACTCAGTTCTGCAGACACCAGCAGCTCTCCGTGGTGATGCTACCTTCGATTCCCTAACCCCAGTAGTCCACGCGCCCGTCATCACGTCGACACTAGGAGGTGTCAACATGTCATTCTCATGGGACGGCCCGCCTACGCCAAAGCTCAATGGCATAAGTGTGCTTGTAAATGATGTTGAGAGGTATCGTCGCTTCTACTCTGATACCACGACCGCCCGCAACTTCTCATGGGTGCGGCCGTCTGATTTTGACCTTCCGGAGTATTTTAGATTTGCATATATTCGGGATGGAACAACGCTTGATTATACAGAGGCTGGCATCTGGTATGCGAATGGGACTTGGAATATGTAATATTCATGATGTACTTGTATTTTTTCAGGATAAAGAATTAGACTAGAGGACTAAGGTTGTGGCCAGATGGGATGTAACTGTGTAATGAGCAATTTCTTGTGGCCGAAACCAAGAAGAGGAACGAGTAAAAAAGGTTCCGTGAAGAAAACATTGCATTTGCCAGCAATTACTTGCTCTACTAAAATTACAATTTGTGCTTTTGTATTCCTTCCTGTACTTAATCTATGAGATAACGTTATTTCCCTTGTTAACAAAGGAGATGCTAGATGCCTGCAAAAATGTGAATCTAATCTCCCCATTGCCAAAGTTATCTAGCCAAGTTGAATCTGAGAAGTCCCTCGTCTTGGCCGTATTTTCTCAGCCTCAAAGCATCTCTCAATGATGCAATAATAACTGACACAAGCTAAACTTGCTTAACTTAAGGCTCTGCTTTTTCGGGCTCTTTCTTCTTCCTCAAGTCTACCCAGCCCATGCCGAAGCTAGTAAAGAAGGCAAAAACAGAGAGGCCAACCATCATGTAACAGACCTTGTCGAAACTGTTGCTGTAGGCCTCCAAAAGAGCTGCCAGGGCAGGGCTCCCGGGAGGTGCAAGAGAACGAACGGCGCTTGCGCTACCGCCAGCTGCAATAGCTTCTGCAGGTGAGACGGATGGCACGTGGGCAATAATATTCTTTTTCAAACTTGTCTGAAAGATGGTATTGCCAACAGTGACGAAGACGGCACTGACGAAGTTTTGGGAGAAAACCATGATGCTGTTGCCGATGGCGACTTTCGATCGAGGAAGATAGTTCTGGATGGCAATCATGCCCTAGACAGACGTTAACACTTTTGTCGCTTTTGAGAAACACGTGCACATAGAATGCACATAGAACTCACAACTTGAACGCCGAGTCCTCGAAGACCGAAAATGACTTGATATCCGATAATAGGTCCAAGATCGGTTGACGGTTTCCAGGTTGACATGAGACCGATACCGATGGCGGCGCCAGAGCAAGCTACCAACGCCCAAGGGATATAATAACCAAGCCTAGTGACTGCAAGCTGTCGTCAGCGAATGCGCTCAACCCCAAATTTGCGCATGGAGAGAATAACATACTGAAGGCTCCGGATATAAGGACAAAAATGATCTGAGACAGTATCGATCCAAGCATGTACACGCCACTCATTGTTGGCGAGAGGCCCTTTACCGACTGGAAGTAAATTGGTAAGAAGCTTGAAGATGAAATGGCAGCCGTCATCAGGAAAGCAATGTTGAGGCAACTCGTTAGCACGACCATTTGGCTAACCATAGATCCGGGAATCATTGCATCGTCGCCCATCCTGCGTTCCCAGAAGATGAAGATAATAAGAGTCGCACCGGAGCCGCAGAACAAACCAATGACCTGCGATGAGTCCCAGCCATACTGGCCAGAACCGAACTGTAAAGCGAGGAGGAACATGATAGACGCGGGAGCGAAGATAGCGAAGCCGATGAGGTCGAGGACGGGAAGGATAGAACGAATGTACTTCTTCGTTACGGGCGGTCTCGCTGTGGGATCGGGGATATGGATAAAGAGCAGAAATAGAGCTGCAACGCCGCCGAGAGGGAGATTGATGTAAAAGCCTAAACGAGTCAGACATAACTGGGATGAGAGCAGGGAGGAGAATACCTACACCATCGCCAAGTAGCATGCTGGGTGAAGGCACCACCCAACAACGGGCCAAGAACGATACCAATTTGGCTGACTATATACAAGTCAATCTTGCATTAACATTGACGAGCTGGTACGGGATACTTACTTCCCATGGCAATAGCAGTGAAAACTTGATGAGCCAACAAATCAGTAACAGCCCAAATGTAGTATTATGAGCCTGTTCACTTACATGGACGCTTCTCAGCTGGGAAGGCACCGACAAGGATGGTCAGTGTTCCATTGCTGATTCCAGCACAACCCATGCCTGCCACAGCGCGTCCAACGATCAGCATCGTGGACGACTGTGCAGCACCGCACAAGACAGATCCGAGTTCGAAAACGAGGAAAGTAATCAGGTACACCCACTAGCATGTTCCATTAATAAAAATTCCGTTCCCTTTAAGTTGGGTCCGACGGAGACCTACCTTGGTGCTGAACTTTTGGTAGAGTTTGCCCGTCAATGGCTGCACGGTGGCGCTAGCGAGCTGGTAGGCGGAAATGTACCATCCTACATCTTGAAGACGATGAAAGTCACTGGTGATTTTGGGAATAGCCTAAATCGTGTTAGAAGACGCATCCTACTTGCAGACCTGCCAGACTTACAGTGCTGACGATGGCCATGTCAAGCATGGCCAGAAACATCACAACCGTCAATCCAGTCATGACCAGAAACAATTTGAAGCCTGTAACAAACTCGGGTATCTCCTCGTCCTTCTCTTTCGCCGGCTCAGCGCCTTTGTCTTCCAGCTCAATGTCATCTCCAAGCTGTTTCCAAGCGCCCTCGCTCTCAGCTGCGTGCGGCTCCATTGTGCTGCCAGGCGCCTTGGTGACGGGACCTTCTGTCTGCGACTGTTGTTGTGAGTCGGAGGCCAAAGTGTTGTTGTCTGAGATGGAAGAAGAACCCATTTTGCCGTTTTTGTAGGGAGGCTTGTCGAGTGAAGAAGCGACAGAGAATCAACAAGACGGTAATTGCTGCTCGTTTTCTACGTCCTCATCCGTCTCCTTATTGACAGCACGCGCCCGGCCGGCGGATTCTGCCGGCGGCGGCGGGCCTGAATCCCGGCTCCGGGTCCGGATGAATCAAGGGTTGATCGCGGTGCTTTAGCGTGACAGTAGAGTATTCCAGGTCTCGGATAGACGAATCTACTGCTGCCTCTGCTTCAATTCCTTCTGTGCTTTGCAATGTGTACCATATCGGGGAATCACCGACGCGACGAGTTTTCGTGGGAGGTCTGGTCATCTGGATTCAAGTCTGGAGCAAATCCCGCCGTCTAACCAGGCTTCAATTATGAGCACCCCGCGGTTTTCCACTCTGCATCAAGTCCGTGTCTTTGTTTGGAAGTCTGAGACCTGTTGTCTCTGCCAATCATTGACAACTTGAATTACGATGTGACTCTGAAAAAAACACCGGCGGCCCAACAGGACACATGTACACGGAACCCCGCCCCCTGCCTTTAATTATACACAGTACGGAGTAGACTCTGTCCATGCAGCATCCTCCTAGAACGTATCCCAGCTATTGAAAATATCGCTTAGCCAGTGATCGTCCGTGAAATCCATCGGCACATAGTTGTTGGCCCCTGTAGCATCTACCTCCCCACCCTCGACGGTACCCTGAACGCCAGCATTCATGGCCACCGCAGCATCAAACTCCTCAAAGGACCTCCTCCATACTGGGACTGCGTTTCTCATCGTAGTGGCGGACTTCGAAAAGAAGTCAGACCCATCGGTCTGAAGCCCGACTGCCTGAGGAACAGATCCACAAAGCTCAGCAGTACGATCGAGAACCTGCACAACATCGACGGCCTTTTTTACTACAGAGCGGTCCCAAGCAACATCCTCTGTCATCGAGAGGCGATAAAGGGTGTGTGTATAGCGCCCGAAGTACAAAATCATGGGCATTGTCAACCCAAACATTTCTGTTGGTGAGAAGGAGAACCAAGCTTGAAGGCCTGTCTCAATGGCCTGGAGGCAACCGTAGACACACTCTGTTCTTCCTACATCTGCCATTTCAAAAACCGTCGAGAGGCTGTTCGAGCTGTACAGAGGCAGTTTGTTGATCAACATATAAGCGTTAGAAAAGTTGGCTTGAACGACCACTAATGAATCGGGAGGTTAGCAGACCTGAGTTGAATAAAGAGAAGATGGGGAAAGGAGAATGTACTGTTTTCTAAAAGTCCCGGTCGCAAGTCTCTCTTGATGAGATCCAGTTTCGAGATCAAGCCCTTTACGAATAGGATCGGCGAGGGCAAGGCCACGTTCGAGACTTCGAACTGGAGGAGACGTGCAAACGCTAGGGAGCTCAGATCATCCATAACTCTGCTTATTCTGGCCATGGCAACCAGTATCTCGTCTCCAGGCACCTCCTTCTCTTCACTGAGATGCTTGAGACAGTCCTCCATGTGGGGAGTCCATTGAAGTGGTTGCGACCGAAGAAAGGATGTTACCCTAGGACGATTGTGAGATGAGAATCACGGACAAGGATAAGGGATGCGATACGCACGTTGAGCATATATAATAGGCTGCCAGTAATGCCCGTCTCTCCTCGTTTGTACGATACGTCACTGGGATGAATTGCTTGATTGGATTGCGAAATGCTTGGTAGGACTCTGTCTCTTGGCAGGGATTCTCCTGTCCCGCTCGATCGAGACGAAGGTCAATGACCAGCGATACTGCCAGACCAGAATATGCACAGAGTATCTTCTTGGCCCCAATCTCATCCATAGCCCTAGATTGACTGTCAGCGCAAGGGTCCTACAGAAGGCATTTATGCATACAGCAAGTACCAAGCAATGTATGCGATAAGACCGAGCAAAAGGTCCAAACTCCGCTCCAAGTCGACGAGCATACGCTGCGCTAGAACCGAACGAATGTATTTTTCTAGACGTCTTTTCTCGGGTAAGGATTTGCAGCAGATTGTGCGGATGTTAAGCCACAGAAAAGGGCGTTCGTGTTGGACCTGCGCGGCACTGGAGCGAGAATTAGTATACCCTGCAACGCAGATCTCATCTCCACCATTCAAAACTTCAAGAACGGAGTTTTGTACCATGTTGGGTAGGGTTATACTCACGTCACACCAGGAGGGAAGTAAATGAAAGGCAGTATCTGTAAGTGGTAGTCTCGAAAGGTCTTTAGATACTCCTCCGCCAGGGCTAGACTAGGCTCTAGAAAGGGCGCTGAGTTCAGCGAATGAGGTGTCGCACTGACGGAAGACGCTGAAGACGGTATCCCATAACACTGAGGAGTTTTCTGAAGGGAGTGCGCGGTCGTATTGCAATGGTCGAGATGAGAGAATGGGTGCCGAATGTCAACATCACCAGAGCCGGCTGGGATTGGGAGAGGGGCAGGGACGGGTTCGGGGGCCCATTGCTCGTTCTGTACACCCTCAAGGCTCGCTCTAGACGTTGAAGTGCCGTTAGTTGGTTGTACTGCAGCTTGTGTCTTCAGCAGAGTGACCAAGTCATCCAGCTTCTCCTCCAGGCGGGCAGTCTTGTTAGTGGGAGCAGGTCGCCGCGCAACTCGTTTACGCGCAACGGCAGAGGGCTGACATTCCCGCCGCAGGCGATGACACCTCTCGCAGCTTGTCCCGGGTCCACGCCCAATGCACCGGCATTTCGCCTTGGCGCATCCGGCACAGGCGTGGCCGTAAGGGGCAGATTCGCGGATGGCGGCGGGGTTGGAGATGGAGTTGGGGCTGGAGTTGGAGTTGGACTCGGGCGAAGGCATTTCGGGACGGACGAAGAACACGGCAGCACTACGGCGGGAGATGGCCGAGTCCGTGACCGGCCGGTAATACTTTTGCTCGCTCTGAGAGACTGGGAGAAATCGGTATGCGTGACGGGATCAGACGGTCCACGGCGACGGATGTTGTTAAAGGTGAGGACGGCGGGATTCAGAAATTCCGTTCCCGCCGCTCCGTGCCTTAACATGCCAGGCAATCAACACATCGGCGGGATTGTACGGTCCGGGCCCGGGTCTTCATAGTATGATTCATGGCTCAAATTAGATGACGGGCTCGCATGACGATCAGACACGGATTCCATCTTTGCTGCCTACGTGATTGTGTGGTTTTTGTTTGAGGGTGGGATTTTGGGACTTGGAGGGGCGAGATTCCCGATGCTTGCCAAGTTGTTTGGCTTACCCTAGAGCCGGACATCGGGGAGATCCAGTTGATCATCGCCCAACCTTTTCGCTTGGTCAAAAGTTACGGTTGTGAAAATCCTGCTCATCTCAATCTCTGTCTCATGCAGGGGTATCGGTTGTTTGGACATTTCTCGGGTTCTACAACCTCATTCATCTCCTGGTTGGAACGTGCATCATGCGTCTCGCCTCTGCTGTCCCGGCTCGAAGAAATATGCCAGAGACCAGGAGTCAATCACCCAGATCGACAATCTTGATGCACGTCACAAGATAACCCTAAGCGCGAAAGCGGTTGGAGGAGATCCTGTGTCGCTTCTGGAAGATTTTTCTCTAGTTAAACTGTTCGTATTCATTGCAACCATCAAAGACACTCGTTTAATTAGCGCTACTGTAAAAGAGAAGACTCGAGTTGCCTGTAAGTATGTCTCATCCCAGATCTTGGCGAGTCTGGGTTACAAACGGTTAAGCAGTGGAAGGGCACCTTGGCGGACCAGGGCCGGCCAAGCAACTCGTGATCAGCGTCACACCCGCGGATGGTAACAATTGCTGGGTTATGGAATCCGCGTAGCACAAGCAGCCTCATTCGAAATGAAGAAATTGACACGGTCAGTTTCTCGCTGTCTCGCTATTGCTCAGGGTACTATCCGAGACCTGGACGAGCATCGTGTATCGTCGAAGAGACAGTCTCGAATGAACCCAGATTATTCGGTGCCAAGCGAGAGGGTTTCCAGGAGTTTTTGCCGAGTTTTCCGATGGCACTTTCTCGCACCCTAGTAAACTGAAGGAGCATTGGTGACCAAAGTGTTGTTTCGCGATTGAATATGGAGAAAGTAGACTACGAAACTTGAGACTCAATTGCAGGAGTTGATCGGAACAATTGCCTCCCTGCAATCTCTCGAGAAGATTAATTACCGGCCCGTGGGCTTGTAGAACCTCCCGATTGTGCAAGTACATCTATACACGAGACTCACCCCTGATCTTGATTGTGTCTTACCCCGGGTTTCTGCATCTACGATATCGGGAGTTTGACTCGGGCTGGAGATGTTGCCAGCAATCTGTACATATAAAGACTAGAGTTTTTAGACAAAGCTGAGAGCTTCAGAATTCACGTTCGTTACTTTGTTTGCTCCCGGGTTGCCCTTTTTACTGGCGCCTTCTTTATTGTGTCCTAGTAATTGTGGTTCTCATTGCTCATCATGGTTGGCTCAACTTTCTTCGTGACAATCGCTACAGCAGCATTGCTAGCCCTGGCAGCTGGGAAAAATTGCCAGAATCCAAATGACTCTCGTATCCCTGGTGCCTACATCTTCGAATTTGAGGATGGCCACGTCAGTATCTTGCATTCTCGTCGTTGCAACCATTCAAGCCACTAATTGAGTGATAGGACTCGTCGGAATTCTTCGCCAAGGCTGCGTCGGAGGATGGCAGTACTCGCATGCACTTCGACTATCAGCTCTTCAAAGGCGCCTCAATCCAGTTCTCCGACATTGAGAATGCGGGAGATAAGGCGGGCAGAATTGCGTCTCTGCCAGGAGTCAAGCAGGCGTGGCCGGTGCAGATCTTCAAGGGCCCGGCTCCGAAGATAGAATGGGTGGGATCTTCCAACGAGATCCTCGAAATATCTGCGAACCAATCTGCCGATAATACTGGACCGGATACCTTTTCTCCTCATGTGATGACTCAGGTTGACAAGCTCCGTGCTGAGGGAATCACTGGTACGGGCATCAAAATTGCCATCATTGACACTGGTGTAAGTCATCCCAGACATACATCGACGCCAACTCTACTGACATTGTTCAAGATCGACTACACACATCCCGCTTTGGGTGGCTGCTTCGGTCCCGGCTGCTTGGTCTCCTTCGGAACAGATCTTGTCGGGGATGATTACGATGGCTATAACACGCCTCACCCCGACCACGATCCCATGGACTGCTTTGGCCATGGAACCCACGTCGCGGGCATTATCGCTGCTCAAAACAATACTTTCGGCTTCACTGGAGCGGCGCCTGGTGTCAAGTTAGGTATCTTCCGTGTTATTGGCTGTAAGGGAGACGTCAGTAACGACATCCTCATCGCGGCATTCAACCAGGCTTTCGAGGCTGGGGCCAATATCATCTCGGCCTCCATCGGTGGTCCCGCAGGTTGGTCTGAAGATCCTTGGTCTGTCGCAGTCTCAAGAATTGTCAAGAAAGGGGTCCCCTGCACTCTAGCTGCCGGCAATGATGGTCCCGAAGGCCTTTTCTATGCCAGTGCGGCTGCCGACGGAAATGGAGTTCAGGCCATTGCCTCCTTTGACAACGCCGAGTCACCGGCTTTGCTCAACGTTTCTCACTACACGGTGAATGGTAGGAAGTCACACAAGTTCGGCTACACTACTGGACTCCCTGCGGCCTGGTCGGGCGTCAAGCTGCCACTCTATGCACCCGACTTCAATCTCAATGTCGCCGATGGAGGCTGCAATCCGTACCCTGCAGACACCCTTGACTTAAGCGGCCACGTCGTTCTCGTGCGGCGTGGGACCTGCACGTTTGTCCAGAAAGCCCAGAATGCTGCCAATGCCGGTGCCAAGTACATCATGTTGTATAACAACGTGTACGGCACCACAACCTTTGACGTCTCAACAGTCGAGGGCATCCTGGCTGCTGGCATGGTGACTCCAGACCAGGGGAAACAGTGGATTACCCTCCTGAAGAATGGTTCCAAGGTAGTCCTCGACATGGAGAATGCTGGAAAAGAAGGCCTAGAATTCATCCAATATGCCAACAACCTCACCGGTGGTGCCGTCAGCGCCTTCACTTCCTGGGGTCCAAGCTGGGAGATGGATGTGAAGCCGAAATACGGCGCTCCAGGAGGCAATATCCTGTCAACATACCCTACCGACTTGGGCAGCTATGCCGTTCTGTCAGGTACTTCCATGGCCACGCCACTCACGGCTGCCATTCTTGCACTCATTGCTGAGGTACGGGGTACGTTTGATCCTGAGCTACTTGGCGATCTTCTGTCAGCCAATTCCAACCCTCAACTCTTCAACGACGGTCTTGCATTCTACCAATTCCTGGCTCCTGTTCCTCAACAGGGCGGTGGCCTGATTCAGGCCTACGATGCCGCATATGCGAAAACGTTACTAAGCCCATCGAGCATGTCCTTCAATGACACAGACAACTTTGTCTCGAGCATGAATTTCACAATCAGAAATACAGGCTCAAAGCATGTCACTTACCGAGTCTCGCATGTTCCTGCTGTGACCATGTACACTCTCGTTGCAGGCACCATCTACACCGAGCAATTCCCCAACGAGTTCCTCACGCCTGTCGCGACACTCAAGTTCAGCGAGCACAAGGTCACTGTCGCAGCTGGGCACGCGGTCACTATTCAAGTTGTGCCAACACCACCGAAGGGTCTCAATGCAACGCGTCTCCCGGTCTGGTCCGGATATGTCGCCGTCAACGGCTCAGACGGCTCGTCTCTGTCTCTTCCGTATCAGGGTGTCACTGGATCTTTGCATCATTCGCGTGTTCTCGGTCCTCGAGATACCTGGATCAGCAGCTCTCAGCTTCCGCCCATCATCGGAGTCCCAGCCAACACGACCTTCACTCTTCCGCCTCCGGGAACCGTAACTACCAATCAAACGCTGGAGGCTCCGACAAACCATACGCTACCTACACTGGCTTGGTTCCTTGCCTTGGGAACTTCCGTGCTTGAAGCAGAGGTCATTCGCGTCGGGTGCCTGGCGGAAGGCTACTATTTGGACGCGAAGAATGTGTCTCTTGGTCCGCCAGTCACGTTCCCTTTGTTGTGGAATGCGAAGGGTCAGGGCATGCTCGAGTGGACGGGACTGTTAGCAAACGGCGAGTATGCGCCTGCGGGACGATACAAGATTGTGTTCCGAGCACTCCGAATTTTTGGGAACGCGAAGAAGGAAGTGGACTGGGACGTGAGTGAAACGTTGGTGTTTGGGATTCGGTATCGACATGGTAACTGAACTCAACTTTGTCGTTGTGCGTGAGATCTCCTTTGGTGTCGCAATTGAGACTGAGAGATTCTGAAGCCTTGTCTGCACACTTCAGTCTCAGGGAGACTCACACTATTTTCTGTAACCCTACCTTGAAGCTTACATAGCTGTAATCACGATTCTTTGCTTGATAAACTCAACACATTTCCATGATCCTGTCCAGGGTAGATTGTCCATCATGAAGGAGGGGTAATTCGGCGCCGGAAAAACCCGCCCGCCGTGCCCCGCGCCTCCAGCGTTTTGGCCGTAGCTGCATGAAATGGCCCAGAAGAAAAAACAAGCCCCAATCAACGCTTTAGCCCACTTGAGTCACACTTTTTACCTGGCGCAGATGCTCTCGCGCCGCCTCATTCCCTGGTCCATATTCTCTTCTTCTTCGTCTGTTGCTTCTACTATTCTTCGCTCTTCCCCCGCCCGAATCTGCTCTCGAGCGCACGCCTCCCAGCTTCAGCGAACGACTCAACCGCGCAAACAGGCTCCGACAGCCTTCCGGTATCTCCAGCAACGACGAGCCGCATCTTCTTCATCCATCATGGCTTCTGACGCCGATTCACTGGCTGCCCAGCTTCAGCAACTCGGGATCGACAAGGTCGAGCCGTTCCCGAACTGCTTCCCCGACACGAACCCCCAGGATATCTACCGCTCCCACATCACGACTCTCCTCAACCAAGTCACTGGCGTCGACCCTGCCATCATTTACCCCGCCGTCCAATGGACCCAATCGCTTGACAAGGGCGATGCCATTGTCGCTGTTCCCGCTCTCCGGGTCAAGGGCAAGAAGCCTGCTGAGCTTGCTGAGGAATGGATCGCCAAGGTGAGTGCCAAGAGCTCCCAACATCTCCTTAAGCCTCCCAACCGTTAACACGCGACAGTTCCCCGAGTCCCCCCTCATTGAGAAGCCCGTCGCTTTTGGTCCCTTCATTAGCTTCTTCTACAAGACTGGCCCTCTGACCAAGTACCTCCTCCCTACGATCCGACAGCGAGCTGCCAACTATGGAAACAACCCTCACAACGGTCTGAAAGACCCCAACGATCCCAACTCGGGAAAGAAGAAGATCGTCATTGAGTTCTCTTCCCCCAACATCGCGAAGCCTTTCCACGCTGGCCATCTCCGAAGCACAATTATTGGTGGTTTCCTCTCAAAACTGTACGCTCGGTCAGGATGGGACGTCACTCGAGTAAACTACCTCGGTGACTGGGGAAAGCAGTATGGTCTCTTGGCGCTGGCATGGGAGAAATGGGGCGACGAGGAAGCTCTATTGGCCGACCCCATCAACCATTTGTTCAACCTCTATGTCCGAATCAACCAGGATTTGAGTGCCGAGAAGGAGGAGATCGAGGCGCAAAAGAAGGCTGGCGAGGACGTCTCTGCCCTCGAGGCCGAGTGCCTTGACGAGCAAGCCCGACGATACTTCAAACGAATGACCGACGGCGATGAGGCGGCTGTCGCACTTTGGCGACGATTCCGAGACCTTAGCATTGTTCGATACAAAAAGACCTATGCTCGATTGAACATCGAGTTCGACGTCTACTCTGGCGAGAGTCAGGTGCCGGAAGCTGACATGGAGAAGGCTGCCAAGATCATGGCTGAGAAGGGCATTTCTGAGGATGCTAACGGCGCCGTGCTCATCGACTTCTCCAAGCACGTTCCTGGAAAGGCCGGTAAGGGATTGGAGAAGGCCATTATCCGAAAGCGAGACGGTACTGCTCTCTACCTCACCCGAGACATCAGCGAGCTCAAGAACCGACACGACAAGTACCAGTTCGACCAAATGATCTACGTTGTTGCTTCTGCGCAGGATCTTCACCTCAAGCAGCTGTTCAAGACTGTTGAGCTTATGGGCGATGGCGACATCGCGAAGAAGTGTCAGCACATCAATTTCGGTCTTGTCCTGGGAATGAGCACTCGAAAAGGCACGGTCAAGTTCTTGGACGACATTCTCCGAGATGTTGGCGAGACTATGCACGAGGTCATGAAGAAGAACGAGGAGAAGTACTCTCAGGTTGAGAACCCCGAGGCTGTCGCCGACACTCTCGGTATCAGCAGTGTCATGGTTCAGGACATGTCTGGCAAGAGGTGAGTCTTGCACTGCAATAGCCGTCGCTCTTTGCTTTGCTAATTATGACAGGATCAATAACTACACCTTCAACATGGAGGCCATGACTTCCTTTGAGGGTGATACTGGCCCCTACCTCCAGTACGCGCATGCTCGTCTTTGCTCTATCCACCGAAAGGCTGGCCTCAGCGACGAGGATCTCGCCAGCGCCGATCTCTCAGTCTTGACCGAGAAGCACGCCACGGATCTGGTCCGAATGCTCTCCCAGTGGCCCGACGTTGTCCAGAACACCCTCAAAACCCTCGAGCCTACGACCATCTTGACCTACCTGTTCAAGATGACCCATACTCTCAGCTCTAGCTATGACCATCTTCGAATCGTCGGCAGAGAACCACAGCTGCAGAAGGCCCGAATGGCCCTGTATGATAGCGCCCGGATTGTATTGAACAACGGAATGACTCTTCTGGGCCTCTCGCCCGTGGACCGGTACGTAATATCCAAGCGATATGATCCAGCAGTTAGCTAACTATGACTAGAATGTAAATGTTCGATCGTCGAGGAGATGTTGTAAGAATGATGGGGAAATCGGAGTTTCGACTGGGAAGCGGTTATTGCTGTCACCGAAGCAGAAAAGGAGGTCGGGAGGCGTGTTGAGGAGGCCCACGGGCTGCCTGTATGTTCGCAAGGGTTAACCTTTTGGAAGAGACCTGCGACACGATGAGATATAGACATGATACTGCATAGAGATGCACACGACAGCACGAAAAGTCTTTTAATATACCCTTCTCAAACGTATCGACCAGCCGGGATGAGATTCTAGCTCTCTTGTCACCGAGAGTCGTCAATTGTGGTGAACGCGTGCGCATGAGAGCACCTTGGGTTTGTACACATATTGCAAAGCCTTTGAGACCGGTAAAGCGACAAGCAGTGTAAGACTAAGAGACGTCGCCAGCCTCACTTGTCCCCCTCGTTACGTACTTCGTGCCCGCCAAGTCGACGACAGATAGCGCAAGGCATAATTAACAACGAACCTGGTTCGTGACTCACCATTGAACTGCCGCAACCCATGCTGAGCGTCTCATCGCGGGCATCCCAAATTCTAGCATCTTCGCTGTACCCCTGATCCTTCAATGGTAAACGGCCGTCCAAATCGGCGAACATGGGCTGTTCAGGTAGGTGACGCTGACCCCTTCACCTGGGACTGTCGCTAATGCTGAGGCGTCCAGGGTGTTGAGAAATCATGCGCTGTAGCCGCGAAAATAATGAGCGGTTCTTTCAGCTCTGCGCAGGAGTATATCGCGAACGCTGAGCGGCTCTTGTTCCGCACTCTCTTTGAGTTAGCGAAGACGCAATCACGACCCAAGGGCGAAGCACGATGCTAATGCATTGGGAGGAGGGATGGAACAACCGATGATGGAACTTTCGAAGACGCAACGCATTTATCCTATATTGCCCCCGTCGTCAACCTGCAAGATCTCGGCGGTCTCGGTTTCGGTCTCAAGGGCCAACCCAGGGATACTATCGTGAAGGAGAGCCTTGGAAGATGCCATACACCAATTTTGTAGGCGACATCAGCTCTGTCATGGGCAAGCCTTGTACCGACGTGAACTCAGAATCACGAGAAGCGAACCTGGTGCATGCAGTAGTGTCGACTCCCGGTAAACCTTCACAGTCGCCGACACTCACCCCTGTTCGCGATACCGATGGACGAATGCAGGCGAGCGAATACGCGTTTACCTTGCTCAACTCCCTGGCTAAAGCGACACGTTGCATTGCCGTTCCAATAGACTCATTGCACTTTATGCACAGGTACCTTTACCCAAGCGATGGGTGAGTTGCCCGTGCCAACCTCAGGGTATGTCGGATCGTGTCGAGGATCAACCAACACACTGCCTTTTCCGTCCACGGTTGCGAATTTAACCCCCACGAGAACCGCGATAAACAAGATCGAAGTTGTTGGTTCGCTGAATTGCAGGACGGCGACGATGGTGATCTGTGCTGGATGTCACAATAATACATACAGCAAGCGGTCTGCGATGTCGATTGTTACAATCGCGCAACGACCCAAGAGTATAGACACCACAGCACAGAATAGCGACAAATTGCAAAACAACTTAATGCACCGAATTGTTTACTCGAAGCATAATGGAGGCCGGAATCCGAGCCGGCCGAGTGTCGCCAGAGAAAGTTCCGGCACCTCACCTCACCCGCCCTCACATTACGAATCCCTCAAAACAGACTCGACCAACAAATCTCACGCCAAATCTACGCCCGCACCAAAGCACACCTTTTCCGCCCCGAATTCTCGAAGGATTTCCCCTCAGAGGCGGCGTATCACAAAAAGCAACGTTCTCGACCACACCCCCCCGTTTGCGACCTGTCATCTCCGGCAGGGATTTCCCTGACCCGCCCAACAAGAGAGCAAAATAGCAGCGGTGATCCCCCGGACGCAGGGGCCTGCCTGGTCGCCGAGGGCAGGGGAGGCATTATCTCGAGACAGGCGGATGCAGGCCCGGCGCCCCCTCTCATTCCAGGCCTGTTAAAGTTTTGTAGTGGATGGTTGTTGGATGTGTTGGCAGGTGTTCGGCAGTTGAGAAGCTGAATGTCTCGGGTCTCAGGCTGAATGCTCGTCTGCAACACAGTGCTTGCAGATGTATATCGGAAACTGGAACTGTGAGCCGAGAGAAGAGAGATCTTGGGTCGGTTATTTGCAATCACTCCGGGAGGGGACTGCTGCACGGGTCGGGTGGTTTGATGGCGGACTGCCGATGGGATGGGCCTTGTTCAGTGGCGAGTTGCAGCGACGATGGAGTTGGGACCGGGAAGACGGTCTTGATGCACAACTAGACGATGACCTGATTTCTTGCATTATCTGCACATATGGAGCCATTTGCTACAGGGAGTTGCGATCACGTTCAGAGTTAGTAAAAGTCACCATGGCGATGGAGGTGTAAACGGGAGGTTTGACGATGCGTGGATTCTGGATTGACAACAAATCTGGTTGAAGACTCTCGTCTAGAACGCCAGAGAGCCTACTAAAAATCTACATACCGCAATACAGAGTAATTAGCCCGCCAACGCATCCCTGCTACCAAAACAATAAGCCAACTTTTACAGGGTGAACCGGAAGCTGGGGTGCCAGTCGCCCATGTTGTGAAGATCCTCCTCAGGGAGGCTCAGACGCTCATCACGCTCACCAGCCGCGCGCTTCTTGTTCTCGCGCCACATAAGCAATTCGAGCGCCGTAGCCGCGACCGTGCCCATCCAGAACATGCCAAAGGCAGTGCCATAGCCGGTCTTGTACAGCGGAGCTTCATTAGTCAAGAAGATGTTTGCACCGATGATGCCTGCGACGTTGCCGAGCATGACCTGCGTGGCCGAGCCGAAGGCGCGCTTCCAGTGACCAGAGAGGTTGTTTTGCAGCCACGCAAGCGCAATTGGAGTGGCCATGTAGCCGCCAGCGTTGATCAGGAAAACAGCCGCAAACTTGTAGTCGCGCGAGTGGCCCGTCTGGTCAAGCAGCATGGCGTATCCAATCGTGGCAATGCAGGTACCAGTCAGAATGAAGACATATCGGAGACGCAGACGATCAGAGGCCCAGGCTGAAATGAGCATCATGCCAGCCGCAAGCACATAGACGGGGATGGTGCGCACTTGGGCGTCTTCAGCCTTCCAGCCAAACTCGAGCAGGATGGTGGGCATGAAGAAGACAGTAGCATAGCCAGTAGTGCCGACGCCCATGTAGACCAAGGCACCGAGCCAGATCTTCCAGTCGCGAAAGATGCGCTTGTAGGCAAAGTTGTTGAGTGTGTCCATGCGGCAAGCGTCGCCAGTGTCGGCAGTGACGCGACGGCGGACGAGCTCCTTTTCCTCAGCATTGAGGAATCGAGCCTGCTCAGGCCAGTCGGCGATGAGGAAGACGGCGAGGATGGCAAGGAAGGCCGTGATAGCTCCTTCGATGATGAAGATCCAGCGCCACGCTGCCATACCGTGACGGCCGCCAAGCTTGGCGATGGCATAGGCCAGAAGACCACCGAAGGCACCCCCAATGAGTGTGCTGCAGAAGAAGAAGGACATGCGCTTCTGGAACTCATGGCGCTTGTAGTACATGGAGGTCACGTAGATGATACCAGGAAGGACGCCGGCCTCAAAGAAGCCGAGGAGAACGCGCAGGGCGACCAAAGCTCCGTAAGAGTGGACGAAGCCCATACACATGTTGACGATGCCCCAACAGAACATAAGGCCCGAGAGGTAGATTGAAGGTCGGACCTTGCGGATGATGACGTTGGAGGGGACCTCGAAGAGAATGTACGGAACGAAGTAGACCTAAAGAGTTAGTTGATGAGACTTCCATTGGTGAGATCAAAATACTCACAAAGAGGGCGACATTGTACCGTGTGCCGGACAAGTCAATGTCCGCCGTCAGTCCTTGGATCCTCGCATTACCAATGTTGATGCGGTCCAGGAACGACATCATGTAGATGACGAACAGTGGAGGATAGATGCAGAGATCTAGCTTCCACAGCAGACGACGCTCCGCTGCCGGATCAATGGCCGGCGGCGGCGAGGACTCGTCCGACTTGGGTGAGCCAGGCACATGCTGCTCGTCCGCCAGGGGAGGCTGCTTCTCCTCAATGACAGACATGATGATTATGAAGCTTTAATTGGAAGGTTGGGAGCCAGTACAAGGCAGTATCTTGAAGTGAAGGGACAAATAGAAGGGGCAAAGAGGACAGACCGCGGTGTATGTAGGAGTCAAGAAAGTGTGTCTGAGAGAGGCAGGTGGGAAGTGATCAACCTTGCTGAGACAACCAACAGACTGAGACCGGCATGCACCGTTCTCCGGGACTGCCACGAGGGAATAAGAACTTTGAGACGCAAGCTCTTCGGGAAGGATTGGGGGTACTTTGGAGAAGAAGAAACGAGACCGGCAGAGAAGGCGTTATATGGCCCAACCAACGCCCTACTTCCGAGTGTTGCATAAGGGAGCTGGGCAACCCCCGAGCGACGACTGCGACCCTGACAAACTCGAAACCCTGTATGGTGATAGAGCTAGGCGAGCCAATATCGCCTTTGCCTCCTGTTTGAGCTCCTCGACGCAGTTCCGAGTTCAATAGACCTCACATCCTGGTCCGCAGTGTTGCTTCCCATTGTCGCTTCCGGCTGTGTTCGCTCAGTTCTCACCTGCTTCGGAATTTATGGCGTCTTGGGATGCCCTCGAAAATGGGGGCCGGACACTCGTCGACCAGTGGCATGATAGGCAACGGGAGGGGACCAGCATGATGTTTCGTTGCGTATCGAGACCCGGACATATTCCCAGAAATAGCGTGTTGCGAGCAGCGAAATCTTCTCTTTCTCGCAGCATAAAAAGCACACCTGGTGCAACCTCTCAGTCCTCAGTCGAAGCAGAGTGACAATGGGCGGTGGGGGAGAGAGGGTGGAGTTATGATCGCTGTTGACAGGGGCGCCGGGCAATTAACTAGAGGAAGACCAGGGGCCGATCAACCAACAATAGAAGGCCGCCAGGTTCGAGATGTCACCCAGTGGACAGGGGCATTCCCTGAAGTCCGTAGTGGTTCCGCGTAGAAGCCAGGGCCAGTTCCGCCCGGCAGAAAAGCTTCTCGGCTCGTGGGGTGCCGTCCATGATGGGGAGACTCAGAGTTCTGGGAGAAGAGACCCTAGCCCGAGGCGAGGCCCGGGACGACAGGCGGGCGAGATGGACGCTCGATTATCGGATCATGAGCATAACTCTGTCGGGCAGGCCATCTTCGGCTGTTATTTGCATCTCGCAGGCGGGCGAGTTGATTCGCGCCCCTAGAAAATGATAACTGAGACAAGATGAAGCAGTGCCGAACAGAAGGCACGTTGCTTTGTCTTATGGCGTAACCTTTTGTTGACGTTGATTGCTTCTCGAAGTTTGGGGATCGACAGCGACGATCGCGCTACCAGCCGGGTGTTAGCGGTGAACCGCCCAATAACTGCACTCACTGGGCATGTGTCAGTGATGGAAGCAACCTCATTTCCGAAACGGCTCGTCTTCTGGCCATGAACTCTCAGGCACAGCTGTCCATATCACAGCCTTCTATACCCCCTTCAGCTTTTGATAGCCGGGCTCCCTGTGAGCAGGCCTCCATGCTGTCTGTCAGTGGACTGACAGGTAACGTACGGACTCGGCGAAAAGTCCCCCTCCCCGGCATGTGGGAGGGGGCGGACAACCCCAGTCAGCCAGTCTGCTTCTCCAACAGTCGCCAAGGGACTCTCGTCTAGCGGCCGCTACCGACCCAAAAGCCAAAATCAACCCCCGTCAACTCTCGGAGCTGATCCCTGATCGTCGCAATGCGTGAATCGTCCAACACACTGTAGCATCCATCGCCAATGCGGTTAAGAGGATGCCAGGGCGCGGCACAGGACGCCACTTTCGTTGCTTTTGTGGGATCTGCGAGGCCTTCGATGGGCTGTGATACGAAATGCCATTTGGCCATTGACCGCATTCTCGGGTCAGTGTGCGTATTCTGCAACGCTGACTGCATGGGGTCTTGACCTAGTCGAAACTGCAGAGACCATAGAACCCTTGCACTGATTGCTTTTTGCCGGGTGCAAGGCGAAATTGAAGTGGCCCGAGATGTCTTTCGTTTACACTCTGCGGTAACGACGAAGCTGACTGGCTGATGAACGGGACATGTACACTGTGATGATGTACGGCTTATGAGAGGGTGGCATTCGATGAAGAATTTTCTCTCAGCTCAGTCAAGTAGGATTCCGAAGAAGCAATTTCTGTAGAGGCTTTAGTGCTTCGGAAGAATTGCAGCGACCTTTCTGGAAACGTTTTCGTCTGCCGCGCGCTGCGCTGATCCCCGGCCCGTGTCATTTCTCGTCTTGTTGGGTGTTGATGCTCAAGTGATAGGCAGAGGATCTGGCGTGACAGATCATCAAGACCCATCAAGTCATCGGAAAGATCCAAGAGCAAGGACAGTGATCCAGATCGGCAAGAGCCATGAACATCGATTTCGAAATGCTGATCATCTGGGGATTGCAGCCAGTCGATGTCGGTATGCCGGCGAGGACGAGTTTCCCAGCCGTGTGGATGACTGTCGATTGTCATCTTCAGCCGCCGGGTTCTTACCAACGACAGGGCGCAGAGGAGTAGGAACTGTAGGCCCGTCCTGTGTGTTGGTCTGCCCCTGAACGACGGCACCTGAGCCAAAAGCGAACCCGGCACATGGTCGAGGAACCCGGCTTCTCTTCCTGTTCGGCGACCTGCGTTCGGCCAACATCTCCTGCTTCCTTTGGCCGCACCACTCAGCGATGAAACGGTGCAGCCGTCCCAATCACAGCCACCACGCCCCATGCCTGCGCCGATGACAAACGAGCAACCCTCATCCTGGTCCCAAGGCGTCTTATTGAGTCCGCCGTACGTATCCCACTTGCCGTGATAGGCGACATCTTCGTCACCAGTCACGGGGGGCGTCGTTGACAAGTCTTCGTAAGTCCAAGAGTAATTCCGCAGTGGTCTTGGCCAATGCAGTGCCATTAGACGTGCCTCTCCTTGTCACATCCAGTCTAGGGCCGAAGCACCTCCGGTGGGTGCAACGCGTACGGAGTGTACGGAGTAGCTGCAACCTCGATCAACTCCGGGGGTCCCTCGCTCACCATGCATGTCGACGAGGCTAGCCCTTACGTTGGTCACCGCTGCCTGTGTCGAGTCTGCAACCTAGCAGCCCCTGAAAGCGTGATTTGCACCCTTGGTGATCAGCCAGGGCCTGAAAGAGAGATGACCTGTCAATATCCTCGTTCCATCACCGCTTCATGCTCCGGTGTCCCTGGCAGAGGTCTAGAAGCGACCCCCGTCAGCATACGACCGCGACTCAAGGCCTCAGAACTTCAGATCCTCGGAGTGTTGCCGTAGGGGAGAGGACTTGCTTGTCGAGTGCATACCCGGCCACATCGTTTTTGCTTCCCGGTCGAGTGCAGTGCTACCTTTGTTTTCGGGTTGCCGTCCTGAGACTGCTGATGCTGGCTGAGCATACCATCCAGGACGGTCAGTGTCAAGTTGCCCTTGCTGCTTCGCAATCCCCCAACCCCCTCACCAGAGTTGTCTAGCAGAAGCCCATGGGCCCTGTGAGCTCCTGTTCTTCAGGAACAACTTCATATAGCCCTCCAGCCCCCCGCAGAACCTTTAGTCGAAACCCCCCGAGCAGCTTGCATCCTTATTCGTACACATCCATCGGGATCAACCAATATCACAATGTCGACGTCGACTGCTAACCTCACTGGTAACCATGCTCCCAGGCTCTATATCCCCATCGCCATCTTCTCCGTCATCTGCCCGGTGCTGGTGGCGACGCGGGTATGGTCACGTCTGAGAAAGGGGGGAAGACTCGGGGCAGATGACTATACAATCCTCGCAGCCTTGGTAAGTCTGGTCGATAAACCCATATCAATTCCTGGCGACTTGTTAACGATGCCTTTGCTAGACGTTTGCAATGGCCTCCAGTGCAATGGAAATAGCGTGTAAGTGCCAAGACAGAAGCTTGGAATCTTCTTCCTAACATGTCCAAGCCTGCCAGTTTGGCTTTGGCAAACACATCGCCACCCTCGAGCCAGACGATAAAGTCCAAGCTTTGAAGGTACGCACCAGTACCTGTGGGAGAGGACTAACAGCTGATTGACCTCTTCAGTTCTTTTACCTTTGTCAGATCACATACAAGGCTTCGATCAATTTCACCAAATGCTCCATCCTGCTCCTATACTTGAGGATCTTTGGCAAGATCCGATGGTTCAAGTGGCTTTGCTGGTTCCTCATCTTCGCCGTCGCCGCCTACGCCATTTCGTCTATTACAGCCACCATCTTCCAGTGTACCCCAGTGCGAAGGGCTTTTGACAAGACCGTTGACGGCACTTGCATCGACAATGGCAAGTTTTGGTACGCTAATGCCGGGTTCTCCATCGCGACAGATTTGATCATTCTCTTCATGCCCATGGCACTGGTGTACCAGCTGCAGATCCCGCGGATCCAGAAGCTGGCCCTTATCATTGTCTTCGCTCTTGGCGGCTTCGTCGTCATCACATCATGTCTCCGAGTCACAACGATCAACATCGCTTCGAAAACAACGGACATAACCTGGCAACTTGCATCGACAATGTGGACTGTAATCGAAATGAACGTGGCCATCGTTTGCGCTTGCCTCCCAATGATCCGGCCGCTCATCGTCAAAGTGTTTCCCAAGCTCATGCCAAAGAGCAGCAGCGGCAACAACAGATACGGAGGTCCTCACTATGGATCCAGCACCTTCATGACGGCGGGACACAGTCAGCAGCGCGACAAGACGGAATGGATGCAGATCGATCACGGCAAAGACGGCATTCAGATGAACACTGTGAGAAAGACTGGTTCAACAGGCAGCGAAGAAAGCATCCTTGGAGGGGCGGTGCGAAATGGGCCGGTCGTTGGGGTTGAGGCACCAGGGGAGTGGCCTCCGGAGTCCAACCAGCAGAATTCGATTCAGAAGACCATCCAGTACAGCATCGAGTACTCTTCGAAGTAGTCGCTGGTTGCGTGTTCGGTCGACCCCCTGATGGCGTGTTGCGAATGGGTCTCGAAGGAGACCAAGGGCTGGCAGTGTTTGTTGGTGGATAATCTAGGCTTCCTTTAGGCTTCAACTTGTAGATTGCGTTTGGTCCAGGAAAGAAGGTTTATGCGCTTGCAAGAGTCGTTTGTAGAATAGTCAACGAAGAGAATACCACACCTGTCTCCATTACTAATCTATCGGAGCATGAGAAAGCCCTGCTATCGTCAGTGTCATGATGTGTAGCATAAGAGATGTCGATGTCCTTGACACCGATTCTCAATTACAAACACTTGGAGCCTGGCTTGGCTGGCACAGAAGCTGATGCCTAATGTCGGACATTTTGTGAGTTCTTGCTTAACTTGCTGCCTTGATAACAACCGGTGACCGACAAAGCTTATGGCACAGCGAGCGAGGCGCTCCAATAGTACCACTAGGCCGTTCGTAATGAAGTCAGGGGCACTCGCCCGTTGACACATCGTCTCGCGTCACTGATGTTCGTACTAATCATCTTGACAGGCATGCGGTGGTGTTTTCAAAGCTCTGTATTCGGCGCGAAAGCCCAGTGGAGTTGTCCGGAGTCAGGAAAGTACGGACACAAGTTCCTTGATGCTCATGATCGACAAGCCTAGTGGGCTCATGGGCTGCTTATGGCTTCGCGAAGTGGTCGAAAGCTAGGCTAAGGATGGGTGTTTTCCGTACTTGGAGGAACGACGTAGCAATTGAAATCATGAAAAAAGGTAAATAAGCTTCCGGGCCTACTGGTAGACAAGATGTTGCGCCTGGTATGTGATGAGAAGGAGTCTTGATGGCCGTTCTCAACAACCATCTTCTGAGGCGATGATCATTGCCAGGAGCGTGCAAAAAGTCACATGAACACAGCAGAAAATGAAGACAAATCATGTGAGATATCACATGACTGATTCCTCAGTCGATCGTTCGTCAGGATAAACCTATCTCCGGGAAGAGCCCCGCGTTTTCCAGGCTCCATCCATTCGTCTTGCGCACCAGGCACTTGGCTATTTCAGGATTGCGATGCGCGTCAACTTTTATCTGCATCCCGTCTGCATATGCGGATGCGATGGTGATAAGAGACTAATTGCGAAGACCACATTTGGTAGATTATCGAATTCGAGCACATATCATGCTCTTTGGTCCCTTGGGATTTCAAGCCAGAATTACAATTGCTTTGAAGTTAGAATCGCACGGGCGTGAATTTGGGCTGGAGCCTGTTGCCCATTCTCAATAGTATTCCGGATGCCTACGCCAGCGCACATTACCCCGCGTGTGTACTTGAAAATTCATCGGCTTTGCCACTGGAACGTATGTATTCGTCCCCTGAGTGACCTCTGTTGAGGCTCGTTTGGGCGCCATGATGCGATCTGCGGGCCTAAAACCAAGTGCCAATTCACTCTGCAGCACGTCCTTGCGGAGCATCGCCCAGGCAGCAGCTTTTGGGGTGACCATCGCGAACCCATGAAATCGCCGCAATGAGGCCGCCGCCCATGATCCGCTCTACAGGCACCGAGATAACGGCTTCATTTGTATCAACAGAGCGCCCTCGCCTGCGCAGTTCTCCCGCGACGCCTCTGCAAAGTTCGACAAGGCCTGCTGCGGGTGAGAACGACCAGCCTGCTCGCTGAGATCCGGAATTTACTGCCTGAGCGCCCCCGACGATGCCGCTTGGGCGCTAAGCCTGCCATCAATCCACATGCACTGCAAGGCGTTGATGAGCCTCATCCCTCACTAACGCGGTTACATTATCGAAGCCAAGCATTTCATCGTCTTCGATAGACGAGGCGACAACAACGCACCGCCACCATGGAGTCCTTCCTCCCCATGGGCGGCTTCCAGCTGCCCTTCCAGAAACGCCTCAGCCGCCTCTACAACGACACCAAGAAATCCAGCGACTTCGTCAAGGAGCCCGTCCAGAATGAAGAGGACCCGGAAATCAAGGCGCTTCATAGGAAGTTGCGCATCCAGAAGGACCGGCTGGTCAGCTGGGGCCTCGAATGGTCAGATCCGACGCAGGCCGTTGAGATCGACGAGTCGCTGTCAAAGGCTGGACTGAGTGAGGTCGTCGGAAGCATCATGTCAACTATCAAGGATATCTTGGCCGAGGCAGAGCCCCTGTGGCTTAGCTCAAAGCGCATCATCGAGAAGAACCAACCCTCTGGCGACATCAAGAAACCTCTCGTTCAGTGGGATAAGGGCCGGTTTGAGGATCTGGTCAACGATCTCACCACATCCATCGACACTCTGTTCGACCTGTCCCGGACTCGCTCATCTCACATCGTCCCGCGACGCCCATCCAAGTCTCTTTTCAAGTCCTCCAGCACCGCGGAAGACTTCCGTCCTTTCGAGTCAACCAGGATGCAAACTCCTCAGCAGATCGACCCCAAGACCCTCACTCATCTTCGTCCTCGGCAAGCTGATGAGAGCTCTGCGTCTCGCGAGGTAGTGTTCATGAGCAAGACAGCATACTCGGAACTCACTCATGGAACCACTCGAGAACCTTGGGCGCCTCTACTTCTGGAGTACGCTACCTTCGATTCTATTTACGCCATCACGGGAATAATGCCCCCCATGGCACGGTTCGAGAAGCTCTCCTCAGGTCTTCAGCAAGATTCGCAGAGATCGCCTGGCACCTGGACCGGTCTACCTCGACTCCTCGGCTACTTTGAAGACCTCGAGAACTCGCGACTAGGTCTCGTATACAGATTCCCACCGTCTTTCAATGCTGTCTCCTTTGAGCGACTTACGCAAAACCCATCCTACAACCTCCCGACACTCCGAGATATGCTGTCCCGTCCGGGTAGCGAGCCTGCTTTGGAAGCTAAATTTCGCATGGCTCACAACCTGACCAACACCATCTTCGATATGCATGCTCGCGGAATCACACATGGCAACCTGGTTGAGGGCAACATTTCCTTTTGCGATGCTGTCACTACAGAGAAAGAAGTCAAAAACGGAGAGGTGGATGTTCGTCGGCCATTGGTCTCATCCTTTGACCTCTTCCCCGAGGAGAACTTCTCTACATACCAGCTTTCGGTCCATCCTCTCGACCCGCGCATCATGTCTAGCTCTCCCTTTGCACAGAGTAACGACCATCGAGTCCTTGACCTCTACTCTCTCGCAATGATGCTCCTCTCTATTGGTCTGTGGACAAGACTAGAGGACCTTGTCGAGGGCGGCTTGACCCCTGTCTCCAAGACCCTGTTGGATCAACTTGCCATTAGGTGCGGCAGTCTCTACATGAAAGCTGTACAGGTATGCTGGGACGCGGTCGACGACGAATTGGCTGGCAAGCTATCTGGTGATGGCCTGTTGGCCCATGTCCAGATGAAGGCGAGTCGACTCCTAGAAACCTGCTGCATCCTGGATGGAGTGAGCGGACTAGAAGACAGGATCAACCAGGACATACGCCAACAGGAGGCTCAACCGGCTGCACCAAGTTATCCAGGACCTGGTGACTTCAAGGGTGCTCGAGATGTCAAGGATGCGAAGGCTTTGGAGTATCCCAAGGAAAAGGAGCTGCCTGCAGTGCCGCCCCCTGAGGTTGATAACTTCGAAGCTGATATCGACGCTGAAGGTTCGTTATCTATCAGACGTTTCGGGTGTTCCACGCTAACTACTGTCTCCGCAGAGGCTGTATCTGCCAAAGCTGGCAAGCCCGAAAGAGTTCGACTGTATCCTAATGTAGCGCTTCTACCAGAGGACGTGGACCGCTGGAATAAGATCCTCATGCCTCAGATCAACCATGCCCTACGCCACTTCTATCGCAAGCACCCCGAATCTGTCGAGATTTCGCTCGAGTCCGTTGGCCCATCTCCGCACAAGACCCAACCTACCGTACTTGTGGTCTGCTCATCCGTCGGAAAGGTACGGGCGATCCTTAAGAAGCGAGTTGGAGATCTGTTCGACGGTACCACTGGATTCCAATTGAAGGTCTGCCGAGGTCATGTCGTTAGATCGCATCGTCAGTCCAGCGCAGTCATGAGATCCATATCGCGACGCAGCCAAGCACAGTCCGGCGAACCCGACGATTTAGATGCCATCAACCCCGAATACCAAGAGCGACCTTGGAACGGAGCTAGCATTGGAGCTTGGATTGGAGATCGCCATCTTCCTCCTGTCAGTCTCGGCGGGCTGGTCATGGTCGACGACAAGCCATATGGCATGACTGTGCACCACATGCTGGATGATCCCGATCGCGATTTTGGACTGCTGGATAACTTCCGAAGCAGTGCTATCCCCGGGTTTGATTGGTCTCTTCAGCAGACCGCAGAAAGCAGCGACGACGACGACGCTGGCTTTGATCTATCCGATACCGAATCCGAGCCTTACTCCGAGTCTGACATTACTAGCGATTATGACGACGACGAAGACGAGGATGAGGAATTCGAGCCTGGTGATATCCCTGGAATCGAACCCGGCTGTGGTGATGGATACATTGTCACCCAGCCGGCGCTTGACGATATCGAAGAGGGCTTCTACCCCGACGCCGAGACCCAGGACGAAGACCACTTGGATACATACAGCGTTGGAGAGGTATACGCCTCAAGCGGCATTCGCAGGAAGCAAGCTAAGGGCCTTCTACACGAAGTCGACTGGGCGCTCTTCGAGTTCGCTCATGACCGTCTCCCAGACAATAACTTCATCCCCCGAGCCGACGATGCTAACCCGCGGCCAAACCCGCCTCGGAATGCGGACAACGAAGACGCGATCCTCCATCCTACTGGTGTTGCTCCCTCGGCAACGCTGCCCGGCAGGGAGGTCCAGTGCATGGCGCGAACGAGCGGACTACAGACCGGCCAGATCCTCCCCGCGGTCGTCAGCGTGAAGGTCTACGGACGCTCATCTCCTAGCCAGACGTACCAGGTCACGAGCAATGTCCACGGCCACGGCGATTCGTTCCCCATGGGCATTCCCGGCGACAGCGGTGCCTGGGTCGTGGACCGCACTCACGGCCAAGTGTGCGGGCACATCCTTGCCTGGAGCTCGCGCAAGCACGTCGCGTACATCTGCCCGATGGACGTGCTCATGCTCGACATCGCTGAGACGCTTGAGGCCCAACAAGTTGGCCTGCCCGGAGTAGCCCCCGCCGTCATAATAGGTCTGGCGGAATCTACCCCTAAGGATGGTACACGGCCCGAGGTTGAGAACCTCGATGACCTACTTGACGAAGAAATCGACGACGAGCCACCAGTACTGGTACACCGGGCACCAGACGCGCAGAGCGTGCTCAGCTGCCGCAGCAGCCAGGGCCACAGCCGCGCCGGCCCATCCAGCTGCTCAGCCAGCGAACACGAATCGTCCAGCCCGATACGCCTGGAGACGTCGAGCGAGTTGGGCGGTCTTGCCGGCCGCTTCGAGGAGATGAGCGTGAGCGGATCGTACGGGATTGGCGTCAGTGGCTAGTCACAGGGCACCTCACCGATCATTACGGCTACAAGGCACGTTTGGAAGAAAACACTTGATGGATAGGTTCGATTCATTTGTGTGGATTGGATGTTGTTGATGTATGACTCTGTATACCCTGTTTGGCGGTCTGTTGCTTGCGCGTTGGTGGAGAAGCAGTTGATGTCTCTGATGCTCGAGAATACTTGAAATTGCGTGTATACCTTAGTTACTTTCTCGAGAGGAAATCTAGCTTGTTCTGCTCCGAGCAATCCATACCCCATCAGTGCTCTACATGAAATCATCCTCCCAATTCTCGTCACGGTTCTGGTTGCTCGACCCCTCCATGGCATCGTCGGTAAACAGATCATCATACGCATGATCCTTCTCCCACTTCTTCTGCTTCCACTCCTGCGCCTGCTTGGCCTCCTCCTTTCTCTGCTTTGTCGTTAGCTCATGACGCGTTCAGGGACAAGGGGCAGAACTGACTCGCTGTTGGAGAGCTGCCTGCTCGAGTCTCCGCAGCTCCTTCAGACGGTCGTCCTTCTCCTTCTTGAAGTCGGGCTTCTTCTCCACCTTGGTCTTGTTCAGACGGTTGACGATGGGGTTCTCGCGCTGCGGGACGAGGATGCGTCGGACCTGGAGGAGGTTGTGAGCTGGGAGCCTGGTGATGGCGTGGCCTGAGAGGATACCTTCTTGGGGTCCTTGAAGCCGACTTGGCCCACGTCCATGCTACCATCCTTCTTGAGATTGGCCCAGGGCGTGTAAATGACGGTGATGTTGTCTTTCTTGTTGCCTAGCCGCAGGATGAGTGACAGATCTGGCTTAGGCGCGGTGCTGGACTACCTTCGATCGAGTTGGCCTTCGTCAGCTGGGCGAGGTCCATGATGAGATCCTCTGGGAGGCTGTCCCATGTCTGTCCCTCCCGCATACGCAGGTAGATATGGGCGCTCGAGAGCTTGTCAACGTGGAACTGAAGCCATCGGTCAGCTCATCCGTGAATGTCTCAGTCGGTGTCCTCATACCCTACACCATGGTCAATTTCGAGCAGCGACCTTGAACAGGAGCAAATTACCAGACGTCCTCATCCCAGCCAAATTTGATCAGATCCTCATCTACATAGGTCCTTGTTAGTAGCCGAAGAGTTGACATGAGGGGTGTGAGCGTGAGCGGCGTTGGTGCTTGCTGCTTACTCTCGAACTTATCTTTGCCAACGTAGATGAAGCCCGGAGGATCAACCACGTTGGACGTAAAGTAGTAGACCATATTGAGGACTTCAGGGACCTGCGAAAAGCCTCTCCAATCGTACTAGTGTCCAGAACCTGCGAGTGTCCTGACACAGCGCCTCGGATCTCAAAGTCGAGCAATGATGCTGATGAGGGGATTCGTTGGAAGAATTTTGGTGTTGCAGCAGGTACTTTCTCCCTAACAGACTTTTCATGGCTACTGCGCTGGAAGACGCTGTGTATTGCCTTAACGTTACGCTATAATTGCTGGCGGGGTTAGCAAGAAAGTACCTCCACGTCCGTGCTTCTGGGGCCGCAGATGCATAATTCACGTGACCTCTTCCAGATCCAAAGCATGAAGACATCACAACTCAATAACTTGAGCTTTGATGGAACAAGATTCGAGTCTAGGGTAGCATCCAACCTGACGTCTTGTATGTCTTTTGCATGTGCTATCTGGTGACGTCCTCGAAGCGCACTTCTGTGAGGGATTCAAAACGTCAGGCTCTCGGGTTCGCTTGCCATAGCCAAATCCGTGTAAGTCGATTGTGACAACCATGACAAGTGTGCAGATGACCCTCCTGCGGCACAGCAGGCAACCGGATCATTCGAGGCCCTCCATTCTCTCACATGGTCAGACCGAAATCCCAAACATCCACAAATGTTGGCGCTTGTCCCGGGCGTGAACGTGTAAGTTTGGAGGTTGGGCTTTCAGCTCACCACTAGCACGAAACAGCGGCAGAGTAGTGCGTACCTTCTTGCTAAATGCAACGACAAGTGGCTAGCTGAGGAGATGTGCTAGTCATGCGCGGAGATGATACCTCGTCTTACTCCGATGCTGACAAGAATCTTGTGACGGCGCGGCATACTACCCGCTCACCACATCTCCCTTACTTGGTGGCTGCCGAGTTGAAACGAGGCCAAATGACGAGCTTTCACTGTTGCCCCCCCCCTTCCCCCCGGCGCTATTGCAACCCCTGTTAGTCTTAGGACATGTGCTCAAGTGATCTGTCTTGTTGTCCCGAGGAGATTGGGGGGCTGGACTGGCATGGCTTACACAGGATCATCACCACGGCAAATCTTTACGCAACGAATTCACATCATGCCTTCACCGGAGATACCAAATCTGCCTGGGAAAAAGCACATTACCACTCAAACAGGGATCTACAGACTTCGGGCGTTCATTGCTCCAGCCCATTCCAATTTCCAAACCTGCAGTCACCGGCCGGTGAAGTCTCAGTCGCAGAGACTACCGAAAACCCAAGAAGCAAGTCTAGGACTTCGAAATCTCACGCCCCCCCCGGTACGAGACCAACATATCAGCCCCCCTTAGACTCCGGGCGTCTCTAAGTGTCTCCGCCATTCATGACCTGTCAATTTTGCAAGTGACGGAGTGGCAGAGACGCCTTACGCCCATCATCACCTAGGCCCTCCCTCCATAACCTAGCAAACACATTGACGCATGCTGCCAGCCCGGTCTAGCCGCATGTGCATTGGCGTCCGTCCGGGATCCCGACGCCACCCCGAAATATATCGGCAGCGAATCGGGGGCCAGCCCGGGACCCCCTCCTAGGCCTTTGCCGGTGAGAGACGTCACGATTCCAGGCGCGGGAAACCTCAGAAATGACCACTGTGCGGTAGAGGAGGTCGGGAACAGTGCCCTGCGCGCTGCAAGCGAGGCGCGGGAGCCAGTCCTCGAGTCCAAAAGTGACATGTAACGTTCGCGCCCCAAGCCCGCTGGTTTAGTGTCTGGCGCGTCTTAGTGAGCGCCGGCTTGGGTGTCAGCGGCCAGCTCGGTTGGCGAGACGTCTGATTGGAGAGCTTTACGGGATGAGTGCCAGCCGAGCCAACAAACGGACACACCGAGAGTTTGTTGGAAGAGCTGTCGATAGTCTCGTCCCCAATCCTCGGACCAACATTGCCATTCTCTTCTCCAGAGCCGGTGCAAACTCAAAGCCCACCTCCCGCATTCTTCGAGTCCCTCGGCTCTGGAACTCGCCGCCGCCTCGCCTTGAGACTTTGCAACCCAGCAGCCGACACGGCCTGGACGACAAGCATCCATACCGCATTCGAAATTGGCCTCGCTAGCCCGCAATCCACTTGTACCTGATCATCAATAAGCACCAGAAAGCTTGTTGTCTCCCTCCCCCCCTAGCTGGTCTGTCCAATCCCGCGCCCCCGATTTCCAGAACGGAGAAATCGATCTCCCATCGGCAAACTATCGTGATCACCGTAGGGCTTGGAGGTTTCAGGAATGCCCCGATTGGCTGCAACCTTGCCGCGTGTCGAAACCCTGTCCGCGCAGCAAAAAGGAGGGGAGGCTTGCTTGTGGCGCTCGCCAAGTGGATTGTGTGCTAGACAGGCATGCGATAGCTCTAATGTTGGGTCATTCCGACCCCAAGCTGCCAGGATTGGTTGCAGTAAGCGTCGCGAGATCTTGGTTGAGGCTGATTTGCATGCTGCAGGCTGACGCATGTTCTGATGTTGGTCAGGGTTGCATCTATTGCGTAACTGCAAATGGACAGTGTGAGATGCGGAGAAGAGACATCGTCTGCTCAGATCGTGAAAAGCATCGACATCTCGCGAGAGCAGAGACACGCATGGCTTCGGCTGCCTCAGAGACCAGCGAATTGGGTGTAAATGCCTGTACAGCCTCCACCGTGTCTCAGTCGGGCAGGGCCGCTAGATCGCAGCCGCTGTCTCGGAAAGTTACCAAATTGACAGCTGTCGCTCAATACGGTGAAGACAACCGAAAATCTAGAACCCAGGTTTATCCTTACGAGGCGAAGGCCATTGTGAAGCCTAAAGGCGGCTGTCAAGCTCTTAGCCTCTGTCCCGCAGAAGGATTTAGTGACAGGAGAGACATTCCACTTCATCACTAGAGCGGTGAAAATCAATTCGACGTCAGTAAGTTATTCGAACACTACTTCTGTTCTCTCACACCCTCACCTCCATCACCACAAGTGGATGCCAACACTCAGAGACACCTTGCTCACCTCTCTTCTCTCGGTATCCCGCGCCGACTATGATCTGCCAGCCTAGCTTGACGGCCTGTCTCCGTGCCGTATTTCACTCGCCCTGAGACTTACATGCCTAGCGCGGCGTGGAGTCTACGCCAGATGCGAGACCTGAGGCTTACATTGTGTCGAAACCACATGTATTGTCACTTCGTCTGCCGGTCTTGTGAAACCTCAGATGGACTGGAGAGTCTTCGGGGTTTCAGGCGATTCCCTCTTTGTCGTAGATAGGAAGAAGTGGCCATCGAAAACACTGGCTCTGGTAGGAGGCAATATCCGGCGGGTTGTAAAAAAGCTTAGAAAATGACCACTTGATAGATAGTTCGTTATCAGTGTATTCAAGAATATTCCAAAGAAATTTTCAGTTCGATTCAGACCCCTAATATAGCGTTTTAACCCATCTAAAGAAGACAAACTAAAACAGGCGATGTCCATAATTCCATTGCTTGACTGGTCTCTTTATCTCACTCTACCACCCAACTCATTCCAACCCTGAAAGATCCAGCAAGCAGATGCGGTAGCTTAATAGGAACTACTCCAAATCCTCTGATCTTCGAGCCGTCGTAGTTCAATGATCTCCTTTTTGGCTGAATAATTATCAGTACAAGCTTATGCTACCCACGAATGCCCCGAGTCTACTTACATGGGCCTGTTTGGGTCACATCATCCTTATAGACGGCGACAGTTGACGATTGAACTGACGCTTGGTGTTCCGAATCCATGGTTTCGTTGTTAAATAGCATAAGTTCAAACTGAAGTTTGTAGGTCCCCGACTTGTTGATATGAAGGCCGTCAAAGACGAATCCACAATATTCTAGTGAGCCCCGTTCAGGTGAATCAGTTATCTTGACTTCTGATACAGGATTGGCATCCTGTAGAGCGTCTGACTGTGAGCCGTCTTTTGACCGGACGAGGTGAGCTATCATGTACAAATAACCTCCCGGGGTTTGGCCAAAAGGTGGTCCCTTAACAACGACGGGCCGACTGAAAACATCGCCTACTCGTACCTGGCTAGGAGGCTGGACAAGAATTTTGAGTTTATCCATGTTGGCGATTTGGTGGTGTGAAGTAGATTGAAGTTGGTTGTTGGTTGCTGTCGAAGGAGTGGTATGGCAGCAACGTGTCTTTATAGACGAAGGCCGTGAAGTGATTGCGAACGGCATGGCTAGACTCTGATACTCTGGCAGAGCCTCAATCATGTGCTGAGTCAAATCACCCTCCTCTTTCAGGCACACCAGAAGCGCCGAGCCACGAGATACCTGGACCAAGTGTCGCCTGCAGCAATCTATTCGCCAGCGTTTTCCACCTCAATGTATTCTTGTGTCTGGGACAGGCAAGACTGGGCGTGTGATAGTCGAATGGAATGGATACACGGCACAGAGAGCCATGCACCAGGAGCACCCAGGGGCGTCTCACCACTTCGAGTGTATTGCGTAGGGGTGCAGATACTCGACAGTTTTTGCTTCTTCCCGAGACAAAAGGAAAATAAAAAACAATCAAAGCTCGATGATGCCAAGTAGAAGAAGTCGAGATGATCGTAAACGAGGAAATGTGCAATGTGCTGCAGGGGGGGTGGTGAGATGGCTGCAGTTTATGGGTTCCCGGGTTCTAGTTCGTCAATCACCGTGCGTGGTCGCCACTGATGCACGGCCCGGAGGAAGGGGAAGAGAGTCGACGAGGCGTCGTCGCCCTGGCCGATATGGATGGAGACAAGGATGGCCTAACGCCGAGCCATGTCGAGGTCAATAGCCTCCCATTGACCAAAGCAAGAAAGTCGCAAACGCAAAGGTAGCCGACATGGCGGGTTTCTGCCAAGAACTGCAACGAAAGACCGGGACCGGGGTGTCAAGGGGGGTGTCATTGTCCAGGGCCTGCGGAGTAATTCATCTGAAGCTAAGACTGATCAGAAGCGAGGTGGCTTGCTCACGTATGTCACTGTCCCAAGTGAATGGCAGCGGGAGCGATTGGATAAGCTTCTTTTTTTTCGATCAGTAATCGAGCGTCATGGGAGGAGGACCCTGATCTTCCAGATGACAGAATGGCATTGGACCCCCCTGATTCCCGAACGCCTCGTGTCTCAGGCCAATAGTGAGAGCGTCCCGTTTAGCCCCAGCGCCATTCAAGCCACCTCCGTGGGATAGCTTGAGTTACGGAGACAGCTGATGAGGGAGGGGTGGAGATTGGAGAAGCGCCAGAAGCCGTGGCTTAGAACTGCTGACCGGAAAAGTTCGACATTGCGAGAACGGAAAAAGCAATTCTGTTTTCTCGTCAAAGTCCGGCCCCTCAAGCCTCGGGGTCAGAGACAAGAAGCTAGTGGCCGAATGCTGAGAACAAGCAATGCTCGAGAAAGGCCGGCAGTCTAGCCGAGGAAAATGACGACGATCGCGACAAGCTGAAGGTGAGAAGATGCAGCAATGACAAGAACGTGAGCAAATGCTCCCGGTGAGTCGAGGTCGAGTAAGTCGAGATGACGCGAGACAGGGCTGCGCAGCATCAGGGTCCAATTCACTCTCCTCTCCGCATTCTGTCTTGGATATGATATGTGGCGGTACCCATCTGACTAGCCCAATGCAGGGGCCTGCTCGTCTATCTGCTGTGGTTGAGTTGCAATGGACCCTCAAGAATAAAAGGATTCGGTGTCGTTGTCATGTTAGTTTGTGGCCAAACTGGGCCTCGTTCTCGTGGAAGAATTGCCTTCAATCGAACTAAAACTCGTGTGTCGTGAAAGGGTACTGGGATACCCCTGAGAACTGGCCGTCATATGAAGTACCCCTTCCAGACAGCAAGCACTTCGTCGAATGCGAAGTTCCAGAGTGGCTAGTACAGTTCCACTACAACTGTCAATTATTCTTGCGGGCGTAGTCCGCCATGTGGGAGGCAGAAGCTTAGCGGATTAGTTCTCGGCAGGTCATCCGAATGGCATCGGAAGATAAAACACGATGGCTCACCTCGTGAGACCAGCCCCTCTGTGACTGTGGAGGACATTGACATGTGTCATTACGTGCTGAGAACATTCTGAATGAAATCTCCAGCATCGGGCTTCGCCGGGGCATCGTCTTCGGTATGAACTGTGTCAAAAGCTCGGGGACTCGGCTTCAGTTTCCAGAACAACCAGGGGTCGCAAGAATTGATTACGTCGAGTAATCTAGAGTTGCCCCGAGGATAGGGCATGATGGCTGACACTGTGAGAATGTAAGGCTGGGACTCATTCTGACGTTTCTGGCCTGTAGCCGAGAGAAACCCCCCTGCATGACGGCCGGGTCCTGGTACAGTCCATGCTGGGTCCTCCCCTTAATGATGTCTGATCGCTATGGGGAGAGGCCAGAGAATTCCCCGCAGAGTATTCCGTGCCCACAAGACAGTTAAGCTGAGACTAGAGCTCACACGATAGAATGGGGGCTCTTGTTGTTTGGCATGTTCTGGCGTTCGCGCTGGTTCGATAGGCCCGCTGAGCAACTGATTGTTTTATCGTGTGGAGGTGGTAAGCTGGAAAAGCAACTGCTGCTAGACCATGAACGGCGACCGGTTACCAGTGAGTCGGTATGTCAGGTAAGGGGCTTCTGGATTTGTCTAAGCCTTGTCAACTGTCGTTCGAGAGCCTGACCCTGCTGTTAGTCCTCGGAGAAACGGAAGAAGGATTTGAAGCTAGAACGGATCTTCAATCCTGGCGTACGTTTCACATTCAGTTTGTCGAAAAGCCAAGAGATAGCGGATTTGGGATGATAGATGCTGGTTCCGAGTGCCTGGCAATGAGCTTACCTGAACAATGAAGGGCCAAAGTCCGGCACTTCCGCTGGTTGGGTGCCGTTGGGCTGGTGTGAGCAGTAGCGTCCTTGGCAGCACGGCCGGCCGCATCAGTGCGGAGGATTGATGGTATGTTTCAAAGGATCAGTGGCCTAGTCGATGATAGTCATTGTCGTCTTCGACATATGGCAAGCCGTTGCTCCATGTTGATGGCCTCAATTTCTTGGTGTTGGGAATAATCACGAATCAGAGTCTTGTTCCCGGAAATCCTCAAAATGGTTAGCGGACGCGAGAGTCACATGACCGACGCCAACTCAGCAGGAAGTCGGGATCTCGCTTCGTCGGGCCTGCCATCCGGTCAATCTTCCACGAATCAACCCTTCACGAGCCAATTATTCTCTTGCTGATCACGAGAAACGCGGGGGTCGTTTTCCTAGCTCTGCGTTTATAAGACGATGGCTTCTCCGAAGGAAGGGCGTATGAGGCGCTGTCCTTTCGGTACTGAACACGGATGACTGTCACGAAGTGCGGGCTGTGCCTCAAATCCCGAATCACGACAGTCCTGAAGCAAACTTGACAACCATGTCTTCGCAGTGGGACTTTGATCCGAACCTGAAAGGCGTTCTTCCACCGGATTTCCACTTTGGCTACGCAACTGCGGCGGCGCAGATCGAAGGAGCCTGGGACCGGGACGGGAAGGGCATCTCTTGCTGGGATGCCTTCTCTCACGTCCCTGGAAACATCCGAGATGGTAGCACGGGTGATGATGCAGTGCGATCCTACGATTTTTACAAAGAGGACGTGGCTCGAATGAAAGACTATGGCGTCACTGCCTACCGGTTCTCTCTTGCATGGACGCGAATCATTCCGCTGGGAGGCAAAGACGATCCCGTCAACGAGCCAGGGATCGCTTTCTACAACAACCTCATCAACGAGCTTCTCGCGAATGGGATCGAGCCATTTGTTACCCTCTTTCACTGGGATTGCCCCCAGACACTGATTGACCGGTATGGGGGCATGCTGGACAAAGAGAAATACACCCCTGACTACGTTCGCTACGCGCGAGTGTGCTTTGAACGGTTCGGAGATCGCGTCAAGAATTGGACGACTTACAACGAGCCTGGAGTTTGGACCCTGGCTGGGTATGCTGCTGGTGTCCACGCTCCCGGCCGATCCAGCTTTCGAGACAGGAACGCAGAAGGTGACTCGAGCACCGAGCCGTTTATTGTCGGCCATACCGAGCTTGTTTCTCATGCGTACGTTTGCGACATGTACAAGAGGGAGTTCCAGCCGACACAGAAGGGGACCATCATGATCACTCTCCATGGCAACTGGTCCGAACCATGGGATGCGAACGACCCGAAGGATGTGGAAGCAGCCCAGCGAGCTCGCGAATTTGAGATTGCATGGTTTGGCGACCCTGTGTACCTGACCGGAGACTACCCAGCATCTATGCGAGCCCAACTTGGCGATCGTTTGCCCAAATTTACGCCCGAAGAGAGCCGGCTCGTGTTGGGAAGCTCTGAGCGGTACGGCATGAATTCTTACACAGCATTTTACACGCGCCACAAGGACACGCCGCCTGAATTGACCGACCACCTAGGCAACGTTGAAAAGCTGGAGGAGAACTCTGAGGGTGTTAGTCGAGGCCCAAAGAGCGACACGCCATGGTTGGCCACGACGCCATGGGCATGGGGTAAGCTGATCCGCTGGATCTGGGATCGCTACCACACGCCCATCTACATCACCGAGAATGGAACAACCGCGCAAGGCGAGCACGAGTGGAAGCCCAAAGGACCGGACGATATCCTCGAAGACCCTCACCGAATTGACTTCTTTAGGCAGTACCTGACCGAGGTAGCAAAAGCCTCGACTGAGGGGGTGGTGATCAAGAGTTATTTCGGATGGACTTTGACGGATAATTGGGAATGGTCTGCGGGATACTCTGACAGGTTCGGGTTGACTTGGATTGACTTCGATGACCCCGCGAAGCCGCGGTGGGCGAAGAGATCTGCGTACTTTGTTAGGGACTACTTTAGGTACTTGATCAAGGAGACGTAGTTCAATGCTATGAAATATTGCTACGGAGTAGACTATCTCCACAGAGCTCTTTGTGGATTACGAATGTGTCTACTCCGTATTGACTAGGGAGTTAGAGAAGAGGGGCGTACAGTTGACGACTATGTGAAAGTCTTATCTGTCTAGCCATTCTCGAAGCTTCCCGTATATAAGCGCGTACAGTTGAACGAACGGTTCAGTATCTTTGGCATCGCAGGAAGCCTGACAAGTATTAACCATGGAGGCTAATAATTTCTTGGAGTATCCGGGCCAACTGTGTTCATTGAGACCATGTGTTATTACCTGATTTGGGGCGAGGTGTGAAGTACATCGTGACGGTCAAGGACCTCGATTAGAGCCCCATGACATATCTTGACGGGACGGCAATGTGGACGGACGGGAAGCAAAGTAAGCACTAGCTTCACAGCCGCATGTGTTTCCCATCAATTGAACAGCAATTGTAAATACAAGAAGAAGCCTCTTGCATTTAGCAGAGCCCGACTGAGACCTGGGATCCAATTCCAGGCTACGGATCACCTCCCGTCAGGTTCGAAAGCCGCTGACAGCCGCTGTGGAGATGGCGCGAGCGGGTGATGGCACCTATTAAGGAGCTTCCCCCTTTAGCAGCTGGAGCCTCTAAAGGGCCTGGAACTTCTGGGAGAAGCTGGCCGTTTCTGCCCCGCATGACGGCCTCTTTCGCAGCTTGACAGGCCAGCCAGCCAGTCTGTTTCCAGCAGTCGGTGATGACCTCCGGTACCTCTGCCGCTGCTATCGCTCGCCGTATCGCGGGAAGAGGAGGGGTCACTGTCGGGATCGCGGGGCTGGCTTGTCCTTCCCGTTCTCTGTTTGCACCACCTCCTCCTCCCTCAACTTGTCTCCTTCAACCATCCGCGACCCCTCCGAATCGCTTCTTCTCGTCGCAACGCAGCCGCGTCTTTCCTCGATCGCGTCTGTCCTGCCCCTCCTCCCGTTGCGACCGATCACGAGCTTCGCGCTCCCTCCCGAACCGACCGTTTACGAGCCTTGTCAAATCGTCCAGCATGGTCGGAGAAGACTACGAGAAGATACTCCAGGGCAAGTACCCGGCTGGCGCCCATGCCAAGCGGGTTGTCCAGCTCATCCGCGAGAAGGCGCCTGATGCCAAGGGCATTCTGTACTTGGAGGGCCGCATGGCCAAGTTGCTCGAGGACAACGACTCTGAGGAGCCCTTCCGGTATGCCACAGCAACACTTGTTAGCCCTGTATGTCCACTGATAGCCTGCTCAGACAGCGTCGCTACTTCTACTACCTCACCGGCTGCAACCTCGCCGACTGCTTTTATATCTACAATATCCAGACCTCCAAGTCCACCCTCTTCATCCCCCCGATCGACGACGAGAGCGTGATCTGGTCTGGCTTGCCCATGAGCAAGGAAGAAGCTCTCGAGGCGTTCGATGTCGACGAGGTCAAGTTTACGACCGAAGTCAACGCCACCATTGCGCACCTTGGAAACGAGACGCCCGATGGCACCGTCTTCTACATCGCCAACCAAGTCTCCGACCAGATCACCTTCCTCCCCTTCGCCAACAAGGATGCTGTGGTGCTCAAGCCGACCATTGAGGTGGCTCGCGTGGTCAAGGACGAGTTCGAGATTGCCATGATTCGCAAGGCAAACTACATCTCCGGCATCGCGCACCGGGCGGTCGTGGATAAGGTCCGAACTGCTGCCAACGAGTGCGAGCTGGAGGCAGTCTTCCGCAAGGAGTGCGTCGCCCGCAATGCGAAGAACATGGCCTACAGCCCCATTGCTGCCAGCGGTACTGCCGCGGCCACTCTTCACTACATCAAGAACGACGAGCCCCTCAGTGGAAAGCTCAACCTGCTTCTGGACGCTGCTTGCGAGTGGGACAATTATGCGGCAGACATTGTACGTGCTGTCTCCAGACTTCAGTCGCTTGTCATATGCTGACTACCTCTAGACCAGAACCTTTCCCGTTAGTGGAAAGTTCAGCAAAGAGTCTCGCGAGATCTACGACATTGTCCTTGAGATGCAGAAGGCCTCGATCAATATGCTTAAGGAGGGTGTGAGCTGGGACGAGGTCCATCTTAACGCCCACAAGATCGCAATCGACGGGCTCCTGGCGCTGGGCATCCTGAAGGGAGACAAGGACGAGATTCTCGAGGCTCGCACTAGTGTCGCTTTCTTCCCTCATGGGCTGGGCCACTACCTGGGCATGGACACCCATGATACCGGTGGCAATGCCAACTACGCTGACAAGGATACGATGTTCCGGTACCTTCGAGTCCGTGGAGCACTCCCCGCTGGCTGTGTAATTACAGTTGAGCCCGGTGTGAGTGGTATTTGATCTGTTTCATTCGCAGCTACTAATGCTTGAGTTCCCAGATCTACTTCTGCAAGTTCATCATTGATCCCCACCTGAAGGATCCCAAGCACAACAAGTACATCGACGAGTCCGTACTGGACAAATACTGGGATGTTGGAGGAGTTCGGTATGTCTTTTCTTCCCTCACATAGCCCTCTGATTGCTAACCTGCTGTAGCATCGAGGATAACATCCTCGTCACGAAGACCGGCACTGAGAACTTGACGGATACTCTCAAGGAAGCGGATGAGTTGGAGGCTGCCATCTCAGCTTAATAGGGGTCGACGTTTGATGAGCAAGGGTACTGGTTCGATGATACCATTGGCAAAAGTTAATGACGATACACATCATATAGACAACGACGAGAAATTCTCGAGAATTGCTGAAGAAGTTATGACCGTTTCCCACCAGCTTGCAATTGGGTATTTCGATTTCTCCGAACATCGGCTAGCACGGTGTTCGAAGACCGATGATTCCAGCTCGTCGATTGGAGTTTTTGTCCTGCCCGAAGGAATAGAGGTCCGGCATCATGATTCGAGGCACTGGCAATAGGACGTCCGAAACGGATCACCAGAGGTTTCATCGCTTCCCATGTTGCGAGATATAAATGCTTAGGTTCCTCCCTGACGGAGGGTTCCACCTCTGACCACAGACAACATTCGCCACTGCATCGTCCAACAACGTGTCACGATCTTTTTCCCGAGGTCGAACGCGTAAGGTAAGGGTAGCAGGGAATACACCAAAGGTCTAGTGAATTCTATTCAAGTCTCTGAAAGCCTTTCTAGTTACCCCTGACACTTCATATTATATATAGTTCTCGCCTCTTACTGCTCGCCTGTTATAATAACCAAGAACTCCGTCCTCCACCGGATGAGACACCACTTATGCCCTAGAGCCTTCGTCCTAACCGCCATGGTTGATTTGGAGTCTCTTATGTTACATGTAACTCGCAGAAGCCTTTGCCATTGTCACGGTAGTCCGCGCCAGGATGACGTTAATAACGTATGGTAGCCTCTTTATGCTGGTTCAGCTGCTGCTAGACCAGCGTCAACGCCACGACTCAGTGTATGCTGTGCACACTCCCCCATCTAGCCTGTTATCCATGGCTTTCGGAGCCCAACCAGATGATCCAGCTTGCATGCGAAGTTCTATCGATCGATCTCAGCACTGGGTTGGAGCCCGAGCCCTATGTTGTCCGGGGAAGGTGAGCCGTAACATCACCCGTGCGTGTTAATCTGGAGTGTGCGATACGTGTTCTTTGACTAATGGCATCCAGAAGGGGACGATTCCTGAGGGCCTGTTCCGCTTCCCAAGCCCGCGCCCTGACGCCAGGCTGTTGTACATGTGACATAGCGTGGCTGTTGTCGATCGGTGGCCCGCCAAGGAGGAAGAAAATCGAGCTCGTTGGCAAGGCTGGTGCCCTGTTTCAACCATGGCCTCTCCTCGTCTGTGGGCTCTCCCAGTTCATAGATGGGAGGTTCAAATCAGTAGTTGGGAATTGGGCTTGCACCTCCTTCCAGTAATCTGAGCCGATATACTTATCCCTGAATATGATCCACAGGGCTCTATGGGCTGCCCAAGTAATTCCGTCTGTTTCTTTTCTTGCCAGTTCTTCAGCATCCGTCCAACACACATAGAAGCCTAGCGACGAATGGAACGCCTCAAACCCTGCAAGCAAGGAACCGTTTTGTTTGTTTCTCGATGCTGCAAGGGTCGTCTCGTGTGGAGCGGAAGGGCTTCAACTCGGCGTGGCGCAGCTGCTGCACAATCAGTATGAGTCTGGGGCAAGGCAACTCTGTAGGTTCTTAGATCATACCTCAAGCGACAGCATCCGAATATGTCCGGTCTGGAAATCCACGCCTGTGGACGTTCAGAAGTCGTCGTTATGCAGTTGTCGATGGGCCTGAAGATTCTAATGCTGTCGTGAGGATCCAGGCACATTTGGTCGATCAATGGGAAGGGAGTCACTTTGCCGACGCAAAGTAATAGTGAAAAGTAAATTAGTTTTCTTAGCCGTTGCTACGGAAGTCACGTTGATTCACCGCTCTGTGGTGACTGTATTCGCGAAAGAAGGATCTCCGGTCACCCTGCCGTTCTGGAGTCTGATTGGCCACAATGACAGCAACGACCTAAAACGGGTTATGTCGGTATGATACGTTCACACATGACGATTTGCATTGGCTACATCTGTAGCAATCTGAGAATAGAGTGAAATATATAAGGGACGAAATAATCGAAGGAAAAGCTAATTGCATTCAGCAGATCATAGAGAACACTAACCCAATCAACCATTCCTCAAGTCATCCAAGTCATCGACATCGTCTATCTCCATCCATCATGGCTTCAACACACTCTGTCATTACTCCCGCCATCATGTACTGGGGCACACCAGTCGTCCTCATCACCACCGAAAACGAAGACGGCACAGCCAACATCGCGCCTATGTCCTCCGCATGGTGGCTCGGCCACCGCTGCGTCCTCGGCCTCGCGACAGTTTCCCAAACCACCAAAAACCTCCTGCGCACCAAGCAATGCGTCCTCAACCTGGCGAGCGACGACATGGGCCACTATGTCAACGCCATTGCCAAAACCACCGGCACCCCTGAAGTTCCCCCCTTGAAGCAAGTCCTCGGCTACGAGTATTGCAAGGACAAGTTCTCGCGCGCTGGATTTACGCAATACGCTTCGGATCTCATCCGGCCGCCGCGCATTGCGGAGTGTCCGGTGCAGATGGAGGCCGAGCTGATGATGTCCACGGAGCTGATGCAGGATATGCCGGATCGAAAGGGGGTCATCGTGGCCCTGGAGGTGAAGATCCTGCGAACGCATATCCGGAACGACTTGCGCATGGAAGGTCACCCAAACCGGGTCAATCCTGATATTTGGCGACCGTTGATCATGTGTTTCCAGGAGCTGTACGGTCTAGCACCCAGGAAGGCAACACCGTCAAAGCTCGCGACGATCAATGAGGAGAAGTATCGGGCCTTGACGAGGTCGGATGTGGTCAAGCAAGGAGGCGATATGGATCTTTTCGAGGAGAAGAAGGTCGAGAGAAATGGGGCAGAGGTTAGGGTTCCTGAAGAGGTCGCATGCCCAGTGGCCCTGGCCTGAGGCACGAGGGTTGACATTAGCAAAGAGACGAAGCAGAGGAGTTACTAGACGATAGATTGACCTTTCAAGCTTGGGTATTAAATGTTTTAGATTTAGACCAAATATCGAACTGAATAAATCGAGGACATGTTGATTTTTCCAAGAATCCATGGCAAACTGTCTCGCTGATACCTAAATGTGAGTGTGGTGGGCAGTCTGCTCCTCATCAACGGAATGGCGGATCTCATGAGGCGGAGCGCAACTGCCTCAAAGGCTTGGGGGCCCGATAGAATGTCTTCGACAAGTCCTCCGGCAATGGTTCCAATTGGGATCACAGGCATGAAAGGCGGTCAGTTCTGGCCCCTTGCTTGGTTGGGCGCTGCTGGATGTCGGGCGCGAGCGTGGAGGGAGATCGTGAATACGCAAGTAGATCCCAACGACACCGCGAGCAATCACTGACGTGCTAGTCCAACACGAAGGAGAACTGACGCAGGTGGGCTCAAGACGATGGCAAGCTGTCACAGAATTGATGATGGCTCGTGGTCTATGGAACTGATCTATTGCTGTGTCTAAAAGTACATCTCAGCCAGGGGATCGAATTTCGCATACGCGTCTTGAATACGTAGGTCAACCAAGACGTGCCTCGGATATTTGTAGTGAAGGAGCACATTTTCAGAATATATTCCTTCCAAGGGGCTCGAGAAATCGGAGTTGTTATACATCGTCTGTTGGAGACGTGGATATAGTACATTGTGGCGATATAGTATACAGTTTTGATGGTTGAAAGAGCTCTGAGGCTTCTAAGAGAACGAGACCCGGAAGGCTCGCGACGACTTGTGGGAGGGTGCCAAGGTTTGACGTATCCCCCTTTTCGCATCCAAGATCTCAGACAATCTCCAACGCCACGCAAACCAAGCCCCAATGATCATGCGAAAAGCTGACATAAATACTGAAAAGAATACAAAATAATGATACTGTAATACTAAGTACAGAGACCAGCCGACAACCCTTCCCGCAAACACAACCCAATCCCCAACCCAACGTTTTTCTGCTCCTCAGGCTCGACAGCGGCGAATGGTTCCTATGGCGCGCGATCTCGGACGCAGTAGTTCTTCGTCCTGAATTGTTTTTACTCGTCTCAATTGTCCAGTCAGGCTTCTTTCTTTGTTTCGGCATTCGCCGGCGCCCTCGTTCGCTTTTGGGCTTCAGGTGAGGCGCAAATGAGGTTCAGCAATGTCTCAGTTCTAACTTCATAGCCCTTATGTGCCAGCTTTACCGACAGACACACTTCGTGGTATTTTCACTGTTGCATGGATTCTGGGGTCTCGCGAGCCAAGAATGAGTTGTATGAGATCTCTACCCATCAACGCGGTTCTACTACATTGATCGACGGCTGGTGACTCTCGCCTCACCACATTCAGGCCCTCTAGATCGGCAGTGTGAGGATCAATGCCCTGCTCAATGGCGCGCGACATGGCCCGGGTCCAGAGGTCCTTCTGTTGGAAGATACTGCCCTTCGACCAGGGATGCCACACAGGTTCGACGCGGAAGTCCATCATAACATGCAGGGCAGTCCAGCCGGAAACGATGCTTCGGGGAGTAGTCTGGTAGACCGTAGTAGATCTACCAGACCGACGCTGAAGAGCACAGTAAAAAGGTGAATGTGCCCGTGGAGGGCTTTTTTTGCGCAATTGCTCACGGGTTCTTCCTTTTTGTTGGCCCGAAGGCGCACCCGTAAGAATGGTAATGATACCTGGAGGGGAGTCAGTCGTCTGGAGTGGTTCCCGGAATTGGCATCGCCCCAACGTACCATATAAGTGTATCATAATGATACTGATAATTGTTGTTGGGTAATGGTTGTTGAAGAGTCTTGGTCGACGGGCGAGGACAGTGGTGGGAAGACGCAAACGTGTGTTTTCGAACGAGCCGGTGGGAGGTTGTCTTTGGAGACCCGGTTTCTGGACAAGTCAGCTTGGAGAGAACTTCCACAACCACGTAAGTAGTGCCTCACGCGTGTCGTATGACCTCCGGTGCGGCCGCAGGGGGCTTTCGACTGGACACCAAGATGGAGGAGCTCCTGCTGTTGCTTGTTAGTCATGTTCGACGATGGACGAGAAGTCTTCCTAGGCAGGGATGGGCTTTGGTCGACAGGGGCGTTGCAAGGAGAGGAGGATTGCACTGACAAGAGTTGACCGATGGTAATGATACGAAACACACCACAACTACTTATTGATGATCTCACCCCTCACTGGCAAGAAGCGGGCGGTGGTGCGCCACAGGTAGATCTTCCCAGTGAGGGGTGAGATGCTTCTTGAGGAGATCGACGGCTTCTACCGAAACAACCTGTTAGAGCCAAGACGACCAAGAGACAAGAGATGCACCAGAGAGGGCAGCAACGCACTTACTCGCAAGGTGTAGAGATGTCGTAAGGATGTTGGAGAGTCCCAGGGAGGCGCCCGGGTACCCTCGGGGGGTAATGATGGTAGTAATACCAAAAAAGAATGTAGGGTAATGGGATATAGGTACCAAAAAGTACCAAAAAAGAAGCCTGATGATGGATGGAGTTGCAAAGGCAGAGCGTTGTTGTTGGTGGTGTTGGTGTTTGGCAGATGATGGAGGAGGAGAGAAGTTGGATGCCTTGGGCGAGGGGGAGACGAGCATTTATGCCCACCAAACAGCAACCCCAAGCAACTGCCTCAAGGTCACCAAAACATGCTCTTCTTTCCTTTGTCGCCTATCGAAGCTGCTGCATTTCTCTCTCGCTTACCCCTGAATTCGTTTCCGGCTTGTTAGGGGCAGGCGTGCGAGGGCACAGGGGGAAGTTTGGCTGTCTGGGGGAGTCATCACTTGCCGCAACCTATCGTCACCGCTCGCCTAATCGGTCCTCCAGAGGAGCCTCTTCCCGTATTCTCTCTGCTGTCTTTCCTTGACGAGCACCTTCAGAGGTGGTCGCTTCTTCTCCTGGTATATTTGCTCGTCCCATGACCTGATCATGCGTGCCTGATGCTCGCTTGTGACTTGTCAGCGTGATCATCGTGTTGGGTACTACCTTCACGGAAGAATGCCATCTCCTCGTTCTCCTACCGCCCCTAAGGCAAGCTCCAGCTTCCAGACAGCATCCTAGACCGCCCGCGCCTCCTTTTAGATGGACGATCTGCTCTGATTTCCTATCCGAAGCTCTCGATCGCCTTCCTCCTCGAAGTATTCGTCATCGACCGCAAGCGAGGTGGCTTGGTTGCTCGGATACAGAGTCATTCCTGGACCTCAGCTGACGAGAGGCGTTGGAAAGGGAGAACGACTCGATCACAGTACGCTCCTGGCTCTCGTATACGTGATTGCAGCTGCGCTGGAGAGAGATTGGCGAATTTGGTCAAGAGGGAGCTCGGGGGCTTGGGAATGGGTGGCTTTCGAGCTGCTTGCTGCAGGAGGGCATCATTGGTCAGGGGGCATGCATCACACACAAGAAAAGGCCAATGACAAGGCGCCTTCCAACGACTGTGATTCACTGCTGCTGAACAAGCAGGAGCCTGACTGCGTGGGATTTGTGGAAGCTTCTCGGTCGAGGATCATGGAGTATGGTGGTGTCTGCGAGCCCCTTTCGCGTTCTCGTTGGGACAGGAAATCACAGTCACGTGTGGGGGACGTCCGTAGAATCCGTGAAGAAAATGCATTGTATTTTGGCCCTCGTCTACATGCTTGATGGGAGTTCACGAGCCATTGGCTGTTCCTTGACGCGTCTTGTTTCCGAGTCTAACAAACCCGACTGTGACCACCTAGCAGACAATGACCAAAGCCCTGTAGAAGCAATGTCAGTCTTGGAGACAGGCAAAAAGCAAGAGAAGCCTTCTTCTCGCTGCAGAACACGAAAAAACAGAACTGCTCTGGGCTCGAACCCGCGTGGCTAGCGGCAAAAAGCGAAGGTACTCCCGCACCCTCACAGGAGAGGAGCAGTTGTTTTTGTAGAATCGATTCAACTGGTTAGGCCAAGCTACTTCGCTGACAGAAATGCCTGCTGAATTGGCTTATACCCTGGGCTTGTCGAGCGGTCAAGGCGTGAGTCAACTGGTCAAAGGATGGCTGTGCTGTGCTGGTGCCTTGCGGATGGGATGGGAGGCAACCGAGTGGCCAGGCCGCGTGGGAGAACAGGGGAGAAGTTTCCAGCGATGCCCCTCGCTTGACAGGGATCTTGTTTGGCTGGACTGGGTTGCGTTAGTGGCGGATTGCGGCGCGTCTTTGTTGGCTGGGGGCGGGGAGCTGCTGGAGCAAGCTGTTCTCTGCACTGTCAGCAAGCGGAAGTGCTACCGTTACGCACCATGTATCTGGGCCTTTGTAAAGCTCGGAGACCCAATTGCTGTGAAACAGAAAGATCCAAGGTCGTAGAAGGTGGTCTCTGAGAGGAGAGCTGTTGCGCTTGGGCGTCTCAAAGGTTAAGAAAGGAGAGCAAATTGGCGGCCTTCCAACAGCCACAACGTGTCCGGAACTTCATTCCACCGCCACCGGCAAGCTTCCAGCTTCCAGCTTCCAGCCCGTTCCGCCCACTTAGTTCCCTCGACGTCATCGGATGGCTGGCCTTGCGCTGTGATCGAGTTGGCAGCTGGCGACTTCTCGCGCTCTTTATGACTTCGCCTGCGCATCTGTCTTCAATTTCACTCTTTCTCTTTGTCTAGCCACTGTCTTCTCCGTCCTTGAACGCCCGCGATGGTTACTACACGAAGAGCCGCGAAAGAACAGGCTTCCCCGCCAGAAGTCATGGCAACTCCTACAACCCAACCATCCGCTCCTCGAAACACGCCTTTCTTGCCGACGCCCCTCGAACGACTCGTCCTTGCCCTCTTCCCAATAGTTCTGCTGTTTGGCACGCTGTTCTCGACGCTCTCGCCGCAGACTCGGTCCGCTCCATACGATCCCGTCGCCCAAGCGCACCATCAAGACCCCTCCGTCGCGCCGAGCTACTTTGCGCAAAAGAGCAACATCTTCAATGTCGTCTTTGTCAAGCGAGGATGGGCCTGGGTTACCTTTGCATTCATGGCCTTTACCTTCACCCATCCTAGTCTAGGACCTCCTGGTGTTAGTCTCACGGCACGACGATCCAAGGCCCTGGTTCGCTGGGCGGCTGTGACAACATGCTGGTTCCTCGTCACTCAGTGGTGTTTTGGTCCAGCGATTATTGATCGCGGGTTCAGATGGACTGGCGGACGCTGCGAGTTGGCTCAAAGGGAGATCCAGATGGGCGACACCAGCGTTGGCGAGATGGTCACGGCCGTGGCATGCAAGGCTGCTGGCGGCAAGTGGAAGGGCGGACACGACATCTCTGGACACGTCTTCTTGTTGACTCTGGGCACGTCGTTCTTGATGCAAGAGGTTGGCTGGGCAGTCTATAGATGGGCAACGCAAAATCCGGACGAGCGGTCCATTGTCATGACCGACGGCGCCGTCAAGAACGCCCATGTCGAAGCCGAGAGTCCTCGCGGCGAGGGCATTAGGCAACCTGCGCTGGGTACTGGAGGCATTATCGCTGTGGGAGTCATGGCCTTGAGTGTCTGGATGCTTTTGATGACGGCTATCTATTTCCATACGTGGTTTGAGAAGGTGAGTTGACCCTAGACATCCCGGAGAGGAACTCATACTGACGTCTATCTAGTTTACCGGACTCTTGACCGCTGCGATAGGATACTCGGCCGTATACGTGGTGCCTCGGTTCGTACCAGGAGTGAGACAGATACTAGGCTTGCCGGGGATATAGATGGTAGGGACTGTGCAGCATACAGCGACGGCGATCGAACATGTTTTTATATAGATGTAATGATTGGAACCACGATTTTATCCACTTCAGACCACTGGGATCTCGTTGCTCTGTCTCCAATCAATTATCAATACGGGACTCTACTATCCTTTGACTTGACCGTCAGCTGGAGGGCCCTCGCCGGCTCGCTCGTTCCTCGCTCTAGAGTCCCCTCCAGCAGAACGCTCATAATGTCCACCTTCAACCATTCCATGAGAACGTGGCCATGGTTGATCCACGGAATGACGTTTATGGCCGCTGTCATGGACGAATAGACGCAGAAGTCTTTCCTTCTGCACAGGCTCTTTGCGCGTAGCTCCAGTGACGAGTTGGAGTTGGGCGATCTTGTCCTTCATACTGACTGACATCAGGATCGTCTGATAGGTGACGAAGAGGACACCACATTCAATCGTGAAATAACATGGAAGCCGGCCATCACAATATTTATGATCATATGAGCTCCAAAGTGCCGAAGGATTTGCGATTCCCGCTTCCACCTACAAGCCCCAGCAGATGATATCGGTGTTGAGATCGCTTCTGCTACAGCGCTTTTCATCCCTAGAGGCTACGAGCCTCCTCATACTTGGGGGGACCAAACGGCCTTGCCGTGTTCCTTCTTTTATGTCACTTCAGGACATCCTATAACGCGCTCTCATGTACAATTTAGCACTGCCTCCTGATTTCGGGATCGACGTCTAAGAAGACATGGCCATAAGATTATATCTCGGATTAGCCATGGTCGGCTGCCATGCCTTAAGTATACGTCATGCAATTCAAATATTGATGTCAGTAGTTCGAGCATCATTTGGCTCTTCATTCATATGATCATGATTCTGCCCGTCCAGAAAAACTTAGCGGTGTTATTGTACTTGATAGGCTACTGAGTCTGTGACTAGTCATGTGCTTTCTGCAATATGGTGCGAGGAGCAACATATTAGTTTTTAGTGTTTTTATTATGTTTTCTATGGAATATTCGGATGTGGCGGGCTGGTGGTGGTGATGTGGTCAACAGTGGTTTTCATGAAGGTGCAGGCCGGGGTTACGTGGGTAGCCAAGGGGGAACTTTCGATCTCGAAACAGCTACAAAAGATCTCAACAAGTTTTTCCCTTCGACTATAGGTATTTCCATCGTAAATTGCTTAGTGTATAGGTATTCATCAATTGCTAGATCTCTTTGACACGGCGCTGAACCGTAAATAATCCAATTACAGAGGTACGAACCTCGGTTCAGCTCTCAAGGTTGGCAGATTAGTAGACATGAAACATTAAAGCATTCGAACATAAAGAATGAGCCTCGGTTCAGCCTTTAAAATCGCGCTTAAGAACTCGAAGACGTCACGCGGATGGTCAAGGGGGTGAAGCTGCGCACCCCGCATCCGAGATTTGGAGAACCAAGAGACCGGGCAATTTGGCACATCCGTCGGCCTGATGATCTTTCCGAGCCCGCGATATGCCGTGTGTTTCTATAGAGAGCTGCCCTGCATGCTTCATTTCTATCTAACAGGTCCCATCTAAGATTCCATCATATCTCAGAATGTCAACAGCCACCAACATCCTACCGAGCATCGCAGAGCTCATCACGAGGAAGAAATCTATGTACGGTCGTTACATCGATACCAAGCAATGGCAAAACTTTGGAAAGGTGGCATTGCCAGACGCGACACTCAATTTCTACAACGAGGATGGTTCACATATTCAAATTGGCAAAAAGGCATTGGCGTTTGACTCTGCTGACTCCTTCGTCCAATTTTTCGATAAATTCTTCGCCAAGGCATCCACGCTACATATGTTTGGGCCTGGGGAATTTGAGCAAGTCAAGCCGGACGAAGTGAAAGCAATTTGGGCTATGGAGGATGAAATCATCATGAACGGGACGGGAGGGCTGGTGGAAATCCGAGGGGGCGGATATTATCATGAGGTCTGGAAGGAGAAGGATGGAGACTGGTTCTTGCAGTCTCTCAACCTCCATCGAACGTATACGAAGGCTAGTCTCTTGGCAAAAGTAGTCATGGTACTCCAATCATTCCTGGGATTGAAACTGTACTGAGGCACTAGTATGTGATGGAAGGATTTGAAGAGGCCGAGATGGTTTGGACAAGAGAGTCATGGCCTTACAAGACGCAATCCACCTCCTCGTGCTGAACTTCCGTTGTTTATCTTGAAACAAGCGGGTTTTGAAATTAGTGCCCTTCCAAAGACGAGCTGTTCTGTCATGAGACTCACATCGTCGGCTTCTGCTTCGGGCCGGGCCGCTTGAAAATGTCGTCGCATCCAGCATTCAAACCGCATCCATGGTTTACTAGGCGTCCTGACCCACCGAGACGCATGAAATGTTTCTATTATTCTAGACTCTCGTTCTGGCGTCGTTCGTTGATGACACCTGTGTCGGGAGTTTGAGGTCTTTCGTAATCGTCCGTTGGGCTTGTTCAGAGGCTCTGTGATAACTTCGTTAGCTTCATCGCAATCCGGCACATTAGGAAGCTATTTCTAACTCAGCTGTAACGCTGAGATGTCTTCTCCAACCCATCAGTCTCGGTGCTACCATTTCGTTGTTGCCGGGTGTTGCGTTGACGAAATGTGAAGTCTGGCCGGTCTCGTACAAAACACTGGTTGTCATAATATCTGGTAGGCATTTCTGAGATCATAATTAGCGGCATCATGTGAGTAGGAACGCTAGAATGTCTATTGACTATTTTTCAGTGATCTTGGACCAACTTATCTTGCGGCGTCTCGAGAGTTAGGCTCATAGTCGTGTCTTGCTCTCTGCATACGCGATAGAATGCATCGCTCGCTTCGAATTCGGCCGATCGGTATCGCAAGCTAAGGTGCTGTTGCTACCAGTATTAGTGAGGTCATGGGTCATGGTTCTCAGAAAGTATCGTACTTACTACACTGAAGCCATTCTCTCCAACACTTACTGTCATCAAGGGGGCATGCTCCGTGCATATGTAGAACCAGGAACCAATTCAATGATTGACATATCCTATAATGAAGGTCATTGGAGGATGGTTTGACTGGTTCCTCGTTCGATTGAATGGTGGGGGATGCTAGATTCTAGTTCTACAAATCCTCGAAGCCGCAGGTAAGCAATTCGCAACAGCAGCCTTGTCGTAGCAGGATTGATCCTACTTGCGAGAAAACCAGATGTCATGATATGTTACTATTGAGCCATGCCGTCAATCTATGGCTGCGTGGCGAGTGTTCTTCGCAGAGCCGGAAGCGTTCTCCTGAATCCGAAGTCCCGACTCTAACTTCTAGACTCCTCCATGAGCGGCATGACGGACAACTTCAGCATCCTACCTTATGAGGTGCCGACAGTGTACACACTAACTGGTATGACTGTGCCCTTTGTACTCTCGGCATCGACTCCGTATATTCGATCGTAGAGTTCGTCCGAAGCTAGCTCGCGTGCGTTCGCTGCTTCTTGTTTATCGTGTCAAGAGGCGGTCGGTTTCGACATCTTGCGACCGGGAATACTAAGGGTATTATGAAAAAAGGTAATTGGCACGTATTAGGGTTGGATTCGAGTTTGGGGTGCTGCTGAATAACGAGTGTCAGCCTAGCAATGGCGAAATCAACCAGGAAACGTACCATTTCGAACTATAGCAGCAATCATGATTGGATTTTCTGTGTTGAAGTTAACGAGCTCTGAATGCAGTGAGTGTGTTTTCTCAAAGACTTACCACGCAGCAAGTATCAGGCGAAGATACTGTGCTGGCAGAATCTCGTGGTGGCTTCCCAGGAGCGCTACGCATCCGGTGCTTGTGCATCTGGTCAGCCGGAGACTCAGTGCATTGTCTCTCAACACTGGTGAAGATTCGTTTCAACTGGTGGAATAAATGGAAGTAGAGTATTCCAGACGTTGTTCCTGCTGCGGTTCGACCTTGTCGAGGGCCGCGGGCGGTCAAGTCGCAAACCGAGGGCCGTGATTCTTGGCCCCGTGCCCGCCCACTCGCGAGGAGGGAAAACGGCATTTGTTTGCTTCAATTTTAGAGGCTCCCTCCCACCTGAATGTGAGTCAAAAGTGATATGTATTGCTCCCTGAGGCAATCAGGCAGAAAGAGGCTAGTATATAATGACGCGTGCCCCCGCTCGATTTCCCTTTTTCCTTTCTTCTTTTCTTCTTCATCACCAGATCAACACACCCAGTCTCAGCACACGTTACTGCACGCCTCACTGAACGCTTCATTGCGAACTGCATTGCATACTTCATTTCAATCTGCATTGCACAATCTGCATTGCAATCTTTATTGCACCCTTCTGGCCTGGAGTCTTTATGACTCTCGGGAGGCGGATCGCAGAGGGATGACGGAACGCCTCGTTGATCGACGGCGATCCTGACCTCAGCATCACCAGTCGATGGGCGAAGGGGGGCAGGTCTTCAGACCCAAGCCTGGTGCTTGTCCCTTGGGATGTCCCCAAGCTGCCTCGCAGCTGCAGCCCCAGGTCCAATTCCAGGCCCATGGCCCATGGCCAGGAGCCCGGCTCTGGTCCAGCAGGTAAGTCTCTGTCCATCAGGTTGCAGTCCAGTGCCATGCTCACACTCAAGCCCACGTTCCAGTCCATGCAGAGATAGAGGCCCAGCCACAGCCGCTTCAAACAATCCTCCCAGCCGGCTTAGCTGGCTTCCCTCTCACCCCCCCTGCCTTGGTGAGCCCCGCATACTTCCCCGCGGCAGAGAGCCGACGGCACTTCAGCAGCCGTATGAGCAGGTATGGACCATACTCCGAGCGTCGTGGCAGTCCCTAACCTATCCATTTCGAGCAGAGAGCAGCCATGGTTGCGAACAGAGACGGCTCCGAGGAGCCCCAGCTACCACCACCGCCCCAGGCCCAATCGCAGCCGCACCAGACCATCCTCCCATCCGCCCCCCTCCCCTTCTCCGGAGAGCCGTCCCCCTCTCTGGTTTCTTCTAATCCGCCCCTCCTCCGCTTCTCTGGAGAGCCGTCCCCCTCTCTTTTCTCTCTCTCTCTTACGGGTGGCCAAGGTATGTCCTCACTGTCTGTTTCGGTCTCTCATTTGGCGCTGACAAGTACCTGCTGAACAAGCATCATTTCAGCCACCGCCGGAATGGCCGCTCCCCCCTACACCTCGCCATAACAAGTGGCCCCGGAGGCGAGTCCTCCATTTCGTCTACAACGCCCTTGAGGGCGCGGCGGAAGGTCGACGGCCCTCGATGGAGGCACTGCTCTGGCGGCTCGCTGGCCGGGGCGCGTCGCTCGAGTTCGAGTATCGGGGCGGTCGCTCGCTCATCGAGCACGGCGCCCAAGTCCTCCCGGCCGAGAGGGCCCGGCTGTTTCTCCGCTGGTGTAAGTCCAGCCGCTGGTCATTCGGCATCGACGTCCTCTCCTGGGTGACCGGCCTCACCCAGGAGACCGTCAACAACGGTTTCCTCGAGGCCTTTTACGCCAACAAGCCCGCGCGCTGGCAGACCCTGGAGGAGTGGCGCGCCTTCACGGCGGACCACAACGTCTCGCTCTGCACCACAACCCCAACTCAATCCTGGCATCTCCTCTACTCGGTCTGACTCAAGAGCTTGGAATTGAGACTCGCCATTGGCGCCAAGGTGCAACACCTCCATTCACAAAGTAAGTTTCACCCAACACGCTGCTCTGATTCACTCTAACATCTTTCACAGGCAGGGGCGGTGAAGTCCGTTCGCTGGCTACCAAGAGCGTTCGGAGGGATTTTCCATGTGAACTCCATGGGAAACTCCCGTCGGTTCTGTTCGCTCGTTTATCAACAGCGTTCAGAGGGATCTCCATGTGGACTCCATGGGATCTCGTGGGCGCTGGCGCCCACACCGGGTAAGTCTCTTGTCTCTGCGTTCTTCCTTGGCCTCAATACTGATGACGTCTTCTTACAGCCTTCACAACACCACGCTGTCCGAGTTCCGCTGGTCGGAATCTCGCGACTGGCACGTCCGCTGCCCAAGACGACGAAACCACCCAAGGCACAGGCTCAGCTTAGAGCTCGGGATGCCGAATACAACCAACCCCTTTGAAACGCAACCCCAATCCATCACCATCAGGGTGGCTGGTCGTCCATACACGCTGGCCAAGAGCTCGATCCGAGAGCTCGAGCAAAGTAAGTTAAACCTTATGACACCATCTTTCATGATGCTAATGACTTCTGTCGTAGGAGGGGCCGAACCAACATGTCCTCACCACGCGTCTCGCGAAAGCCCGGCCGTCTGACACCGACATATTCCGTAAGTATCTCAATACTCCGTAGTCACATTACACACCCGCTCATGGTTGATATAGGACTGGTACCTTCGCATGGAATCAAGGTGTTCTCTTCTTATCCGCCCCCCTTCGCTTCCTCCGGAGAGCCGTCCCCCTCTCCTCTCCATCACCACACATGATGGACCCTCTAGTTAGTTTCTCAATTCACGACAAACACTCAAGTGCATTCAATTCTTTAGTTCTCTTCTAGTTCCCTTTGATTTACTTCTTCGTGAGTAGTGACTGTTCGTAAGCATTGACTGTCAAATGCTGCAGTTTCATCCTTGGCATCCAGGTGACCTATGTGCAGTGACTAATTGATTGCTTGGTAGGTATATTGACGTTGAGCTTCTGGCAGGGAAGCATCCATGATTCCGGTGATTCACAACGAAGTAGCAATGTCAGCTCTGGAGGTGCGAGCAACTGACATCATGCCCTCGTGATTCACACCAAAAGCGTTTTGCTGCCTTCCGCAATGGGACTGTGGACATTCACCAGAGAATTACTGAAATCTCAGACTCTTAAAGCGGATTATACTCTTCTCAAGTAAATTTGAGAAGTGAAATAAATTCTGTAAGTTTGCTTTTTGATTTGTTGGTGCAGCCTTGAGCGTAAACCTCGAGCGTAACATCCAAACGCTACCATGTCATACCTTAACAAACAGATTGCCGCCACACTCTTCAAATCTGAAAGACAGACAGGGGGGAAAAAAAGAGAAAGGAAAAAAAAAAACCACCTCAATAAAATTTTCTGTCAAATTCGACAACCATTCCCCAGAATGTCATGACCCAAGTACGGTAATCCAGGTATTTTATTTGTCGTCCTCCAGGGTATGTATGGCGATCTCAAATAACGCACGGACCACCACTCCCAACAACGCCATTCCCTCAACCTCACTCCCAACGTCATGACTCTCAGATCCAAGACCCGGAATCCAGATAGTTATCAAGGAAAGACTCTTCGCCGCCTCAAAATGTCGCGAATAAAAGCCCCCTCAAACCTCCCAGAGCTCGTAAGAGCTGCCTTCGCCAAGGCCCGCTCAGAAGGCGATCTCAACTACTATCCCACGCAAGTCGCCGTCATCCCCGCCGCCGGGCTCCTGGTAAGTCCTCGCCATCACGATGCATCCAACATCCCAGTGGTGCTCTCGTCTGGCTTCATACACTAACTCGTAATCCAGTTTCAACTACGGTTCTCTCCAGCTTTAGCAAACAAACCCAAAGCCGCCCCTCGCACATCCACCACCCCCTTCGACCCTTTCGCCTCCCCTCCCCCAGCCCTGAAGATCACAGACTTGCCTCCCGCACACTACCTGGTGCTGAACAAATTCGCAATTGTTCCTGAGCACTTCATCCTCGCCACCACAGCGTTTGAGCCGCAGACACACGTACTCGACGCCGAAGATCTCGCAGCTACTGCGGCTTGCGTGGCGGCGTATGAGGACGAAGAGGAAGGACTGTTCGCATTCTTCAACTCCGGGGAGCACTCGGGTGCAAGTCAAGCTCATCGGCATATCCAGCTTTTGCCGGTTGCGCGGATGAAGGATGGGATGGGACAGGAGACGCCCTGGGGAGTGCTTGCTTCTACGCTGACGGAAAGGAAAGCACCATTTGTGACTTTCGCAGAGAAGATCAGCTTAGGGATGTCAGGACAAGAAATTCATGATGTTTACTTGAAGCTTTATAGGGAGGCAGTCCGAGCTGTCGCAAAGCATGGCGGTGGGAGTGACGATGCCCAGAACGGTGAGGCTCCAGATAAAGGTGAGAGTCTCATTAGCTACAACATGGCAATGACCAAGGACACGCTGGTTATTTGTCCGCGACTCTCGGAAGGAGCAGAGATTCACAGTCAGGATGCAAAGGTTCAAGGATCTCTCCTGCTGAATGGGACGGTCCTGGCAGGCACAGCATTGGTAAAGAATGAGGCTGAATGGCAGGCCCTGAATGCAAACCCAGATGATTTACTTCGGGTGCTAAGAGGAATTGGCATACCCAGTGAAGGCGTGGACGAGGGTGGTCGACTTTAATGGGTATCACGATAATAGACGGTCACATATATAGAACAATCCATGGGTATCATTCCTGCCTGCAAAACCTTTCTCTGCGCCACCCGTACTCGGAATATGTTCCTCCGCGCCAAAACTAAACACAAGAATCAGATCCCACCACCCACCCAGCCACACCGTCCAGCGCGGCCATGTATGCTGCCACCACCCAGCCCACACCATCCAGCGCGGCCATATATGCTGCCGCCACCTGGCTCTCCTCTTCGCTGTCCGGCCCTAGGCCAGCAGCGAGAACACGCCGTTGTGCACGAGCTCCTCCCATTTCTTCCGGCACGTCGAGTTGCCAAACTGGTACGAACCTCCGTGCTGGAGGATGTGCAAAGCCACCAGCTTCCAGCTGATCTTGGTCGCAGAGACCTCGTTCCGGCCGGCTTCGCGGGTCTGCTGTTTAACCGCTTGGTCGAGGAGGTGGATCTATGAGAGAACAGTCAGTCAGCATTCAGAACTCAGTGAAGCATAGAAAGGGAGCATCACACTACTTACATCCACCTCGGTCCAGAACGGCTTGCGCACTCGGGCGCTCGCCGGCTTCGTCAGCGTGCGATGGCGGCCCCGGAGCGATGATTCGGGCCAGTCTGGCAGCTCCGTCTCTCGGATCTGCTTGTAAGTCAGGCCGGCCAGGCGGCCGGCCAACAGGATCTGGTCATCGGCGGCACAGCCGCGGCTGCGGGGGATAACTGACGAGACACTGCTCTTGCGGGTGCGGGCAAGATCTCTGCAGGGCGGTCCGGAGAGAATGTGGTAGCCCGTCAAGCGACCCGGCTTGATTATGCGGTTAACTCCGGCCGACGTTGGCAATGGAGTTCTTTTGCCTGACGGCTGGCGAGACTGGTCACGGATAATGTTGGCTCGGCTGCGACGAGATGGGTTGGGTAGGATCAACGTTCCCGGTGGTACTGAATTGACATGACGGCCTCCACGAAACTGACCTCCAGCTGAGTCGGAGGGACCAGCACCACCAGAACCACCATCACCATCACCACCACCGCCACCGCCACCAGACAATGTCGTGGTGTGGCTTCCCTGCCGCGAATATTGAGAGGAGCCGTCTTGGGCCATGTTGTTGGGATCGTCGGCCTCGCTCGCGTCGCAGCTGGTGCCGTTCTCTTCGCCGTGACTGGCCTCCTGAGGAGCGCGAGCAGTCGATATCCGCGTCGAGCTTGATGAACCGTTGGGTACGTTGGTTGCGAGGGTATATTCTGGCACCCAGCGGACGCCGTGCTCGTCATAGAATCCTCTTGTTGGAGAATCTCCTCGAAGGTTAGGTAAAGAAGGCCGGGCGCCCGTCATGCGAAGCGCATCCTGAACGGTTATGTGGTCGGTTCGAGGGAGATTGCCTAACAAGCCTCGTCGACGGCGAGGAGGGGCAGTGCCAGGGGGCGCGTGATTGTCAAGGTCCTGGCCAGCAAACTCCCCTCCAAAGAAGCTGTTGCTGTTCGATCCCGGCACTTCCGTGTTAAAATTGAACATCTCGTTGCCAAACTGCCGGCCCATTGCAGGAGGTGCCTGGATGGTGCTGGCATCATGAAAGGCGGTCGCAAACGTCGCCGCTTGGTTGGAAGAAGAGGGTTCAAAGACAGCATTCATTGCTCCAGATGAGTCATTCATCCCCTCTGTCGCCACTCTGGATGAAGGGACCGATGATGATGAGCTGCTGAAGTGTGAAGGCATGTACGAAGTCGTGCTTGGGCCTGGTCCTCCGGGAGTGTAAACCCAAGCGCCCGGCAGATTGCGTGCAAGAGCTGCAAGGCGGGCGCCCTGCAACTCTTGCACGCTAGAACCGCTTGTGCCCGAACCTGCGCCAGATGAGTTTACCAGTGTTGTAGAATTCGAATCCTCCCACGGCGACCAGATCACCTGACTGTCGAGGGAATGCACGCTTCCGTTGCTAGCAATCAGATTTCGAGCAGCGACAGCGCCAGCTTCGTTCAGAGATGGAAAGCTGTTTGACTGAGGGATAGCGCGAGGAGCAAACAGTTGCCCAGTTGAGTTGGATGGATGGATGCGGTGACCAAGACCATTGGGGCCAGGACGCTGGTAAATTGGCATCATCTCATAAGGGAGACCGCCTGGCATTCCAGGAGGAACACGGAACTGTGCTGCAGGGGAAGAGTGTCGAATAGGTAACTCGATGTTGTTATGATAGGGTAAGAAGGCAGAGTCCATGGGAGCATTAAGGTCAAGCCCATGAATAGGGGAGCTAGCACCTTCATGATCGGGCTGTTCAAGCGTGGTGTAACTATTATAGGATCCAGGATGGGTGGAATTGCCAACAGCAAGAAGTCTGCCATTAGGACCAGGTTGGGGCATGGCTGGTCCAGAGGTCTGCATGAAGGCACGGTTGATATCGTTACCGTCCTGCCTCTTGTTAGCACAGAAACGCGTGATTGTAGGGGCAAAGAGATGCTTACCTCGTAGTCCGAGATGGATTGGATGTATGACGTGTCAGACATTGTAGCAACAGGAACCACCGGATTGACGTTGCGAATGGTGCTGTTAGGGTTGGGAGCAGGAGGAGCGAGCAGTTTGTTTCCAGAGTTCTCTGTGAAAACACCTGGATTTTCCGCAACTGCGGGAGGAGCAGAGGTGATGGGATCAGTTGGAACATGAGAAGGTTCGGGGTCGGGGTCTTCAATGAAAATGGGAAACCCGTTGATGTAGCGTATGGTGCCCTGGGGGCTGCGGGAACGCGGTTGGGCCGCGTTGCTCATCTTGAAGGCTAACAAGACGACGAGAGACTGACAGGGGTATACAGGCGGAATTCTTGACCGCCTCGAGCAGAGCGGGTGCTTGGTGTGCGGCTGCTGTAGCTTCCCGTGGTCAGTATCGTGCGGGCCATGCGTACCAAAGGGGGGTATCACTTACATGAAATGGAAATGGAATATGGCGGTGGCCAGCGGGGAACTCGATTCAAGCTACCGGAGGCGGAGCAGATCAAAGCCGGTAGAAGTCTGAAGATCGGGAAATATCGGTAGACAAAGGGAGACGAGAAAGGTATATGAAGAGTCGACGTGAAAGTATGCCGAGTATGAAGAAGGTTGGTATACAGGAAAGAAGAAGCTTGCGCTTGACCGTGGTTACGTGGAAGAAGATTGGGAAACCGAGAACGATGATGATTGGGAAGAGTTGAGAATCAGAGAGAGCTGGTCAGGAGGATCGAATTTATGTTGGGGGACAACAATAGAGCGACGGAGAATAGGAAGGAGCGACCTTGAGGAAGGAGTTCAATTGAGATGACTGAGGGTATCGTGGTATTGACGGGCTTTTCCAGGCTCCTCATTGGTCCGTGTTGCAATATGGACGAGTGAATCCAGCGAGCAGTCAATCGGTATTGATCACCTGAAAGGCGAGAAGGGTTCTGAAACGACGAACAAACTGTCAAATCATGAATGGAGAAAATAGACTAGTTTGCCACCAGCAAAGAGGCCATGAAGCAGCTGAATGAAGAACAATAGCAGTGAATGATACCAGCTGACACTGAAGAGGCTAAGAGAGTGGCGGGCAGATGATCCCAAATGCAAACGAGCGCAACAGTCAGTCAAGATGACTCGTAGTCAAAGACGATAAAATACAATGGCAGCGTTTTCGGACAATCGTGAATAGGGTCCCAACGGCCTGATATATGACTGTGCCGAGGCCACCGGTGATTTCATTGCAATAGATAGCCGAGTGACGGCCCTCGTCAATCTCCCTCGTCCTCGATCTGAGGTGATTTGCGCAGTCCCGTCAGGATTCCGTGGTGGAGTCGCTGGTGTCGTGAGGCAAATGGGCTGCCGAAATGGCTTGGGGACAATGTATTGCAGAAGACCCCTTTTGGCAACCTGATTTACTAAATGGACGTGTTCTAAAATTACTTTCCCAAAGAGTGAATATTTCATCAGACATCTCGGGCGCATCCGCCACAATTGCGGTCCAGAACGCAGCCGCAAACCTGGCCACCTGAATCGCCTCCCGGGCCCCAGGAACACTACCCGGCTCCCGTTCAGGGCCGGCCACCCGCGGCCCCTGCCACCGTCATATTCCTTTTCCAGACGATGATAAATTGCATCTTCCCTAGCTCGTGCACGCTCCTTTCCCTTCTGGCGCTGTCATGTCCCGATACGGTGTGTGGCGTGGCTGGGCGGCGGGAAGAGGAGCAAACTGGGCCAAACGGAAGACTGCAGCATGCTGGGGCCACTTTCGGCCAGACAGCCCGCGAATGCCCTCGCGCGAGAGACTCTGGGGGAGGAGACGGAAGTTCGGTCAGGGAGAGGGCGGACTCCCCATTCGTTCGTGGGAGAGCTGCAGCGGGTGCGGGCGTCGCTGGCGAAGCTGGCCGTGTGTCGTGAAAAGTCGGTCACGATTGGGTATCAATGGCGAAAACTGCTGTCAGACAGCGTCAGTACGGAGCATAGCATGCTCCAATCTTCCACGTTTGTCCAAACAGTCGAGGCTTTCCTCCCGTCGCCCCTCGTCATCTCCTAGTCATCTCGGGCTCTCCCGTCAGTCTCGTCCCCAGACACCCCAGACTGGCATTTCCCCCTTCGGAAGTGTCAGCATCCCGGTCAGTTGGATCTGATCGGTCGCACTACAGCATCCTTGTGCCCACGCGGGAGCCCGCAGTGGCTGCTGGTCTGGGCGGGCGGGAGGCCAGGGCCAGGGCCAGGGGCTAGACGGCTGGCAGTTGGGCACCTTACTCAAACCATATGGTGGCGTTGAGCCCGAGCTCGCCTTTCGCAGCCAGATTTCTCCATCTGGCATATCTCTTCGGTCTCGGCTCGTGGGGAGCGTTGGTTTGTCCTCGTGCTCGGGAGAGAGACGGCTCGGACGAGGACTCGAAGGGGCACGGTCGGTCGGCGAGCTTCGAAGATTGTTTGCGACGACGATTGCGTTAATCTTAAGATGAGCTGAAGGGAGATGGGGATTGATCCTTTCTCCGGGAAGCATCTCTGCCGGTTCGGGATGAAAAGACGCTTTGTTGTTCAGATCGAGCTTGGACATGGCGGCAGATTAGAGCTCAATGCCGGCCAGTCTGCGAGGGAACAATCCTTCTGATGCGTTTCGTAATTCTTAAAGCAGTAATTCGCAATAGAAGACTGACGGGTCTGCATGGGACTGGAAATTTGCTCTCCGCGAGAGACGTGCGCGCTTTGAACTGACATTTCTTCAGAAGAATGATGTCCGGTAAGGCAGAGTACTGGCCCAGGTACCTAGAGGTACCCGTAGGCAGAAAATGTGGTTGCCGTGCGGCCTGGGTGGTGTGGTTTCAACTTTTAGTCACCTGGACAGCACAAGCAAACAATTCCAGGAACGCTCTTTTTTGTCCCTAGATCCAAATTCCGAGTCTCCTCCCCAATTGCCAGGGATTGGCCCAAGAAGCCTTCAGTACCTTAGGTAGGTAAGGTCTTTCGTTTTCTCTTCAAGCCATCGCCCTCCTCCTCCCGCCTCCATCAGCCTCCCCAGGTGCACCCGTTGGTCCCCCTGGCCACCACACATCCAGCCACAATCTTGAATCGCCACTCAAAGCAAAGGAGGGAAGAAGGAACACAATCATTACCCCTTTCCCTGTCTATCTCTGCGGTAACTCATTCGCTCTGCAAGCGAAAAGGCCCATTCAACGCTCGTCATCAGGGGCAAACACCCACAAGACTCGCGTCATGTTTCCCACCAAGCAGCAGCTGACCCTGTCAATTAGGCATCCAACGTTCTTTGTCTGGAAGGCAAGCCCCAAATATGAGTGCTGACGCGGAGTATCTCTTCCTTTATCGCCTACGTCTCCTGCTTCGTCTCCTCGCCTCGAGCCTCCAACTCCCGCTCTCTCGAAATCCTCCAATCCTTCTTCTTCCTTCACTATTATCGGCCGGCCAATATCAGCAATCCTTATTCAAAACTCCATCCAGATGACTTTACATTCTTTGCCGTCTGCCGCAGCGCGGGTCGGGGGCCGATCGCCAAACAACGACCCTCAACGCGAGGTCCCCGACCTGCAACCCAAAACACCTCCCACACTTCATGGTTCTTCTTAGGACGGTGTCGGAACCATATACAACGAAGCGTTCTCAAACCCGTTCCGACACCGTCCAAAGAAGGTAGTAAGCCTGCATAAACTCAACAAGGAGACCTCTTCGCGACAAGATACTTTCCAAAACCAACAAGTCAGTAAGTTGCCCTTCTAATCTTGCTTCCAGGTCCCTTTCTTTCCTCTTGCTAATTGCTTCCTACACAGAAAGGCCAATGTCTTTACTTGCCCGCCCCCCTTGAGCAGTCCACGGACTTGTTATTCTTATTTTTCAGGTACGCATCCAAAGACATTGGTTACTGTCCATTCATTATCTACTTTGACGATACTTCTCGTCTCCCTTGCCTCAAGATGTTCTTCCTTCTGGTTTTCTTTCTCACCTTGTTGCCATAACGCAAGCTGACATCTCATGATCGCCTGTAGATCCTGGCCGCCCCGACACGGGGCCGGCGCTAGCTCTTCCCCCTCGATGGACCTTGCGGCTGCGTTCTTCCGCCCCCCGTCAGCGTTCGGAACGAAAACTTCGGGCCTCGATCGACAGTCTACAATAGGAAATATGCATTGCTCGAACATCGTGAAGAGGAAGGGGGAGGGGGATGGGGGGGGGGGAAGGGAAGGGAAGAGTAGTATTCTTGGCCGCCTGTATACTAGTAGCAAGAAACTCTGTCAAAGCACCGTCTCTGAAGCTCCTTGCTCCCGTGACACCCGTTGCTACACATTGACAACCTTTCTAGTCACTCCGTGCCAGGTTTCAGCGCCGATGCCCAGTACTCCCTTCACTTCGTCTCCTTCTTGAACCATCTTGTGGCGCCTTTGCTTTCTCGTCGGGTCTATAGGCAGCGTTGGAAGACGATGCCCTACTCAGCAAAACACATGTCCCAGATCCGATCCTCTTTGCGGCATTACACCAAGCAGGTGACGTAAGACTATCTATCCATGAGCCAGCTGCTGGCGAGGAGGCCTCATGAACCCCTATCAGCTTTGTCTGCAGAAAGACTTTTCTCACTGGGTTATTGCTTCATGACTGTAAGTAGGTTCATGACCAAAATCTTGTTTGCTAGAAGAAACTCGTCGTTAAACGAGCTACCGTACTAACTTTCAATCATGGGCTCTCATTTTTGTGCTCACGAAGATCCGAGTAATTCGGTAACCCTTGATGTATTTATTTTCTGCTTTTACTTTCTAGCTTTATATCGGCCACGTATACTTTCTCTATCAATTAACACTTATTCCTTGACCACTTCGGTTTTGATGTCTTCGCGGAGCTCTAGGTTGCTTCGGACCACCTTGGGCAAAGTATTGAGGCAGCTGTCGAAATATCTGCGTACGTCCTCCTCGGAGGCACGAATCTCCAACTCTTTGAGGCTCCTTTTAAGTTATGTTTGAAATCCGTCGTTATGAAGAGGCTTGCGCCGCTGCTCTTCTGGAGCGCACACAGCTCCTTCAAAAGCTCTGCCCTGCTGCCGTCCCGCCAACTGATTCAAAAGGCTCAACTTGACAATTCTCTGGCGGGGGGAGGCATTGACCTTGTAGTACGGGGATGTGCTGTTCCGTTTGTCTTGGTTACTGTTAAGACGAGGTGTTGCCATTGGGTCCCTGGGCCCAAAATGGACGCCACCAGAGAGCGCCTCCTCCTCAACTACGACGATGCATTACCACCAGGAATCCCTATCACTCGAGCGTTCCTGGGAACCTCCGGGTAATCCCGCAGGAATCTTGCGCGCCGGTTACAGTGCCTGAGACATGTGAGCATACGTATGCATAAACCTATTGCCAGGCCGGGAAGAACGGTAAGACACTCACTCAATGCATAGTTCTACATCGATTCGGTACACCGGTATGAGTATACAAACCCCCTCGAAAGGTATACCCCATCCACACTTTGGGGTAGCCACTGCAAGTGGGAAAGTTGTCTAAATATGGCCGCCGCGGGTGGCGTTCCGGAGCGACAGGCTCATGGCAATCAATGTCCATACTAATGGCAAGTGGTATGAGACTTGCTACAGGCTCGGCAGCCGTCGCCTCGTTTCAGGACGCACTCGGCCCAGCCCTGATTAATCGACCGTTTGGAGCAAGGAAGGCAGAGGCTGCTTTACTCCTCGGGGGGCGGCCTCGTCCGAGTCGTTCGAGTCACCCTCCACAAGGAGGCCGATAGCGCGGGGACCCTTGCGCGGTGTCTCCTCTTCGTGGTCCCGTCCGGGTCGACGGCCGCCGCCAGGGAGGCCACTTCCTCCCGCACCGGAGGCGATCGAACCGGGGGGGGTACCGATTGTTGCCATAACGAAGACAGTAGGAGAGGAGTTTTGGATAGTAGTGACATGCTATACTCCAGAAAGGCTTCATGCGTTGATTTATCAGAGCTGCCTTCTATGCCTTGTCTTGCTGTCGAAAGTTGCGAGAATGGTAGAGAGACGGGACTGTTGCCGGGCGGGTGGCCATTGGCGTACAATCGTTGGGAGCGGTCCCGGACCGACCAATCAATAGGATCTTCTGGCAAGGCTTGCACATCTGCCCCGTCTTCTGCTTCGGCTGCAATCGCCGTTCAAAGAGACTGGCTGTCGAACATTGACTCGATTTCAGTCAGAAGGAGGAGGCATCATAGGCTTTTGACTCAGACAGATGTTTGTCTCCATTGTCGCTAATACTTGGAGCCCTCGCTAAAAATCCACTTGGCCAATCAACAGCAGCGTGTTGTCCTATCTAAGGATAGGGTCACGTCACCGAACCTAGCACCTCGGGGAAATTGCAACGTCTATCGAGACCGACTCTCTAAAAGATCAACGCCACAACACGCCTGGAAATTGAACTAATTTTTGCATACTTCAGAGATAAACCATTTATAAGGATGATTCTAGGCCCAAAGTCCCAACCATCTTATGCTAAATTCCAGGAACAGTGCCCCGGGAGAGACGCGGTTTTATCCGAGGAGCGAGACATCTTTAGATATCTTGCCGATGACCCAATCTTTAACTCTGCTATTTTGCAGCGCCCGAATTAACTCGTATATTGTTCTTATGCTTCCATCACCGGATAATTGTTAGCAATGCCCCAAAGAATCCCTCAGACGTCAACTGTCATCCCAAAAGGCTGTCAGATCAAAAGTAAGTAAAAGTATAGGGTAAGATGCTAATGACGGTTGACGGGAATCCCGCGCCTTCCCGCCGCCACTATCGCGAACTATCGACCCTCTCCCCACTCCGCGGGAATGCCCTGCGATTGCGGCGACAAAAAGGGGCAAGATAGATGACGAGTCCCAGTAACCGAGTTTGTCGATCTTGAAAACAAGGGAGACGTTGACTGTTGGTGATCCAAATCGTGTTTAGAGCTACCTGACAAAAACTCCGCGCGGTATCTCAAGACACCCAGAACTCCTACCCGCGTCCCATGCGCATGGAATACATAGAAAATAATAACCCCCAGGATAAGAAGATGTTGTAAGAAGTGTCGCCAAACCCCCGTAACAAGAAAAACCAGCCCGTCTTCCCATCAATCTAAGTAAAAATGTGTACCATAATGTAGACAATAAATCATCCTCCAAAACTCGTCCCGGTCGTCTAGTCATCCCACTCCTCGTCGAGCTGATCAATCAGTCGATTCTCCGCCTCGGCATTCTGGGCTGCCCGGCTTGGACTCGTGTTGAGATGGCTGTAGCCCCTCCGACTCGGAAAGCGGCTCGTACACGACGAAAGGCAAATAACGAACATATCCTAAGAAGAGAAACCAACCCGTCAGTCCCGCCGCGTCTAGGGATAGAATGATTCGGACTTGCGAATAGACGAACGCACGCAGATGAAGCTCCAGATGCCGGCCCAGATGCTGTAGTTGGGGAGCTGTCGCCAGCCCCGCGCGTGCGTCACGGTGCGGTTGTAGAAGACACCGCCGAGAATGTAGACGAGGACCGCGATAGCCAAGATGATGCCGAAGATGCTGCCAGGGCCAACACTGCCGGGCTTGTGAGGCTCCGCGTGGGCGCAGGCATGCACCGATCGCACTTCGAAGAAGTAGGCACACTCATCGGGGTCGGTGCCCACGAAGGAGACAGCCGCCTGACTCGCGCCGGGGTCTCTGTCGCAAAGGAACGAGATGGTGGTGGACTTGCGTCGCGTGGGGATAACTTCCTTGCCCGAGCCGCTCTCCGTGTCCATCAATGCTACGTCCTCATCGTCTAGGAGGTAGTCGGATCCGCCCTCTCGCTTCGCCTTGCTTGCGCTCTCGCCGCAGGGAGAGCCACCGGTGTATTGCAAGACGAGTTTTCGCCCTCTGCTCTGCAGGTTCATCGACTGCTGACTGTGTAATTGTTAGTGGGAAATTGACACCTGACCTCAAACATCCATCACGCACCCTATTGAGTAGACGTTGCCATGGTCCGAGTAGTAGGCGCTGACGTTGGCCCAGGTATCGCTGCTGACGCCAACCACGTCGCTGACCTGGTCCACCACGGCGCCGCAGATGTTGAGCGTAAAGTTCTTGCCGTAATCCCAGCCTCTTGACGTATAGTCCTTGGTGATGTACGACGACCTGTGCGATCCCTTGGTCGCCACGGCCATATCGGGGCGGATGTCGAAGAATGCGCCGCTGCCGGTGGACGACGTGGCGGTACAGGCCGGCGCGTGTGTCGTGTGCGTGGGCTCGTCGCCCGAGGCCGCAGCCGCCGAGGCGAGGGCGAGAAGGAGAGACGAAGGTCGGAAGAGCATCGTGAAGAGAAAGCGGCGCTGGCGATGATGCAATGGATGCGATGCGATGCGATACGAATCTGCCTGGAACTCGGTCGGGCCGTCGGTCGTGGACTCGTGAGTCGAAATGGAGGGGCGTGGACGAAGCGAAATGAAGCGAACAAGGAAAAGGTCACGGGCGCGCCTGCAGTGGCACTAGACGATGCGGAGAATTGAAGCGCTCATCAAGGCGAGGCGAGCGTGTCGAGAAACGAGTGTGTTTGCGAGAATAAAAGCTGGGTTCGAGGGCAGCCTCGAGGTGGATGTGGATGCGTGCGTTGCTGACGGCGAAGTATAATTACGCCTCCCTGCGAAGTGTCATCAAAGAGGCCGCGACGCCAAGTGTCTCTGATTGGCGGATGGCGTTGCAGCCCCTGAGACCCGTTCCGTTCTTCAGCGCCGCGCTTGACTAAGCGAGGGCAGCCTGGTGCGCCAAAGTCCCGTGACTGATAAGGCGTTATCTTATCGGAGCGCAGCCTCGGGGGCCGGCAGTTGTTTATCCGGCGTCGTGCTGCGTTCCGTATTCGGCTCGTTCCGGCAGAGAACGCGGCCAAGCCGTATTCGTACCTTACCTTAGCTGGCGGGGCAAATCTATGAGACGAGCCGGAGCCAGAGAGATCCGAACGAACAGCGACACATCTGGCGGCCGACAAACTTCGTCCCGTGTTTGCACAGCCCAATGAATGACGCGGAGTTTTCATTCTATCCGACTAGAGCTGCCCGTGGAAGCTCTTAAGCAGCTCTCGCCGTCTGGGAACGTTTCGTCGACTTAGCAAGCCCGCGTCTTTGCGCTCCAACGACACCAAATCTCCAAGCATTTCCGCTAGCGATCATGGCGCCAAAGAAGAACGAAGCGGTGGAGGAACCGCATGGCTACGAGTTTTTCGGACCGTGAGTGCTCAATCGTCTTCGCAGCCGTGCAATTGACCCCTTTCTGACTGCTACTGCACAGTATCGGCGCTTTCGGTATCTCCTTCGTCCTCCCCATCCTCGTCTACATCTTCACCTTGGCCTGCAACGACATCTCGGGATGCCCCGCGCCGTCCCTTGTCGCCCGAGAGATATCCTTTGCGAAGCTCAAGTATGAGGTGGGATGGCCCGAGAATGGCATCGCCGGACTCGCCAGTTGGAAGGCGACTGCTGCCCTTCTCGGCTATGTCCTCCTCAGCATGGTGCTATACCGCGTCCTCCCCGCGACAGAGGTGGAGGGCTCAGAGCTGAAGTCGGGAGGTCGATTGAAGTACCGCCTCAATAGTAAGCACCTAGTCTGGCACATATAATGGGTCGCCGATCATGACTGACACATGGCAGCCATGTATTGCAACACTGTAACCCTCGCCGTCCTCGCTGCCGGGACGATCGCCCAGGGCGCCGAGTTCCCCGTCTGGACCTTTATTTCCGAGAACTTTCTTCAGATCCTGACGGCCAATATATTGCTGTCATACTTCCTCGCTACATTCGCCTACGTCCGAAGTTTCAGTGTCAAGCCGGGCAACAAGGAGAACCGCGAGCTTGCGGCCGGTGGCCACACTGGTAACATGCTCTACGATTGGTTCATTGGGCGAGAGCTCAACCCTCGCATGACTCTCCCCTTTATTGGCGAGATTGATATCAAGGAGTTCTTTGAGCTGCGACCCGGCATGATGGGCTGGATCATCCTCAATTGCTCGTTCTGCGCCCAACAGTACCGCAACTACGGCTACGTCACAGACAGCATCGTCTGCATCACGCTTGTTCAGGCGCTCTACGTCGTTGACTCGTGGTGGAACGAGTCTGCGATCCTGACTACCATGGATATCACGACCGATGGGTTTGGTATGATGCTGTCGTTTGGTGACATCGTCTGGGTGCCTTATGTGTACTCGCTGCAGACCAAGTACTTGTCTGTCCATCCCGTCTCTCTCGGCCCGTTGCGTCTGGCTGGCATCCTTGCGCTTATTGGCCTGGGTTTCTACATCTTCCGATCGGCCAACAATCAGAAGAACCGCTTCCGAACGAACCCCAAAGACCCACGAGTTGCTCACTTGCAGTACATCCAGACTAAGACGGGAAGCAAGCTCTTGACCACTGGCTGGTGGGGGACTTCCCGCCACATCAACTACCTGGGCGACTGGATCCAGTCATGGCCATACTCTCTTCCCACCGGTCTGGCTGGCTACCAGATCCTGAGTCCTGGGACCAACGCCGAGGGTGCGTACGTCATGACTGATGGTCGTGAGGTCATCCAAGGCAATTCCAAGGGCTGGGGTATGGCGGTGACCTACTTCTACATCGTCTACTTTGCTGTTCTCCTCATCCACCGGGAAAGACGTGACGATGAGAAGTGCTCTCGGAAGTACGGAGAGGACTGGGAGAAGTACAAGAAAATAGTACGATGGAGGATTCTCCCAGGCATCTACTGATCGGTCCGACTGGGATAATGTGGATGGGAGACCAGTTCGAAGACCTTTGCCAAGCTCATGGGATATCGGTTGGATGGGGAATGGTCAGAGGAGGGGTCACGAGGCCATGATGCATTGTTGGCTATTGAGCCAGGCCATTGAGCCGGTAATACTGTACAACCCGTGTACACTAGTTGCGGAGAGTTCCGCTGTAATGATGAACAAAATTTCTCAAGACACCGTTGAATCAGCTCATGATTTGGACGTCCGTTGCCTTTAATTTCCCCTGTAACGGTCTAGATAAATCTGGCTGCCTCTACTATCGGGCTCGGAGGACCACGGCCGAGACGAAGGATGCCGTGGCTCAACCACAACCAGCAAGGCCACCGCCTACAAATTACAAATTCTACACAAAGGATTGTCTACTTGGGCCCTGACGCTCACCACGTGCAGGCGTTCATCCGGGCCGTTTCCCGTCGACAATCTTAGCTCTCTGCAGCTTAACGCAGGAGGAATCTACTCTGCAGGACTGGACAAGGTTCGTTGGCAGATATACCTGCGTAGTGGGATCTCCGAGCGCAAAGTGTAGGGCGAGCTTCCCCGGATTTCTGAAACGGGCCGAAGAGGAGGGTGGAGGATGATGGCGCCGGGGGAGAATCGGCCGTGGCACGGAGGAGGGTCGAGGGCTGCGGAGGAGAGAGAAGGCGGGGGAAAATGAAGTCATGCAGCGGTTCTTGTTCAGACTCGTAGTGGTGGAACTTATGTCAGGTGGGATCGTGAGAGGGATGATGCTGGCGATGTAGTGTCGGTGACAGCATAGATGCATCGGGGGTGCCGCAACCAACCGAAGGAGAGGAGGCCGTTACGTAGCAGACGGACACAGAGGCTGTGAGTATGTAACGTCGGGGAAATAGAAGAGACTGAGGACTATATGCAGCTTTGTATTTTGCCGGCAGATGCTGATCAGGAGCGGAGGTTGCCAAGTTGCGCGCTGGAGTAGAAGCAGAGTCGCGCCCAAGTGCCGAGGCCGTGCTGGAGCGCGTTGGGGCCAGTGCCGATCGCCATACGGGTTCTGTGGGGAGTTGAGAGCATTGTGACGTGAAGAAGAACAAGGCATTGTGACTGGCGTTCGTTCGGCTCGGAGCTGCCAGTTATGCCATGCCATGCCATGCCATGCCACGCGTGGGCTGCTGTAGAACGTGGTTAATCTGCAATGCAATGCTGTGATGCAACAACAACAACAGAGCCAAACCAGTTCTCACTTCCCAGCAATTGACAAGAACAAGATGCTGGATGCTACCTCTCTAGAATCAGGCATAGCGTTCTCCAGCGCCCCCAGAGAAACACCCCTGCGGTTCAATCAACCCATCGGCCCTATTTCGCGATCCATCGCTAACCCCCGCAGCCAGTGGCCGACCTTTTGTTGACTTCCCACCACTGTCTCCCGCCGAGTTTCCGCGCGACGGCAACACCATTGATTTGCGGGGTAAGGATGGATGGATGCCTCGTGAACAGCGGCGAGTCTGGTGATTTGCGCGGGCGATCGGGAGAGCTTGAGGACGTGGAGACAGAAACTGAATGGGCTGAGCTGCCAAGTGCAAGCGAGAGACAACAAGGGCGGCCGGTGGCATCATCGGCCCCCTTAAGGCAAGACATGAGCAGCGTGTAATTGGCATCGTCCTGCCCATGTCCCCTGGCGGCCCAGTGTCGGGTCCGATGCCGAGTCGTGCCCAGCGCTGCGAGCCCATATATCGCAGCGCATCTGACTCTGGTAGGTCTCAGTTGAGCCTTAAGCCACAGCCCTCCCCTCCTTTCCTTCCTTTTTCCTTTTAATTGCTGGCTTGTCCGAGCATTCCACACGCCGCTTGGCTTGCTTTACGCGTCCTCTCCCTCCATTCCTTTGCGGCATCGCGCGCGCTGATTGATACTCGACGGTGCTTCGTGCCACAGCCGCCGTTGATATAACGTATAACCTTATACCTTATATCTCCGTCCCGTCTGCCCGTTAGGTTGTCACTCAAGGCACAGAAGCGTAACTCTATTATCCCATCCTATCATGAGAGGCGTTTCGCTGGTGGCTGTTGCTGCCGCCCTGTTAGTGGCCGGGACTGACGCTCTAGCGCCCCCTACTACTGAAGCCAAGGTGAGCTTGCCCCTGGACCTGCTGTAATTCTAGCCCTCTAGCGCCCTACTGCCCTGACGATCCGCTGTATTGTCTCTCGTTGCTTCTGCGGGAGGGATGGATGATGGGTGATTATCTGCCTGACTGACTTCGTCAACTTTCCTCACATCCCGTGTCCAGCATCATTCTTCCCGTTCACAACATCCCAGAACCCCGTCATTCTTTAATCGGTCGATCTCTTCACGCGGCTTGTGTCTGGCCCAAAGACACGCATCACGACGACGATAATGCATTTCATCTACTTTCTCTCTCTGGTTTTCGCTTCTCTGGTCTGTTCCTCTGCTAATCGCCTGCCGCTGCTCCAGCTCGCCGCCCGGGACACTGATGAGTCTCTCGCAACTTCGCCTCCTTTCTATCCCTCGCCATGGATGGACCCTCAGGCTGAAGGTTGGGAGCGTGCATACATCCTGGCTAAGCAATTCGTCTCCCAATTGACGCTGCTCGAGAAGGTCAACTTGACCACTGGTGTCGGGTGAGTGCCGTTGTTGTTGTTCCCGCTCACAATCACATGGGCTTTCTTAACTGGACAGCTTGAGCTAATCATGCCACGTAAAGTTGGGAGGGAGAACGATGTGTCGGAAACGTCGGCTCAATCCCTCGTATGGGCATGCGCGGTCTCTGCATGCAGGATGGTCCCATTGGTATTCGCCTCAGTGATTACAACAGCGCTTTTCCCGGTGGCATCACAGCTGGAGCCTCCTGGAGCCGCGCCCTCTGGAACGAGCGAGGTCTCCTGATGGGCACTGAAGCCAACGAGAAGGGCGTCGATGTTCTCCTTGGTCCTGTTGCCGGCCCCATGGGTCGAGCTCCTGAGGGTGGCCGCAACTGGGAGGGCTTCTCAGTTGACCCCTACATGGCCGGTGTGGCCTTGGCTGAGACAGCTTCTGGAATCCAAGATGCAGGTGTCATCGCATGCGCGAAGCACTTCATCGGCAATGAGCAAGGTATGCTTGAGAATTTCACGATTCCTCACTTCGGACTGGGTGCTAACTCCTGAGCAGAGCACTTCCGTCAGGCCCCCGAGGCACAGGGCTATGGCTTCAACATCAAGGAATCGCTCTCCTCTAACATCGACGACAAGACCATGCACGAGTTCTACGCGTGGCCTTTCGCTGATGCGGTCAAGGCAGGTCTCGGTGCGGTCATGTGCTCCTACAATCAGGTCAACAACTCGTACAGCTGCCAGAACTCCAAGCTGCTCAACGGCATCCTCAAGGATGAGATGGGCTTCCAGGGCTTTGTCATGAGCGACTGGTCGGCCCAGCACGCGGGCGTCTCCACGGCCTCAGCTGGCCTCGACATGACCATGCCTGGTGACACTGCCTTCAACTCCGGCCTGAGCTTCTGGGGCTCTAACCTGACACTTGCGGTCATCAACGGCACCCTCCCCGAGTGGCGGCTTGACGACATGGCTATGCGAATCATGGCGGCGTTCTTCAAGGTCGGCCGTACCGTTGAGAGCATGCCGGACATCAACTTTTCCTCATGGACACGCGATACTTTCGGTTACGTGCAGTATGCCGCGCAGGAGAATTGGCAGCAAATCAACTACCAGGTTGATGTCCGTCATGATCACGCCAAGCACATCCGCGAGTCCGCCGCCAAGGGAACCGTCATCCTCAAGAACAACGGTGCCCTGCCGCTCTGCAAGCCCAAGTTCCTGGCCGCTGTTGGCGAGGATATTGGTAGCAACCCAGCTGGACCCAATGGCTGTTCTAACAGGGACTGCAACAATGGCACCTTGGCCATGGGATGGGGCTCTGGTACCACCGAATTCCCGTTCTTGATCACCCCGGATATGGCACTGGCATACCAGGCTGTGAGCGATGGCTCCCGATACGAGAGCATTCCCGCAAACAACCAGTGGACAGCTGTCGAGGCCCTTGTCAGCCAGCCTAATGTGACGGCCATCGTCTTCGCCAATGCCGATTCGGGCGAGGGCTTCATCGACATTGACAACAACGAGGGCGACCGCAAGAATCTGACGCTCTGGAACCAAGGCGACGAGCTCATCAAGAACGTTTCTGCTATCAACCCCAACACCATCGTTGTTCTGCACACCGTTGGCCCTGTGCTCCTGACCGACTGGTATGACAACCCGAACATCACGGCCATTGTCTGGGCCGGTCTGCCCGGTGAGGAATCCGGCAATGCTCTCGTCGACATCCTCTACGGTAAAACCAGCCCCGGTCGATCTCCCTTCACTTGGGGCCGCACCAACGAGAGCTATGGCACGTCGGTCTTGTACACTCCCAACAACGGCCAGAATGCTCCCCAGGAGACCTTCTCTGAGGGTGTCTTTATCGACTACCGCCACTTTGATCAGCAGTCGCCCAGCACCAACGGCCAGCCAAGCACTGATCCCGCTGCTCCCATTTACGAGTTCGGCTTTGGCCTCTCCTGGTCCACGTTCAAGTACTCCGACCTCTACATTCAGCCTCACCAGAATCTCCCGTATACGCCCACCGCTGGCAAGACGATTGCTGCTCCTCAGCTCGGCAACTACAGCACCTCGCTGTCCGACTACACGTTCCCGTCGACAATTCGCCGCATCACACAGTTTATCTACCCCTACCTGAAGACAGCTAGCTCCGGCAAGGAAGCCTCTGGCGATCCCGATTACGGCCAGACCGCGGGCGAGTTCCTCCCCAGCGGCGTCCTCGACGGCTCGCCTCAGCCCAAGAACCCTGCGGGTGGTGAGCCCGGCGGCAACCCTCGTCTCTGGGATGTCATGTACACCGTCGTTTGCACCATCACCAACACCGGCTCCACCACCACCGATGAGATCCCGCAAGTTTACGTCTCCCTCGGCGGAGAGGGCGAGCCTGTCCGCGTGCTGCGTGGCTTTGACCGGATCGAAAATATCGCGCCTGGCCAGAGCGTGCGCTTCGTCGCTGATATCACCCGCCGCGATCTGAGCAACTGGGACACCGCCACCCAGGACTGGGTCATCACCAGCGCGCCCAAGAAGGTCTGGGTCGGCTCCTCGTCGCGAAACTTGCCCCTGAGCGCGGCCCTGCAATAGGATGCAAGCCAGCCACCACGCAACACCTGCATGCCCTAGGAGGGAGTGTCGCTGAACGATCGGCTGCGGCGACGGGTAGAGCTGTATGAGGACTTCTACGGCTTCCGTAGGGCTACTAACCCGGTTGCAGAAAGGGCTGCAGTTAAGACTGCAGTCATCACGTATGAGCGGGAGGCCGAGGAGGAGTGGCGGAACCTGGGGACGAAGCTTGTTTGGGGGGTCTTTGTGCTGCTGTCTATAATAATTTTGGCCCGTATATAAATCACTAGGCATCGATAGGGAGGGCGAGAACGGAAAATAGCACGTTATGAGGGAAGTGTTTCCCTGAAGATACTTGACGTTCGCACTGAGTAACGTGACTTGGAGTAGCTGTCTCGGGCCGGCCCACGTGGCGTGGCGTCGGGGCGAGCCGAGAGAGAAACTTCGTTGGCTTGCTTAAGTCTATCTGAACTCAAAGAGGTATGACTGTGTGATGCGGCAGCGGGTTGAAGCAGGGGATTGTGTGACAAGAGTGGTGAAGTTGCACGAGTTGATACCCCAGAACTGATATTGAGACATCTGGACTACTAGAGGACTAACTCATGAATGCCAGTTGTGAAATACGTGTAAGAAGGTCTATACTTGAATCTTCATTATTATTACAGATAAACGAATTTACCGAGGCACCAAATTTCCCAAGTACAAAGCTCCATAGTAGAGGAAGAACCTTCTTAAACATTCGACGAAGCTTGACAGCTTGAGCCAACTGAAGATCTCGAATTGTCTTCCGATACTTTTCTTTAACTTCTTGTTCAATAACTCATTCTTTGAGAGTTACTGCAACACCGTTTCAGGTACCACATCCAGATACTAGCATAGATATGGCATTGTGAACTGAGGGAGCCAGCAAAACTGCAAGGTGACTGTTGCATCCGTGCCAGTAATACCCTGGCATCTGAAAGCAAAGTATCGCCTGGGCCACCAGCCATGTAGTTGCTTGTTCAAGCAAACCATATTCCAGGCTTTATCCGAACTGCCAAGGTTGGTGCAATCAACCAAAGAAGCTCCGAACTGACGTGCCCACTCATTGCCCATCAGATATGCGGCAGAAAGTGTTGAGAGCCACTATTCGACCAGCACCTTCATCCGCCGCTCCCAAAGTCGCTTTCGCCATGTTTCTGCTGACGTGTGATATCCCTTGACATCCCCTCGACATAAGTTCACCTCCCATGAGACGCCAGCGTCCTCATGAATTCCTCCATCTGAATCTTCTGCTTTTCAAAGACGAATAGAAAGCGTCTCATTATCCCACACACATCTTCTATGACCATCGATTCTATACCCAGCCGCTGGGCCATGCCCCTGAACCACTCCCGGTCTGACGACGCCCGCGTCGTCATGGCACCGGTAACTATGAGCCATAACCGCAACTCCCAGTAGAACGTCTCCTCCCAAAACCGTGCAGCTACCAGCGCTGCACGGAGACGGGGGATGAGCTCAGTAGCGCAGACCTGAGGACCGTGGTCTTCGGTTGCGTTGAGGAGGAATATAAGCGAGGCAAATCGTATGCACTCGTCGAGGGGCGGGAGGTCGGCCACCGAGAGGAGTCGGTATTGGAGGGATTGAAGGGCGAGGAAGAGAGGTTGTTCAGAAAGAGCTCGAGTTGGAGTAGCCCACACCCTCTGCGCGTGGTGGATGAAGTTGACAGTATCTTGAGTGATAGTGAGAAGCTCAGGAGTCATGAAGGCGTTATGAAATCCTGAACCAAGTTCATCGTCTGTCGAGATTGGAGGAAAGGGGCCTGGGTTCCATGTCAGAGGGATCACTGGAAGCTTCAACTCCCAGAGTGAGAGGTACTTGTCTGCCAGGATGGCACTCTCAAGCACGTAAGGATCAAACTTGCCCCAGCCCCCCTCTCGGTTGACTAGCTCGAGTAGGGCGTGTAGGTGCATCCTTGCTGGAGGCGACTCCTTGTTGTGCCCCCTGCTCATCACTTCGTTATATCGTTCAGGGCAACGTGCAGCCCAGAGGTCTGGCACATGGTTCCAGAATTCCGTGATGGCGAGTCCGTAGATAGATAGTAGTAGAGAGTCGTCGACTTGTACGTCGCCCTCAGACAGACGAAGACGAACGGCTTGTAGTGCCTCGCCGATGAAGTACTCCGGTGGTCGATCCTCCTCGATGACACCTCCCATCCACCCGAAGCAGCTGGAGCCATAAGCCAGGGTTGAGTACATTAGTGCCTTGTCCTCGATGCACTGCTTTAGGCGATTGTGTATAGCTCGCTCGTGCCGCATGGGTGCGTCCCTGCTGCGGGCAACAGACGCCGGAGCAAACGCCTCAGCCAGGAACGTGACCTTGGCAGCTTGGCTGAAGGTGAAGTGCAGCATGGCGTGGTTCCCTGCATCCATAGCGGCAATGGTGCAGTAAAACGGGTCGGAGGCGTTATTGGAGGGGGACTCAACCAGGGTGACAAGTGTGTTGTCTTCAGCCTGTGACGTCGAGGAGGCTTCAGCAGGGGGTTGTTGTTGGATGGGTAGGCGACTGGTAAACTGGGACCAGGGCTCGGGAGATTGTTTGGAACTGCCGGTCTGGCGGCTGCGGCGTTGACGCTGCACATGGCTGAGGATGAATGCCCTTTCTCCGCCCTGGGAGCGACTCAGAGACTGCGACGTAGAGTCCTTGTTGACGAAGACGAGCTTCGAGTTGTCCGAATCCATGTCGCGTTTCCGTCTGGCTCTTGATGCCCTGATGCTCTTCACAGAGCCCAAGCCGAGCAGCGGCACGAATATATGCTGAACCTGCGCCATGGTGACTCTGACGATGCTGAGTCTTCTCCTGAATCTTTCTTCTCGGTCGTCCCGACTCTGCTCTCGAGTTCCTCCGTGTCTGGCGCTTGAGTTCCTCCGAATGAGGCTGGCGATGCTGAAGCTGAAGTTGGCTCGCCCCGGATGCAGGGAGTCGCGGATCGTCATTCTTCCCTGCACAGCCTCCGTCAGCCTTCGTTGCCCGTTCTGGCAATACGCTACTCGATCGGGGATGGGCTGGTCAGCTTACGAGGTGACTTCGCGCCACGCAGATGCAGGACGGCATATTGCAGGAATGATGGCATTTTGAAAAAGCGACAAGAGTCGGCCGCCAGAGTTGTGATGAGAGTTGAGAGGGTAGAGTTGCAGGTATAAAAGGTCGTTGTCTGGCGGGAGAAAATTGTTTGAAATTGTTTGCTCTTTAGCACCTCAGCACAAACATTACAGGGAAACAAACGTTTGTCAAACCTTTGTGACTCTGTAAAAAGACCCACAATTGCCTTCACCTCTCTCTCTTGAAGTTCACAAACCTATCAGCATGCGGCTTACACTATTCTTGCTTCCAGTAGCTCTGTCACTGTGCGATGCACAAAACCAGCCAAACCTCCCTGTTGTTGATTTGGGATATGTATGACACCAGCTTGATGACAACCCCTGCAATGGATTGGACTGACAACTTCTTAGGAGCTTCATCAAGCCATCTCCTACAATCAAACGGTCGATGCCTACAACTTCTCCAACATTCGCTACGCCCAACCTCCCGTTGGTCAATTGCGTTTCCGCGCTCCCTTGCCTCCTCTCACCAACCGCTCCGAAGTCCAGCTCGGCACAGTGCCGAAGGTCTGTCCCCAGGGAGTTCCCACCTGGCAGAGCAAGGCATTCGTCCCCATTGCCGAGTACTCTGACGGAAAGCCATTCACGCTCCAGTCTTGGGAGGAGGACATCAAGAACTCGTCTGTTCTCCCTGTCAACTTTAACGACTTGGCCTCTGAAGACTGTTTGTTTTTGGATGTCCATGTTCCTCGCAAAATCTTCGAATCTTCTAAGAGCGGATCTTGGAAGAACTCGCAGGCACCGGTTCTAGTTTGGGTAAGATAAGTCTCGAAATTACTCACAGCAGCCTGCTAATATCTGTAGATACATGGCGGAGGATACGCCCTCGGCTCAAAGAACGGTGTTCCTACCCCCGGCTACGATCCCTCCGGTCTCCTCGAGCATGCCAAGCAAATCAATGATCAGGGGATGATCTTCGTTGCCCTCAACTACCGTCTCGGGGCCGTAGGTTTCCTCTCCGGTCCTGAAGTCGAGAAGGACGGCGCCCTCAATGCCGGACTGCTTGACCAACGGCTGGCTTTAGAGTGGGTGCAGGAGAACATTCATTTGTTTGGCGGCTCCCCTGACCGAGTAACTGTGATGGGCGAGTCAGCTGGAGGAGGCTCTGTTTTGCTCCAAATGCTGGGTTCTCCCAATGATGGCCATATCAAAGCTCCATTCGCCCAAGCCATTGCTCAGTCCCCAGCTGTTTCACCAACGGGCGCAAACCCAGATGGGGCCTACTCTGATTTCTTGTCTGCCCTCAACGTTTCAACCCTTGCTGAGGCTCGCTGCCTGTCATCTGACGCTATCATTCAGGCCAATGCTCAGCAAATTGGTGCTGCACCCCCTACAAGCTTCGTCTTTGGCCCCGTCTTGGATAAGAAGACTCTGCCTGATCTGCCTCATATTCTGTGGAAAGAGGGTGCATTTGATCAATCAGTCAAGGTGCTCGCTGCACACAATTCTCTTGAGGGCGGATTCTTCTATGATCCCAGCGTTGAGACCGAGGACGAGTTTGTGGCTTGGATTAAACGTTCCATCCCTGGCCTGTCTGACTCGGAAGTTGAGACACTTGCCAATGATATCTATCCTCCTCTGTTCAACAGTGGTCTTGGATATGTGGATCAATCCTCCCGTCAGATGGCCCTTTGGGGTGAAGCAGTAGTTGACTGCAATTTCTATGCCATCAATGAAGCTCTTGGAGGCGACAGCTATGCTTGTAAGTATTCTACCAAAGTCCAATTTCAGAGCTAACGCAGTTTCTAGACCGCTTTAACGTTACTCCCGGTCTTCACACACAAGATCTGAAATACACGTTCAACGATCCTACCTCTCCGGCCTTCCAACCGATCGCTCAAGATATCTTGCAGAAAGTCATTACGAGTTTTGTCATCCATAGTGTTCCGGCTTTCAGCGACAATAGCTGCCCCCGGTATATCCCTCATTGGGGGAAGGATGAGAAGCTTATCAGCATCAATGGAGACGGATACCAGATGGATGTGAACCATGTCAATGCAACGAGATGTGCCTTTTGGCAGAATGGCTTGGGCCAAGGCAACTGACATGGAGTAAAGACTTTACTGTCATTTCTATCATTTGGAACTTTGTGGAGGACAAGGGAGCTATCGTAAAATGTGGTTGGATTTAGTGGCTTGCATTCTGTTTCTTTAATTTATTAAATCTGCTCCGTTGAATCTTATTCTCTTACACTGGACTCAATGTCATTAACTTCAAAAAACCGGAAATCCCTGTATTGAGTCTGACTATTGGCCATTCTATGGACTAAATGATGTTTCTCAGCATCACAAGGAAAGTCTGAGCCTGAATTATCCTCGGTTGCATCTCGATTAACTTTCATCTCAGTACGAAGTTGGAATGTCCGTCGGAATTTATAAAACCTCACGCTGTCTGTCTCGGAGGAACTCTACGCCGACGGATAGCAGGGCTCTTTAGAGCTCCGATTCGGCACATCATGTAATGGGTACGGTGGAAACAATTCATAAAAAATTAAGAGCCTTGTTCGCTCGAAATATTGCAATTCAACAACGAAGTTTAACTTGAACTCGAGCCTTGAAACTGTTGGGCTGATACTACGTCTTATGTGACAGGAATGCGATGGTTCAGGCACGGGCACGTGGCTCATACTTAACCAGGTTTACCAGATTTGAGCCTAAGATGGGACAAGGTCACCGGCAGTATCAACGAAGTCGGCAGATTTGTTTGACTCCCCGGTAGCCAGTTGAATTCTATTTGAAGTTATGAACTTCCACTTTTCCTGGTGTCTAGGGATCACCCGGGACCCATCGTGGACAACGATCCTGCCTGCGTTCTATTTATTGCGGCTATGTACGTATTCCCAAAATCAATTGTGACCAGTGAATCTATGCAAAGTCCCCTGGTCGACAATTCATTTCTTTTCAATATATGACGGCTGTGGTTGTCAAGAAGGAGCACCGAAGCATGGTTCGAGTTCCCAGGGCTGGACTTTGTAGGAAAGGTACGGTCTGGGTCAATGTCGGGGATGAAGTACACGTAGCTGCACGATGAGAAAAACCTCTTTCGCTTTCAATCAAGCTAGGTCGCGATATTCTGGTCTCATACCTGTCACTAGGGGAAGTGGAACGGAGAGTCAACACTACCAGAGACGCAAAGTATACATTTTTCTGATTTCGGACCCTTGCGGGTTTGAAAGCGAAATAAGCTGAATGGTTGCTTTATGACTCCCCTCAACCATCAAATCAAGAATCGGCCCGACAAATACTCTCTCTCGCCTCTTTCTGGCGAAGATTCTTGATCGTCTGGTCTCTTTTGGTTGCTCCGAATTTCCAACGGAGAATTGAGCAATCTGAGCCCCGAGCAATTTGCAGACTCCACAATAGCTCTGTTATCTCGCAAGCCGCGGAAAAAAACAGGGGGGGAGGGGCTGTCATTTTCACGTGTTGGCATGATAAATATTGAGCATTCCCAGTTCTTTCTCTTGTGACGCGTATTGAGCCTCCTTTCTTTTAGCTATTACTCATGTACACATGTGTTGATAATGGCTACTTCGGAGTCAGATCAAAGCTCTCAGGACGACGAGACGCACCCGTCCCTGGCCGGCCACACCCCTGACCCTTCGCCAGATGGAATGTCCAGCTTGACACGCATTCACACTAATACTATCATTGAGGAGCATGATCAATCAGAGCTGAGGCGCATTGCAACGGCTCTCTCAGACCGCCACCAAGTCCCTACAGCAAATGATGAAGACATTGCTCTGCAGCCACAGAGCAGCCACTTTGACCTCTCTAAGTGGCTGCAGAACTTCATCGGGGAACTCAAAGGTAGGGGCCACACGGATGTGCGCGCTGGGATCGTCTACAAAGACCTCGACGTGTTTGGGAATGCTCCAGATCTGCAGGTACAGCAGACTGTTGCGTCTTTCTTGAAGACCCCAATGCGCATTGGCAGAATCTTGGACTTCAAGAAGCTTCCACCGAAGAAAATTTTACAGAACTTCAATGGTGTCCTCCAAGGTGGCGAGCTGCTTGCTGTTCTCGGGAGGCCCGGCTCGGGTTGCAGCACACTCCTAAAGACGATGTGCGGAGAGCTGCACGGTCTGACAGTCGACGTGAAATCAGTTATTCACTACAATGGAGTACCACAACGGACTATGATCAAAGAGTTCAAGGGAGAGGTCATATATAATCAAGAGGTTCGCAATGCCCAGCGGCTCTGCATTGAAAGTGTAGTCTGACAATGATCTGATGTAGGTCGACAAACACTTCCCGGAACTAACAGTGGGCCAAACACTGGAATTTGCGGCTTCGGCTCGTATGCCATCGAATCGCTACCGCAATATGTCCCGAAAAGAAGCCGCGAAGTATGTGGCACAGGTAGTCATGGCTGTGTGCGGCCTTAGACACACCTACGATACCAAAGTTGGAAACGAGTTCATCCGGGGCGTGTCGGGGGGCGAAAGAAAGCGTGTTAGTATCGCTGAAATGATGGTGGCAGGAAGCCCAATCTGCGCGTGGGACAATAGGTGAGTAAAGGAACCATTGCTGCTGGATATTACAGTTGTGCAGTGGCATGCTCACAGTCTTGTCTCATCTACAGTACAAGAGGCCTCGATTCCGCGACAGCGCTCAAATTTGTTGAGACCCTCCGGATTGCTGCCGACTTGGCAAATACAGTCCACGCCGTCGCCATCTACCAAGCTAGCGAGTCGATCTACGAATTGTTTGATAAGGTTACCGTATTATATGAAGGCCGACAGATTTTCTTTGGCCCAGCAACAGTCGCCAAAGCATTCTTTGAGAGGCAGGGCTGGCAGTGCCCTCAGCGTCAAACAACAGCTGATTTCTTAACCTCGCTCACCAATCCAGTTGAGCGCAAAGCGCGACCTGGCATGGAAGACAAGGTTCCTCGAACCGTCGAGGAGTTTGAGACGTACTGGAGAGCCTCGCCTGAGTTTGAAGAGCTTCAGGCCGAAATCAACAAATTTGAAGAGGAATACCCCATAGCCCCTGATGGATCAACTGCAGCATTGTTCCAACAGAAGAAGAACTTCAAACAGGCCAAGCACGTGCGCCCAAAGTCGCCATATATGATTAGTATCTCGATGCAGATCGCGTATAATACGAGACGGGCGTACCAGCGTATTTGGAACAATCCTGCCCCAACGATCACGACAGCCGTGACCTGCCTGATCCTTGCTCTAATCATCGGTTCGACAGTCTACGGCACCCCTGATGCAACATCTGGCTTCTTCGCCAAAGGTTCAGTGCTGTTCATGGCTGTTCTTCTCAATGCCCTTATCACTATCACCGAAATCAACAGTCTGTATGCACAGCGCCCCATCGTCGAGAAGCATGCCTCATATGCCTTCTATCATCCAGCAACAGAGGCTATGGCCGGGATTATCGCTGACGTACCGATCAAGTTTTTGGTTGCGTGTATGTTCAACGTGGCGCTCTACTTCATGGCCGGGCTGCGACGCGAACCGTCTCAGTTCTTTATCTATTTCCTGTTCTCCTATATAGCCACCATGACAATGGGAGCTATCTTCCGAACAATGGCGGCAATGACAAAGACTATATCGCAAGCCATGTCACTTGCGGGTATCTTCATCCTTGCCCTCGTTGTTTACACGGGGTTCGTCATTGCTGTTCCTGAGATGCACCCATGGTTCAGCTGGATCCGTTGGATCAACCCGCTTTTCTACGCCTTCGAGGCTCTGATTGCAAACGAGTTCCACGGCCGCGAGTTCACATGCTCTATCATTATCCCGGGCTATTCGCCACCGATTGGCGACTCTTGGATTTGCTCGGTAGTTGGTGCCGTTGCTGGACAACCGACAGTTAGCGGTGACTCTTACATCGAAAAGAGCTTCCGATACTCATACTCACACATCTGGCGCAACTTCGGTATCTTGATTTGCTTCCTCGTCTTCTTCATGCTGCTATATCTTATTGCTTCAGAAGTAAATACGGTCCCTGCGAGCAGTGGAGAGATGCTTGTCTACCAAGAAGGGCATATACCAACAAACTTGAGAAGCGCCAAGCTGGCGTCAGCTGACGAGGAAAAGGTGTCGGATTCCGGAACAAAGACGGAACAGCCGGGTTCAGACGTTTCAATCCACGGAATTCCTCCCCAAGAGAGCATCTTCACCTGGAGTCAAGTTATCTATGATATCGAGGTGCACGGCCAGAAACGGAGGCTTTTGGACCACGTATCTGGCTGGGTAAAACCGGGTACTCTGACAGCATTGATGGGTGTTAGTGGTGCTGGCAAAACTACGCTTCTTGATGTTTTAGCAAATCGGACTAGCATAGGCGTTATCACAGGCGATATGCTTATTGATGGTGTCCCGCGTAAAGCAGATTTTCAACGCAACACTGGATATATCCAGCAACAAGGTAAGACTCCACAAGGTATTTATGATTGAGATCTAGTCATCTGATTTACAGAGTAGACTTGCATTTGGAGACGGCTACAGTCCGGGAGAGCTTGCGCTTCAGCGCTATGCTCCGGCAGCCGCAGAACATCAGCAAGGAAGAAAAATACCGCTTTGTCGAGGAGGTTATAAAAATGCTTGATATGGAAGATTTCGCTGATGCGGTAGTCGGCATACCGGGAGAAGGACTCAATATTGAACAGCGTAAACTGCTCACAATTGGGGTTGAGCTAGCTGCCAAGCCGAAGCTGTTATTGTTTCTGGATGAGCCAACCAGCGGCTTAGACTCTCAGAGCTCCTGGGCTATCTGCCACCTTCTTCGCAAGCTCGCCAATGCAGGCCAGGCTGTCTTATGCACAATCCATCAGCCGAGTGCTGTTCTGTTTGAACATTTTGACCGGCTTCTCTTGCTTGCTGCCGGTGGTCGAACTGTCTACTTTGGCGAGATCGGAAACGACTCACGGACTTTGCTACAATATTTCCACGCAAAGGGAGCAAGACAATGCGGAGATACAGAGAATCCAGCAGAATATATCCTGGAGGTTATTAACAAGTCCACTGATAGCCAAGGGCAAGATTGGCCGACGGCCTGGCAATCCAGTGCTGAGCGGAACGCAGTGGACATGGAGCTTGAGAGGATCAACGATACGAGCCAGCGCGGGGGCAACTTGGAAGAGAAGCCCGATTCTGAGAGCGAGTTTGCCATGCCATTTTCTACGCAACTGAGAATCGTTACGCATCGGATATTCCAGCAATACTGGCGGATGCCCTCGTACATCTTCTCCAAGATCATTCTTGGCATTGCTGCTGGCCTTTTCATCGGTTTCTCGTTCTTCGGTGCAAAAGACACTATAGCGGGGACACAGAACATCATTTTTGCCGTCTTCCAGCTTGTGACAATTTTTACTACACTCGTCCAACAGGTATGAAGCCCGGTCCTTCAAACTCCCCCAGCCCAAATTCGAATTAACCTTCCCGCAGATTCAACCCCTCTTTGTCACCCAACGTTCCTTGTATGAAGTTCGCGAGAGGCCCGGAAAGATGTATTCATGGAAAGCTTTCATACTTGCCAACATTATTGTGGAATTTCCTTGGCAGATTCTCACAGGTGTTATTACCTATGCTTGCTTCTATTACCCCGTAATAGGTGTACAGAGCTCAGAGCGCCAGGTCCTTGTCCTGCTCTTCATTATTCAGCTCTTTATTTATGCTAGCTCCTTTGCCCACATGTGCATAGCTGCACTTCCAGACGCCCAAACAGCCGGTGGGATTGTCACACTGCTGGTAATGATCAGCCTCATATTCTGTGGGGTTCTCCAAACGCCTACAGCTCTCCCTGGCTTTTGGATCTTCATGTATCGCGTCTCGCCTTTCACATATTGGGTTTCAGGTGTTATTTCTACGCAGGTACATGGGCGCGTCGTGGATTGTTCAACCCGAGAGACTTCTATTTTCGACCCCCCGACTGGCTATACTTGCGGGCAGTATCTGCAGTCTTATCTGCAGCTTGCGCCAGGTCAATTACAGAATCCAATGGCAACATCGGGCTGTCGGTACTGTCAACTGTCAACGGCGGACCAGTATTTGGAGAGTTCACGAATCTATTGGGATGATCGATGGCGCAACTTTGGGCTGCTTTGGGGATATGTGGCCTTCAACATATTCGCGGCTGTCGTGACGTACTACATCTTCCGAGTCAAGAAATGGGCCCCTTCCGGTCTTACGCTCAAGAAGGATCAATGAGAAACACTCCGAATCTTTTCTCTTTTATGTCTAAGGATTGAATGTGGCATCAGCAACATCGGGAGCAAGATAGAGTACGAGCGCCATTTGGTGTTGAGTCCCGTATTTTGAGTTTCGTGAAATCGCCTCTTCCTACGAATTAGTCTTCGAACCACAATAGTTGGTTTGAATAACTTAAAATCCTTTATTGATATCTTGTTTTCTGCTATTAATCTAATATTTTTCCGGAAATATTTCTGACCCTCATGCAAAACCTTAACCAGTATGAAGCCATGAGCTGCTCATGAAATGGAGTTTCTCTCGTTTCAAGCCACGTGATGGGATAATGATCTCTTCGGTTCCCTCGTGTTGAGTAGAATGTTACTGTGGATGGCTGAACTACCATTGTTCATTAAGTCCTGTGGCGAGTGTTGTGAAATACATCATGTAGGTGCCCGGAAAATTTGTGGTGTCTTAAAGTTCTCTGAGTCGTAAGGTATACATGTTTGAGTTCTCGTGAACACCGTGACGGCGCACCAACGTATAAAATGTGCTACCCTCAATGTAAACCTAGGATTCCTAAAAGTTACTACACTCCCAGAGTCACATAACAATCTTAACCTCCCAGTCAAGAGTAGTCCTATTGCTCTGAATCTTCACTCTTAACAACATCCGCCAAGCAACGACACCATCTGGCTACATTGCGACGCCTTTTCACACTCATCCACTCCCACTTGTGTAATACTTGCACAGTACATATCTAAAAAGCTTCAAAATCCGACTGCGAGACGTTCTAAAAATGGACGCCAACACCTTTACGCTTTTCTCCTCTCTTCCACCGGAGCTTCGGGTGATGATTTGGCAGGCTGCTGTCCGCCCATCCGGCCCGGACCATGCTGGCATTCAACAGTTTGCCATTTACTCGAACAGTTCGCTCGAGAAAATGGTCAAAAAGCCACGTTTGCTTTTGCCGCATATATCACAGCCGCGGTGGTACGGACATACCCGGATTTTAAGTGAGGAGTACGTGGCTGGGATCCCTGGCCAGAAAAATCGGTCCGCCTATCTGTGGGATGCCGGCCTCTGGACTGCTTGTGTCGAGTCTCGACAGGTTATCATGCAGACCCGTATGATGCGGGCTTGGAACGATCCTTTCAACGAAGTTAAGTGGCATGATGCAGCCGCTCGTGCTTCGATACTCGGTAACCTAGAGGCCCGACTCATATACCGCGATGAGAGGCCACTGATCCTGGAGCAGTTCCGAAATCTGGGAACAGAATTTGAGGAAGATTATCAAGAAATGCCATCGTCCGTCATGGCACCTTGTCTTGACGATGCCAGGGGCAAAGAATGGCAGTTAATGATTAAGCCATTCCAGGACGGCCTTAAAGTCGACCCTGGGGATATAAGTAAACTTCTCAAGGGATCTTACAAGGACTGGAGTTTCATTAACATGGAGCAAGTCGCATACGACATGCCGTTCTCCAATTCGTTGGGTCATCTTGGTATAATGCGAAACATCCTACTCGAGTTCGACCCGTCATGGAATCTGCATTGGCCGAAGTCCTTTACAAGGCTTCATCAAGAGAGAACGCCCCGGGGTTTCGCGGCTGGCCTCATGCGAAAGATATATGTACACGACTTCACGTGTCGGGTCTGGTTGATCGACAGAAAGGCCGTGAAACCTCACGAGGTTTCCATGGCAGTCAATGACACCACCGCTGAGTCTGAAGCCATGACTGAGTTTCTTGCAGCTCACCGTCCAAAGTCCTTCTACGATCTCGAGGAGGAGTATGAGGTCTTCAAGTCGGACGAAATGCCACGCTTGGATTCAGCGGCGTATTTCCTCTTTAAGCTCAAGGAGTATTCCTTTCGAGACTTGGAACTCTTGAGTGAAGACGAACTTGACTGGGAGACAGATGACACGGATGAGTTTGTTGACTTGTGGTCTTCCGACTCGGACGACCCAGACGACATAGAAGAAGACTTGCTAACTTTGGGGCTCATCCCTGGAGGAGTGCAAGTCAACGAAGACTCTGATATGTGGTCTTCGGATGACTCAGGCGATATGGAGGAAGACGTGCAAAACTCAGGGCAAAATGCAGGGGGAGCCCAATTCATGGAAGATGCAAACCCCGTGGCTGTCATGACCGGCGTGGAAGCCTGGGATGACGTGGACATGGGTGAATTGCTAGACTGGATCAACGAGGAAAGCGATGATGAAATCCCAGCCTGGGTAGAAGAAAATGCCGATGCGCATTTCAACCCAATAGTGAACATTGTGGATGACTTCTTCGCGGTCCTCTGTTGCAAGAGTAAGATTTAAACCTTCTCTACCGGCTAGCGATTGAGGCTTAAATTAGTTCTGTTAAATGTTTTATAGTATTAATAACCATCAAGTTACATCATTATTTGGACCATGTAATGTATTGATATGCCATCGAGTCGTGACAGCGAAGATATCCTTTGGAGGTTGAGATTCCTATATGAACGTAGCAATCGCGCAAGACACACGTGTTCCCATGAGAACTAAATTGCTGAAAGCTAAGGAAGCCTTTATTCATATGCTATAGACTTATGATAAATGCAAGATTTCACCACTCGATTTGAGCCGCTGCATCCTGGTTGTTTTTCAACAAACCAGTAATTCCGAGGTCCTCAGCAGTTAGAGCCCTCCCAAGCCAAGCTTTGAGATCATCAGTGTAGTCCATGTACTTGTACATCAATCCAATCTCTAAACCGAGTGGACCCCAAAGTCTCTCAAAGTCGTCGAGGGTGGCCTCCATGAACACAACTCGCGTGTTCTTGCCCTGTGTTCTCAGGACGTTCTCCAAGCTCTTTGCCCAGTCCCGACCAGTTGACATCTCGGCAAAGCAGTTCACAGTCTGGCCAATTGTTTTCTCTGGCTGTTCAAAAATGGCTTTCGAAAAGATACCCACGTTGTGTGTCTCGTCTCCAGCGAAGAAGATCAGGCTATTGGCGCGAATGGGCAATACGAGGATTCGAGCTTCAGCCGCACCCTGTACCCCGGCCAATATCACGTTAGTACTCTAGCTCGACAAGAAGTGAGGCGAGGAAAAGAGATGGGTTTACGGACCACGTGAATCGGATTGTAGGGAGGATGCGCAATCATGGACCCGTACAAGCCAACCTGCAAAAAGGTGGCCTTGTCTGCAAGTCCGCTTTCAGCGCTTTCTATGAACCTTTGGGCAGGGATCTTTGACTGAAAGTGCGGAACGTGGAGTTTGCCGCCAGTTTGGGACAAACCATCAGGCAGCGTGGACCAAATCAAGTGTTTCAACGTGGGAGTCTTGGCCGCTGCATGTACAATGTTCAGCCCTTGCGCCGCTTCCAACTCCTCTGTGGCCTTTGGACCAGATTTAGTGAATACTGCAGGCGAGAATTGAGTGTTCGCGAATAGGAGGGTTGAACCGGCAAGGGCGGACACAATGCTATCGACAAAATTGAGGTCGACAGCCACCACACTGACATTTGGACGAGTTGCCAGCTCTTTAGCAGCCGGGCTTTCAACATTAGACGTGAGGGCTCGGACGTGGTATTGAAGCTTCTCGCTGGATGTAAACGCCGAGACAACGCTGGCACCCTGGCGTCCAAGGGCACCGACGACTGTGAGCACTGGAAGACTCATTGTTCAAATAGTGGCGGACAAGCTTCTTTGTTGTGAAGAATAGAATCTGAGATGTTCCTGAGATACCAGACCTCTTTCGAAGTGGTGAAACTGATGCTACTATATACTGAATTCTCAGTTTCCTGTGAGCCTCGGTTCATCTGGCTAGCTTACAAATTGATCAGGGTATGTGATGTTTTTTTGTCAAAGTTCCATGATCGGAGGAATTGATGCCCCGCCTCAACCTACGCAGCAGGCTCTTCGGCGGTCGAATCCGCGGGCTTCATGGCGGGAATCCAGCCGACTTTACCTCCGTGATAGACCCGGCAACCTGCTATTATACGTCTCAGTTGATGAAAAAGCCCTTCAGCCCCAGGCCAATAAAACCCCATATAGCAGCCCCAATAGCAAACGTAACCGTTCTGTTATTCTGTTAGCTGCTGTTCTACCAAAGTCATCATGTTTTTGTGCGTACTCTCGGTATCTCTTGGCTCTCCAAACGAGGTAGATATCGGCGGCACAAATGACCATTGTGCACAGGATCAGTGTCCCCATCTCTTCATCCATTCCCGCTGCCCCAAGGGCCAAGATAGCGGAAGCAACGGCTATATCTCGCGATCCAAACATGAGGGCAATTCCCGTTTCGCTGGATTTGTCTCCTCCTGCTGACGAAGTCTTGATACCGAAAATCTCGGCTGACCTTGCGGGCTGGAAGATGCCGATGAGCCCCAGCGTAAACCACGAAACAGCAACCCCAAGACCCAGCGAGTGCCACGTTGCCTGTGAGATGGAGGCCATATTCGTGAATTGCTAATTGCTTGTCCCAGTGGTTAGGTAGATGTGAGGTTTAAGTTTGCTGAAGAGGTCCGAACTGAAACTTCGAGCTGAAACTCGATTAAAATGGTGGTTGCGGGTGGAATGATGACCCGAAGCAACATCATCGAAGGAGCTTATTTCCCCGCATTCTGTGACTGGATCTCTTAAAATGCAATCTGGGAAAGATGTGTAACTTAAAGACTCTTAACAGAAAATGATTAGTGAGTAAACCGTCTTATCCCGTGTTCAAGTGTATATAATAGTGATCGTGGAAGAAGACGAATTCCTATTGCAAAAGAATTGCAATTAACAATCTTGCCGCTTGATACTTCTGGTGTCGAATACATGACCGCCCTCGGCTTTCAAACCTCCCTTCTCTACCTTTCCGGTGGGCGTTTTCTTTATTTCAGAGACGAACTCGACCACACTAGGGACTTGAAACTTGGCCATGTGCTGCGCGGCCCATTCCCAAAGCTCAAACTCGTTTACGGTGCTTTCCAGTCGCATCTGGACAGCTACTTTGAGGTCCTCCTCTGTCCCAGATCCGAGTTGCGATGGTATGCCGTAAGCGGCTACCATCACCACATCAGGATGTTGTAGGAACTCTTCTTCAACCTCAGAAGCGTTGATATTCTCGCCTCGTCGGCGGACCACGTCTTTGGTCCGGCCGACAAAGTAGACATTCCCCTGCTCGTCAACTCTGGCAAGGTCTCCGGTGTGAAGCCAAAGACCACGTAGAGCTGACGCGGTACTGACGGGGTCGTCGAAATATCCTTGGAAGAACGCATTTGGCTCGTCACTCCGTAGGAGCAAGTTTCCAGGAGTGTTGACCGGTAGTTCTTCGTCCACGTCATCGGCAATTCGAAGCTGATAGCCTTTCCTCAGTCTACCGCAAGAACCAAGCGGTAGTTTGACCCCGAGGTCCTGGAATATCGGAAGGCTGGCCTCCACACTACCGTACAGAGTAACTAGTGGATGGCCGAATCTTTTCTGGTAATCATCCGCGAATTGGGGAATAGGCACGCCCCAAGCGAGTCGCACGTTATGGTCGCGGTCACGGTCATTGGGGGGCTGTTTGTAGGTAAGGGCCAATGTCGCACCCATAAAATCGTAGACAGTGGCTTTCGTCTCCCGAATCTCGTCCCAGAAACGGCTGGCGCTGAAGCGGACAGAAAGGGCGGCGACGCATCCAAGAAGGATTGCCGGAATTACCGTCAGAGCAGTAGCATCTGCATGAAAGAGAGGAAACGGGCAGTATAGCACATCATTCTCCCTAAGCCCACAACTTTCAATGAGTGTCTGGGCCTGAATGATAAAATATTCGTGAGACAAAATGCACGGTTTCGACTTTCCAGTAGTGCCGCTTGTGTAAAGAAACGCAGATGTAGTAGCAGGCAAGACGTTGACGGCTGTATCAATGGGGATCGCCGATTCGAGGATGGCGGACAGACTTGTCAAGGAACCGAGGCGATCGCCATTTATAACGACAAATTTATCATCCAAGACATTGAGGGCTTTGAACTTGGGCCAAAGATGGGTGTCGACGATAGCCAGCTTGGGCCGGGCTGCTTGAATAACATGTCTTAGACTAACGGACTTGAGCTCGGTGTTGACTGGAGCCCATATTGCGCCCAGTCGGTTGACAGCCAGCCACGAGCACACCATTTCTAGGCTGTTCTGCATCACGACAAGCACTCGGTCGCCTTTACTGATCCCTAGCGTTTTCAAGGCGCCGGCCATTTTGGAGGCCATAAGCTCGAACTCTCCGAATGTGGTGTCCTTGCCAGCAAAGCGAAGGAATGGCTGGTCTGAGAAATTCTTGACCACTTGTTGCAGGGCAGAATTGATGTCCCGGATTCTTGATGAGGCGTCTGAGCCATTGCTATGAAGCTGCTTCTGGGAGGCTTCTTTGCCTGTGGCTCTATTGGTTTTAGCAGCTTGGTGGTTCCCATTAATTGAAGGGGCCTTTCGAGCTGCAAAATCTGTAAAAGCCTTGGCTGCGTCGCTTTGAGCGAAACAATAACTAGCCACGTTGACTTCATCTTGCAAGCAAGCTTCCATGTTTGTAAACAAAGATCGCTCCAGTGATGTTTTGGAAGATGCTAGGGAGATAGCTGGATAGCCTGCCAGTTGGTTGGCAAGTTCCATGGCACGCCTCTTTGGGTCGTCATGAATCTCACTCAGTAGGCCGATCTTGTAAGCCTCAGATGAGTCAATCCAGCGTCCAGTCAGAAGCAGCTCCTTCGCTTTTAGCAGCCCGACGAGATGAGAGAGACGAAGAGTAATACCGCCAGTCGCGGCGTGGCCGATAGGCACTTCAGGGAAACGGAACCGGGCTGCTGGCCCTCCAATTACGAAGTCAGCAGCGAGAGCAATCTCCGCACCACCTCCAATGGCAAAGCCGTGAACTGCAGCGATAACGATCGCCTGGGAGGATGAGGTCAGGCGCGTAATGTCTTGCAACTTGTGAAACGCTTCTCGCAATTCCTGAGGGGTTCCGGTCTTTGGACATAGGGTTTGCTTAAGATCCTCGCCAGCGCAGAAAGATCGATCTCCTGCACCTTCCAGGATGATAATCCGAGCTTCAGAGTTATCGCGGAGGGATTTAACAAGGTTGTCAAGAAGGTCGATGCAGAGTGCATTCAAGGCCTCAGGCCTGTTCAGAATTATCTTCACAATGCCAGGGATGGGCGACTCCACAAGGATGGTCTTTGATCCCATATTGACGGTCGTCAACGTATACTTCGTACAAGATGGATGATAAGGAAGAGATCCGGTTTAATGAGGTAGGATAAGCCCAAGGATTCGGGTCATGGACATCTAGTTATAGTGAAATGAGAATAACAGGAGGGTAAAATCCCGCGAATACGTTTTACATGAGCTGAAGAAGGTTTTCGACAGACGGAAGGTGTCATATCCATCACACGTAAAAACATAGCTATCTTAGCCCCCCAAGTTTGTACTTGAAGCATGTGGCATTCGTCTTTCGGCGGGCAGAGACCTAAATCGACACAGAGGGACAATACAGCCGAGAGGCATCTTGCCATCAAGTGCCCACATTATTAGATCGAGACTATCCCAAAAGGATTGACGAGGAGCGAGGAACCGAGAAGAATGAGAGTTATCATTTGTTCCGTTTTAACTCCTTTCTGATATTCCTTTGTGACCTGCATCATGTCATTATTATCGCGTGCTCACCAGCCTCTTGACTTGCATAGCCGCGGGCCTTTCCAAAATGGGAATTAACAGCAGGCCATGCCGAGACACAGCCGGCACTCTACAACGCGAAAGATTGGGAACCAATACCGAGAAGATGATACGCTAAGCCGAGGAGCCATGGGCCGGCTCTAGGCGACACAAGCTGGTCATATTTCGCACTTTATGTATCGCTTCCCTGGACTACTAGCACTCATGAGAGTATAACTGTGCCATTTCTAGGCATCCAGACTGCAGTAAACAACAATTCTTTGTCATAGTCTCATAACTCGCCCTGTCAAATTATCACCCATGACTGCCTCCAATGATACCACTAATCCAAGCGGGACTTCCAGCCCTCAGGATTCAAATCCTTCCGATTACCTTCATTCAATTGTTGCCAAACATCCTGATGCGCTCGAATTTCAGCAACGAACCTCGAACGTTCAAACATCTCGGTCTGTGTTAACAATCAAGCCGGAGCATCTTCCATACAGTCTCTTAGGCGCAACACTAGCCGGGCCTGAAACAATCATTGAACCTTATGTGTTCACGGATGATGATGCTGGTTCAATCCTAGTCTTCTATCACCTCGGTTGTAAACTGGCAGGGCATGCCGGAATCGTCCATGGCGGAATATCTGCAGTGCTCTTAGATGAGTGTATGGGGAGGGCATGCTTTCCGCGATTGCCTGGAAAAATCGCCGTGACAGCGACATTGGATCTTCAGTACAAGAGTCCAATTCCTGTAAACAGTGTTATCATGGTACAGGCTGTGACGAAAAAGATCGAGGGTCGGAAAGCCTTTGTAGAAGCCACCATCCAAGACGCAAATGATGGCCGGGACCTTGTAAAGGCCACGGCGCTGTATATCCAACCCAAATGGGCTGCTGAGATGAGCCAGATCATATGAAGAAGAATGAGGCTAGCGAGAATGAGAGAGAGAGTCAATAATCGAGGACATAAAAGGGTTGCTTAGATTAGTAAGACATCGCAGTCTAGTTCTTGCATTACGTCTCTCCAGTCAATACCAATAGAGCCTTTTTCCAGGCCGGAGGCTTCTGATAATGCTTCTCGTCGGCGCCAAATCTCTTCAAGCACTCTTCTCATCAAGTCTCGACTCCCAATTCCAAAAGAGGTGGCTGAATCCAGCCATTGCCTTGCCTCTGCCAGGTCATGGTCCGTGTATGCCTCAGATGCGGCAATGAAAGCCGGCCATATGGAGAAGTTGCCATTACTACTCGCAAAGAAAGCGGATACATGCGCAAATGTCCTCTCGACGTGGGACTTTACTGCATGTGGTGGGGTGTCTAGCAGAGAGCGATATAGATATATGTAGGTCGCATGTATAAAGGCCTCCCTCTGGTGTATTGCTTCCGGGCTTTCGTCTTCCAAAGTGTCTTCATTCGAGTCGAAGATAAAGCCATCAGTTCCAAGATCATCATATTTTGGATGCAGTTTCCTGTGATATCGGCCGAGTGAGGCCAGTTCCCGTGCCAAAAACCCATTAACATCTTTCTTGCATCCGTGCTTTCTCTTCATTCGGAACTTGGTTATGCGCGCGATACAATCCAGAATCGTCTTTGGCGCCCCGATAGTGAACCCGAAGTCAGACGTGGAAAAGATCGGTGACGGCTCCACGTCTTCGTTGTAAGAATTCGTTTCTCTCTTTGGAGGGTTCTCGCTCTTTGACGTATCGCCGATAATTTTAATGATATTAAGACTTTGGAGAGATACACGTGCCATCTCGGTGGACGCCCACAACTGGGATTTGCAATTTTTCTTGAAGAGAGTCCATGCTCCTTCAAAGTGCTGTCTCCAAGAACGAGAGAGACCGTTATAGAGCTAGTACAGTCAGTCAGCCATGTGTTACATCAATTCAAGCGAAGCGGGGGAAAGGTCATCTGTTCCATACTTCTGCGAACATGAGGGTCATGATTGAGGCTATCATTGGAGTGAAGTCAACCTCGTCGTTTCCGATAACATCAATCAAGGCTTGCATAGCCTCGCCATATTGTTTCAACCCCAGTCGTAGAAATCCTTCATCATGACCGCGTAGGTGAGAGATATTAAAAGCCGCATGAGCTAGGAGTGCCCTAGACAGAAAGTTCTGCCTCGTTGAGGCCATTTCTAGAGCAATTGCGGGATAATGACTCTTCCATATGTTTCGGGGATGCTCGTATGGTAACATAATGATAGCGACATGGTTAACGTAATGGTGAAATAAGAACTTCTCATCATGAGTCCATTGTGGGAAAGTCGTCATGCCCGGTATGATCAGACTTGACGATTCATTCCATACCCCAGCGACGGAGACCGTCTGGGGTCTCTGATAAGATAAAGTATCGAATTTGATTACAGCGAATGGGTTATGAGTTGCCGTTATGCAAGAGGGGTAAAATATCGTCGACATATTGTTGGCAACGTCGGCCGTCTCGTCGCATTGGGTTATCAGCAGGTCCACCAGATCCGAGGATAAAATCTCGAATCCTTTCCACGTGGATTCTTCAAATGGTCAGTGTACATGCAAAGACAGAGATAAGAAAAGGATTCACTGAGTTCGTACCAGATGAAAGGACACGCCGGCCCTGAGATACGCCAATCGTCCCATCATCTTCAACCCAGATGAAGTTCTGCCCGTAACCTGCGCACTCGACACCAATGCGTCGGCACGCTAAGCAGCTCGGCTTTGTTTCATCGCACTTCGCGGGTAGCAACGGTAAGTAAGAAATGACTTGAAATTGAAGGGGGCTATGAGGGTCATGAAGACTCATACCTTGACCTTTCTAGCTCGGCATTTCCAGCAGCCCTGGCGGCGTGTCAGCAGGAGAGTGGAGCAATATATCGCTGTAAACTGTCCGTTGGGACTCTTACGGTAAAGGTTCGATCGCGTCGCCCCATCCCATGAGCAATAGATACGCAGCTCGGCAACCGTCATCAATTTTGTTTCATTTGGACACCCTACTTCTCCACGGAACTGGATCAGCGGACTGCTATATAGCCTGGATCCTTCGACAACCCCGCGTCTTGTTATCTATGGGTCCTATCGTCAGACACCTGACTCGAGCCATCATCTCGGCATGAATTACCTCTTGGCCTCGAAAAGGAATAGTGAGGAATTCACTCGCGTGGCTATCCTGTGTTTTATTGGACCATGAGAATAGACTTACTCCAATATTATTAGCCGTTGCCACTACGCCCTTAAAAGGAAGATTTGCCCCGTTCTAAGACGACAATCGTCGCTCGGTATGAACTTCTTCTTTGCATGTCTGCCTCATGGGCACTAGCCGTATCGTATCTTCAACTGATAAGAGGCCTTCTGAATAGGCGCATGGCCTTGAATTGGGACAGCTTCGGGCCATCTACCCTGCCTGTTTTTGAGTTGAACTGACTGACAACACCTTCGGATGTGATATTTAAGTAGTCAACGAGCTCCGCTCTCTCAATGCTGTCTCGCCCTTCAACAGAAGCTTTTTCTTGCGTATATCCTCGACTCAGTCGAAATTCTTTTTACCCTCATGGATCACAAACGCGAAAGCCCTCCTCTGGACATGGTAGTTGAAGATGGAGGCCATAGTATCATACTTGCGTCTACTACCAAGTATGGGCATGTTGAGAGAAGGTTGATTTGTCGGAAGAACTCCCCTTCATATCCTCACTGACGATTTTTCTAGATTGAAAAGTCGGCATATGCAGTTCATTGCCCTGGGTAAATACTAACTCAAATATTAGACGTTCCAGCTACTGATGCTCTGTAATGCTTAGGCGGAAGTATTGGTACAAGTTTGTTCTTGGGGATTGGGTCCTCATTAGCCTCTGCAGGGCCGCTTAGCCTTGTTCTGGGATTTACCATGTCTGGCCTCGCCGTATATGGGATGATGATTTCCCTCGGCGAGATGGCAACCTGGCTTCCCATTCCGGGAGCAATTCCACAGTTTTGCCATCGATTTGTCGATCCAGCGCTTGGTTTTGCTGTTGGGTGGAATGTAAGCATTCCCGAACAATAATCTCATTATTTCCTTAACCTCCTCCTAGAATTGGTACTTCTGCGCTATTGTCGTCTGCCTAGATCTCAGTGCAGCGGCAATTCTCATCGATTATTGGCCAGGTGCCCGAGGAATTTCAGTAGGCGTCCTCCACGGCCTTTTTATTACGAAACGCACTGACATCCCAAGCCCGCGGTTTGGATCACGATAATGATATTGGTCATTATGCTCCTGAATACCCTAGCTGTGGGTGTTTTCGGGGAAGCCGAGTTCTGCTTTGCCTCCATAAAATTGATCACAATACTAGGGTTATTAATCCTTTCAGTTGTGATCATACTAGGAGGAGGACCAAATCATGACCGACTTGGATTTCGATACTGGAAGAATCCCGGAGGTATCACATCATCTTTTCGCAGGAATACAATGACATTAAAGCTCATATGATCTGCAGTCATGAAAGAATTTTCTCCCGCAACAGGCGCGACGGGTCGGTTCCTCGGCCTTTTCAAAGTTCTTGTATACGCTGCTTTTACATACGCCGGAGTGGAAATGATTGCCGCAGCCAGCGGTGAGGCTCAGGATCCCCGAAGAAACATCCCGAAAGCAGTTCGACGAGTTATATATCGTATTCTTTTCTTTTACGTGCTAGGAGCTTTGGCGATCAGCTGCCTTGTCTCGTCCAACAACCAGAACCTCCTCGGAGCCAACTCCGCAGAAGCGCCTGGTGCGGCAAGGTCACCATGGGTCATCGGAATCACCAACTCTGGGATCACAGTGCTGCCCAATATCATTAATGCAGCAATCCTAACCTCCGCACTCTCGTCAGCGAATGCGTTTCTCTATACAGGGAGCCGTTATCTTTATGGTCTCTCACAAAACGACCAAGCACCAAGGCAGTTGCTCAAATGCACCAAGTCGTACGAATACAATCACTAGCCCGAGGTACTGTGACTAATTCACCGCTAGTGGCGTCCCGATCTATTGTGTTCTGGTAACAGGATCCATTTCTTTGTTGACTTATATGACGGTTTCTGTTGCAGGCTCAACTGTTTTTCTCTGGGTATATTCCCTTCCCGGATGTGCGGGCTCGAGACTTACATCTAAGATAGTTTGCAAATCTCACAACTGTTGCCGGGCTTCTGACTTGGATCTCCATATGCGTTGCCTTTGTTCGTTTCCACAAGGCTCAGCAAGTCCAAGGGCTTACGGACCAGAATATCTGGTTTCGAGGACCATTCCAACCGTATCTCGCTTGGACAACCATGGTATTTTTCACGATACTTCTTATTTTCAACGGCTTCCCAGTATTCATGACCGGGAATTGGAACACGAGTGACTTCTTGGTCTCATATATTGGCATTCCGTACGTGCGCTACGAAAACCTGACTTTTAATGAAGAAAATAACATTTGTTAGGATCTTCGTCTGTTTGGGTACTTTCTGGAAGGTGGTTAAGAGAACCAAGATACAATCGCTAGGTGAAATGGATCTCTTGAGTGGAAAGGCCGAAGTCGATGTGATGGAGAGTGAGTGGGTGAAGCCCCAGGCACGCAACCTTTTAGAGCGGATGTGGCTTATCGTCGCGTAAGACCCATGGGGTGTCTGCCACAATCATTGATGACAGGAAGTCGAGGCAAGTCAGTGACTATGTGCTTATTCTTGTTCCATACCACTCAAAACATGCCACGTAAAAGCAGCATATTTCCTCGTGATTGACAGAAATTCGTGCCCTCATTCACCTTTGATGATGGTGCGTGAGAAGCGCATTTAAGGAGAGATCTGTGCCAGACTCTTAAACGTATACCCTAATGCAGACCTCAACGTACCGTATTGGAACGCATTCGGACCAAATCCGGTGCTAAATGAAGTTTGGAAACAACAGATTAGGGCACGACGATCAGTGTCGTTCCTCTCTTCGTCAGGTCTTTCGCGTTTATAATTGGCGCTGATCTGTATAGGTGAACTATCAAATCGCGCACGAGTCGTGCGTTCACCGTATTTGCAACTGATATTCCAAACTAATACTGCAGCGACTCACGGATTTAGGTAAATGCTGCCTGGTAATTGATATTATAGCTTCTACATATCTATCGCCGGATTGCAGTTAAAGCTGGCGTTCCCTAGGCTTTAACGACTGATATTTATGCCTGGTAGAAGTACTCGCAGGCCTAATCTGCCACTTTTCCCTCTGCTCGATAGCTACGGCCCAGGACAATGCTCGGCTGTCTAAGGTTGTCCAATCGTTCGAAGAGACTGAGCGCTCGTTGAGGGCCAAAGGCATCCTTGAAGTGCGCAGCATCTCGTGCGATAGGAAGCATACGATTGATGATGAGGTCGGGACATTCCTCCCTCAGGCGTTGCACCGCATCTTCGACTAGCATGCGTATTATGAGAGGCGATCCAAACAGCTGTAGGCGTTCTGTTTGTCTGCTCTGCGGGTGCAGTAGTAGCCGATGTGAGTGTTGCCCAGATATCCTCATTTACAGGGTGGTATTAACCGGCTGCGGCCGTCGGTGTTTCGTTGTCCTGCTGGTCGTTCGTGGATTCGGCTGTTGCCTCGTCTTCCTGTTCCTGTTCATCTTCATCGTCGTCCTCGCCACGGGCTTTGCGAATTCGTTCTCGTGGAGCCTTTTCTCTGTCTTCGCGTTCCTTGACCATCTCGGCCTTGCGGACGCTGGAGAGGATACCCGATACGATCCTACCGGCGGAATACGCCTGCGACAGGTCGAGGCCTAAGGATCCAGGAAGTGGCGTCATAGCACGAAGCATTACTGAGATGAGCACGGTTAACATGCCTACCGGAGCTAAGAAGGTCAAAACGAAGAAAGGACTACGGCTCGAATCACCGGACCTTGATGACGAAGAACTTGATATGGGGACATCTATGGAACCGGTGGTCATCCAAGATGATGAGAAGGATGCAGATTGCATTAACGACACAACCGCGTTACCAGCCAAAAAAGCAAAAGAAATTTGCGCAAGAGATATTTATGATGTTTCAGTCTTCTTGAGTTACTTTGGTGAGGATCAGGTGAAAGAATATTGATAGCAGAAGAGTGAGGTCATGGTGTCCATGGCTTGATTAACAGAGATAAGTTGAAAGCCATGCTGGTGTCAATTTAACCATTGTGTGTATAACCAACATTGCATTGGGCACCCATTTTAGACGAACATTCACCCACCGAGGACTATTCACTGACTGGTGATATTAGCTCATTCGCTTTGGGATCAACCCACTACCACGGGATGCTCAAATTTGTTCTAAACAAAGAGACAAAATCTTTAGAGCTTGTTCCAGGTCTGAAACCATCAAGTCATTTAATGCAGTAGAAAGCCAAAAGTCAATTGCGTTGGTTAATATGTAAAATCTGGTTCAGCAACTTGACTTTCTGTCTGGCGCGAAAGCAGTGAATGTGTGTTTGGCGACCTCATCCCATTTTTAGCAAAGGCCGAGGTTTCTTATAATTAAATCAACATTTTAATACATTCCATGATTCTCGACGGCTCTTCAAAGCACACTGGACGTGTTCATGGTGTATCAGAAACCAAACCCAGGGGCTTCTCATGGTGTACTTTGATCCATTTCCTGATCGCTCTTCGGTTTATGCCCGCCATTCGAAGTCAGATCTCATTTTCCATTCAGAAAATCATAGTCAAACGTGGTACCCACACCTGAATCACCATCACCAAATCTGATGTCCATAAATTCCCACCTTCGTTTGCAATTCTCCCTTTTCCTCTTCCTCCACCCATCATCCAACTCGACCAGCCGTCATGTCAACCTCGGCAAAGCAACCAGACGAGCGAGGGATTCAATCCCTCTGCCAACGAATACTCAGAACCAAGTGCATCGTCACGTTCTTTGCGGCGGGCTCCTTCAACCGCCTGTATCTCATCAAGAGGGTCACAGAGCCTGAAGCAAGGCTCATCATCCGCATCGCCCTTCCCGTCGATCCCGAGCACAAGACCAAGGGTGAGGTGGCCACCCTCAACTGGGTTCAGCAGTTCACCGACATCCCCGTTCCCAAGGTGTTTGCCTACGACGAAAGCGACGAGAACGAGATCGGCGCAGAATGGATCATGATGTATCGCATGATCGGTGTTGCCGCTAAGAGCCTCTGGGACGAGATGCCCCTGTCCGACAAGAAAGTGCTTGTGAGGAGAGTGGCTGAGTACCAGGCACAGCTCTTGGGCGCTTCCGCAGCCGGACCTCCGTTTCGTGGCATCGGCACACTCCTCCACGACCAAGACCCCGATGAAAGCATCTCAACCGCCATGTACGAGCCCGACATACTCGTCTCCAAGCCTTTCTTCACCTGCGAGGACCTCACCATACACCGAGGCCCCTTCCGCTCCAGCCATGACTGGCTGAGCGCCTATCTTGACATCATCATCAAGAGTACTACACGTTCCCAGGTCGGGAATGGCCATCTGGCTTGCGGCAGAGGGGCGAGTAATGAGTATGAGTACTCGGAGGCCGCCCTTCGGCTCCAAGTAGCGGCTCGCCTCAAGGGCCTGCTACCCAAAGTCTTTCCATCAATATGCCACCCCAGTGAACGTTCTCTTCTCTGGCATCAGGACCTGTCACTTAACAACATCCTGGTCAGCTGCGACAACAACATCACTGGCATCGTGGACTGGGAATGCGTTTCAGCCATGCCCCTGTGGCTGGCCACCCAATTTCCACGTTTTCTTCAGGGGCCCGATCAATACGGCGCACACATCCGCAGAGAACGTGGTGTCGCGGGCTAGAATCCCGACACAGCTGTCTCGGCCACCAGCGGCTGTGATGTTGTCCGAGAACCAGAAATTCAGACCTTCTCCTCGAGAGGGACACTTGAACTCTCCCAGCTCCGGGAAGTTTATACCAACCGCCTTCGGGAATTGTGGCCTGCGTGGGATAGCCTGGTCACTGACAGTAACATTAAAGTCGACTTCCTGCGAGCAGTTGAGAGATGCGCCCTGGATCTCTCTTTGAGAAAAATCATTGTCTGGGTCGATTCAGTTGAGAGGGGGGTATGTATACGCTTGGAGGAGGCGCTCCAAATGAAAACACCGTCCACGACGACGGTGGACTATTAAGTGTGTCTCCTATTATTGAACTCTTTTTGAAGCACCCCTTGCTGTCAAAGTCAAGCTGTCGTCGCGGCAAGGGGTCCGGAGAAGGAAGACGGAACAAAGGATGATTGGTGGTATGAAATGTCGCGTGGTCTGAGGGGGCCACAGAACAAAGGATGGTTAGTAGGCTATGGGGACTTCGTTAATATAAGACGGGACAAAGGGTAAATGAGTATAGAATATTTTGTTCCCGTGCAGACCAAGTGCGTAAATGTCCTTGAACTTATTCATTGTGCGCCTGTGCAGATTCAAAGTCATGTTGTACTGGCAAGAGGGTTGTTTTTTTTTTCTGGAACAATGAGATTGTTCAGTGTCGAGTGCTCATTAAGAAACAGGCCCATTTGATCCTTCAAAACATTCACATCATACTCAACACCCACTAAAGCCAGGTCTAACAGCACGAACTGGTCTATCAATCATTTTACTAACCTCTAGCCAGTCAACATGGATCGTAAGTCTCCCTCCAGCCACGGTATTCCTGAGCTGAAAATTCTCTGGCGCAACGAGAAAGAGTTCGACATTTTCATGGACAACGATTCGGTTCAGAAGGCTGTCTTGGAGTTGGTGTTGTCTTATCTAGCGTACCACGAGGTTCCCGACTCCGAGAAGCGCCCTTATTGGTATAGCGCCATGGTTAACCTCACGGCTGAGTCTTTGTACAGGAAAGAGCTTGCTGTTAGACACACTGAGGAGAACTCCAACAAGACTACTTGGACTCTGTCCGACCATTTGGCGCGCTTTTGCTGGCAGGTCTTGCCTATTTTGAGGTACTGGGAACGTCTTCCTAGTCTGAACCACGGGTATTTGAACAAGTTTAAGGCAGAAATCTTAGCAAATGAGGCCATGTGCCTTGCGAGGTTGTACAAGGATAATTATACGGTAAGAGATAAGATGCAATCGATGATACCAAATGAGACGTCACAGGAAATCGTTGATATAGAATCGAGATACCAGAACAAGCGCGAGGATGTCTACGTCGATGAATCTTGCAGGATAACACCGGAGTCTGGATGGGAGATCTTTGAGGGCTTGGGGTGTGAATGGATGACAACCCCTCGGGGGCGACGATATGGTAGGGCCCCTCTCCTCCGTAAGATGAGCCGAGATGAGTATCGGTAAATCTTACGCTTGCCTATGTTTTAAGACTTACAATGCTAACCTACTTTATAGAATAAAATAGGAACATCTGATTAGATTTTAAGATTCCTATTAAATTGCCAGCACGTGAAGGCAACGTGAAGTCTTATACTGTCACTTAACCTGTGCAAAGCTAGCGACATTTTTTAATTTCCTCTGCCGACATGCTATAGGCTCAAAGACTTATTAAGGATATATTGCGTTTTGGGGGATTACTAGAGTAGATCTTCAAGCCTCAGTCTTATATTAGAACAGAATATTTATATTACCATGAACTAAAACCCTATATTTACATCCTTATCTAACTTTTATAATAACCGTCTAATTAATTTAGGAAGGATTTAACTAACGGTACTCAGCAGTTATAGTAAAGAAGGAGGGCTCGTTAATTTACTACAGGATTTACTGACAGAGGGCTTTTGAGGTTTAGAGCTGTACAGAGGTTTCGGGATTCAAGGCCAATTGGCCTTAAAATTATACGAAATAATGCCAAATAAATATAAAATATTATGTCCCTGGAAGATTTGTGAGACAGCATATTGTGTATTGGGCACAGCCCTACGGATGATAAATGAATCGCGTTCTGATGAACAACGCCTCGAAGTCATCTTTTGCAAACATTTCTTCGAATTCAAAGAACACTTGGCCCCTTATAGCGTCCGTTGGAAATATTTATATCCCTCCTAAAAGGCGAAAAGACAACACGAAGAGGTCTTGATATCTCTATCCATCCACCACAACCAAAGAAACACTCAACAGCATCACCATACTCTTCATTTTGCACAATTACTTTACCAACTCTTTTCTTTAGTCAGCATGGCTGATTTCTCTAACCTGGATGCGGACCTTCCCGAGATGCAGCAGCTCATCTGGCACGATTGCAAAGATTTTGAGCCTCCCGAGCTATGCATTTTCTGGCGCAATAAGCGGGAGTTCGTGGAATTTATGGCGAACGATGTCATTCGAGCGGCTATCTCGGAGTTAGTGTCTTCCTTTCTGGTACATGACACGCCTCCGGATAAGGAAAAGCACATTTTATGCGAGAGGCAGTCGTGGGAGGTAATCGACACACTTGCGGCTTTCCGGAATCCACAGGAGAGCATGCACAACCTATTTGCGGATGGCAGAGACCTGGGCCGGTTCTGCTGGATAGTCACGGGTCCTCTTCGTGACATGGGGCGCCTTACCAGGAAAGGCGACGACGGTAACGAGGTAGAAGGTATAGCGGATCAAATTATCGCGGAGGAAGCCATAGTTCTCTGGAGGATGTACAACACTGAACCAGTGGTAAAGGAGATTATGGACGGCATCGCTAAGACTACAAGCAAGTACTGATAGCCCCGAGCCAGTCGATAGCTAGCCCGCCTACCTGATCACACGAGCCATGGAATGGTTTTCCCGCCCTTTGACCCGGAATAGACGCTGATAGATTTGGGTTAGTCTCGGTAACTACAGAATGAAATAATAACCAGAAAATACATTTGATACTCTTCCCACCTGAAATTGAACCCTTCTGCCTGTGGCTTATGGCATCCCTACGTGCACAGTGCTGAGGAAAGGGGTGGATGGTCACGGCATCATCATCGGACACACACACAACGTAAACTTTGAATCTGAGCTGAACACGTATTTCTTTTCATTATCGACATTCCAGTGCGTATCAGATGCTTAGTCTCTTTGATCTTCTCATCACCGTGGCCATGATAACGATATTCCAGCAAAAAGCTGCAGAAGATGCCTCGCAATAACAATAAGAATAAAGAACGGAGACGAGTTATTAATCCTAATGTGAACGCTATACACGCCTTTGGACCGTGCAGCTACATAAGGAAGTATTTATTAAAAGTCTATCAACTCTGCAATCATCCTTACAAGTTCCGTACCAAAGCATTTTAGTAAACACAGCCTCCCAAGCCATTCTGGTGTCAAAGTCGCACATCAGTCTGTCCTATCATACAACATATGTGGTGCTATGCAATGTGATTTCCCCATCCTATGGGTACATTGACCTTCAAAACGTATAACATAAGCTCAAGATTCTTATCATAATCTCGAGTAATTCCTCAGGGCCGATAGGGTTGACGGTAAGGAATGTTATCCTGGAAGAAATGAGGATGCAATCTACTGTACCTCGGGACATGAGCATCCAAGTGGCGAGCAACCCGCGGACTTGGTCGTCTCAACCGCTGCTGGGCGAGGAATTCCCTCTCTCGGCTTCGCGAACGACTTCGAGAAGAGTCGTCCGATATGTAGGACGTCCGAGGGCTTTGAGCCATCCTCTGCCGCTCGATGCCGAGCTCGATGCCCGCTTTGTGAGCGCGAACGATGGCATGGTCGCTGCAAAAGTCGGCAAAGTCGGGATGCTCACCCGATCGACGCTTTGCGCAGCCTTTCTCCACGCAGGCATGATCGACGCAGCATCCAGGTGCCTTTTTAGCGGGAGTGTGGCAGCCTTTCTCTGGGCACTCATGTTCGCTACAGTAGCTCTGTCGTCCAGCAATCTTGTTGAAACATTTGGGGGCGGCGCAAGAGTGGTCTTTGCAGAAGCCCTCAAGGACAACGGCTCGAGCGTAACAACCGTCGACGTTGCAGGTGTGATCAAGGCAGCGGTCGTAACGATCATCCTTACAGTCGACGATAACATGACGGCAGCCGTCCTCGACACAGGTATCTATCATGATGTAAGTATACGGCAGTGCTCTGTCCATCGTTGACTACTTACGAGCCCTGCAGAACTCATTGCCAGGCCTCAAGGCATCATGTCGCTTCAAGTTGCAACCGTTAACGCGACACTGATGAAGGTCACAGTAGGTCGACGTTGTAGGGACGATCACGCCGCAGTCAGCATCACCACATGTCGAATGGGCAGGGCACAGGTCGGCGATTTCACCATTGCCTTTACGCATGCATTGGTTGGTACAAGCAGGCGCCTTGCAATACCTTCGGTGCGGTTGATGCTGGACGCAGTAGCCATCGGTCTCGGCCACGTTGGCGCAGTGAAGGCATCGGTGCGCTGAACAGAATGGGCTATCTGCCCAGCGTCCGTAGGGACAGCCAGGAACTTGGCACTCGGCTACCTGTTCGTAGTGGCCGACGCATAGGGGTATCTGGGGGTCGAACATGGAGCCCTTGATGCAGTTGCGGAAACCCAAGCGGTCCTCATGTTGACAGACGTCTGAAGAAATGTTAATACTTGATCATTTGTTTCGCAGGGAGCAGAGCATACGTTTCCAGCAGTAGAAGCTGGGGAATTTGCTGCCGGCGTGCTTGCGGAGGCGGTCCTTGTCGGTCTCCGTCATCCTCTCATGGCAGCCAGGCACTGCGCATCGGTAGTCTGGATAACATTAGTAGGCAGTCTTGTGACAGACGACAGACGCCTTACGATCGTGGCAGAACAGGCTGTTCGATTTTCTGCGACTGCCGCAGAAGTCAAGGCCGACCTTGCAGATGTCTAGTCCATATAAGCAAAGTCCACGGGGAATACACCTCATCGAACAACTCACGATTCTTGCACCATGCATTGGAAGTCAATAGCTGTCCTCCAGACGTCCTGACTTTGTATCGTGTCTCGGTGCAGCCATCAACGCGACACTCCTTCGTCTTTCCGGGCTCATCGGAGAGCCAGCGGTGGTTCCCCTGGCGGGAGAGGACATGGTCGCATCGGAGAATCATGCGGGGCAACAATGAGACAAGTAGGGCGAAGAGCAAGAATGAGCAGAAGACGAGTATTGGTTCTGGGGTGAATAACAGATGGAAGAGTGTTAGTCTCAGACTGGTCTCTTGTTGTGAATGAGTAGCAGGTCAGAAACGGGGAAAGTGGGAGTGCCCGAGAGGGTTATATGCTGGAAGGAAGAAATTCAGGATACGCTGAGTATGCAACGAGCCGAATTTCCAACGAAAAGACAAGGGATTCTTTTGAAAATGTTGTGCAGGTGCGTCAAAGACCCCGGATGTCGGAAGTCTTGCCGCGATTCGCTCGGAAGCGGTTTGCCCTGAGGTGCAGCAACTTGAAAGAAGACTGAACCAAAGAACGCTCGTAGACAAAGCCACGTAGGTATTTCGTGCAGACAGAAAAGTGTCGATGACTTGCATACAGCAGTGAGGAACAACAGGAAAAGTGCAGGCAGGAAACCCTTTATACTGACAGGCTAGGCGGACTGGGGATTGGCCGCCTTGCAACAGACACAGCCGCAGCGCCGGGGGTGGTGAATTGCGAATGTTCCATTTCGCGGTCGCATGCGCTCGTGATTCACGTTGCGGCCGCGCTGTAATGGAGGGTGATGATCAAGGCCCATGGAGGCCTGCAGGGGTGTGGCTTTGGTGTAGGGACGGGCGCAGTAGGACTTAAGCAAAATAGCCATACAGAAGAAGGCCATGACTCTTCAAGGCTTGGCGTTCGAATGTCTGACGCGAAGCCGTTCGTTACGCCTGCCAGCGGCTTATCCCAGTGTCGCGGATGAGCTCATGCGTCCAACCGCCCGCCTGAAAGACGGCCAGTCGATCATCCGCCAGCGTCGCTTTGACGGTGCGCCTTCTGCTTGTTAGCATTTAGCGACTGTTCCCGTTCTACACTGACTCACTGCTCCAAATCCAGATACGCTGGGCCAGCACAAGGCGAGCCATTGCACGCGACGAAGCACAGATCCTAGACCGCTGCTAAGCCCAGTGGTACTGGTCACGTTCGCCGGAGAATGCCAGTTTGAGATGGGATTTGGTGCTGAGTGCCACTGCAGGCGTTGTAAATCCTGATGGGAACTGTGAATTGAGCCTCATCACTGTCCAGGATCGGCCCAGAATCGTGCCCGACCACCACCAAAAGTTGGACGCAATATTTTGCGCCGCGTAATGCGTCAGCCGTGACTTTGGGAGAATTACGGCTGAATGAAAATTTTTCTTGCGCAGGCTGCCTCTTGGGGGTTTCCCTGTTGGTTGTGATGCTGCAAGGCAAAGCCACAATCACAAAGTGCAAAAAAAGCCACAAACCGCGCAACTTGTTCTCTTCAGTGACTCGTGGCTCACTATGAGATCTCCTACAACTTCCCATTACCAGAGCAAGTACCGGTTCGATATTACTGGCTGTTGCTTAGAAACTTGGCAGTGTTCAAGCTGCTGTAGCTGCTGTCAATCGCAACCAGACCGATTTCTCTAACTGAGTCTTCTACTTCTCAATCGCCGCAGAGCAAAATATCTCAACCATCCGCCCATATCCGGCAAATCGGTGTAAATTGGTATACGTTTCTGCTAGAATGTTCCATGGCTTTCTACCATGGTGCGTTTTTTGTCGGTTTTGTGATTGCGGCCTTTGTTCAATTTTGTAATTTCGGCCCCCAAGTTGTCGTACTCAGCCACCCTCGCAAGCAGCGCAAATAACCAAGCGCAAGGCGTCAAGGCAGCCTGCGATGAGCCGCATGCGACCGAAGTGTACCAATGGTAAGGCATCGTTGTGGCAAAGAACTGCCTGGCGCGTGAGACGTAAGGGCTGCCTCTGAAGGACGCAACCACTGTTTGCTTCCCGGTCCCGGGTCTTTGTGCGCGCCCATAAGCGCAGCAAGCATAATCTGCTACTGTTACCGCGGGGCTCACCAAATCCAACTAAGGCCTTCAGCGGTCCCTAAAGATAACAAGTGTGACAAAGGTATACTGAGGCTTACAGTTCGTATCTTGTTTTAACACCGCTGGAGCGACATCTGAAGTTTAAGGCATAATTGGGACAACCGCACTAAGCAAATCATCAAGCCTCGCACCTCGCCAGTTGTAGGCAAAGTCACCCACAAACTGGCTTACGAGACCATGGGTCGCGGACTTGTCGCTAAGAAGCAGGAAGCCGGGGATCGCGATCCTTCGCACTACGACTGACAAGACAAAGGGAGTCTTCAAGCTTGGGTTACTCATCACAACCAAGTCCCACGTTGACCAGAAAGAACCAATAATCTTACATTAACCAGTTGCATGAGTATGATCTGGTTCGTCCATTTTTCCCACCCTCGTTAGCTTCAAGACGAATTTAGATCAGATCTCAGATCAGCATATTATAACCAGACATGCACCGTTTTCGCTGAACTTAGGTAGTCGGGTTCCCCATGTTTGTTCCCCTCAGCGATGAATTAACAGCTTCAAGTGAACGCAAGCAGCCTTGCAGCTCACGAAGCTTGAAGCCTACTATTTAGACATGGTTCAGCAGTAATCATGTCGGTCAATAATCATTGAGCCTAGCCCTCGGACCAAGTCAATCTTCCACAATCTCGGGTCATCTTGACTCAGATCGCTACACCACAAAAGGCCTCGCCGTTTCCTGTTAGTACAAAGAAGCCAGGCAAAATAGGACTGCCGTAGCCCAAAAATGTTTTATGTTCCGTCGGGCAATTATTAGTGACTCAGGAGCACCTTTTGTCGTTTATTTAATCCAGTATATAAGCAGTCTGGCGACGATCAACCGAAAGACCAGACTACGCTCTAGTCGTCTTATAATTAAAGGAGATCTTTGAACAATTCGACACCACGTCTTGCAAATGATGCTTTGTTTGTGTGTTTCGAGTCCGAAAAACGAGTTTGGGAGGGATCCCAGAGTTTGGTGGGAATTGCGAGTTTCACGATCCTCATCACTCTCCGCCAGGAGCCTAACATTTCTGGTTCGTTGTTATGTATTCGCTTATTTTTAGTCCCTCTATGTACTTGCAAATAAATGTCACCATTCACCGAGACACGTGTTCCTGCACTGGTTTGGCGTTGTGGCGTGGTGACATCTCCTTTGCGGTAAAGTTGGGTGCACACGACGCCCTTAGTCGTCGACGGTCAGATGGTCAGTAACGTGGCCGAACACCTCCAAACAGTGTGCCATATTGTCTTGCACGAGCTTGAGTCTCGAGGTGATGTCAGGCCCCAGCGGAAGGATTCGCTCGCTCAGCTTTCCTTCGCCCAGCCCTTCTCCCGCCACCATCTCAAAAAGAACCTTCATGGCCTTATCCTTGTCTCCCTTGGGAATCCACTTCCCACTGTTGATTACTTTGATCAGGGCTTCCGCTGCTGAGCCCTTATAGTCATCCGGGAGAGGAACAGATCCTTCTTGACAAGTATTGACCATGTTGGTGTTGAAGCCTCCCAGAATGACGGTGAGCGTGCGGATGTTAAAAGGAGCGACCTCTTTGGACAGTGCTCTGGTAACACCTGGTACGAAAAGTCAGATTAGTCTCATGATCTCGTCACAGTGCTACGTTTTCCTGACTCACCGTCCAGCCCGGCCTTGGCTCCCGCGTATGCCCCCATTCCATCACGAGCCTCAAGCGTAGCTCCGGTGCTCATGTTCACGATAACACCGTATCTTCGCTTTCGCATGTAAGGCGAAACAGCGCGGATGAGTCGTAGAGGCCCAAAGTACATTGTGTCCATTTGGGCACGCATCTCGTCCTCGGTGAAAGTCTCAACGGGTGCGTGGATTGAATAACCCGCATTGTTTACCAAGACATCGATCTCGTTTCCAGCCTTCTCCAGTTCATCAATAACTTTACCGCTAGACAGGTCGTCGGCGTTCAGCTGCACCCATTTCCCACCCTTGCTCTCGACTTCCGCTACCAACTCGGGAGTGCGCGAAGGATTTCGTGAAGTTGCAATTACTTTGTGGCCGCCAGCTTGGACAAAGCGCGTCAGCGAGAGGCCGAAGCCAGAGGAGCACCCGGTGATGAGCCAGGTGAGTGGCCGCTTAGGCGCATTGAAAGTGGCTGAGAAGGTGATAGACATTTTGCGTAGTTTCACGGTTCGTAAGGATCAAATGTCGTGATGATGATAGTAAACAAGCTCTATCGTCTCTTGGGATCTCAACTCGTTCTTGTACTATAGAAAAGAGCATAATTAGTCCTAAGGCCATCTTAGAGAACGACGGTCATAGTGGTTTAAGTCCGGTGGTTATCTGATGATCTCACGAACCTGTCCAGAATATGGCTGACGCCATCACGAGGTGAGCCGGCTTCCCAGCAAAGTCACGCGGTATTAAGACACTTAAATCCGCATTTCAAAGCAGAGTTTATCACTGGCAAATATCACACAAAAAAATACCGGTGGTTATTAAAAAAAGGACGTGAATTATCATGGGGAAACAACAGGCAAAAGAGTGGAACTCTATCTTCGAGATCCTTACCAATCCTTCAACGGAGACTAAAGCATCAAGATCGAGCTGGGGGTCTGATGGACATGGATTAAGCCCGCTAGACGATCATGGCGTTCCCGAATTAACACTATGCAAGGAAAAGCTCTATGATATGATCTAACGTTGCCACATAAGATGTCTTCAACCATCAATCATAGTCTTAAAGACAAGACGGTTTTAGCGATGACAAATAGTTGGGGTCACGACCATTTGTGTGAACAGGCTTTGAATCTCCAGACTCGCAATCAAATCAAACTATTTCTTGGGCGTCATTTAAGTATCCTGTCGCCTTTACTCAATTGTGAACTCCCACGTTGCTTTCTTGTAAACGCCTACCCTAGAGTATTTTTTGCCGCGCAAGCTAAATAACTTAGACGCTGGCTTCGAAAATTGAAAACATAATTCTGGAAATGTCGCGCCCAAAAACTTCAAGTCAATGCCTCTCATCTCATGGTTTAGGTATCATCGATCGCTGCCGGCGCCGTAATCCGTTCCGTACTCCGTATGAGGTCGGTGACTTGGATGCCCATCACGGATTTGCAGGGATTCCTGGCGTCGATCCCTCTCCACAAATCGCGTTATACCCAAAAGAGAATACAATGTCGGCGGAGTCTCAAGCCTGAGCTAAACCCAAATCAGCGTACAGTCTCGGCCTCATATTCCGACTGCTGCCTCATCATCAACGCAGCTTCTCTTCCTCAACCACGTTCGCGATCCCACATTGCATCCTAGCTATCGGAGACTTTCTGTTATTGCCGTGGACTTTACTCTAAACACCGGGACTGATCTTGTGACGAAAAGATCTGGGGAAGAATGCGAGATGGCACCCGCCACCGCTAACAAGCCTGGAGGTAAGCGAACCCCTAGGGCGGAGCTCGGTTGCATCCGGACTGAAACGGGCCTGGCTTCATGATGAAGGTCTCTTACGCAATTGATAGGGCTGCACTTTGTCGTGTCGACGGGCACTGAGAAACCTGATCCTCAGCTTCGTAAGCTGATTCGGAGCCATGTTATGCGAGGGAAGAACCTGGGTCGCATACTGCCGCCGCGGGAGAGGAAGAAGAAAGACGAGTTGACAGATGGGCAGGGATCTTTCTCAATCTCAAGTAACAACTCAGGATCCGGCTCAAGTCTAGAAGAAGAGGCCGTTGTATCAATACCCCGAAAATTTGGTTCCGGAGTGTGCGTCACGTTTCCGCAAGGCGTCGAGCAAGACTGTATTGAAACAGTAATTCAGTGTGAGTTTATTTTTCATCGCTTTATTCAGGTCGTGGTGGCAAAACATGTACTCACTGTTGGCTATTGGTAGTCTCGAAGATTGCCAAGCAAGTGCTATTTGCTTTAGAATCGTGCATATTCTTCGAAAGGAGGGGCCAACTCTGGATAGCACCACTGGTTCTCGACCCGGCTTTCTACCACTGTACAGTATTCACATCCCAGTTCTTCTTTGATGTGCTGTCATCACCCAATCGCCTTGCGACTAGCCAGCGGCACATACCTCACTTCGTGGAAACGGTGAAGCTACTTCGAGATAGGATAGCGTCGGGCGACGATGAAGCGAAGTTGTCGCCATTCACAGTGAGCGCCATCATGGGGCTCGCAGGGCATGCCCTCTTGACCTATGATCATGGATCGGCAGTTCATCATCTGCAGGGTTTGCATCGAATAGTAAACTTGCGAGGTGGTCCGTCAAGCTTTGGGTTCAACCCCAAATTGCTTCTGGAAGTACTTCGGTATATTAACCCATTGTCGCGCAACGACAACGACACAAGATGGAGAATTCGGCTAATGCAATTGGCAGATGTGATCTTGGCATGGCGCTTCAAAGCGGCGCAGACCCTGTTTTCTTCGACGGATCTTGTCCAATAGACGCCTTCATAGAATTTCCTTCCCTCAGGCCTTTTCTCATACCCGACACACAAGAAGATGCCTGGAAAAGACCCGATACGTCCCCAGAAGATGCAGATGCTAGACTGTCACAAATCTGGAACGTCTTGTCTGAATTCGTCTCCGTGATCCGCCATGCTCGCAAGTCTGGACAGCTCGTCTCTACTATGACATTCTTAGAGCTGGTTGCATCCGTCATGTACCGCCTGGTACGGTTACGCTTTGAGGTTGGATCATTTGACGAGGCTATCCGCCTGGGTATGCTCTGCTTTATGTGCAGCAGTTGTATACACTGGCGGTCGCTGGGCTTGTCCTATACATATCTCCGTGCTGCGTTTCGGGAAACCTTGTCTCGGCCAAGAACGTCGGAGATCCCCCCGCGGCTCTTGGTATGGCTGCTAGTGATTGGTGCCATCTCGGCATTTGAAGCGATAGATGACAAGTGGCTCGAGCCTTTGCTGCTAACTAATATTGAAGTATCCAAGGTCAACTCGTGGGGTGATATGTATGGGCTTCTTGACTCGTTCTTATGGATCGACTTTGTTCACGACAGAGATGGGAAACTTCTATATGATTCAATAACCCGGAGTCATGGTGCACGGGACTTTGGCCAAGGGTCCTAGGCTTAGGCAAGCTTTCAGTCCATATGATGGATATACCTTATCTACTGAAGGATATTAGTATGATGTGCTAGTATTCTAATCATGATTCTTTTATTGTAATCAAGGCGATAGGTGTGTTTGAAGCACATTATAGGTGTGGATTCAACTTTTAATTCGGAAGGGTATATTATATGACGTCAAATCATTAATACCAAATACCAGGCTGAGCAATTATATATGCCTCCAAATTCCAGGATGATAATGCTTCTCAGTCCCTCCATCCCGGGTCCACAGTCTCGGTATCTCCCTCCTCATCCTCTTTCACGGCTACATTACAATCCTTGGGGACTAGAGAATGCCGATCCATAATCTCCCCGTCCGCCCCTGCATCTAACAGCAGCTTCTCCATCTTCTTGCCCGCCTCCTGATACTGCTGAATCAGTTCTTCTGCCTGTGTACGTACATTTCCAGTGAGTTCGGATCCCACTAATAGGGGCGCCTGTACCTGGAAGGCGAGGTGCAATGCCGTCCAGCCAGACTTTTCCCACTTCTCGTTTATGTCCAATTTTGCTGGTGAGGCTTGTTCTTGCGTTTGGGTTGCTTGCAAGATCTCGGCGACCTTGTCCACGCGCCCCAGGACCACGGCCAGATGAAGTGGGTAGAATGGCTGTGCGAAAGAAGACGGTGAGGAGATGGCAAGCGTGCAGGCATCGTCAAAAGCCTTTCCCGCACCATCCTGCACTATTAGCACGCGCAGCCGCTTCAGCATCTTTCTACGCGTTCGCCTAGTGCTTTTCAACCTCCACGAGTCCTGTTCGTCGAGGCGATTTCCAAGCACGAGCACGGCATTGAGAAGGTAATTGTTAGGTGTGTAGACAGTGAGGAGTGATTCTATAGAACTTGAAAACCCCCCAAATGTGTCGCGAACATGGGGAGTGGATTCTTGGAGTAGCTCTAGGCTGCTCGGACGGAGGAGAGGATTGTCCTCCAAACATTTGTCAATGAGCAGCTGGAGCCCTTCGGGGCTTGGATCGAACGATTTCTCCAGGTTTTCGAGAGTTACTATGACAATTTGAGGTTCAATAGCTGACTTATTGCACTTGGGGTAAATGAGAATAGAATGTGTTGTTGGGATCAGAGCAGGAGTCAAAAGAAGGGAAAGATGATATTTTTGGCTTACATCCTAAAGAGTAGATCTCGCCTTTGATCGTCCATTCTTTTTGAGGCTTTCTTGCGCGGTACATTTCCTAGGGACTTCTTGTCAGCGCAGCTTCAGAAGCCATTCTCCAGCCTGGTTTTACTCACCGGCGGTTTGTAATCAGGGGTTCCCAGGTACTGCGTGAGAGCTTGAGCCCGCTTAGCCAAGCCTAGGTCGCAGAGCTTGGCTACTTTCTTCGCTCCTCTCTCTTCGTCTTCTGCCTCGCCTTCCTTTTTGTCCTCGTCGTTGATAGGACAATGATAGACGACTACAACGACATCAGCATCGGTTAGGCACCATATTTCAGCTTAAACCTGTCTCCTAGCCGAGCTGGGCTTCAGGGGCATTCGTACCGTTTTCTGGCTTGATGTCTCGGTGCAAAATCCTTTCCCAAAAATACTGGAAAGCAGAGAGCTTCGGAGAGATAATTAAGCCGTGGTGAAGATAAGCGAGCGCAGCGGCGAGCTGGAATACCAGCAGCCACGCTTCGGCCTCTGTGAGTGATTCTGTTGGTGCCTCTCCACTCACTTCTTCCTTCACGTATTGATGAAGGCTTTGGCCGTTGCAGTATTCGATGAAGAGCTTGGCATAAGTCTTCTCCTCATTCTCGTAGAATCCGAGATACTCGATCAAGAAAGGGTGCTGTAACTGCTGCAAAATTTTGTGTTCTCGAAGAAGGTGTTTCCGTACTAGGGTGATGGAATTCTTTTCGAACTTGTTGCGGTACTCGAGCTTGAATGTCTTGCAGAAGATAAACTAGGTAATGAAAAGTAGGAAAATCAGATATGATCCGATCTACAACGGAACCAGCTACTACACGGCCACGAAACTTTGTCTGATAAGATAGGAATGAAAAAAATTGAAATTACTTACCTTGTGCTTTGTATTCCCGGATTGCTCGACTTCGTCCTTACGCCTCAGGACGGAGCACTCGGCTTGCCCAGCTGTGTCCAACCGCTCAGAGCGCACAGGGTCAAACTCGTACGCCTCATGATCGATTTTCGTCTTAGACCAAGCTAAGTCTAGCGGGCTTAGACCTTCATTGCTTGCAACGTCCCAGTTGGCTCCGAGATGCAACAGCTCGTTATAAATAGCCATATCGTCTCTTTGCACTGCGAGGTGTAGGGCTGTCAGCCCGCTCGTAGGGTCTCGGAAGTTGATGTCTACACCGGCCACGTTGTAAAGGACCTTGATGATGTTCTTATGACCAGTGAGAACGGCTTTATGGAGAGCTCTCCCGTAGGTGGCCATGTCAGCGTTCTTGCAGTCTTTGTCGTCACTATCCTGCTCGTTACAAGAAGCACTAAGTGAACACTTCTTCATTTGCGAGACAAGCGGTTCGATCATCTGCACATGGCCCTCTGCGGCGGCTGCTTCAATCGGAGAGTTGTGGCTCTCTGTTGCGAACCGCGAGTCCGCCCCAGATCCGAGCAACGTCTCAACAATCTTCGAGCGGCAGTGGATGACGGCCTCCATTAGCGACTCACCAAGGACTTGAGCACGACTTTTCTCGTCGACCCATACGAGCCCAGGAGGTGCATCATTGCTCAATAAGAAGTGGACAATGGGGATGAGCCCAATTCGGGCGGCAAATTTCAAGAATGGTGCCGGACCAGCCGTATTGTTGGACTTGCTTTGCGCCGCGATCGAATTTTGTGGTGACGTATCGTCTAAATCGGCCGGAGCTAGCAGTAGATCAAAGACTCTTCGATCAGTGAAGAATGTTTTCAATAGAAAATCCAACTTGGGGACATCACATTGCATGACATGATATTCCCAATTCTCGATAGCATAGTCCAGAAATGGATAGTCGTTGGTGGCTTGATCGAGAGAAAGACCTTCTTGGGCCACCCGTAGTAGATATGCCAGACACACCTCAGCGATGTACTCTTGGGCACTAAGGCTGTGAAATGCATCTGTGTAGTCCAAGCTCCAATTGCGTTGAAGAAATTCCTTCAGCGAACTGTGCGCTAGTGTGACAGTATAGACGGTGTTCGTCCGTGGCATCTTGTATAGGCCCTGAGTTTCCGACGTTGTCGGGATAAGCGTGGTAAATGGACTACAGTCGCGCAAGATGACTCTGGGATCGAATAGCCGTTCTTTGAAGTCTATATCGTCGGGGTTGGGGTTAGCAATACACGCTTCTGCGAGTTCGTCCTGACGCATTGGACGGACAGAGAAAAGTAGCCAGGCCAGGGCCCTTTTTGTCGTTGCATTATGACCTTCTGCAATGGTCTTGTATATGGCATCGTATAGGCTTTCCAGTCCCCTCTGGGTGCTGGTGATAGTGTGCAGGGCCTCGGCTTCGGTCTTGGAATTTGAAAGCCTTTCCATGAAGAGCGACACCCATAGAAAGCTAGAAACATATCAACCCCGAAATTCCCGCGGAGGCGTATATTTTGGAACTCCGAAACATACCTGCCGTCGGCTCTCTCCTGGAGAGGCTGCATGATCGAGTCTTTGAAGCTCTGCGGAAGCCCTTGAAATAATTTAGGATCTTCGAGATAATATCGAATATCCTCTTGGATCTTAGACTCCCGGTGTTCGCTGATGTTGATATAATGTGTTGCTGTGCTTCTTAAAGTCGGTCGACGACCAAATACCATCAGGCGTGATCCTAGCTCCAAGCGCAATACTCTTATGACGGAGAGAAGGCCTTCGGGATCCAAGCAATTGTCCATTTCGTCTATGATGACATAGCCTTGGCTGGCTTGGCGCGACTTGCCCAGGGCCCTCTTCAGTAAGACGACGAACATCTGCAGAAGGTCTACCGAATTCATAGTCGCAGAGGTGATGTGTCTTGTTATCCAACTCAAAATCTCAATGCTCCCCTTAATTGAAAAGCTTCCCGGGTATTGCTCTACAAACTGCGCAAGCATTGAACGAAGAAGAGATGCTGTTGTGGGTTCAGCAACTCCGGTGCCGAAGCTGAACCACATAACTTTGTGTTTCTTTGTCTCACGGAGATAACGCACGACACTAGACCTAGAGAGAGGTAAGAGAGATAAAAACATTAGCAAATCCCAGTTCGTTAATACTAATAGCCACAGTGCCTACCATAGGACCGTCTTGCCAGACCCCGCTAGAGCACGATATCCGTCAGTCCTGAGAACAAGAGGTGCACCAAAGCCGCTTAGATCCCATACTCACGCAGACCTGTGCTAAGGAACAGCGAACTAGCTGTGTGTTTCCAGTTGTGAAAGTCTTCAGTGCCCAGGAACCGCTTTACGAACGGAGAGTCTAGTCTGGCCTGCTGAATCCAGTCCAGCATCTCTGTCAAGCTATACCAATCTAACCAATTCATGAGAATCTGTCGATCTTGTTCTAATAGTTTATACATCAATATACGAGGTTTCCAGGAAGTTAATTCTGACATACCTTCACCCAGGAACAGACTGTGCTTTGTGATGTTGGGAAGCGTTGAGCGGCCATGAAGGCGTTCAACGACATCGTTAAGAACCTCCACCAATCTTTTTAGGGTATCGACGGAGTTTGCTAGGTTACGGTCCTTGTAATAGTATAACTTAACCTTTTGCTTGGCAAGATCTGTGCTCCGGGCATTAAGTCTCCTGATGTTTATCGAACATATCCGCAGCTCCGAAACGACGACCGGTGTTACATCTTCAACATCAACTAAGGCGAAGTTGTTTAGATATTGTTTGAAAGCATTCAAGACAGGTTCCACTTTATCCAAAACTGCTAGCATAGACCGTGCAAGCTTTGCATAGTCTGAGCGCTTGGACGACGTATGACTTCTCTCCAGCTCATTTTGGTACTTGGCTCTCACAGCCTTCAATAAAACGGCGAACTCGGCCAGTGGCTGCACCAGGCTGGAATAGCTAGAAGCGACGGCGAATGGATCTGCCATTATTTTCCGGGATCGTTGACGAAGGCAGAGAGTGCGTAGTTGTGTGAGCGAGTGCTCTAACGAATTGACTTATTAGTCTCTTTAAAGATAGGGAATAGAACTAGAAGATGTCGGTGGGAAGCCTCTTCGTCTACTTAAGTCGCCGCGCCACACGACCGCAGAAGGATGGCGTGAGAGTTGTACAGCTCTTGTTTAGGACGATAGGGTAGATTTAAATCGGCCATTTGAGTAGCTTTCATGCCCAAGCAACGAACGCAGGGAACCCACGCACATTCTGTCAGCCTTTTGCACCTCATCTGACAAGGTGGGTTGCATTCGGCTAGCAACAGGGGATGTGATTGGACTGTATGCACAATAAAATGTCGCAATGGCGTTGAGGCCGATACTGGCAAGTCTGTCATTGGCTAACGCGGAGATGCCGTCAATGTTTTATGCAGCTTTCAGGTCATTTGACTTGACTCAGCCACTCAACGGTTACAGGGTTCAGCTTGCAGTACTAGGCATCTTCATCTCCGTCAGGCAGACCACATCAACTCTAAGCCACATGGGGTTTTATATAGGCCGTGAGGGCCATCGGAGCAAGAAAACGCGCAAGAAGCATACTGACCAAATACTTACGTCCCTCCTAACGTAGAGGTCATCAACCGTCACGGGTTTTCGTGCTCAGAAATTCCAAGATGGCCGACGGACTCGCCATCGATCTCGGCCTCGAGCTCGTCAAGTATATTGCGGGTGAGATCCGGGCGTATAGGTCGCGAAAAGAGTTGGCAAAACGGCTTGACTCCTATGTTCTCGATCTAAACGATGCTCAAGTCATGGCGGATATGGAGCAGGCGAAAATGATCTCAAAAGATCCCACGCACTCAGCCAAGTCGAAGGAAGATGTGAAGCAGGTCTACAATCGAGTCCTCGCGGACCTTAAAAGTGTGAAGGTCGACTTGAGCACCTACCTCGATCACGACAGCGGCATATTTGACAAACGCGGTGCTCTCAAGCGCATGGAGGGTGGGACAGCACGACTGGCCGTGGACATGGAAACATTTCGGAAACTAGTGGCCAGCCTACGTATGAGCTCTCCAGCCGACGAGCTCGAGCTAAAAGGCGAGTTCACCTTCATCGCACAAGGTGAAAATGGACAGAGTGATAGTCGTCGGTGGCTCACGCTCACTACCTTTCTTGACGAAGCCTGGTTGTCAAGCCCGATAGCAGGTATTGCTGCCGGCAAACACGTGTTTGTGATCGAGTGCTCGAGCTCCTATAACTCTGACAAAGAGAAGGCCCTCGTCCGCACCGACATTGCCGTTCTCAACCAGCGACTAGCTGGCCAGTCCAACGACGCTACTGCAAGGGACGAAGGGATCCCAACGGCCATTGGCTTCCGCGAAGGTGATGAGCGCAAAGAATTCCAACTCGTCACCGTGGTTCCCAGTCTCACCTCCGCCTCGATAAAGGCGGTAGAGACGCTTGAGACGCTGATGTGCTCTGACGGGGTGATTCCTACGCTGAACCAACGTGTCCGGTTCTGCGCGAACTTGGCCGAGGCAGTCCTTCACGTGCATCGGTCGGGCCTCGTCCACAAGAACATCAGGCCCGACAACATGCTCGTAGTCCCTGATGGCGTTGTTGCGGTGGACAAAAACACGAACTTCCTGAACGGAAAGCTGTACCTCATTGGATGGCAGTATGCCCGCGTGACAGATGGCGGCAGAACCGCCTGGCGAGGCGAGCAGGATGTGAAGAAACGCATCTACCAGCATCCGCAGCGACAGGGCCAAAGGGCAGAGTCACAGTACCTCATGGCCCACGACATATACAGCCTCGGAGTGTGCATGCTGGAGGTCTTGCTGTGGAAGAAATTGTTGTACGAGAAAGAGAACAAGGTAAAGATCGGTGACGACTTCAAAGAGGCATTTGCTAGGCTAAAGGCTGCTGGGAAACTGCCGCAAAACAGTGAGACAGACGAGGAACATATGATGGACGATAAGCACCAAGTGAAGAAGGTCCTCTTAGAGCTGGTCGGCTTCAAGATACCACAAATTGCAGGAGCAAAGATGGCAGCTAAAATCACCGACTGCTTAAACGACGAGGTAGCCGAGGGTGAGGAGACGGGAAGCGAACCCAAGGATCGTGACCAGCAGACAGCCAGAGAGATGGGGGCAGACTTTGTTCTCGGAATTCTGTACGCCATTCTGAATCTCGCAGGCGCTCTTTAACTCAAGGTCCGGTAATTCGGGGCATTTTTGGAATCGACATGATTTACAAGTCCATTAATAGTTGATGCCATTCATTAAAAAGGCGGTTCGATTTGCAAATAGTTGTTTAGAATCTGGACTGTAGCAGGTCCAAGCACTCGGCATATAGCACGATTCAGGCTGTCAAATCCGGTACTTTCATCAGCTTGGCCCTGACTTCTTATCAACATTATACATTTGATTCTCCTAGTCTATGGCACGACGTAACCAAATATAAGCATCCCCCCCACCCGGGAAATGCTGCGGAATTCGGGAGGTTTACTAAAGGGGCCTTATTTTTCGTAAAGACATCGAATGGCCCGAAAATTACCAGAGCCGCAATGTATACGCGCGAAGTCCGGCACATGGCAAACGGAGTTCGAGAATGGCATTCGCCGACATTCGCGACTGCATCGGGCCTAGCCCCTTTCTGGGCTAACATTGTATGCCACTTTGGGAAAAGCCGGGGTGCCTGCAGTCCCCCGGACAGAAGAACTCAAACTCCGAGCCTCATCATGCTCTCTCATGATCTGTTCGCTTGGTAAGAGGCTCATTTGTTTGGAACGGGGTTGGGTTTGAAGTGGGTTCTTCCTTGTCAAGCGACGGGTCATGCGTAATGAGGGAGGCGTTATCGAGGCGAGGGGCTGCGGCATGTAGGGGTCCCTCAGATTGGCTATATAAGACAAAACATACATCCAATCCTCTTAAGATCTATTCAAACGTGGATGGCTGTTTTATAGGCTTTCGCTCCGAGCTCAATTACCTTCGCATTTTCTCGGCATTTGCCTATTCTCAACACCCCCCTCCCGACTCGATCACTTACACCGACCAACACAACCACAGACAAGATGCCTCACAAGCACCAGACGGCCGACGCCACTGGCCCTTCCAGAGATATGGAGCCTCTTCCAACGAACTTCGGCCCAGTCTTCTTCCAGAACCAGTTCCGCACCAAGATAGACCTTCCTACGAAGAAGATGTATCCCAATATCGCAGGCACAACGGGCATCATCACTGGCTCCAACTCAGGCCTGGGCTATGACGCCGCACGACAGCTCCTACAACTCGGCATGTCCCATCTAATCATGGGTGTTCGGTCCCTGGAGCGAGGCAAGGCAGCTGCTGTCAAGTTGGGCGCCTTCAACTCAGCGGCGAAGATTGATGTGTGGCAGCTGGACATGGAATCGTACGAATCAATCCAGGCATTTGCCAAAAAGTGCCAGGACAAACTCAACAGGCTTGACTTTGCTATCCTCAATGCCGGTATCTCCGTGATGGACTTTACGAAGGTTCCGTCGACCGGTCACGAGGTCGCCATCCAAGTCAACCACCACAGCACGGCCCTCCTGTCTATGCTGTTAATCCCAGTGCTGAAGAGCAAGAGAGCCACCACTGCTCCTGGACGCCTTACGGTTGTCAATTCTGTCACCGCCCATCTAGTCAAGATGCCCAACAAAGACAAGCGACCTTTCCTCCCATCTTTCGACGACACAAATATCACGCCGTTCGATGCCCAAGAGCGATATGGAGCGTCCAAACTGGTGAACCAAGTCTTCTTGAACAAGCTGTCCGACTATGTAAGCAGCGACGAGGTGGTCATCAACATGGTCGATCCAGGCCTGACGAAGGGCACCAAGTTGTCGCGTGATGCTAAGGGCATGGTAGCTGTGGGCGCCAAGGTGTTCTTTACAATCGCCGGTCGGCCTGTAGATCGAGGAGCGGCCACATATATCCATGCAGTGTTTGGCCTGGGCAAGGAGTCTCACGGCTGCTTCTTGATGAATGCCAAGATTGCACCGTAAGTTAATGTACAGGTGAAATCTAGTATGTCGAGATCATGGCTAATTTTCTTGGACAGGCTTTCTTGCTGGTATTACTCGGAGGGCCCCCAGTTCACCGACGTGATCTGGAACGAGACCATCCAGGAGCTTAGCTTTGCTGGAGTCAAGCAGGCCATTGGCTTGAATTAATTATCAGAGGCGGCATTCATTTGAGTGGGGGAGTTTTGTTCTCAGTTCTTGAAATTTGCCGATCAAATACCACACTTTGCGCTGGAGAATCATCAGAGACTTAATCATAACATTTCAACTTACTTTAGAGATACTTAGTATCATATCTTTGCTTGAATTTAGACAAACATGGAATACCTGAAATGAGAGCTAATGATCAAATCCAACCCTAACATTCGTGTTGGCATGAAATGTGAAGGCGAAAGGTGCTTATTAATGCCGCTGCGGGCAGAATCCCGCAGAATCCGCAAAGTCCGCTGTCCGCGCCGCTGAAATCTCACATTCCCGCCCGGAGCGGCTCTCACCTGCAACCACGACAATGTCAGTGTCAATGTCATCCCCAGACGAAGCAGTCCAATATGCCCGCTCGGCATGCATAGCATGTCGCAAGAGCAAACGTCGCTGCGACCGAAAAATCCCAAGCTGCGACCTCTGCATCCGGAAGAGGTTCCCCTGCTTCTATGCCGCCACTCGCAGCGGGGATGCAACACTCCAAGCCTATGCACCCGCAACTCCCACAAGTACTGCCTCGCTAGACGGGACTTCACAGTCGGCTAGCCAGGAGTCTTCTCTGTCTCCATTCGCCGCGGGATCGGACGCCAAGGCTATCTACTTCATCGCACCCCAGATCTTCCAGCATACGCGCCTGGAACTTCCCCGATTGGATCAGGTCCCTGTCCCTGGTAACGTCTCCGCTCTGCTCGGCCATTCCTCGTCTATCAGAAAGATTGCAACGACATTTTACATTACGATTCATAGATGGCTTCCGATTGTTTCCAAGAGAGGCTTCTTTGCTTCCCTACTCAATCCCTTGACGCAGCGGCGCACAGAGATGAGTCTGCTTGCCCTATGCATGAAGCTTTGCTGCACTGCACCTACACAGGAAGAAAGAGATGGTACCGCCAGGCACAGCTTATACCAAACTGCCAAAGCGTTCCACCGAGAAGCCGAAGCAATTGGATCGCTTTCCATACATGTGCTCCAAGCAGGGCTGCTTATCGCCTTCTACGAGCTAGGCCAAGCGATCTACCCAGCAGCCTACCTGTCCATCGGGGCTTGTGCTCGTTATGCAATGGCCATGGGAATTGATAAACTTTGCTGTGGACCAGAACCAAGTAGCGAGGACTTACAAAGATTCAACGATATTGAGGAGTGCAGGAGGGTTTGGTGGGGAATCTTAATATTCGACCGGTAAGTCTTCCTTGCCGCGACATGTATTGGCATCGAAGCATTGGGGATGCGCTATTCCCTGTCAACGGCATGCTAATGGCTGCAGGTTCTTGAATCTGAGCAATCCAACAAGGTCATTGTCAACCGCTGACCCTACTTTCGAGTCATATCTTCCGGTTGATGACTCCGCCTGGGATGACTGCGTAAGATAAAGATTTCTAGCGCATGCTACACGTAGTATTACACCCTCACTAACAGATTCTTGGTCTATAGAAGGCTAGTTACAAGGACGCTGTGAAGATATCGACCGGGTTTACTCTCAAAATGGGGAGCTTTGCTCGATTAGCCCAGGCAACATATCTACTCAATCAGGCCCTCCAGTTAATATCTCACAAACCTGCAGACAGCAACGCGTCTCACCAGGACGAATCTGCACAGCTGAGACGGACGCTTCTTGCTTTGGTACATGCCACAGACAGCGAAGCAACAGTACGTCAGTTGGAGTACTGCGCTCAGTCAGGGTTAGCTCTCAGGTAAATATTTCCTAAGAGAAAGTTCATGATGAAGAGACACTGATAGGTAAATAGCGTAATTCTCCTACTACAGGATCATCAACTGCAGCAGAAAGAATGTGCCATCAATCAACTGACAAGTCCTCCTTTCGACTCCCTTTGGTACGAGACTCGTACAGCTCTTGACAGGCTATCTGCTGCCGCCGGATCCTATACTGCCCTGTGTCCAGTGAACGCAGATGCTTCAGACAGTGTTCCAATCTTTCTCATTCAGGCCATGTCTCACGTAGCCGCAATTTTGCTACGGTTTGGTCAAGGAACTCCAGACGCCGAGACAAGAGTGAAGGTAGACACGATCTGGCAATTTCTTCGACACATCGATTCAAGATGGCGATTGGCAGGTGCGTTCCAAATTTTCTACGAGATTAAGTTGTAAAGAATGAATGTTCTAATTTTTTTTACCTAGGTGTCTATCTGAAAACTTTAGAAGCTCGTGAGATCATGATATCAGCCGAGAGCATCAAACCTCGCGAGGATCCCTTTGCGACTGTCTTTGAACGCCAGGCTACGAGGTTGTCTCAAGGATCGCCCATGCATTAGAAGGTGAGCTGGGTGCCGTCATTCTGGTAGAAGGCGCCAGCGTCCTCAATGGTGAGGCCGTTGATCACTTTGATACATTGCGACGTCGATTTCTCGATACTGAGGTTCTCGGTGTTCGGGGAGTACTTGTTCATCCATTCGGTGATACCGTCACCAATCTCGGTAGAGCCAATCCAACCTAGAGATTTCTTGTCAGCATTTGTGCATCAAGGGGCTCTTGGGGAGAAGAACGGAGCTTACCAGGGTGAAGAATGGCCATGGTGATGCCCTCTCCCTTCAAGGTCGTAGACCACTTTCGAGCAAGCCTGTGCGCGTACATTAGCATTATGCTCTCGTATCTTATTAGAGGTTCAGTACATACATGTTCAGGGCAGCTCGAGCAACGGAGTAGCCATTGGCGAGACCAGGCAGGTGTGGCGCAATGGAGATAGAGCCCAGAATAGAGCTCACGATAACGATTCTCTTCACATCACCGTTTCGGATAAGAGGCAGAAACTCTCGCACCAGCTGGAGAGGAGCATTGACAGTGAAGTTGAGCTCAGAAGTAAACTCCTCGATGTCTCTGTGATAGTTGTTAGCACTCTGATGCGAAAATTATCCCGAATCCTTATCGCCTTACAATTCCTCGAAAGGCTTAAGCGCGTTGTAGCTCACGCCGGCGTTGCTGATAATGTTGTCGAGGCCGCTGTTGGGGAGGACCTCAGCGGTCTTCTTAGCGGCAGCCTTGATGCTCTCAACCTTGGTCACATCGAGGTCAATTAGGATGAGACGGCCATCCTTGTCGGCGGCCTTGAGCTCTTGCAGACCAGTAGATCCGGCAGTGTTTCTGGCCGTAGCAACAACGGTGTTGTTCTTGTCCTTGAGCAGTTCGGTCGCGAAGCCGAGACCAAGACCGCGGCTGGCACCAGTGATCAAGTATGAAGGCATGATGGAAGTGGGGATTTTAGAGATTAGTGGGTTGAAAGAGTTTGGTTCAGGTGTTGAGATGATTCGAGTTGAGGTTGAAGTGTGAGCTGAAGTTCCTGGATCAAAACTCGAGATGCTATACGACTTTATATATTCTGAGAATCCTCAATTGATCTTGTGTATTTCTAAGGATTCAGCCACCAATATGTTCTGGACGGTACTGCCGGGGAGATTTTGTCGTCCATCCCGGATCCTGACCAACGGCCTGCTTCGCAAGCTGCGGAAACGGCGGCGCGGGGCCGCAGAGACCGCAATATCCGCGAAACCGCCCGCAAATCCCGCAAGACCGGAGGGATACTACCGCTTCTGTATGGCTAGAGGATGCACCAGTTCGTGTTTAATAATCTTCGGGAACGGCTAGTTCGCCGAGCGAAATGTCAATAAATTTAGAAGCCAAGCAAGTCGGCTCAATGAACTCGCCGAATACAGCGATTAATCAGCTAAAAAGGGATCGCGAAACGTCATTGCTGTTCAAATGATTGATCTAGTGTGGAATCATGGGCGAGTTCAGGTGTAGCAATACTGACAGTTCGCAGCCAACAGATTCCGAGATTCTCATGGTCGATTCTCTTTTTCCAGCTCGGGGGAAGCCCCAAGACTCTCAGATCCAGTGCTATTGCTATATTTGAATGCAATTGTTTCAAATTTCTATCCAGTTCATCATTGTACACTGGCAGAATGTGCAATACTAGTTGAATCGTGTTATATGGAAAGAGTCAACGCAATGGCTATTATAACCTGAGAAATTACCAGCAACAACTCTCGTAAGTGAGCGCTATGTATTTGCTCTCAGCTCCATGAGACAGGCGAATTTCATCGATGCATAAAATAGGATTGATAGACCTAGAGTCGTTATTGGAGCCAACCATGGTCAACGAAATCAGTTCTGGATGCCAGCATCATGTTAAAAGGAACGTATTCAGCGAGTCGCATTGCCACCGCATGCTTCTGTACTCCTCAAATACTCCTAGGAACATTTGTATAATCGCACGCTCATGAATTCCCACCTTCCTTTCGCAAAGTCGACATGCGTCATCTTCGGGATGCTTCATCTCAACGGCTTCTTGTTACCACAGCTCACTCTTCCAAATTCCGAACGAAATAAATAGAAGACCATAAAGTTGACTGAGAACCAATAACCGGTAGAGGAAGGTTTGTCATGAAATGTTCGTGAAAATCTGTGCGGTCTACATGCTCCAGGTCTCCTCCACCTCCTGGGCTAATTCAGCGATGCGTGACCACTCAAGACTTGACCATTCGTCTGGATTCTCTGACGATTCGATAAAGTGCTTAAGAGCAAGGACGGCTTGATGCGCCCATCGCTTTGCGCTTACATAGCCCGTACCAGTCGCCATAGGCGTCATCAGCAGGCTCCGGATCTTCTCCTCCTCGGGCGCATGGCGGTTGTGCTTGTCAATCGCACACAGAAGACTCCATATCACCTTATAAACAACCTCCTTATCCCATCTAACATCTTGCGGGACGCGCATCGTCGGGCAAAGCGCGAGGTGCTTCGTTCCCCAGACATTGCGCGACCGGCCTTGCCAGTCATCCGGCATACGCACGAGGGTGCAAGTTCCCGGGGGCGCGAAGCCTCGCCATTCCTTGTAGAGCTGTCCCTGCGCAAGATGGGTGAGGGCCAGGTAGTCGTTCTGCGGAGAGAAGAAACGCGAGATGGCGTCGTCGAATCCCCCGTCTAGGCGCCCGTAGGAATTGGCGGGCGAGACGATGACATCGAATTGAGTCTGAGGCGTCAGAGAGTGGAGGGAGCAGTCGTGAAACTTGACGGAAGATGAGTGTGTGAAGGGATGTGCTCTCATAGCCTCTTTGAAGGCGTCGATATACTCATCGGCGATGCAGAGGAGGTTGATCTGAGGGATTCGTGAGGGGGCGTTGGCGGCCATGGTGAAGACGCTAACAGATGCAATCAAGAGGTCACTTTAGGAGGCTAATACACCTTCAGGAATTTTTCTTGGGGTGGAAAGCGACACATGGCCGATTTAAACCTCAATGTTGGAGTGGACAGCTGGCAAGTCCTTGAAGGCGGAGTTCTGAGAGCAATAGGTTTATTACAGTTGGAGGCGGCCTGGGGCTTAGACGGCATCCTTACCCGGAGGACGGACCTAGGCAGATTCATCAGGCAACGTCATAACTCGCTACCAGGCATCCCTCAATGCCTTTTTGGATGATCTGTCAAGATTACCAAGAGATTTTGCAGTTGTTGCCAACTCGTCGCAACGAAGGAGCTGAATGAGCGAGTGGGTAAGCTCTGAAAGCTACAGAAATGCCAATGTCGATACGCCGTCCGAGATAATGATCATTCAGTTAAGTTCATTAAACTACGTAAAATCCTACTTCGAGAAGCACATATCAAGAAGGATAGTTACCACATCTCACGACTCTCCCAGCAATCCGAGCATCAACTTCTCGTAGTCACCACTCAGAATCTCCTTCACCTCCTTACTAAACGGCCGGCCATAGCGCTTCTTATACGCCGCCTTCGCCGCCTCCAATCTTGGCCGATTCCAATACATGCTCAACAGCCGGTTAATAAATAGCCGATCCTTGCGCACCGTCTTCAGCAGCGGCGCGCGCAATCTGTCAACGTCCGTCCGCGGCCGGTTCATCGCGCTCGTCAGCATGTACAGCAGCGCGTCCTCCATGTCGCCGCGGAACTCCTTCTCGATGACCTCCTCCAGGCTGCGGTGGTACTTGCGCTGGTAGGCCTCGCTGATGGCGTGCATCTGGGCGTCGTTGGAGGTGGCGAAGATCTGCGCGACGGCAATGGCGTTGGTGCCGGCCATGCCCTCCGTTGCGCGTTGTAGTTCTGTGACCTTCTGGTCGATCTCGTGAGGCAGCACGGGGGCAGCATCTTCGGCGCGGTTGGCGGATAGCACCATGCTGTAGAGGCGGAAGAGCGTCTCGTCGACATCGTCCTTGATGTCGGCTATCAGCTCGTGGCCGATTATGCGACGGTACTCGGTCGTGATGGCGCGCAGGTCTGCGTTGGAGCGGCACAGCAGCGTGTCCATCAACACATCTTCGTCGGTGCCAGCGCGGTCCAGCGCCTTGTGCAGCGCGCGCACGTCGTTCTCCAGGGGGCCGCGGGCGATGGCAAGCAGGCCGGTCTCGAAGTCGCCGCGAGTCTCGCTCTCAATGTCCTTGAGCAGGTCGCGCATGAAGCGGCTGTTGTAGTCCTTCACCAGCAGCTGCATCGCCCACGGATTGCTGTACTTCGGGTCGGTGAACACTTTGACCAACGCCTTTTCGTCACAGCCCATGCCCTTCATGGCCTTGCGGAGTGTCTCGATATCGGCCGAGGTGTTGACGGGCTGTGCCCAGTTCTTCTGTGCTGGGTCGTAGCCTGGCGATGCCGGCGTGGGCTGCACTGGGTAGTTCTGCGGCGGGGGAGCTCCCCATCCTGGCTGCTGTCCAGGAGGCTAGAGAAAGCTGTCAGTGAAATGTCGTTCAATGGGCGAGAGATTGGAACGTACAGGAGCACCGTATTGTCCCGGATAGGGCGGTTGTCCATAACCTGGCTGCTGACCTCCATATGGCGGTTGGCCCTGTGGAGGCGGGTGTTGTTGTCCGTAAGGCGGCTGCTGACCGTACGGAGGTTGCTGTCCATAGGGTTGCTGGCCCTGCTGGGGATAACCCTGGTACTGCTGTTGGCCCGGAGGAGGATACGGCGCCTGGCCGCCTTGAGGAGGGCCTTGGCCATACGGCGCTGGTGACTGTCCTTGAGGCGCAGCTTGGCCGTAAGGCGCCGGCGGTTGACCTTGGTACTGGCCGCCCGGAGGAGGCGGTCCTTGCGAATAGCCGTAGTAGTTCTGCTGCTGTTGTCCGTATGGCGGCTGACCACCGGGCGGAGGAGCTCCCTGAGGAGGATAATACGGCGCACCACCCTGAGGCGGTTGGCCCTGACCGTAGGGAGGCTGATTGGGGTTCATTCTGATGCCAGACAACGATGAATTCTGTGCTGACGCGTGTCTCAGAAGGCTGACTGAGGGGTAGCAAAGCTGAAAGGCCGCGGCATCAGCTCCGACATCATGCCCATTCATATATTCAGCCCTAAGGATGCCAACCTTGTCCTAGCGAGGCCTCCAGGTTGCAGCGAGAGGGGCAAGCACCCGGAAGACCCAATGAAACCGTCACTCTTTAGCTGCCCCTCAACGTTAATCAAGCCTAATATTAAGCACTCAGTCCGCCAGAGGATAGTGCCGGTGGCTGTGTGCCTAACCCAAGCAAACCAGGCCTCCAACGCACAAAGAACCCCTCACTATCAGTCATCTCATGAGCTCACAGACCCGGCTTTCAGTGGAACATGGCGTCATGTCTGCAGTTAGCCTTGCTCTGACAGCCATAAAGAACACGTGTGGTGCAGACACCAAGAAAGCCTGAGCTCATAAGGCTAACAGAGTCTGCAGCTTTCGCAGACGATCTTTCGCATGTGACTGTGGCCGTATCGATTCCGTCCTAGAAGCTGCCGTGGCTATGCAAAAAGTCTCCCCAATTACCACCACATTCTACCCTTTCGTCCATACCGTTTGATCACCCATCGATCAAATCTTGGCCTTTTTTTTTCAGCCCCGCGACCTCATCCAACAAAGCTTTTGCAGTTGCCGAAACTCATTTCCGATGCCGATTGAGGCCTCCGCGGTGTGCTCTCACGATTGAGAAGAAAGGAACAACGTTTGGCAACTCTCACGAGCCAACGCGCCACGACTTAGGTCGCAGACGACAGGTCATTACCAAAGGCCGCATCGTAGTGTATCAATGTCTGCTACATATGCGCCTTCATTTTATGGGTTCCTATGCAAATTCGCAATGAACTGCCGATCAGCCGTGTGGTTTTACCCTGGTCCTCGCATAAGCTCGTCCAAAGCCTTAGGCGAGTCCACGAGCGTCAAGAGCCATCAATACCCATTTTCATCTTCCACTGTCAACTCCACCAAGAATATGAGAGCGTGAGATATGCATTCAGATACGTAGACACTGCCATTGTGCAGAGCAATGTTACTAGAATGAACCAAAGTCAATTGCATGTAGAATATCAAAAACCCGATTGTCATCTTACAAGAAATCATCACCACCATTCGAAATTCCAGGAAGACCATCGACAGCAAAACAGACCAGGAATATCGAATATTCATCAAGCCATTGTGACACTGAGAGATCAGCTTGAGGAAATGATCGAGGATGATCTAATAGCTATGATAGTGGCAGAGCATATATGTGTAGGAGAGTCTAAGCTTGAAAATTCATCCCCAACCAGTCATCACCTTAAGGATAATGAAGTCGCATATGACTTCTCCCTTTTTTCCTGTACTAAGTGGCAAACGGGCTAGATGATCTAAAAATACTACCAAGGTTGAGTCGTGTGAAACCTCAGGTCCTTCTATAAAACTCAAGAACGCCTCATCTATGGCAGTATCGGGAACACCGCAGGTCATGTCTTGCCCTTAGCTCGTTCATTGTATCAGACATCAGACGAATTTCCTGCTCAAATCAATCCCCGACATCCATCTGGAAATCCGTTTGAGGTACTCCAACTAGAAAACGCGGCATCTCACAGCGAATGATATGGCCTATCTCCAACCCCCAGCCGCACTGGTGACCCGAATAGTGTACATATGCACGCCTATGCACGCCGGCAGTCCATCCCATCTAAATACAGACCAAGCCTCAATATTGCACCCGGAAAAACAAGTCCCTGTGCTCCGTTACTGAAACCAGCCACCCGACCCCAGCCATGCACCACCACACCGACCCCAAGCTCTCACCACTCACAAGTCGTCTCCCCCCTCCTCGACAATCCGACACCCACTAGCAGCCCGGCAACGCACCCGGGGGCTGCAGCTGGATCCAGCCCATCAGACGCCAGTGTTCCCCCTCGCGCCTCCTGGAGCCTGGATCGTCGCCATGGGTTGCTGGTGTTTGGCGAGAAGTGAAGGGGCTGAAGCAGAAGCGTCGGAGGGCTGAGCAGTCAGTCGGTGCGCGAGGCAACGGTTTGAGGTGCAGGCAGTATATATGAAGGGGCGTGTCCAGCTCCAGGTGCACTCTTGCTTCTCGTCTCTCGACAACACTGCAGATATCTCCAGTCACTTACACGCGAAAGTCCTTCGTTGACAACACTCGCTACAATGAACAAGCTCTTCGTTCTCGCCCTCTCTGCCACCGGTGCACTCGCCTCCGATGGCAGCTCTCTCTTCCTCAAGCGGGCGATCGTCCCCGAGTCCTGCAGCTCCGAGAACATGAAGGACTGCGGCTCTGGCTGCATCGACCTCGACTGGACCTGCTGCCCCAGTGGCGCTGGCGGTTGCCCTCCTACAGAGTACTGCGTTCTGGGTTCCAATGGTCAATATGGCTGCTGCCCAAACGGCGAGGTCTGCGGCGGTACTGGCGGTGCATCGACGCAGGAACAGACAAACACCATCGTCAACACCATCACGCAGCCCGGCACGACATCGACACTCATCTTCACTAGCGAAGCATCGGCCACCACCGAGATCATCGAGTCAACCACAACCTCAGAAGTTCCCCCGCCTGAGAGCACCTCGACGCTCGAGATCCCGCCCACGACAGTGACCAGCACCTTCGAGACCACAATCTCCCAACAGTCTGTCACTCTCGTGACCACGCCCATCTACAACGGCACCGCTCCCAACAGCACAGCTCCCACGACCTCAGCTCCTAAGAAGACGGCTACCGGCACATCCCCCGGCACCACCGCCGCAGCCACGTCCTCGCTGGTGCCCACGGGCGGAGGCGCGCTCAACAACGGCATGTCTGGCGTGCTCCTTGCGGGCGTGGTCGCGCTCCTGATTTAGATCATCTCCCCGTGTCTGCTAGTTTGCCAAGAGATGTGAGAGGGGCTGGTGGCAGTCGGGCTAAGGGTTTCGAGCAGGGTCATGTTGTTCGATGAAGTGCGGGTTCGCAGGGATGTTGTTTGGATGTAATTATTCGCGGCTGAAGCGTGCATAATAAGTCTGTGAATAAACGTTATTCTCTCGTCAGAATCCTAAATTTTTGCCGTATTATTCGCTTTCAGCGCGGGGAGATGATGCTCCGTCTTACATGCAGGGCGGGATGTGTGGCCGGGGCTGAGTCGATGCCGCGGGGTCGGGACGCCACGATGCAACCATTAACATGCATACCGTGACGACAAACGCTCTGTTGTTAGTCCCTTAATAAAACTCTTTGTCTTTGTGCTGCCAAGTTAATCAAACCATCGGAATGTCGGCACTTCAAGCTTCGGGGCGGGAATTAGGCTCATGCTCTGTCGAATAATTGTGCAATTCTGCTATGCAAGGGAGTGGTCTCAGTTAATCTCAATGCAAACCTTGCCCGCGTGCTTGCCAGACCATTGGTACTCGTACGCCTCCTTCAACTGTTCCAAGGAGAAGACCTTGGGGTCGACCACGGGCCGTAGCTTGTCTGGGTGTGCCTCAATAGCCCGGCACATCTCCTCCATCTGCGTCCTACTCCCCACGATGAGGCCTCGGGTCGTGCAGAGATGGTTCAAGTTCTCCAAAAAGCCCGGCTGCTCGCCCTCTCTTCCAGCAACAAATCCAATGATTGAGATGACACCGTCAATCTTGATTGCGTCGAAGCTCTGCTTGATTGAGGTCGGGCCTACAACCTCGACGATGTGATCAACACCAACTCCTCCGGTAAGCTCCTTGGCCTTGGCCCCCCATCCAGGAGTCTCTTTGTAATTAATAACGTGATCAGCGCCCAACTTCTCCAAAAGCTTGGCCTTCTCGCTCGAGCTAGTCGTCGCAATCACCTTCGCGCCAACAGCTTTGGCAAACTGGACAGCAAAGACGCTGACACCGCCAGTGCCCTGGGTAAGCACCCATTGTCCAGCTGAAAGCTTGTGGTCTGACAGACCAAACAGTGCGTTCCATGCAGTGACACCCGCGCAGCTCAAGGTCCCTGCTTCGACAAACGTCAGGCCAGAAGGCATGTGCACAAGGCCTTGCTCGTCAAAGGCCCCTACAGATCGAAAAGTACCGTCAAGAGCACCGCCGAGCCCCGTCATTATAATCTGGCCATTAGGAGGACCACCGATATGAGCTTGGTTGAACAAGGTGACCACCTTGTCACCGGGCTTGAAACGCTTCACATGCTTCCCGACAGCAACCACAGTTCCGGCACCGTCCGACCCTGGGACGACGTCGGGTTTTGCGGGAAATGGATAATGTCCCAAGGGAATTATGAGATCTCGGTACTGTAAGGCTATCAGCGAGGGTGTCCAAGGGAACCAATCTCATTGCCACAAACGTTTAAAGAGGCACCCTGAACTGATGCAAATGTCAGTAATCATCAGACTTGTTCGAGAATTGGGGAATAAGCGTACTCTTCACCAGGACTTGACTGTCGCCAAGCTCCGGGACCGGCTCCTCAGAAAACTTCAAGCTGTTGAACCCGTCCTTTCCGTCGGTGCTAGTGACGGTCCACTGCTTTACGGTCTTGGGGATTGTTTGCGCCATGATGGTAAGAGGTTATTACAGTGTCCAGGTGTGTAAAAATTGCTGAAAGTCTCTAGAGGGTAAGTAGATGTGTTTCTGTGCTTCAAAGACACGCTTCTTACTCGGCTGAAGGGACCAGTCCTTCTTTATACAACGAACACGAAAGCATGATCAATCCGGAGCTCCGTGGCTATCGTAGATTTGTAACGGGCGATCGAGCGAGTCCGTGGACGAACAGAACCATCATCTCGGCACAAATAAACAGCGATTGTGACGTAAGGTGGGATCCGCAGTGTCATAATCTATGATATCGTTGACGTTTTTTCCCTAGACAACTCGGCAGACGGATAGAAGGAAGTCTAGTTGTCCTGATCGGGCGATTCTCCGTGGCCATACAGTTGCAACGATGGTGATCTACCGAACCGTAGTGGGCTCCTTGAGGATTAGTAATTGTTGCTCGGAGCCTAATGTCTCCCCGCATGGGGTATCCCGGTGTGGCTTTGATGCAGGCAGCATTTCGAAAATGCCGTCGGTCAAACACAACCCTCCGTCTAGATGGAGGAGGCGAAGGTGATGCTCCGTGATGTTGGATGAAATTCTGTTCGCGAATGACAGCCACCCTGGAGGAAGGAGCCTTAGCGATTCCAGTGTCGGGGCTATCCCGCTAAAGTGCGTTACTGATTTGGAGGGGCCTCTTCCCTCGGTATCTGCATACCCGCCCGGATCGAGGCTCACCATCGATACGGGACAGATCATCAGCAATTCCCGCCAACACTCGCTATTCACCTTCATTGACTCGGATTTCACCCATCTCACACCTCAATGTCTCACGATGGCTCCCAGAAACCTGTTCTTCAGCTCCCCAACGGCCTAGGGCTCTCCGGCTCCACCATCCCAAAGCCCTTGACCAGCCCCAATCCCAGCACCCAGACCGGCATCGTGGTCTTCTCGGGTGGAAGCGCCGCCAACAACCTAGTTGACGTCTTTGAGACCGTCCGAGAGGCCAATCAGTGCCGGCTCAGCTATGTGATTCCCATCTCAGACAATGGCGGCAGCAGCAGCGAACTGATCCGCGTCTTTGGTGGACCAGGTATGGACTATCCCTGAATGCCCACGAGGAAAGTCCCACAGCGGCTGATTGATCGTGCATTAACTAGGCATTGGCGACGTGAGGTCGAGACTGGTGCGGCTCATCCCAGATGACGGCAATGTTGAGACAGCGGCTATCAAGCACTTCTTCAATCACCGTCTCCCCAAGGTCTATGCTGAAGCCAGGGCGGAATGGTTTGAGATTCTGGAGGCCACACATCCGCTTTGGGAGGACATTTCGTCGCCCAAGCGGGAACTTATTCGTTCATATCTCAACAGTTTCAATGTCGAGGTCATCAAGCGGATAAAACCCAGCAGCCGCTTCGACTATTCCGGTGCTAGCATCGGCAACCTCTTTCTCACCGGCGCCCGCCTCTTCACGGGCAGCTTTGAGGCTGCTGTTTACCTCCTCAGCTCCATCTGTGCCGTGCCCGACAAGATCGCGGTACTGCCAGCCCTTAACACCAACTTTGCGAGTCATATAGCTGCTGGCCTTGCAGACGGCACCGTTATCACCGGTCAGAACGATATTTCGCACCCGAGTGCCCCAACGGCAGCCGTTCCCGGCACCAGCGCTGGACTTCACAGCCCTCTGAGCCTGACCCGGCATGATACCTGGGACCACAGTCACGTAGAAGACGCAAATCTTCCAGGCACATTACCCTCGCTACGGCGACCAGCAATCACCTTCTCGAAGGATCAGGAGGAGGATCTGCCAGCAAGAATCGACAGGATATGGTACATTAATCCCTATGGTGAGGAAATCAAGATCCCCGCCAATCCCCGAGTCCTGGATGCCCTTCGTTCATCAAACACCGTCGTATACAGCATCGGATCCTTATTCACCTCAATAATCCCGAGCCTTGTCCTCCGCGGCGTAGGGCAAATAATCGGCAGTCCCTCAATCAGAAACAAGATTCTCATTCTCAACAGCACGACAGATCGCGAGACGGGCCCCTCACATAGACCTTTCACTGGTCTCGACTTCGTTGCGGCGATTGCCAATGCGTGCGCTGACTCGATGGGGTTGCCGAAACCAGAGGAAGATGGGTACCGATTATTCGTAACACATGTAATATACATAGAAGGGCCAAACTCGCCCAAGGTCGACAAGCAACGGTTCGTCGAATTGGGAATCGATGCCACGCGCCTATACGGACCCAAGGACGAAAACGGGCGAGGCGGACGGTACGATTCGAAGGCCCTCGCGCAAACCCTAGAGTCCATAATCGGGAGGAAGAACATGCAGATGGATAGAAGCCGACGCAATACCCTGGTCGGATAACCTTGGCCTTTGAGGCTTGACAAGATGTAATGATAGAGTGCGAACCTGAGGATGGGATTCAGAGATGTGACGGGCAAGAACGACCCGAATGTACGAGAGAGATGTGGTGAGTAAATATACTCCAAAGTGAGTCTGTTGAAACATAGAAAAAGTGTCCATAACGCTATTACGCCAAGATTGCTGTGGTGTCGCTTCATTCGCAAAGATCCTGCTCCCGAGTGTTCGCTTTCCTTCTCTCTACCCATCGCTCGTCGCCCAAACAAACTCCAGCGCGAATGACCAAATGATACAATGGCGAGGTTGGTCCTCATCCTCGCCCAGTCCTCATATTCCAGGCCTCCCCCTCCTACCCTCCTTCGCTACTCCGCTGCCACCATCAAATATGCCATCACCACCGGCCACGCCGTGGATAACAGTATTGCTGCTAATACGGAACCAAACCCGACGTAGTTCTTATCGAAGGGACCCTTCCATCGGTCGACAAGCGCGCAGGTGCTGAAGACCATGGCGACGCCGTAGAGCGAGCATGCCCAGATGACGGCGAGTCGGATGTCGTTGGCGCGGTCTTCCGGGGCGAGGATGTCCTTGGAGGTGTCGGGGATGAAGTTGGAGGAGAGATTGTTGCCCATGGTGAATGTTGGTTGATGGGGAGTAATTAGGGTGTCGGCGGTTAAGTATTAGAGAAGCCGAGCGCTTTTCGAGTTGGGTATCTTTTAGGAACGAAGGTGTCGTCGTCGGAGTCGTCGGACGTTGTTGATTTCAGCAAGAGTAAGTTGGGAAACGCGATTGACCAGCAATGACCACTTCTCGCCAGCGAGTTCAAGAATCGAATGGGAACAGAGTTGCAGAGGCCGTCCGAGGAGCCAAGAAAGCGAGCGAGCAAGCGAAGCTGGGCCGTCACCACTGGATAAAGCACCACCAGTCTCGTCACAGCGTCTATCCCCGTCACAGGCTGGTGGAGGCGCCCACTCACTCCAATCGCTCCTCATACAGCGTGCGTCTCACGAGTCTAGCGATGCGACACTGGTGACCAACCGCTGCTAATGCCGGGCCAGGCCCCTGTAGCACCAATGACGGATCGCCTGTAAGCGCGCGACAGGAGGCTAGTTGATGAGATCTTAAGAGTTGGGGTTGATGAGGCAGGGGACGGAAGCGATGGGCCGAGGACGCTCTGGAGTCAGCCCATTGTGATTGTCGGGGTTGATTGGGCTTTGCAGCAAAACTGGCTCATACAGTCTTTGTTACAGGATTTGAGGCCAGACGAAGAGACATCCCTGCTCCGGCACCTCGGACCCGGATCTGCAGCCAGAGTGCCTTGTATCCGTACGGAGTACTCCGTACATACATACTCCGTACATCGAGCTGTAATGGATCATATAGGGTAGTTTTCGCTTCAGATGAGGCACAATGACCTTTGAGGCTGACTTGTAAGCTTCGTCTGGTGTAGAAAGCCGTCCGTTGCAGTGTCGGGAGTTATGGGCGTGATGTCTGTTTACCTCCCTCTAGCGATAACGGAGCCCGGAGGGGGTATAGCGTCTCTCCCTCCGATAACGTATTTAGCATAGGTTCAATTTTGCTTTATCTAGAGTATGTTTTGCATCCCTTCTTGCAGTACCTCCCAATCTTATAGGGCCATATTATTAATACCAGGCCGCCAGGAAGCCCTCTCTCTGCTGAAACAGACAGGGCGTCTCAAAATGTCTCTACAGGACCCTGAACAGAGTTACCAATCCCCAGCCCCAGCCCGCACCACCCGACGATCCGCGCCGCGGGTTACAAATGCTTGTCGCAACTGCAAGCAGCGACGCAGAAAATGCGACGGTGTGCGACCGAAGGTATGCGAAATACATGACGATAAAGCGTAGAATCTAGCACCCGTACTGAACTAACCGAACGGCGTGAGTAGTGCGGAAACTGCACCCAACACTCTCTTGAATGCAGCTACGATGGCCTCGATCTACGAAGAGCAAGACATTCATCAGTCGAGTTTTCTGCGCTCAACCACCGCATTGCCTTTCTAGAACAGCAGGTCAGAGATCTCATGGCAACTCAGATCACCTCCGGCGCCATAGACGTTCTTGAGGGGCATCCAGAGATCGGGCAAATCTCCTCTCTGTCCTATCCGCAAAATGATCATTTACTGGGCGAATTCAACTGGGACTTAATACCTCTTGACGGTCTCGACGCTTGGCCATGGTCTCTCGCAGACCCAACTACCGATTGGATGGTTGGAGGCCAAACGTGGGCACCGTCTGAACAGACGATTAGGATGTCACAGGCCTTGGATGAGCTCGCCGTCGACATCGCGCATCTTCAAGTGAATAACCAAAGCGGCAGCACTGTTTTTGTCGGTCCAACAAGCAACCTTCATCTAGGGCATTTCTGTTCGCAAAACTCCTGTGGCGGTCTTACATCAATGGTCCAGGAGGCAGGAAGCCGGGCCTCGCAAACAAGACAGGAGATAACGGCGAGAGAGAGGGCTTTGCTGAATGTCTACAAAAGGGAGGTTCACACCAACTTCTCCGTGCTTACATCCAGTGATATTGGCGAAGAATTAGAAGAGCACGAATGGCCCGTTCGCATGCCCCCTTTGCTGCTCAGCATTGTCCTGGCAGTGGCATCATTTTTCTCCAAAGATAGCCTTGCTATGCCATTTGGAGATATGAGTTCCATCAGCTCAGGGAATTACCTTGGAAGCTTTACCAGTATGCTCGGATACGAGGTGGATCGGCATTGTCTGGCAAATGTCAAAGCCTTCCTATTGCGGGCTTATTTGGCGATACTCCAGGGACGTTTAGAATCTGCCACCATCTTTAACAGTAAGCCACCAATGTGTCGGATGGTCCTCACATTTTGCCCGTAAGCTTTCTGATGACCGAATGCAGGCATGGCTTGTGCTATGGCCAAACGAATGGGATTGCACGTCGATTGTTCGAGCTCGCGACAGGGACCGTGTAACGGGTTTTCCCCTGAGGCCAGGGATGAGAGACTCAAAACATTTTGGGCATGTGTCTGGCTGGACAGGTGAGGCTTACAAGATACTGGTGGTTCTACTCTACTCTCTACGCTATTTCTAACAGAGAATTAGACGGCTGGCCATTCTGGAAGGGCGAGCATGTCATGTCGATGTCGTCGACATTACGGCACCAAGACCACTCAGTCAGATGCAGCTCGAACCAGGCTACAGCGAACGTCCACTATCTATTGAACTTATAGATGCTTGCAATATCGACTTTTTCTGCATTCAAGACGAGACATTAGCACAGCTGTCAGTTGTCCTCGCACAATCTCATCAAATAACTAACAGTTGTCACTTTCAGATACTCTTTTTCTCGTAATTCGACCAAGGAAGATGCCGTCTCTAAAGGCCACCTGAGATTTGTTACATGGTTTGGGTCTTTACCAGCCTCAATGAAAAATATTCATGGAGGCCAATCATTCCATCCAAGCTTTACCGCATTCCAGTAAGTAACACTATCCGGAGAAGTCTTGCTTCCGTGCTCTTGAATATACGAAATACTGCTGACTATCGTACACAAAAAAGTATGTGTTTTCATGCTGGGTTCATCTTATTGCACCGTGTGTCATTACGGGACGAAGGCACAGGCGCCGAACTTGCAAATCAACGATGCAGGGACTCTGCGGCGTCAATCACATCGTTGTTGAAGTCCTATTGCACCTACCACGGAAATAATCCTGCCGACCCGATGGTGATTCATGCAGCTTTCACAGCTGCGTTGGTCCACATGGTTTTACTCTTGAACCCAGACGTCGTCACTTTCAGATCTTCTCTCATGGCACTCAGATCCATCACTCGCATACTTGCGCAATTTTCTAAACATTCTCTTTACGCCGTGATGGTGGTGGGGGACCTACGTAAGTTTGCGCGTAAGTGGTCTATATCGCCAGCAAATTCAGCAGCATTCTGGGAAAGCACACCGTTGCAGGCGGCCTCCACGCCACAGCTTTCTGTCTCAGATGTAGCCTAGTAATTTGTATCTATGAAGTCGACTTCCCTGGCTGTGATAAGGCTATCCTTTTTTACTTTTCATATATGTGATCAATCTCCTCCAGGGTCTTCCTCGCTGTCTCTGGCAACCAGAGGAATGATATAATGGCAACCAAGAAGCTCAAACCACAGAACAAGAACATGGATTTGTACCCAACAGCAGAGAACAAATAGGTACTGATCATATTAGTGAAGAACGAGCCAAGCGCAAGGCCAACAATGCCAATAGAACTGCCCCTTGCTCTACACCTGGAAGGGAATATTTCAGAAGGATAGGCAAAAGGGGCCCAAACTGCCGCGTGTCAGTCGATTTATCGGCTCCGGGAGATGGAAACTCACGCCATGTAAAGCCAAACTGAGCACACCATAACAGGACAAGCGCAACCACAGCCGAGCTGAATGCCTTGGTCCGAGATGTTTGGCCGTTGTCAATCCCGGCGGCTACATAATATCCACACATTCCAATAAGAGCAAGTAGGATAGCCCCGACAAGAGCTCCATAGATGAAGGCGTTTCGACGCCCGAATCTATCGGCATAGAATGCGCCGACGAATCCGAGAGCGGCTTGAACCACGATACTGGCACCAGCGAGAAGCGCCGCTAAATCGCTAGACCACCCACCCGTTTGGAAGATTTGGTTCCCATAACCACTAACCACGCCCACGCCCACCATGGCCTGCGTCGCGAACTGGACGAACAGTGCGGACCAGGTCCGTCGAGCAGTCTTATACTCGTCTGTGACGAAAAGCATACTCATGTATGTGGTCGATGCGTTGTTGGCAAGCTCCTCCTCGAGCGCGCTGCGGATCACTGCAACTTCAGCGGCAACCTCCACGGCGGCCGTCGAAGATTCTCTGCGATCTGCGGTCATGGCCATGATGACCTCGCGCGCTTGCTCGTCGAAGCCCACGCGAACAAGCCATCGAGGGGACTCTGGTAGGAACCAGACGGAGAGGGATACAAACAGGACGAAGACACATTGATAGGCTATCGGAAATCGCCAGATGAGCTCACTATTCGTACCCTTGCCGATGCCATAGATGAGGAAGTAGGACTGGCTTGCACCGAGTGCCGCGCAGCACATCTGCAGACCAATCGATCGTCCTCGAGTACGTGCATCCGAAGCCTCAGCGGCCCAGTTGAGACCTACCGAGTCAAAAGCACCAGTCGCTAAACCATTGAGGAACCGAAGCACCAAAGCCCAGGTGAAGTTCTGTAGAGCGGCGAAGATGGGAATTATAACGATGCCATATATCCCGGCACAGATAATAGCACGTCGACGACCGACATTATCCGAGAAGGGCCCTATGAGGAGCGCACCAATGATAACGCCAACCCAGTATATAGCGTTGATGAGTCCAACCAGCAGGGTCGTGTGTGGCTTCCCGTCATCGAGACCAACCCGCTTCAAGTAGGACGTGGTGGAGGATACGCTTCCCATCAGAGCTACATCTGCATTCATACCCCTGTCAGCCGTGGTGTCGGTTGAGGGATCAAACTGGGCCTTGTCACTTACTTATCCCCGAGAGCATCAGACAGGCACATGCGCATGCCAGAACGCCCACACGCGATGCGCGAGGGGACAGGCCTTTGAATCGGAAGGTTGGAGAAGGCCCAGGCACATACTGGGCCCAAGCAGGAGGGCCTCTGGGAAAACCAAAAGTTTCGGCGATGGTGCTGGCAGACGCAGTTGGCGAAGCCGTTCCGACCTCCGTACGTTTCTCCATGATAGAATGGTAAAGAGATCAGAGGGTTATTTTTGATCGACGAACGAGTGAGCTCTAATCCAAAAGTTTAGACCATAACCAAACAAAATCCTGGAAATCCGTTTTTTCTTATTTAAAACCCATTGGTCTTTTAATCTCAGCTGGAGGAAATGCCTTGGGCGATACAGGCCGATGGAATGTTGATACAAGGCGGAAATCAATTTACGGGCGAGGCGTATCGGATGATTCTCATTGGCGAATGAGAACTTCGCTGGACAATTTGGGCCAATTTGGCGTTCTCGGCTGATAAGATACATGTCTATGGGCCGTATACTAAGTGGGATAGTATGTACGATACGGTGCGGAGAATGAGATCCCTACAACTAGTATGCCATGATATGGAGTGGAAGTAGATATACGCCGGTAAGATTCGGAGTTTTAGTTATCTTATGACACTCTCTAGCCGCCTTCTAAGCGCGATTTGCTCTATTTAATAAGTGTCTCGTTGGCAGCCGCTTTGTTGGCCGACTTAGATCACACGCATCTTCGTTTTTCACACGGAAGACAAAGAGAAGGGAGGAAAAATGCAGACTCCTTCGATCGACCAGGACCCCAATCATCCGGTGAAAGTTGCCGTTGTGCAAGCTGAGCCTTGTTGGTTTGTTAATCCGGAATCAGAGGCAATCTATCCTTTATTCTGACTAGAATTTGTGCCTAGGTTCGACGTTGCCGCTGCGGTGCAGAAGACATGCGATTTGATTGTAGAAGCAAGCCAAAATGGCGCCGAGTTGATCGCTTTCCCTGAGCTTTGGATTCCCGGGTACCCTACTTTCGTTTTTGCACACACAACCAAGACGGTGAACGAATATATGCTGCGTTACTATCGCAACGCCATATCTGTCTCTTCAGAGCACATGACTACTATCCGGAAGGCAGCTCGAGCTGTTGGAATAATGGTTGTGATGGGTATCGCTGAGCGTGATAAAGGGAGCCTGTACATGGCCCAGACCTTCATTGGGCCGCGAGGTGATATTCTACTTCATAGGCGGAAGTTCAAGCCCACTGGACCGGAACGAATCATCTTTGGTGACGCAGTAAGTCATGTCGTATTACCTTTTTACTTATCCTGAATAAATTCTTAAGTGAAAATCTTATAGTCCGGAGATTGTGCCAAAAACGTTGTCCAGACGCCCATCGGCCGGGTTGGGGGCCTCCAGTGTTTTGAACACCTACAGCCACTCCTCAAGTACAACACCTACTTCCAAGGAGAGCAGATTCATGTTGCCTCGTGGCCCTGTCTCTTTCCCCCAGTTGGCGAGATGCCTTTCTTCAACACTGTCGAGGCATGTCGTATGGCTACACACACCATGGCCATAGAAGGCGGCGTATTCGTCTTATTGGCGTCTATGACGCAGACGGAGAAAGGGCTGGAAGCAAACGGTCTGTTGACCAATATATCTTCTGGAGACGAAGTACCTCATACCGCAGTCAAGGGTGGTGGATTTACTGTGGTCATTGGTCCCGACGGCCGAGCATTGACAGAACCTGTGCCAGCTGACTGGGAGGGCTTGGTGTACTGTGACTTGGACTTCGACCAGATTTACAGAGCAAAGCAGTGGGTTGATCCGGTTGGCCATTATTCACGGCCTGATATTTTCAACTTAAAGGTCAACAACCAGGTACACCTTCATGTTGTTGGAAATGCTGATGAAGAGGGCTACACGCATGTCTTTCGTTTCCCCGAGCTAGAGGACGAGTGACAGACCAGACAAAGTTCTGTAAATAGTTTTTAGGCAGAATAGGTATGGTGGCCTCTTTATTCGATCCTCTCCGTAATGCAGCCGAACTGTCTTACTCATCGCGTAGTCGCTGATTTTTACGATGCTATTTTGAAGCATGGAGATGCTCGGTCCACACAGCCATCGTTAGTTTGTCAACAGTGCAGGCTGTGCAGCTCAGCCCCCAACCAACACCTCGTTATGGAGCCTGACAGAGAGCCCCAGGCAAACTCTATGCATTGATGCCTGTTTCAGAGCGATGCAAGTTGGGACTGAAACAACAAGCTTTACGTAATGCCCCCGTGTACCGGGATTCTGGTTGGCGATATATGTCAGATTACTTGCAGGACCGCTGGAGCTTTTGTAAGAATGGAGTTGTCGAAACGCTCGACTTTGGATGAAACGAGGATGATGGAGGAGTTTTGGATGGTACAAAAAATGTTTTTGAGCCCCTCTATAGTTGATTTTGACGCCATAGAAGCGGATCTTAACGTAACTGAGATGGAGACTCACATGTGAGGTTTCGCAGATGGGCCTGATGATGGAATGTATGTGTATTATTGCGTCTGAAATCGCAACCCAAGATATTTGACTGGATTTCTTACTTCGCAAGGTGGTGAAAATACGATGCCGAGGTTCAGAGAGCGAAAAGAAGAAGTCACCATTGTCAAGTCTCTCATTCTTTTTCTTGGCATGCGTCTTGCCTTGAAGAATTAGGAAGCAGATGCTATTGGATCTACACCCAGTGACGGCGAAGAAACCTTCACCTACCTTTTGAAGGGAATTGCCGTTGCGGACCTCGACAAGTTCTTGAGGAGGGGTATGACTTCCGAGGGTCTTTTGAGCTGCTAGAGACATTAGGTGCGCACGGTTCTTCGTAGAAGGATGCACTTCATTCGGTCTTTGAGTTCGGGATTCGGAATTCTCAAAGGTGAGTAAGGTGATTGTTCTCGGCTTGCATGTTCTTTGAACACCACCGATAAGGGCCTCTGCAGATGATGACATAGCACAGCATGCCTAAGCCGCTTGGGCATGTGTTTCCTATCCAGGTTGGAAGAATCGCCTTGGATTGTCCAGGTCTGGTTTGTCGATCTAGAACTTTTGCTCCGACTGTGCAGATGGTTCCAGGCCGGCCAAGCTTTCTGCGGAATCTTCGGTCTGCTTCTAGTGTTCCGAGTTGCCGATCTCAAGCCGGGGTATTCCAAGGGTTTAATCTATCGTGCCGACGCCCGGATAACCTTGATATGAAGTGTCAGACGAAAGGTCGCAGGACTAGGGGGTTAAAAAGCTTGGCTGACGATAGCTTCACCTGCAGACGAACTATTTGGGAAGTCTTCGGCGTTAAACAGATCCTCTGCCGTTGTGCACTGGCCTCTGCCGCTGCAGCCGTACGATCGCATCCTTCTCCTGCCAGTTGAAGCTCTCTCTCCGCAACCTCCATATTGGCGATAATCTATCGTGACTGGCTATTAGGCCAGATAAGGTCAGATGCAGCACATTTAGGATTCGAGACTATTTCGGCCGAACGAACATGCTCCATCAATGACGTGCAAAAGTCCTATTCCTTGATAAGCCCACCGACTTATAGTGTCCTCAGCTGAAGGAGCGGAATGCTTCCTCGAATGCATGTGAAAGTCCGGGTACCTTCCCAGCTAGTCGAGGGAATGCAGGACTACGCCGGTAGATAAACGGGTTAGGGGCTCTTTTGCTATTCCCGGGGATAGCAACTAAGGTAGTGAATAAGCTTGTTGGTTGGTGTTTCAGAAGATCAACACTTTAATTGATGGAAGGGATCATCAGGAACACGCTCACTATCGACAAAACGCCCTCCTAGCCAATCAGCCGGGGGCAAACTCTGGGCCAATTGTAGCAGCGGACCGCAGCAGCGGCCAGATTAGCAGGGGGGCCTTTATGCGTGATTAATCAACTTCTGGCATAACTTCGTTTTAGGCGCTCTCTGCTCCAGCCACTGACCGTCAGCTTGAGTCAACCCGCCTCAGCTGGGCTGGCGGGCAGCCTGCCGATTCCCGACTCAGCCTCAGAGACGCCTCAAAAAGTACCGAGAGGATCGCCGCCTGGCCCCCCTGAGTCGGCAACATCGCCGCCCCAGCCCATGCCCTCATCCGGTAGGTCGCCAGCCAGCTGCGAGCACCCAGTGGGCTGGCCGTGAAGTTGAAGTTGAACGCCCGAGGCCCATTCCCCACGAACCAGGTCCTTTTGACGGCCGACGGTCCGCAACACGCTGCAAAAGAGCCCTCGTGGGGATGTTTCACGTCTGTCGAACCATTTGGGCAGCTCGACCAATGCCGACTATGGAAGGCCAGCTGCCAGCGCACGCTGCCAGAGCTGGCTATAGCATGGGGGCGCTTTTGTGGACGCTTGACGTGAGAGTCATGCCAGTATCGGTGCTCGAGGCTCATGCGGATCACCACTGCCGCAGAGGACCGTGAACTAATTGCAAAGGGGCCTCTTTGGGATCTTCAAAGCCACGATCCTGTTGGCTTGTGAGGGAGCGCAGACAGGTATATAGGTCGGGGCTGAAGACCACCATCGACGTTCGTTCTCATCATCAGCAGCAGCACTCACATTCACTTCAGACAGCATCTACATTCTTTTTTAGACTCTACTTCTTGAAACATATATAGAGCCGCCTCTGTAAATATGGCTCCCTCATTCAACTCCGTCCTCACAGCTGGTCTGGCTTTCACCGCCGCAGTGTCGGCGGTTCCCTTCACCCTCCCCTCGGATCACAAGCAATACTCCGTCAAGCAGGTCCGCAACGAGAACTATGTCAAGAGCGGTCCTCTTGCCCTCGCCCGGGCCTACGCCAAGTATGGGGCAACTATGCCCAAGGGCCTTGCTGCCACTGTTGAGAGACTCCTCTCCGGTTCTAACCCCGGCCGCCGTGATACGGGCAGCGTCACGACCAACCCTGCCGACAACATCGACAGCGAATGGCTCACCCCCGTCCAGATCGGCACGCCTCCTCAGACCCTGATGCTCGACTTCGACACTGGTTCTTCGGATCTTTGGGTGTTCAGCACTGAGACCCAGAAGAGCGAGGTCAGCGGCCAGACTCTCTACGACCCTGCCAAGAGCAACTCTTCGTCTAAGCTGACTGGCGCTACCTGGTCCATCACCTACGGTGACCAGAGCTCCTCTTCCGGAGACGTCTACACTGACGTCGTCAGCGTCGGTGGCCTCGCTGTTAAGAAGCAGGCCGTTGAGCTTGCCAAGCAGGTCTCCTCCACCTTCAGCAGCGAGTCCGACCTGGACGGTCTCCTCGGTCTTGCCTGGAGCTCCATCAACACCGTCAAGCCCACGGCCCAGACCACCTTCTTCGACACTGCCAAGTCGGAGCTCACTGACGATGTCTTCACTGCCGACCTGAAGCACCAGGCTCCCGGCAAGTACAACTTCGGCTACATCGACAGCTCTGCCTACACCGGATCCATCGCCTACACTTCCGTCGACAACAGCCAGGGTTTCTGGACTTTCACCTCTGCTGGATACGGCGTTGGTGATGCCACTCCCGGTGACTCTCCCATCACTGGCATTGCTGACACTGGCACCACCCTCCTCATGCTCCCCGACAACGTTGTCAAGGCCTACTACGCCAAGGTCTCTGGTGCCAAGCTGGACAACTCCCAGGGCGGCTACGTCTTCCCCTGCAGCGCCAGCCTTCCCGACTTCACCTTCCTCGTCGAGTCTACCAAGATCACCATCCCCGGCGACTTCATGTCTTACTCCCCCATCTCCTCGGGCTCCTCCTCCTGCTTCGGTGGTCTTCAGTCCAGCTCTGAGATTGGCATCAACATCTTCGGCGACATTGCCCTCAAGGCTGCCTTTGTCGTCTTCGACGGTGGTAACACCCGTCTGGGCTGGGCTACGAAGGACCTGTAAGTGAAATGTCAAATTCGATGAGCTCCAATTCAACCTGGTGGCCTCGATAACTACGACCTTTCACTATCGGACTTCGCATCACTGGCTTCAAAATTTCCTTGCATAAAATGGCCACTTTCCTATCATCTTTGTCCTTGCATGAGCATGAGCATTCATTTCTTAAGACTTTCAGGTACATTCTCATCTTGAGTTGGGGGAGCGGCATGTAGTATTGGGATAAAGACAATATATTTCATGTCACTTACCTTTCTTTGTTTCCGTTCGCATGTGATGTCAATTTCTCCACGTAATTTATCTATCAGACTTAATTGAATGCACTGAATCTTGCAATATTGATGATGGAAATGATAGAGTAGACGCATCAAAGTAAATTGAGATGCCTTCGTGCTTGCACCTCCTGGACTGATTCACATGAACCTTCCAAATACTGACACTGGAGGGGCTATTCATTATACTTGCTCTGACTTGAACAAAGGATCACGGACACTTTATACTGAAATCAAGACATCTCGGAGAGTGCTGTTCATTTTTTGAACAATACGCCTCTGTCTTCAAAACACCAGTATCCCCCCGTAATCAGAACTATGATAGTACCTTGAATAAAAGATTAGCTGTACGGCGTACGACTATACGAAGTTGAATATATTTACCAAGCGCGAAGCCCGGTAAAATCGTGATCATACTAGACTCATAATCCAAACAGCCTTCATAAATCCTTTAACCGCACTTCTTGAAAGTTTCCACTGCGTCTCTCAGTCTTACATCTGCCGTCTCAGATCGCAGGTTTACTCTTCAACTCTTCTGCTCTTAGAGAAATTCAAGTTTGAGACCACGACAAACGTAGCAAATCACCATGCCTTCTGAGGTGTTGACGTGCCCCGTCTGCGGCACGACGTATTCGTCTACGCAGGAGTGTCCGTGGCAAAGCGTTCACAATTCGAAGGCAGCAGCTGCTGAGAATGGAGCTCGTGAGTCTGTAGAGAAGGAGTCGGAGAAGGAAGAATGAAGAAGAGGACGTCTAGAGCAAGATGAAGAAGATAAATAACAGAACATGAACACTTGAAACTCCGTTTACCTTCCCTGATGCAATGTTGACCAGAACTATTCCCTTCCACTTAGCTTGTGTTTTATTGTACTACAAGATTAATAATATTCAAGGCTTTAAAATCAATGAAAGAACAGGAGGATGAGTCTACATCCTTCGCTGTAATATGACATTCTTTTCCATTCCCTAGCAAGAAGATACCGATCTTTGATAGATAATCCAGACCTTTGCGATCTGGGGATACATTGACGATGTATATGAGCAGACTGGACCGTCGGGGCTTGCATTAGTTTATTAAAAAGAACCTACAAACAATTTACATTTGCTTCCATGAATTCTTTAAGTTTGTTCCAGCCTGACTATTACTTCTAAGGAGGAGGGTATCCGAACTTAACTTCGAATAGCCTTTTATAATCCATATTCTCAACTTCAGTGACGTTTGAGCTGTTTACCGACCACTGTGTAACATTTTTAATCTTATCCAATGGCGTGAATGATGGGATTTTTCGATATGCCTCCTCAACTTCGTAAAGTCCCTTGTTGATATCGTCGAGTTTCTCCTGGATAGTCGCATCGTACGACAAGTCACAACATCTCCTTGCCCAGTCATGGTCATAGTTGTAATTCTGACAGCATCGAGCCTTTTCGTAGTCCAGCCGGCAGTTCATGGGGCATAACGGATGAAAAATCCCGGCTACGGGTATGTTGATGTGCCTTTTTTTAACGACTTCAACGGGCATCTCCTGCCCCCAGACATGTTCTCGGAAGATCTGCACCGCCAGGGACGGCTCTGAAAGAGGTCAGCCATCAAATACTTCAGGCAAAATATGGAGGTTAGTTGCGCTTACGCCATCTACCAACATGGTGCCCTGCTTCCCGTACATTCATCCATGTCAGAACACCGGCCGATCTCTTGGTTCCGATCGCCGAACTGTCTCCTGGCTTTACAAGATATCCGGTAAAGTTTGATTTCTTCAACGGCAGTACTTCCACATTTGACATGAGATCTGTGTCTTTCGTTGCCATAAATTCGAGGCCTTTGTCCCACACAAGACGTCTTGCACACTCCTTTAATCCGTTGGGACTTGCTATGAGATCTAGGAATTCCGGAGTCAGTCTTCCGCACGAACGGGTGTCCATATCGTGTCGTGTCATCAACTTACCACCATTCCCGCCCATGATCAGAGTTCTGAGGCCATGATCCACGACGAACTCGAGATCATGCATTGATGAGTTCAAAACTAGTGACTTAGTCATAGCAACAAAACCTGCGAGAAGAAAGCGTACCATCTAAGCTGTCGTCAAACATCACGTTCACAATCCCCTCATACAGTCGGTATTTGTACTCTGCCTCGAAGACGTTCATGCCCATCGTGAACTGCGCTACTTTATCGTTGAGCCACAATGCGCCCATGTAGGTCGAATTGGCAGGGTGATGAAGGACCTCCTTGATCAAAATGTTGCGGGGATCTAGAGGTTGCTTTAATTTTGCTATGTACTTTCGCGCGCGTTCCATAAGCTCGTGAGTCAGCATCTGAAATTTCTGTAGAACATCTTTGCATCGCTCTCTTGTAGAAGGGTGATCCGCTGTGACTTTTGTTCTTGCAATAAACAAAGGATCGTTTCCTGTCATGCAAGACTCAAGGGGTTGGCGAATTCCAGCAAACTTTGCTTTGTGGTACTTGTAAATGTCCCTGGTGATGATCTTTCTGAGGCGATTCTTATAAGCATACGCAATTGCGTCTTCACGCTGTATCGCCAAGTCAATGATTGGACTATCTAGCCCCAAACTTTGGAGGTTGATATGTTTGGCGTCCCTTGGAAATTTAGCGATTTCCTTGTTCTGCTCCAAGATGAACTTTGCTAAAGATATTGCAAAGTGGCCACCGTAGCTCACGCCCCAGATTCCGAACTTTCGGTTTGCAAATTGGGGGAATTCTAGGATGAACAGCTGGAGAAATCTGTACAAGTGATCCACAGCGTCTTTGGTGGTTGAAATGTCGTAGTCCCCTGTAGTGAACCCTGTAGGATTCAATACGTCTACATACAGCATGTCGACGTCTCTGGTGTACGACCACGGATTGATAAGCGGATCCATTATAAGTTTATGAAATCTGCATGGTCCTGTTTCATCGAATATGCTCGATGTTGCGGCAAGTCCTGGCTCAGGATTGACGTAGAGGACGATCGGTGCTTCTGGGTCCATACTTTGTGCTTCCCAGTGCCAGAAAAAGGTGTTCATGATTTTGCCTGAGAAAGATAAGATGAGCTGCACGTATTTAGTAGTGAGTTTAATCGTAATGCTGGTGACCGACCGTGTTGTCCTGTCTTCATCCATCCCATATAGTCCATCGCAGTTGGATCTCGACCGCACTGTTGAGTTCCTTGGATATATTTTGCTTGGGGTGTGTCTTTTACTCGCATCTCTGCAGATAGCTTGGATATGATCCATTGTTCTTTTCTCTCCGGTCGATTGAGCTCGACCCTGTTCATAAGAGCGTTTGTGGGCTCAAGCAAAGCTAGCAGCACGATGAGGTGCAAGGCCAAGGCCCGATGAATTTTGTTCCACAACATTGACGGAGATAATGATGATCGGGAAGAGGATCGGATCTTATGAATCACGATCACAGAGAGAAGAATGGGCCAGAGTGGGCGTGTATTGAGAATCTGGAATTTCGCTTTCGCTTGCCGATTCAGCCCTTGGTGTAAGGGTGACGTGGAGCAAGGGTAAGGGTTACAAAACTAAGTTGGCTGGTTCAACCATGATGGCTTCGGTGCACCACAGAATTCTAAACTTCCCTAAAGCCAGCCGTTTGTCAAACTTACTTGAAGACAGATCGCCTTATTGATCGTTTCTTGCATCAAACACTGTGTACTTTTATGTGAAAATCCTGATACTGTTAGAGATATGCCCAAGACATAAAAAATGACTACGGTAGTTCCAATAAACCGATAAGAGTTAAAAACTCAGGCCTCGACTCCTCATGTCCCTAACTAAAACGCGCGCCTCTAAACTTGATATGAGTATGAGCTCAATTTAAGTGGGTGTAAGGGATGGTTATGAAGTATGGGATCATTTCACTGAAGCCGACATACATGCTGATGAAGCCAGGTGGGATCTCATCGATCAAAATTAACATTATATATACTTTGCGGTGATTCAAAGCTCAAGGTTCTTAGACAAGTAGATGTACCAATGAACTAGACACATGTTGAACTGTGATCGAGATTTGCCCTTTCTATAGCTCTCAACGCTACATCTACTAGAGCACATGTTGAATGTTGGGTGCTTATCCGTTGTACAATTGTAGGCCTGTCAAAGATCGTCGTTGAGAAGAGAAATGAATTCATCAAAGTCTCAGTCAAGCGAGACAGCAAGTGATACATACTGGCTGGAGAGAGGTGCGGTTCCCTGCTGTTCAGGTCACCTATAGCCTTCAGCAAATTCCACTTGTAGAGAACGTTGGGTAGTAGACCCAGCCGCCTGTTTCCCGGGACAGCGAATTCGATGGCCTAGACTCCTGGTTAAAGCCAATTATCGGAAGGCCAGTATCTCGCGGGTTCTTGGATCTGTCAAAGACACCGGCCTCCTGCATGGCACGCTATCCGCTCCCGACATACATGTCCAAACACCCCCACGGGGAAGCATTTGCTCAGTACTGCGCCCGTAAATTGTCATCGATATTACGCCTCTTCGGGATCGCCGTTAGTGCTGGTGCTAAGCCCGACGGGCCGCCGGCGGCGATCGCGATATCAGAAGAAACCGTGGTGCCGGATGCGACGGAGAACAAATAATGAATCGAGGATAAGGAAGCAGTCTCTAGAGACCTTTAATAGATGATGGTCATTCAAATTGTGTGTGATTCGGCATGTGATTCCGCGTTATGTCAGGCTAGAAGTTGCGGGATCGACGTGCCGGGGCCGGACGCGGACTTTAAGCGGATGTGTAGTGATTGCTGTTACGGAAGCATAAGCGGGAGTCAGACGGGAGTCAGACGCGGGGTGCGGAGTAGAAAAGGCGGGATTCTTCTTGGCCTTGTCACTACCTATCCTTTCCTGGGGACCCGCGGTGGTGTGGCCAGAAACGGATGCGAGAAGACAAGACTTTGAAGTAGAGTGCGATGATAGGTTGAGTGTGGGTGATATCCTCTGGATTACGGTTAAGAGCTCTGTGGCCGGCAAGCAAACGCACAACGATACGGTCGGAATTTGGTGAGAACCGAACTGGATCTGCTATAGAGCCTTCTTGGCTAGAATACACAACTGCATTCAAACTTGTCGGAGAACACCATCTCAGATTGTATACGAGCCACTAGCGCAAAGGGTATATCCAGCTTAAATCACTCCCCTCCCGATCTAAACCCTGATCTATTCCTTTGAGACTCGTGCCCTTTCTATATTGTATAAAATTGACTACTATACTCTAAACTTTCCGTCTAGGCAGACATCTTAGGCTCGTCACTAACAACTCCTCCTCGCTTGATTTCCAAGTTCTTGGCATCTTGAGCAGCAATAACATCTTCCCCAGTTATGGCAAATTCCACCATAGAATCAGGGGCAGGGAAAAAGTGGTTGAGGATGTAGTAGAAGACGCCACCAGACAAGAAAGAGTAGATGTAACCAATGTAGAAGCTATGAACAGATTTCAGTCAGCATGCATTGTCATAATAGAGGAAAGGAGTTGGATGGAAAGTGGGACTTACAGGTGTTGACCTCCTGCTGAGACGCTGGTGTTGCTACCACCAGCTTCCACAATGTTGTCAATGAAGCCAGGAAGAGGAGGGATGCAGCCAATGAAGAAGGCAACCACAGCACGCCAGTTGGTTCCCCATTTCTGTGAGTAGCGGTAGATGCCGTGGAAGTTGTACATGTCCGGAACGGAGACTTTGCCGCGGCGGAGAATGTAGTAGCTAGAGAAAAGTTCGAGTCAGTATCCTTATACAGTGTTAAAATGTGCAAAACGGTTAGGGGCACGTACTCTGTCATGAGGATGGAGGTCATAGGACCCAGGAAGATGGTATAACCATTGAGGAAGGCAATGAACTTTTGAGCTGAGGCCAAGATTTTCCACTGTAGGATGAGTTTAGCCATTGAGCGAGTCGAAACAAGGGAACGAGTGTAGTCGCTTACCGGAACAAAGGCCCAGCTGCCAATGATAGCAGCAAGAATCTGACCACGGCGGATGTTGATATATCGGGGAGCGAAAGCCATCAAATCGTTCGCAGCACTAATGGAGTTGGCGGAAATGTTGATACCGAGAGTCACAATCAGCAAGCCGATAGCGCCGAAAGCAGCCGCAGCACGACCACCGCTGGAGCCAGATGCCATCCACAAGTTGATGATGTCAATGGGGTTCCAGAGAACCTCACCGTACGCTGATTGAGCAGCGGCCGCGGTGAAAATTCCAAGGAGACCGACGATGGCTGATGGAAGTGATTAGCAGTGCGAAGGGTAGAGTGCGTGGAGAGGAGAAGCTTACTGAAGATGAAGGGGATGACGATGGCCTGCACGTTTTGAGCGCTTGGCTTGTTGGCATATCTCGAAAAGTCGGCGATGTTGAGACCGAGCGTGGAGTAGTTACCCAAGACTCCGTTGAGATCTAAATTTTTCAGTCAATAGCTGATACCAGATTATATCGGAAATGCCTCGCTCACTGTTGAAGAAGGCCCATGCCAAAGTAGCACCGTGAATGGTAGTGCCCTGCGTAATCACAGTGCTGTGGCTGATCGTTCCACCAGCCTTATGCAATGTGTCTCCAAAGACAGCCAGGAAGATTATAGGAGCAATGATACTCTTGAAGGCGAAGAAGTATTGAACCTGAAATTGTCAGCCTGGTGTCTAGCTCACAGGAGGGCATTGGAGCAGTACCTTTGTGTACGGGATGCACAAGAAGGGGAGTTGAAGGAGGAAGTAGAGCACGAATCCACACATCCCTGCAGTGGTGATGCCCTGAGATGCTGGGATATGATTCGGGATGTTGGCAAAGCTTGGCCAGATGGCAGTCAGCAGAACGGTCATGCATTGGCCACCAGTGGTGGTTTGCACACTGCAAGGCATTTTTTTTAGTAAATTGGCCTTACAACATCAGGAGAATGAAAATGGTCTTACCCAAGCCAGACAATGGCGAGTACACAGCGGGACAGCACAACAAAGTAGCTGAAGTAGTAGCCAAAGGGCATGCGAGCGAGAACCGGGAATGGGGTGTGCAGCTGAGAACGAGTCAGTGGTTGTTGAGCATACCATGCAAAAAACTTACAATAGCTCCTATTCTTCCATTGGTTGTGATGACAAGACCCATGAGAAAGTTGCCCAGAACACAGGCTCCAATGGCCATTCGCCAACTGAGACCAACCGCAATCATCGACGAAGCTACACCATGAAACATCAGCGATTCGCGGTCTTCCAGTAACCCCAAATGACGTCAAAAGCTTACCGACTTCCCAGTTCGATACAGCCCATGCATCAGCCATCCAATACGCCACATAGGCGCCCCAATTCCAGGTTCGCTTCGAAGGCGGGATCGGGTCGAAATCCGCGTTCGAGGCATTCTTGGTCGTCGCAAACGAGCTCTCTTCCTGATGAACTTCCAGACTGAAGTTGAATCCGAATCGTCGCCTCACCGGGCCCACTTGCCCCGGTTCCGAGTCAGAAGTCGCCGCGAAGGCATTCTTGGTGTCCGAGCCGTCTGACTGCATCCTCGAGGTGGCTGAGTTGAGAGACCGAAAGGGCAGGACAAAGTCAATCAATGCTGGCGCACCAGAAATCCAGTTGTGCAAAACAAATACCGGTGTTTCAACTGAAATAAATGGAGGGGAGTCGGGGAGTTGATATCCAAAAAATCACACCTCGAGGCTTATCTCTCTAATCGATGAATCGTAAGGCAAATAGATAAGCCGGAAGGGATCCAGCTTAGCTTTATCGTCAAGCCACTTTAATCCGTGCCTTCTGTTTTCAGCTAGGATTATCCACAATCTGGCCAGTGAGATCCATTTACATTATCTTCCGGAGATACGCTGCAGTGTGACTAAACTCGAAGATCTTACTCGATCTTATCTTGTTGGAGAAACATCCTCAGCTCAGCGAGATCGAAACGCGTTCCTATCGCGTGCCTGCCAACCCAATTCAGCTACTTTATCCGTGGACAGGGCTGAGAAATTGATGTTCGAGGTGTCAAACCCCACGACTCCACGACTCCCGATCCTGGCGAGAACCTTGGGGTCAGGAACGAGAGCCTCCAGTGGACTGACTGACCGCTGTGGCTTTGTTGTCCAGGCGCTGTGGGAGGTTTCTTCGGCGACTTCCGGGGACCTGTAAGCGCTGTGGCAGCCTCTTCTTTCAGTGGGGTTACAGCGGCTGAGAAGATGCCGTCTAAGTGGAGTGCCACGCGATGCTGTCAACTGTGCATGTTATCATGAATCCAGTGAAAAAAGACGGCAACTTTGAGTCTATCAATCATGCAAAAGCTGGCCCGGACTGGAGTCCCGAGGATTTTAGGGGATGAAAGACCAACAGCTCGGTGGCGATCGTTCCTGATCTACAATTGCAGGACACAAGTCTACGTCTACCTGATGTCATCTCTCATCAGTAATATATCTTACCCTAGAGAATTTCTTTCCCTGTAAAATGTAAACCTAGGTAGCTAAGAAGATGCAGAAAAACCATTAATTTCACTTGCGACACATTTCTAAGCTCTTCTGGCCAGATCAAACCCTTCTTCGCATGATTACATAGAGGTTCTCATCGATCAGGTTCGATCTTGCAGCTCGAGTAGACACCTGAATATTGGAACTTCAACTAACAACTTTTACTTCCTCAGGCGCAAAAGTCAACAGAAATTACCAATTAAGATGACCCCAAGACAGCTATAACGGAGACTCTGAGCATTCCCTAATAATCGCCTGGTTTGAGTCTCCTCTTCTCCTAACACGATAAGGGCTCTTTTCATCTTCTTCTATCTACATGGAGCACATGCTAGGCTACCCGCTGGCTGGATCCAAGGCCCATCTAGATCTACAGTGCAGGGTCCAGAACAATGCTTTTGTATTGAACTTCAATGTATGGAGCCTGCGTAGTCCACAGTGACCTGGAAGTGTGCTCTTTATCTTTTCCGTACTCCGTAGTATCACGAGATTTTTTTGGTGGCGTTCTTCAATCAGCCCAGATGCAGAATCTAGCTCGGGCACTCCGGATGGCAGCCCCTGCTGGCCGGCGGCCGATATTGTGTCTAACTCCGGTCAGTGCGGCCGGCGGCCGGCCGCTGAAGACGTCAAGATCATTCTTCCTAGAGGCAGTCCGAATTCCCTCTTCCCCTTGTCTTCCTGTGCTGTTGGTTGTTCTGTCTTCAATCCCCTGTATTGCTCCCGGCCCAGGATCCTGTCCAGACGCGGCTCACTGACAGTCAATGGGCCCAGAAGCCACAGTCTGACTCGTGTCCTCGCACCTCCAAATCCCCACCGCGGAGCCGAAGCGCATGGTGCTTCTGCCAACGTCAATTCGTTTGAGCCCAGAGACAGACACTCTGAGAGCCGTCCTCGATTCGCAGCCCGCTGGGCCGTGGCGCTCATCCGAGACCTTCCGGTTGGCTTGCTTCTGCAGCATCATCTCCCAGGCCACGTTTTCGTGTTGATCGTAACCCAGAGACATCCCCCCTAGCGTCAGGTTTTGCACGCGCAAGGTCCCTGGTTTCTTGACATGCTTGTCGCAGGAGCTGGTCTAACGTCTGAGTCCTCCCGGAGCCGCAAAAGGGATCATCGTACAAGGCGCTCAGTCTCAGCCCGCGGGAAACTGGCCACCGACCGCTTGGAACGATTTATGCACCGTTGACGGCCCGAAAGTAGACTATTTTGTTGTAGAGATGCCTAACCAATGGAAGTACCTGTTCTTGAAGGAGCGAAGCAAACATGGGCCTATCCGTCAGGTCACTAATACTTCCATGCACGCACCGACAACACAAACTCTGACACTGGGCATATTCTCGATCAAACTGCATGATAATATGGAGATCTAATTTCACCCACTCAGTTTGGGCTCGACAGGGCCCGTCCTGGTGATCGTCAGCGGCCCGCTTGCTTGCGGGTCCGGGGCTCTATATGCAAGCATTACTCGAAGCTGTGCCCGAGCAGTGCGTCGAGAAGCGCATGTATGGAGTGCGTTTGAAGACCTGCAAGGTCATTTAGTAGCGGACTGAAGGCGCAACGCCGTCTTACACGCTTGTTTGGGGTCAGCATCCACGAGATCTTGTCCCTGCTAGCGTCGATACGTAGTTCTCTGTGCTTGGCTCTGCATCAAATATCTAGGCGTAGCATCCCCAGCTTTGTCTGCAATGTGTCTTCCATTATATATTTTCCCATTTCCTACCTAGAAATTCGTTATAGTTTCTTTTCTCGGAGGCTCGATAGACCTCGAACCAACTCGCCGAGATGACCGGCTTCCTCATCCCCTCGACATACAAGTTCGAGAAGCCCAGCGTCAATGACATGAACATTGCGAGCATCGCCTGGGGGTTCTCCCTGGGTGTGTGCATCTTCACCGGAGCCAAGGGTACGAGGCAGACTGTCAAGTCATGGAAGAGAGGAACGAGGACCAACGTCTATCTCATGTTGCTGTGGATGGAGTGGGCGAGCAGTACCATCATGAGTGCTATTACCTGGTCGTACCTCCGCCAGTACATCCAGCCCAGCTTCCCCGTCTACTTTATCATTGGTACGTCAATGCCCTGGTTGCCGCGCCTGCCACCGTCACGCTTTAACACTCCCCCCTCTACAGTCTTCCTTTGGGCAATTCAGATCCAGACCCTAATGCAGATTATTATAAACCGAATCTCGATCTTGATGGTAGTTAGAGGGAACGCCTGGAAACTAAAGCTCGGCGTCTTCTTAATCTTGCTCGCCATCAACATCAGCGTTTTCTGTGTCTGGATTCCGGCCAGACTACAGATCAACCAGGAATGGATATATGTCAACAGCATTTGGGATCGCGTGGAGAAGTGCATTTTTCTCCTCGTCGATGCTGCCCTCAACTTTTACTTCATCTACTTGGTTAGGTCGAGACTGATCGCCAATGGACTGACCAAGTATAATCGACTGTTCCGCTTCAACTTGGGAATGATTGCTGTGTCAATCACAATGGACGTAGGTTCGCGACAGAACCCGTTCATCCTCAGCATGCTTGCTGATATGTTTTTAGGTTCTTCTAATTGGGATGATGTCTCTTCCCAATGACATTGTCTATCTGCAATTTCACCCTCTGGCTTACCTCGTCAAGCTCCACATCGAGATGAACATGGCCGAGCTCATCACGAAAGTCGTGAAAGCGAGCAACCCTCACGGATATCCTGGTTACTCTGGCTCTCGATCGAACCCCAAAAGCTCCCAGCGTGCGACCGGAACAACCAGGAAGACAGGGTCAATGTTTGCTCCTGCTAACACGACATTCATCGAAGCTGGGGGAGATGATATTGAGCTTCCCGTCCGAGATGCCCATGGAATTCAGAAGACAACCACAACTCAGGTGGTTATCAAGAATGCTGCTGGACACTCCGATTATGACGATTTGGGGAGCGAGTCCAGTTCGACACGGCATCTGAAGAGGGATCCTTTTGCAGCATGAGCATTGATTTGTGGAGATAATACCCTCAGGAGTTTTACTTCGCGGTGCCGGAGCTCATGGGAACCAGGGCGTTATCGACATCGGGGATTATGCCCAGCTTACCATTAGATTCACCGGCGACGATCATAATAACGGTACCCGCTTACACGTATTTAATAGACTAGACTACGGAGTACATAGACGATAGATACTCTTCAATTCATGAGATGGCAAATTGAGAACTCGAAAGATGCACAGAACTTAGACCCCATTTGTGGTAAGCTTTTTCCGGAGCTGTTCCGTAGGAGCCGCAAGTCTAGTGTTAGTCTACCCCTGTCATGAAACCGCGCACTTCGCAAGAGATCTGTAGCTACCCAACGCTAAAAAGAACCCCCCCCCCCTGTGGGCATCAGGGTTATCCTCCGTTGGCCCGGTAGGAAGCAAATGGCTCGGACTGCTTTGATGACTGGGTCGAACAGGTCGAGCATCCTTGCTAGTTGGATGAGATCATGTTATGGATGGAGCAATCGGGTGATAGGCAGCTCGGAACTGGTCCGTGAGGAGATGTGAAAACCATCGTGTGGCTTCAGGGGAAGGGTTGACTGTCACGATATCGTGGGGTGCATTTGTGGGATGAGAAAAAGCAATGTTTCCCCCAGGATTGCTGGGTTCACGGCTGTGTCCAAAATATTGGTCCCGTCAACCCCGGAGTCCCAGCTTTTGGAACGCGGGAAAGAAAAAAAGCAATGGTAGTGGACTTTGAAGATATTCGCAGTGACATGCAGCTGACCTATCACTTTTCTAATCTGAGGTCTGGCAAGGGCTAGGCGGGGATCTACGACGAGTCATTGTGAAGACAACCCCTAACCTTTGTCTGTAGGCCAGTACGGTTGCCTTTGGACTTTATCAAGAGCTTTGTGTAGTGTCTGCATGCGATACGCGTCCCGCAATACTTCCTAAGCATCATAAGGTCCGCCATTTCATCCCTTCATGCGTGATGAACTTATCATTGTCATCGAGGATAATTTGTACCGTGCTACAAGCAAGGCATAAAGTTTGGCCGGTCTCATGCAGCGTGAGAGATGGTTGCGAACGTGGTTCTAAACTGTCTCGCCCCGTCCCGAACGCCCGTTGGACTTCCAGTTAGGCGTGAGTCTTGAATCAGTATGTCACTGGAGACTTTCCAGCCCTTCTGGATGAACTCTGAATGGTCTCGCATTTGCCACTCGGATAGGCGGATATGGGTCCTCTTGCAGGCGAAGCTGAACTTTGCAATCATATTCATGGATACGACACCGTCTGTCCGAAGATGCAGCAGATTGTAAAATAGGGCGACAAAGATCCATGCAATGGCATTTTCCCTCTCCCGTTTCAGAAGATGGTATCGGCGAGACTCGGGAATGAATGTACGGAACAGGGGACAAGGCGTTAGTCCATCTAGCTAGGATCTTACTCAAGCTACCGGGAGCTAATGCCGGAGCCGCAAGTCCCAAGGCGCCGATGTCGAGGCCGTTCGACGCCACTGCGAGCCAGGAGATCAAAGCGTTAATCAATGAGCTCCATACGGAGTACTCAGATCGCAATTCTAAATCGGTCTTCTTAGTGGCACTTCTCTGCACTATTCACATTTAACAGATGACTAAAAGAAGGCTCTATGTTCAACACTGACGGCACGAGGGGCACGAAATATCGGCTATAGATGTTTTGAAGCCTCAAAATAAACGAGGCCCTGTTGAAAGAGCACAACTTGGCTGCGTTCATCCAGATCTGATTGGGGTTTTGTTGAAGATTTGCCGGCATCTTGAGGACAAAGTTACGGCATGCCTTCACGAACCCTACAAATCTGCCTGAAAAGGTACCACACTAACCAACACCAGCGAGCTTCTGTACTACCGGAAAGCGTCTCTTATCCACGACAAAGGCGCTACCCTGGTTCATGTGACAAGGTTGCCGTTGCAGGTTCTTCGAGTCCCATGGGCTGGATTATCAGTGCCCAGCTAAGCCAGCTACTCTTCTAAGAAGATATTACTTCGGAACCATAGTGCTAGATCTCCCCTCTCTCATTCTAGTCCATTCCGGTCCCTGCATCGCCCACTGGCCATACTGGCGCAACTTCTCTGGGATCAAATCAGACCGACCAACGTCCCCCATACGAGCAATGAACGGAACAAGGTGGGCATCTAATGCTGTTGGATTATCCCCGAACAGCCACCCCGTCGCACCAGCTCGTGCGTCCGCCAGCACTGCCAGTGAAGCCATGAGCTTAGTTACCTTTGCCACGTTACTCTCTTTCTCCGCTGGTTCCAACCCTTTCACTTTGTTCCTTTTGACGCTGAGGCAGATTATTGTCAACCAAAATGCTTCCACTGGACAATCCAGGAAAGATATTAACTTACACCTCCAATTTGTATTCAAGTGCCTTCCGGTACCGGTCCGAGATATCGGACTTGTTCAATCGCTCCAGCACTGTATCTGTGAGGTGCTGCGCTGCCCCTGGCCTGCCTGAAAACGACAGCGAGAAGTAATTGATAGCGTGTAGATCAGTTAAGAGCCGACGAATTTCGGTTGCATGAGCGTCAGGAATGAGATTTGGGAACTTGGACGCCATGTAAAAGGTAATTTCGAGGCTATCAGCAATAGGAGATTCGAGCACACCGGGATTAACTAGAACAGGGACCTGGGTGACAGTAAGATGGGTTAGATGACTTGAGCTCAGCGAGATGGCTTTGGGGGCTTTATTGATAGCAATGTGCTTTCTACGCACCTGGCCCTCTAGGTTAACTTCGGTGAGGAATGCTTCTTCCAGCTGCTCCGCGTGGAAAATATCCACCTCGTGCTTAGAGATAGACACGCCAGAACCGTCATTTTTAGGTTTGCCTCGAAAAGCCATTGTGTATGTAACCATGATGGAGCATATTGAGTAGGGGCTGAAGTATAAGTCGTAGTTGGAGCTGTTGGGTGCCATGGTTACTTCGTCAGATCTTGTGTGAGAAGTGCAGTGATTGTCTTTTTTGGTACTTCTCGAAATTATAGCAGAAGCACGAAATAAATACCGAATCTTCTTCCGTTGAAATGCTGAGGAACGCTCCGTGGTGGAGTAAATCCCCGCTTACTCCGCGTCATCTACATAAGATATGCCGGATTGATCGGTATTCTCGGTCTAATTGTATGACATAGGTGGACAGATCATGTAACCCAATAAGATATTGACAGGCTGGTGACCTCTCGGTCTATCTCCACCGGAGGGATTGACGGTGATTATATACTCCATCTATCCACACAATCCAACTCAGGCTCAACCATTTCAAGTGCAAGAGACTTGCCGAAAGCGTGATTTCTCGGTCGAATCCTACAGGAATGATTGATGCGGGCTATCCTGGGCGCCTACGTAAATGCAGACTTGAAATATATAATTAGGTTGCACCGGCGGACATTCGAGAGTCAGAGCGGATTTTCCAAAGCAAGATTGATACCACAAAGTTTGTCATTTATTACTGTGAGTAATTGTGATTTATTGTGTCTTGACCTTGTAGATCCCTAAGTATATATATCTTGGGCACGGCTCCCAAGTGCTCCGATAGGAGCAGTTCGGAATAAAAGCTGACAATGGCGTACAAGCTTTCATTCACAAGAACTATGGCATCCCCGTCAAGTCTCGAATATACACCGCTCTCCGAGCGCGCCGAGAAAGCGGCTGAACAGCTGTTTATCCCAATGGAACAGGTCAAAGAACACCTCGCGGAGTTCGCTCATGTCCAGCCACGACCAGGGGACAAAGAAGGCGACACAGAAGTGATTGAGCAGGAGACTTTCACACACCACTTTGTCCTTGGTCCTGGTGATGGGGAAGTGGTACAGTGGCATTACGTCGAGGCTGGACTTCGGGACGGCGAAGTGGTAGTGTTCCTGCATGGTATTCCTGACTCATGGTTCCAGTGGCATATACAGATGGCAGCTCTCGCTGCTAAGGGATTTAGCTGCATTGCCCCGGACTTGAAAGGGTATGGGCAGTCAGAGAAAGGGGCTGGTGACTACCGCCACGAAGGCGTCAGCGAGCAACTCTTCGACATGCTTCAGCTGATCGGAGTGGAGCGATTTAATCTGGTTTCCCACGACCGAGGCACAGTGCAGGCCGATTTTATAGCGGCCAATCATCCCGATAATGTGTTGCGTTACGCCCGAGGCGAGCAGCACCTTTTCCATTACAACCCGAAGCTCTCCCCCCAAGGAGACCTTTTCATGAATGCCGCATACAATCGAGTCCTGGATGACGCACGACGGGTGATTGTCTGGTCACACTTGAGCGTTTGCGTGCGCCCCATCCCGAAGCACAAGGTCGAACGGTCAATACAGGAATTCTCTTATCCTGGAATTCCCAAGGCTGTCCCGAGGTACTTCAATTCATCTACCTTCCGCTCCGAATGGTTGCAACGCCGCAACCGCCTCCTTGCTGCATGGAAATGTCCGGTTTTGATCTTGCAAGGTTACGACAGCAAGACGCAACCGAGGGAATTCTACGAGGACATCTCGCAGGAACATATCCCTAATGCTAAGAGCGTGTCGGTCAAGCTTCTCCCCGGCGGTCACTTCTGGAGTCTCGAAAGCCCCGCGGAGACAACTGCTGCATTAGTCGAGTTCTTTGGGTGCTAAGTTTGGTGACAGTCCTCTCAATATTGCGTAGACCAAATCTCAGGAATCAGGGAGGAAGATCGCAATCTTGGAATGGGATGGCTTGAGTCGTGCAGAAGTTGGGATAGTGGCCCTGTCTAAACATGAGGCTTCGTTACGAAGACCTAACCCAATCTCAACTCTTTTTTGGGTATATTTTTTTTTGTGAAGCTACTCATTACATGCTCCTAAGTTCTAATTAACCCAAATGAATATCAGGAAGCAAACTATCCCGAGAAGATCTGATCGAGATAGCTGGAGAGCACTCCGGTAGCATCATCGTGAGTTGGCCCAAACCAGCGTTCATTATCGGGACCAGGGCCATCACCATAGGTGGTGGGGTACCACCCTTCTTCTCCGGGACCAGCTAAAGTAAGTGATATTCTGCCGTTCCATAGGGTTCGCTCGTCTACAGAGCCGGTTTCATTACTGGATGGCTGTGGTTGGCTATGGAGAGAAAGTCCCTGGCCCATCCCATCGACTTGGGTTGCAAATGAGACCCCTGGCTGTTGTAAGGAAGCTCCATTCTGCAGCAACTGTGATGAGAAGTTGGAGAGATTAGTCTGGGCTGTTGTCAGACCTATTTCCTGGGACCTGGAACAGACCCCGTCATGAATCATCAGACTGCCTAATCCCGAAGAACTTGCTCTCATAGAGCCAAGGTCCCTTGAACCACCAGGCCCATCACCACACAGCTCGTAACCATTGTTCCTGGCGGATGAACGCCAATTTTGGTTGGGTGGTGATGCAAGTCCAGGTTTTATCGTTGATATAATCTTCTTGTTCGCCATGCCCTTTGAGATATTGGTGAACCTCTTCAGGCGACTGGCAAGCTCATCCAAGTTCTGCGACGGTACTTTGGACATACCCCAATACTGAATGAACTGTAGATGGGTAGCCTTCAAAACCTCGAACTGAGACCGAATCATTTGGACCTCGCTTTCTTCTTCGGTCAATTCCTGTCGCAGCAATTGGACGGTGGCTGCCAACCATGACGCATGTGCGGTCGCAGGATTCACATATCGATAATAGGAGTCGCTGCAGCTACGAATAACGGTCACAACGGAGTCCGAGGCGTTGAAGCATTGCTCTCGAGTTTGAGATGGCAGAGATGCGGCGACTTCATTTTCGGCACCATCGCAGCTGCCATCATGTCTTTCTGTTGTCATTTGAAGGAGCTGCTGCACATATGTCTCGTAGACGTATGGTCGCAAAGCCATGAGCTTGGCAACTTCGGCGAGAATTGCGATGTTGTAAATCGAAGTTTGCTGGTATAGAAACGAAGAGGCCACGCTAGAATTGGCTGTATGTGACCTGAAATCTAGGACCTGCCCTCGGAACTTCAACTTTGGCGGCAATGACATCTGATACAGGTGTATAGCATTGAGCAAAGTTGAGCAACGGTAACGAGCCTTCGTTGCCCTGTGGTCGCTCAAATCGGCGCGAATCTCTTTTTCCTCCGAATTATGGTGCTTTTTGTGGCTTGCATCGCGAGCGACTTGGTAAGCTTCTGCCAATAGTGAGATGAGAACGATGTGCCATGATCTTGCAGACTCGCTCCCGGTCTGTTGGAGAGTCTGAGAGCGCTTTAGTAGCTCAGGATGTAGGAAGCAACTCTTTTGAGGCTTGCCTTCATACCATCGCTCGTCATCGGCTGGGAGCAGAACTCTGTTCAGAGACCAGTTAGTCACCATAGGGATTTGCTTGATAACCGTGGCAAAAATATCCATCTCATAAATAGCCCAATAAGCTCTACGTCGCTCCTCGTTCTCACACCATTGGTGCACAGAACCTGGAGGGTTGGTTTGTTCTATGTTAGCATCTACCGAGTCCAGCTTCAGTTCGAAGGCGACTCGGATGCAGAGTCCTAAGGACCGCCATGCTCGCCCACGTACACCTTCGACGATCATGCTATGCGTCACCAGAATCAACGCTTGGAGCACACAGAGGGGCGGACTTTCGTCGCCACATTCTACCATGGCCCTATCGACGTATTCCTCGGCTAATTTACTAAACCGAGAAGCGGCAAGCTGTGGGATCCCCACGAAGTTTGTGAGAGGTTCATCCGGTGTTTTCGAGGCATATTTGCAAGCAAAAGAAAAGATGATGGCGAGAAGGGCTTTCGATTGCATTTGGGAGTAAACCTGGAGCCTTGAAAGGAATCTTGACCTTTGAAATAGGCTGTACGTCGTGAAAGTGCTAAAAAAGCGTTCAACCCTAGCTAACATCAGTTTGAGCTCTTACAACACAGGTGAACTCTTACATTTCGTTCATTGACTTCAACGAGACTCCCAGATCGCGACATGCTGACTTCAAATTATCTTCTATACTTGGCCGTAATTCTTCAGAAGTAGTTGCGAGTCCGGCAGACTTCTGAGGCGACTCTTCATGTGAGGGGAGTATCAAGCAATAGATGCTGGTAGAATGCAACCGAACCACTTCATCCGAAATGTTAGGCTCAGGGGCTGGACTAACTGAACCACCATGTTGAGGAAAGTCTGTCGGTGGGTGGCTTTGATAATTCCCGGACTTCCCCGCCGATGATGTTTGAAGATTGCGTCTGGGAGTTTGGTTCTTGCCATGGCGGTCGAGGCATCGTCTATTGTGGACGCTTCCAGGTTTCGGCCCCGGCTTGAGGATCTTGGATGGATAGCTACACGGCTGTTGATAGTGTAGACAAGCCGAACATCGCGGGAGTTCCTTGCTGCACTTGACTTTGCGACCCCGACAAGCTAGACACGCAATTCTAGACAGTCTTGCTGTAGTCTGTGGCATAGCTATACGAGAAGATGGCCGAAGGATTCACGGAACAATGGCGCTGGAGTCCAATGCCTAAACCCGCTGTCTGAAATCAACGATCGTGATTGAGCAGATGCTCGGCGAAACTAGTTGAAAGGAGCTTGTACGCGGGATGCCGAGGCGAGCATTTCTCTCCCAGGTTTGACCACGACTAGAAACACTTGTTGGGTCGTGTTTGTAATCTTCACAGTCCCCGCAGGATGCAGGATGGGATCTACAAGGCGGGGACAGGATGGCGGGGTGGGATTCAAGTTTTCGTCGAACGCACCAATCGTAAACATACCGAGTTATTACACCGAGGACCTGTTCCGATTTGTCCCGCTTTCCTCTGTGTCGGCTAAGTAATACAGAGGTTGTCCCTTGAGAGGAGCTTCTCCAAGCATGATGCTACCTGTTTTCGTTTTCACACGGTCTAGGATCTTGGGAGTGGTTCATCTGAACTCCGTCGGAGGCTAGAATGGATGGGGTCTCCGGATAACCAGGTGAGAGAAGAGGCAAAAGGTATCATCGTAAACGGGTATAATCATGATTATTATTTTGGCTATGTACAGCTGCAATCCTTTGCCATCAACCTCTAATGTGCAATCATATCGACATGGGCTGCTCGACGTCTTGAATTCAAGGTGGCCTTAAAGAAGAGGTTAGAAACATCTCAGTGTTCCATGAGGCGGAGGGACTTACCGGAGATTCTCAAAACTCACTCTCGGGCGACTATCAGTGTGACGATATATGTATCGAGTAAGAGGGCTGCCCACCCACGACCCCGTACCCGCGGGATGATCCATGGGTTGACTTGAGGCGGGAGCCGCAATGGGCAACACCAATATTGGGTCTCCCAGCCGTGGCCGCGCGCATCTGCACGGATGGCCCATGATACCCTCGCATCGGGCATCTCGGCACTCGCAGAGCCAACGAATGCACTTAATTTTGCACATTGTAGTGCTTCGAGTGTTCATATCATGTAGTCTAAGAAGTACCCTGAGCAGGCCCGCCCACCCAATGCACTTCTAAGACTATATGATATAAATCCCCAAAGCACTACAATATGCAGAGTTAAGCGCATTCGTTAGCTCTGCGCCTGCCGAGACGCTTTATCAATGGCCCAGTTCTTGATGCGTTCCTAGAAGATCTCTGGGTCATGCGGGACGTCCATGAATCGGTCCAGATAGAGCGTCTCGGGGATGGTTACTGGGTTACCGTTCTTGTTGTCTTCGAGACGAAATCCTCACCAATCCCGCCAGCCCTGCTCAAGATGGCCGGCACAATAACCCCTCATCCCAAGAACGACCTCGAAAGCCCACCTGACCCTCAGTCTCCCTCCTCACACTCCCCCTTCGAATGGCGCATCGCCCCTCAACTGCGATCGCCGCATTAAGACGTGTAAAATGGGTGGCAGCGTCTTGATAGCTGTGTATCGAGACAGGCGGCTCTCCTCAATGATCTGCTGATCGAAATTCCGGCCCAGTGCCTCGTACAGAGAGCAGGGGCTGCCGGTGGAATAGCCCGTTCAGAGTCTGGATCCAAGTAACATTAGTTGATTGTAATAATTGACCGTCAAATCATTCCAAACTCACAAGAGAGGCACTTTGGTTGTGCCCATGATCTTGGGGTTTGTGGGCTTTTTCGCACCTTGCCGGGTCCTGCCTGATGTGATGAGCACTAAAATCAAAATACGACAAGAGAAAGCTTACCATTTTATGGTTGGCAAAATCGCCATTTGCATGATACGGCGAGTGGCTATATATAAAGTCGGTGGGCGCAACAAAGGCTGGACGGATGGCGGCTTGAAGCCTGTTGAGGATGCTCCCCATGACTTCCTCAACATCTTGCTGATCCGTGCCTGAAGATCGCTTCTGATGCTCTAGGGCGGTAAGAACCGCTCGGGGTTGGCGGGTTTCCGCACTCTTCGTCGTACCCCGAAGGGACGAGTACTGGGATTGGCCATGCCGACGCCCGGAGGGTCGTTGGCGGCCGACATGGTCAATTCCTATGTCGAAATTAGCATTTAGTCAATCTCACGAAGGTTTCGTCCATCACGCCTTCAATTTCCGCAGACCGGGAACCTCGCTAGACACGGTATCATACTGTATGTCTACTGGTGAGTGTGGGGGACTGCATGCCGGCACTTACTAGCAGCGTGGCTGGGGTATTTGGCCGTCGTCGTGAGGGCCTTCGTCTCAGAGTCTTCCGATCGGCGCCACATCGTGAAGCTTGCAGAAGGGCTTGCCGCGAAGAAGCATCGCTCAGGGAGGAAGGATGCTTGCGGATAGACAAAAGGAAAAAGGCTTGGAACTTACAATCTCGAGCTTGGTGCTGGTCGTTGACCAGACCTTGGAATATTGACAGCAGTCATATTTGAGGAATGATGTTGAGGAGTGAGAGTTGTGGAGGAAGAGCAGTGAGTAGGGCAGGAAAACAATGGTCAGGGCAGAAAAATAAATGATCGCTTGACCGCCCAACCATTCCAAATGTTTGCTCTCTCTGGTGAATGACGCCAAACAGCAGCCACCATTAGTTTTCCCACTGTGTCACATGAACACTTCAAAATATTTTCTACAGTGAGAGTTGTCCATGTGAGAATAGGAGTATCAAACGGGGAAGACTCACCAATTTGACGTAGGCCATCTTACCTGAAAGATCGAGTCCAATATCATTTATTTCGAGTCACAACATCTCGGTGAGTATCAGGTATATAACGTAACATATCTGAACCTTCTAACCCTACGGACTCGGTTAGAACCCTTTCTTAACACAATCCCCTCCAAGCTGCCAAGATGCCACCATCCGAGGATTCTGTTGAAGATTGGAAGATAGTCGTCGCCGAATACACCCAACACGCTCCAGCGTATCATTCAGACCTGCTCCCAGCCCTGGCTGCCGCCGCAAGACAGTTTCAAACCCACTATTCGCCTGGCATCTACATCGCTGGACTCTGGAGCCGAAAGCTCGTTTACTGGCTCTGCTGGTATAGTCTTCCTCAATGCGCATTCTTGACCACTCCTGGCGACAACGAGAAATGCAAAGGCTGCCGCCCCATGGCCACCCGACTCATTGACAGACACGAGGATATCGACCAGACCTGGATCACTCCCTCCTTCTCCTAGGCTGCGAAGATGGGACCATGCAAGTTCCTCGACTGTGTCTGGACCGATGACTATATGCAAACAGTCCGTATCCTCGGATTCAACTGCGCCTTCGACCCGCAAACCCCGTTCGGCCGCGTCAGAGAAGCGAGCATCAGTCTGCAAGGATTCTTTCAAGAGATGTATCTATACTCCAGTATCGAAATGGCTACGGAGCACTACCCCGGATGCAATAGATATGTCACTTACATCTGCAGCGAGTATGTCCATACGGACTGCCAAGAGCTCCTCAATACTGGTTTCTCCAGCTGGACCTCCTACATTAAAGAAGAAGGCCATCCCGTTTGGATGGACGCACAAGACGACATCCCCGCTGATGGCACCAAGGTTCAAGTGCTAGAACTATTCTACAGCGAGGAAGACAGTATCTGCATGGTACTGTTCCCCAAGTACGTCGAAGAAACCCATTGCCGACGGCTTGGTCTCATTCGTCTCCCTAACTTGTCATTCGACCGAAACTACAACTTCGACTTGAAGTATATCGTAGAGTAAAAAGCTACTTCAAATACTATATGAATTAATACTACATAAATCAAACACTACATGAATTAAACACTATATGAATCAAACACTACATGAATCTTACACTATATGGATTAAATACTATATAAATTAAACGCTACATAAATCGGACGATTAATATTATGGAGATACCGCTTAGTACCTACCCGACGACCCATGGTTCTATATCAAGGAGATATTGCTGCCGATATTACGCCGATCAGCAATTCTATATTAAATGTGCAATAAGACGGTCAGTCATCATTAGAGCGACAGGTTAGTAGAACGTCAGGTCATGGACACCATTCTATTCATGATGGTCATCAGTCATGAAGTTAGAAGTCGAGGCATGGTTTACATCGAAGATCATGATTGCTTCGGGGAGGGTTTGGGATTATTTCAAAGGTAAGGGCTAAATTACGAACGACAGTTTCATTTGGGCATGAGAAAGTCCCACTCCAACTTTCGAAACATGACTTCATTGATTTTTCTCTGCTACCATTTTTCATGATTACTGATATCTGTGACCTTTGCACACACCCAGAAGCATCTCCTTGTTGGAAGGGAGATGCTGGCAACAAAACCTGAGCTGTTGAAAGCTAGCTTGCCATAGCTGAGATTCCGAAAATCCTCGTTTAATGCAGAACTCCTGCACCTGTCCTTGACTTCGGCTCATACCAAAATAGGATTTCTTCAAAGATCCTCGGGAGCGCGGCAGCAAGTCCAGCATGGCTCGTCAGCAGAACCCTGTAGTAAGAGTTAATCATTAGCAGGTCATCAAGCGCTCTCATAGTGGTAGCTTACAAAGTTGTTAGAGTACTAGAAGTGCGTTAGCTAAAAGAATTTTCAAGAGTCTATGCTCAGAACTACTTACCCATCCGTCGGGGCACGTCGGAGTCTCCTGCCAGCAGACTGCCAGGCAAATCTCGAACATGGAAGGATGGATCTTTTGCTTGTGAATCGGCGTATGGGCCGGCGAATCAATCTTGATGCGAACGCTTGAACCAGAGTAAGTGTCTGATACCAATGCCTGGGAAAGAGATACTACTGACGTGAAGTCCTCGTTGGTGGCTGGGATGACGGCCTTGGCCTTGCTGGAGGACCATGGCATAGCGGTAATGCCGTTGGCAAGGGCGAGAATGGTGGCAGTAGCGAACTTCATGTTGAATAAGCTGGAGACAATTGGGATTCTCGTTTCAAGGGGAAGACAAATGCTGACGATCGGAGGTTGTTGGAGATTGTTTTCTTCTTCACAGTCTCGGGCGCCTCCCTTTATACATGCCAGCAAGAGGACAATTCTCGTCAGAGATTCTCGTAAATTGTCAAATGGTACAGCAGGGTTCAGTGAACGCCCTCCTTTCAGATCGTCAACCCGCTGAGATACAATGAAGATCGCACACGCGCGCACACGAGCACGAAAACGCCAAATCCATTGGGTCAAGACAAATGAACTCAATACACAGCAGATGTTCGACCCCTTTACCCCATTTTCTCGAGTTCTACAAGAGCACGAGAAGGGCAGTGCTACCCAAATGATCCAAGGATTTCACTGGCCGTGGCCAAAACATCGTGTTGTTATGAGACACAGAGGATCATCGCAGTTGTTCGACGAAAAGGTACGGGTTCAAAGGCGAAGATCACGGACATGAGAGATCAAACCCGAGGCCCAAGGACTCTCACGACAGCTGTACTGCAAGTACAACTTGTTACAACATTGAACAATTATCGAGACGTCTCGCAATCCGGGTGGATTGCATCGATCGAGGTGTACACTCTACGAATGTCTGACAGAATTCTCAAAAGATCTGAGCTGAAGACCCTGGCGAAGACTTTAAGACTCTCGCTTGGCGCTGAATTGACATTGTCTAACCCATTGGTTACCACAAAAGCGAGAACGCTTTCATGCATCCAGTCTCAGAATGTCTCGGGCCAGAAAGTGAATTCAGCCCCTCCATATGCTTGTTTTATTTGGTCCAACATGAGGCCGACGATCCGAACTGCCGACAGGAACTCGTGTTTGACCAGCGGCGACATGCATCGGTTGTGATAGGCTTTGTGGCCTGCTTACATAGCTGGAAGTTGCATCTCAATATCAAAGACGGAACAGGTTGCGGTTAGGATACGGGAGCTGCTTCGCCGCGTTTCACTTTCGTGCTCGCCTTCGTTGAGCGGGGAAGTTGTTCTCGTCGCATGAACCACGACATGATCGGGACTTGAGCGGATATTTCGTAAGGATCGTCGAATCGTGAATGGGCAGGATAGGAACGTGAGGGGGGTTGGCTCGAGAGGCTGCAGAAGAAGCTCTGGTCAGCAATCTGTACGGTATGTAGAAGACTCGGCTGAGTAGGTCTGTATTCTTGGAGTCGTTGCAACGGAGCACCGACTATTGATTCGAGCTGATTGACTCGTGCTAAAACACCGGGCAGGAAGATGCTCTAAGTCTGGCAACGCGGGATCAGTAAAAATTACAAGCGTTGGCCTGGCGGGAAAGTTTTCATAATTGGCACCGTAGTTGTTGTTGTTTTTTTTTTTTTTTTGAAGACGCATGGGCAAAGACCTCCACCTGAAGCAAGTAACAAGGTCAGGCTGCAGTCATGCGTCACAATCGCATTGATTGCCAACGTCTTGGGTGAAGAGAAAAATCCGGTTGCTTTTCCGAAATTCTGCTCCGTATTCCCACCCGCCAGTCACTTTAGTCACGCGCCTCCTACAACAATAGAAGCACAACTCCAACAATAAAAGTGACCTGAATCCGGACAAACCCCCAATTTGGGCAATATGACGCGCTGCTGCTTTTGCCCGGGTCGACAGCCCTACAGGCAATAACGCGGGGATCAGCAATGGTAAGGCGGATTTCTCGCTTCTCGCGGGCTTCTGGCGAATCAAACCAGGTTGTATATGGATGCCTTCGATCCTTCAATATCAGGTCGCGTTCCCAAACCAATCGCATCCAACGCTGAGAGGGAATCTCGAAACTCCGCCCTGCAATTACATAAAAAGCTGCCTGCTATCCAGCTGGTGTCGAAGTTATGCACAGCCCGCAAAGCCTCAGGCGGGGAGCCGGCGACGATCCCTGGGCGATGATCCGGGGCACCAGGCGGAACATACAATAGCAGGTCTTCCTTGCTCAGCTCAACTACCTAACGCTGACCATGGTACCAAGGCATCGAATGCGAACCGAAACACGCCTACCATGATACAATGCCGTGGAAGGCCCTCCTCCAAACAGGCTGGCGCCGCGCCGCCCTCTTCAACACCATCGGCGTCCTAGCCTTCACGCTCTTCGCCCTCATCCTCCTCATCTGGAGCAGCTCCCGCACCGGCGGCGTCAATACGAACCTAATCTTTTTCGAGGGCGGCTGCTCGCGCAGTCAAACCATCAACTTGTGGCTGCATCTTCTGCTAAACGTCTTCTCGACCGGCGTGCTCGCCTCGTCCAACTTCTTCATGCAAGTTCTGAGCTCCCCGACGCGAAGCGAGCTCGACAAGGCGCATTGCCAGCGTCTGGCACTAAAGCTGGGCGTTTCGTCGCCAGGGAACCTGGTGCAACTGCCACTGCGCAACAAGTTGTTCTGGCTCTTGTTTCTGGTCAGCTCGTTGCCGATTCACCTGTTCTTCAACAGTGCGCTGTTTGCGACCGAGTACAAGGGCGCGGGATGGCATCTCACGATCGCGTCGGAGGGCTTCTCCTACGGTGCACAATATTTCAACCCTGGAGCGGTGCTGTGGCCTGCGGGAGCTCCTTTAACACAGTACGAGTGGGTGGGCAATGTTCAGGCGGGATATGGAACTATCGCCAATGAGTCCGAGTACTGGAATGCCTCCAGCCAGACGTCAAGGAGTATCCAGTTCGCGGCGGAGTCTTCTCGTGACTGGAAGCGCCTAGAGGTGGCCGATTGTCTCTCCGAATTCGTCTACTGTTCTCCGCATAACCAGTATCGCGACGTGGTCTGGGTCGTTCAGTCTCACAACACATCCTACATGAACAACACCTCTACCGGTTGGCACCGTGGCGACATTATCGCGCCGTGGACCCCTTGGGACGCAATATACTCGCAGTGGAACGAAACTGTCCCTGCCAAGGCAAACAATTCATTGTGGTTCGCTGCCAACTGCAGCACGACTGTCTTCTTCAATATCGAGGAGCACCAGGCACAGGGTTGCTACCAGAGTTGTAGCGGCGCAACGGGAAATGACACCCAGATGTTTGTAGCCAAGCCAGCGTCTGACATCAATTCGACGTATACGTTTGACTTTCTGCCGTACCTGGATCACTATTCCAGCGTCAGCCTCAAGGATATTCGTTGGCCGGGACTTGTAAACAAGGGCGCCGCAAACCTCGATCTTCAGTACTGCCTCGTGCAGGAAACTTCGCCGGTTTGCAAGGTTGGCCTGTCCAACAAACTGCTCCTAGTCGTGGTGATATGTACCACCATCAAAACCATCCTCTGTGTTCTCGTGCTGGTAACATTACCCCGCGAGGAACCCCTCGTCGTCCTGGGAGACGCCATCGCGTCCTTCATCCACACTCCGGATGCTACGACATCCGGACGTGGCACAATGGATCTCAGACTTGCACAACAACTCGGCCGGTCGCCAGACTACCGCGTCCTTCCGGCTGGCCCGAGGCAATGGCATGTTGAGCCTGATAGGCGATGGATCCCAAATATGGAAAAGTTCCCTTGGTATAGGGACTATCTTCTATTTATCTTGGATATTTTGTTTCTAGGGGCCTTTTTCGGGGTGGCACAGCGGACAAATCCCATTGGTAACGGGTGAGTGACACGACTATTCACTCAGGTTCCCGTCAGATATGTCTTAGAGAACTAACAACAAGCAGAGGCCAGACCCTCTCAGAGAGCGTGACGAACGGAATCCTTTCAACTGGTGGCGGCACAGCTTCAACACTCATCTCGTCCGTCATCACAGCCAATTTGCCGCAGCTTCTACTTTCCATCTCGTACTTTGCCTACAACTCCCTTTTCACTCGCCTCTGTGCCGAAAAGGAATGGACATCGTACGGGAGAGATTACCACCCGCTGCGAGTCTCCCATCCTAAGGGAAAACAGCGATCAACATACAGACTACAACTACCGTATCGATACAGCGTTCCCATAATAATCATCAGCATCATCCTGCACTGGCTGGTATCGAATGCGCTCTACGTCTTTATACTTGAGGGAGGTGAGTCGGTCGAAACCATGATCAAAAGCACCAGGCTCTGACCTATCTCTACAGGATATTATTGGGTATCATCGGACGCATTGAAATACTACGGCACACAGCCAACATCCCCAGCTGGGAGTGGACTCAGCGATGATGCTTATATCGGAATTGGATACTCTACGGTCGCGCTGCTCTCGCTACTAATAGCTGCCATTGTGCTTCCGTTAATTCCCCTCTTTCTATCACAGTCGACGATCAGGAGCCGAATGCCCATCGCTGGGAGCAACTCCTTGGTGATCTCAGCAGCCTGTCATGTCCCAGTCATCGACAGCCTGATGAACAACGAATCGCGTAGAAGCAGCTCGGAGAGCACGAAGAGCAATAGGGCACGATCAAATAGGACATCTGGTAATGGCAGAGATACACAAGGGAACACTGAGTCTAGGCACTTCGAGATGCAGTCTCTGCTTTCTCCTGCTGATCCGAGGAAACAAACGTCGGATGCTACGGAAAATTGTTCAGAAGAGAAATCATACTCCAATACGGAGAGATTTCTCATTGATGTCTCGCGGAATCCCGTTCGATGGGGTGTCGTCAGGACACCTGAGTCGTGGAACGAACAATATGCCGGTTTAGGTCATGATGTCGGGCATTTGAGTTTCGGATCGAGAAGTCATGAAGTTCAGGAACCGTCGAATGGGCGATGGTATGCATGATATAAGTCGATTGAGTTACCTACTTTGTGGATTTATTAAGGAAATGAAATAATGGTTCCTCCAAGTTATCGTGATATCCTCTTATCAGTTCCCCGGATGTAGTAGGTGCGAGGCGCAGTGGCACTTGCCCGTCCGCTTCAGGCCTGAACCGCGCTACGTAAGTCAGCGTGCCTGACTAAGAAATCGCAATTCAATTCAGTTGAACCTCATCTCACCCGTCATCCTTCATACTCCATCCTCCATCACCGCGCATGCCTTTCAATTCCCCTCAATCGCATTAGTCTCAATGCCACCATTTCTATCGCATTCATCACCACAGCCTACCGCAAGATCCGAGCCTGGCCGCCCATCATGACCGCCAGGACACGCTCCTCCTCATCCTCATCAACCTCCCACCATGAACCCTCAGAAACATCTCCCCTCCTCAGCAATGGCGCCGAAGCTCCCTCCACAGAGTCCTCGACTCTTGTCTCGCCAACATCTCCGCCTCCCAAGCCCGCTCACAAGCCGCTGCCCAAGATCCAGATGCTGCTGCTCTGCTACGCCCGCATGACGGAGCCCATCGCCGCTTTCTGCATCTTCCCCTACATCGCCGCCATGGTCGAGCGGAACGGCCATCTGCCAACTTCCGACGTCGGCTTCTACTCCGGCCTCATTGAGTCGCTCTTCAGCGCTGCGCAGATGCCCGTCCTCATCATCTGGGGCCGCCTTGCCGACCGCATCGGCCGCAAACCTGTCCTCGTGTACAGCCTCGTAGGCATGGCTGTCGGCCCTGTGCTCTTCGGCATGTCGAGCTCGCTGTCACAAATGATCATGGCGCGCTGCTTCGCCGGCGTCTTCTCCGGTTCCAGTCTGGTCATTCGGACCATGATCGCTGAGCACAGCACCCCCGAAACTCAAGCGCGCGCCTTCAGTTGGTTCGCCTTCGCGGCCAATGTAGGCCTCTTCATAGGCCCAATCCTCGGCGGTGCGCTCGCGGACCCGGCAGCTCAGTATCCCGGAGCGTTCGGTGGCATCAAATTCTTCAAGGACTATCCGTATGCTCTCCCTGGTTTTGTCACCGGTGGCATCAGCGCCTCCTCGGCACTCACAACTCTCTTCTTTCTCAAAGAGACGCTCAAGAAGCCCGAACATGCTCACTCATCCGACGGCTCCTCTCCTAACCAGGATGACACCGCACCACCGATGTCAACCTGGGAGCTGATGAAGGCGCCCGGCGTTGGAATCGTCCTCTGGGTCTACTCGCACGTCATGTTCCTCGCCTTCACCTTTACCGCCATCGTCCCCGTCGCACTCTACACCCCCATCGCCATTGGCGGCATCGGCTTTTCGTCCTTCCAGATCTCCATGTATATGGCACTGCAAGGCGTCTGCCAGGCCCTATGGCTGCTGCTCGCTTTTCCCGCGCTGCAACACCGCCTTGGCACCCGCGGCGTTATGCTGCTCTGCGGCATCGCCTACCCCTTCTTCTTCGCCGGCTACATCGGTCTCAACTTCCTACTGCGCGCCGACACTCCCCCAGCCCGTGCTAGTTTCTGGATTCTGGGCTTTATTATCGCTGTTATTGGTCCCGGCGTCAGCATGGCCTTCACCGGTGCGCAGCTTGCGCTCAACGATGTCGCTCCGGAAGCCCGCGTGCTCGGCACCCTCAACGCTCTGGCCCTGACCTTTTCCAGCGGCATCCGAACAATAGCCCCTGGGGCGGCAACGGCCGTGTACGCTATTGGCGTACATTACCAGATCTTCTGGGGACACCTGGCTTTTGTCATCCTCGTCCCGATAGCTGCCGCTTACGGTGTCGTCTGTAAGTGGCTGCCCAAGGGGAAGCCCATACCCAAGGACGACCAAGATGAAGAGTCATGAAGTATATGATCATGGAAAGGGGTCGCGGGATCGATGGGGAGCATCAGTTTGTCTGGGATACGACTCTTAGAAACATGTGCTCAAGACATTTGCGATACAGACATCCCAATAGGTGTGGAGCAACGGGAGATAGACACGAGGACAAAACAGACGGAGGTGAAAGACGAAGAAGTAACAAAAGAGGTATTACACGTCTGGGAAGGTACTCTGGTTTGGGTTTGCGGATAGGTTCAAGGGTCGAGACAGTGTTCAATGGCGCGACTTTCAGGTTATACACATCTTTCAGCAAAGGATACCATCATTCTTCAAATACACGTTCACGCAACACTTTGGCCCTATTTTGCTTGACATGAGGGCCCAGTTATCAAGCTCACGATAAGCTTCAAGTCTATACAACATGGTTCGAAAGAATAGGTTCCGTAGAAGAATTGCAATTTGTTGCTATTTGGATATACCCTTGTTATGACCAACCATCTCCCCCGACCCTCGGAGCGAGACAAACACGCTAATGCTAACCATCTGATTGATTGTTTTAATTTTCAGGACCCTGGACCGTCATCGGTCTGACCCTTCCAGCTCCATCATCCCCTCGTTCCAAGCATTTCCCAAAGCCGTACCGGATTAAACAGAAGCGAAACAGAGCAAAGTATGCCGATTTTGATACGCCGTATGCATGTTTTTGTTTTCAGTTTCCCGCCGTCGGGAAATAGGATTCGTTAAATGAGTGTCAGACTAGACGTTGTGGTCGCCGTTCCTCATCTTCTCACTCGCTTGCATCGCTGCCTTTCTATGGGCCTGCGAGCGGCGCCACTCGAACATGGTGACAGGCTTGTCCTTGATGGTCTGGCGCAGCTTCTCTTCGCTGCGCTGCATCCAGGAGCTGGCGGGAGCGGTGCTGACGGGGTACAGGGGCATATTCACGCTTCCCATGATGAAGCCGTCGGGGTCGCTCTTGTCGTAGGAAGCGATGACTTCCAGGTCGGTAGCAATCTGATCACAGTAGAGCTCCAGCGGCAAGTCGTTGACATCCTGGCCAAAGGGGTTCTCAATCTCACGGCCGATGAGGAGAAGGCCTAGGATGATATAGGCGGCCGCAACGGTAGCAGGAATGGCAATCCACTCCAGGGTCTTGACCAGCTGGAAGGGAAGCAACATAATGTAGACCCAGGTGATCTGGCTGATGGCGATGCCGTAGGCGATGGGAAGGGGTGTGTTAAGCACTCGCTCACAGCCCACCAACACGTCGTTCAGCGTGGCCAGGTTGTTGTAAGCAAGAGTCTGCGTCATAGGGATCTCGAGCTGGCCGTTGCTGACCATTCGATCTATCGTGATGGCGAGGTTGTTGAGAATCTCCAGAGGGAGATTGCCCAGAGGCCGCGAGTTCTTCTTCAGAGCCTTGCGGGGGTTGCTGGTAGCAAATGAGACCCCAAGATACTCTCCAACCTCCTTGAACATGTTCTTCTTCGGAGGCAAGGCCAGGTCCGGGTCGTGCTCGGTAGCTGCACGGGCGAAGGTGTCGAGGTGGCCCACGAGGTACTGGATATCCGCGTACGAGGTGTAGGGCTCAAAGCGCAGGGTGTGCTTGAGAGCAACAGCGAAAGCAATCAGCAGATTCATTGCGGTGAGCTTCTTGATGGTGATCTCTCGGGGATCCGGGGGAATCTCTGCTTTTCCTCTGTCGTTGGCGTGAATCCAGATCACGCGGCCAAGGTTCTGCGAAGCAAGGACCAGCGAACCCCAGTATCGTCGGCCTTCAGCGTATCTCTCGTATGCGGTCGAGCTACGAAACGAGAGACCCAGACTGACGACGAAACCGGTGATTGTCAGCAGAACCGAGTTCACGCCCAGGCTATGAACCTTCATTGAGATGACAGTAATGGCCGCGGCCCAGCCGCCGACGAAGAACAGCGGCAGGATCATCTTGGGCAGGATGCTGCCATGCATCTGCATGAACAGAGGCCATTTAGAGTGCTTGCGAATGTCTCGCGGTCCGGTGAAGTAGTCGTCGACATCGAGCGAGGTCTGTTTCCGAAACAGACTCGGGTTGACGGCCACATTGGGCGAGGGGGGAGACTTTGCATGTTCGAGGGGAGGGATTTCGAGGCTCTTAAGCCGTTTGGGATCGTCTGCTTCGTGCGCCTTGGTGTCCAAGTGCACAACATAAGTCTCGCCAGAACCGCCGTCGGCCATGGCGAAGGTAGGGAAACGGGAGAGATCCTGCCAGCAGGGAGAAGAGGAGCGTCCACAGGAGGATTGATAGGTCGGAGAACGTGAACGAAGTAATTAATACTGCCTTTCGGGATATAGGTCAGCGTCGAGTCTTAATTGAACCTCGAACAGGCGTCAAGGCGGAACAGGCGGAAGTTGTTGTAGGAGCTGGGCTCACCTTTTGAAGTGAAGTCGAGCTAGGAGGGAGAAGGACCCGATGCACTTGCAATACGGCGAAAAGGACTTTAGGGAAAGTAGTAAGAAGTGGCAGGGAGAGAGAACAAGGAGAGAATGCGGAGGGGTTAAAGAATGAGGAAACGAAACGAGATGAAAGCGACAGACGAAAAGAGCTGGAGGATTCAAAGGAGGAAGCAGTCGTCGTCTGACAGTGAAGCCAACCTAGCCGGTGGAGAGCGACTGGAACTGGCAAGCACGGGAGAGAAAAATACAGTGGGTCGGAGCTGTAGCTTCGGGGGGGCTGAGTGCCTGTAGCGCCCCACTGCACGTGCCGCGGCCAGTGAGAGCCCGCTAGGCCCTGGCGCTATAGCCCTGAAGGGGAATGGCTCAGGGCAGGGCGCCCCCTGTTTTCCAGGCTTGGCCACCTCAGGCTCCAGCGAGTGGTACCCTCCAGCGGCAGGGCCCGCGTCGGGGGACTTTAGGGGGGTTCCAGTCGGTAAACGGCTGGCCCCCAAGCTAAGGCGAGAAGCCCCAGATGCCTCCGTCAGCACTACCAGTCGTGACCTCTGCTGAGTTTTTCTTGAGGGCTTCGTTTCAGTTGAAACAGGGGCTTGCGTCTGGGCACCCCCTTCATTGCGGGTGGCCAATGGCGGAGTGCCAACGACAAAGAGCGCCTCTGGCCTGTGCTGTGCAGAAGCGGAATCGGAGGTCTGCAGACGATCACGAAGGGCGTGAAAGCCAGCAACTCCACGATCGAGGCGAAACAGCCGCCAGACCAGCCTGAAAGCCCGCCCTGATCGGCGCCAGGAGCAGGAGCCATTGGTGCGTGCCGCAGTCGATCCAGAAGATATTTTCGGCACCACATATGTAACGGAGACGCGGACGATCCATTGTCGCCATGCGCCGCGGCGGGATGAGGAATGCACGTCTCAGGGCGGCGAGACTTGAGACTTCGCCAAGGAGCCTCGCCTTCTGACGGATCGGAAACTCGTGGCAAACACTCCCTAGAAGACCCCTGTTTCTCTCCGGCCCACCCCGCGAATGACTTCTTGGTTCCTCCATTGGCTGGCAGACTCCGTGTTGAGCGGAGATGAGCCGCCGTGACGTGTCCGTCTGTCCACGTCCCCAGACAGGAGAAGCGCCGACTCTCCGCCAGGGATGCGCCAGAACAAAGGAAGGCCCGTTGTTCACGATGAGGCTTGGTCTGCCCAGCCCAGCCCCAATTGGGCTTGATTTTTCGAACGTAGGGCTCTGGTTAGCGTGTACTCGTAGAGTAAAGCTCGAGATGAACGCTTGCCGGGGACGGCAAGGTTGTTTTGCTCCGGCATCTGTGAAGGAAGGAATCGACGCTCAAATCATGAATCGTCTTACATAGGGTGGCGGAACGCTGTTGATGCCTGAAGCCTGACTGAACAACAATGCAGTCAGCAGTTCTCGACCAAAAGACCTCTGCACAGCTCGTGGCGCTCTCAGAATCGACGACTCGGCTGTGCTGGAAATACAACTCGTACCGATAAATGAGAAGCCAGGTCTGCCAAGTCGGAATGCCAGTCGGCCCCGTCCCCACCGCGGGCACATGCGTCCCCTAACAAGACCAAGCCTTGTCAGATCTCCAAATGCCTGCCATGAGTCTTCTGAAGGATTCTGTTAGTGTCGAGCCCTCAATGCCGTCTACAGGACTGATCTCGGGTAACTTTGGTGTGATCTCGTTTGCCTGAGCGTGTCGGTGCTCGCCTCGGCTCCGTCTATTCTGGTGAAATGGCACGTATGTTCCGGGTCTCGTCATGTTCCATCTGCCGAGACCCATCATCCGATGCCCTGCAGCCCGTCAGCATCGCATTGTTTAGCAGTGACTGTTGCTGATGGTGTATGGAACCAAACTTATTCGACACTGCATCCAGGACTCCTGCATGGGGTCAAGGATCCCCAAATCCCAACCAGGCATTCGTCCGCTAACCCCGGCATCGATCCCTGTCAGAGTCCGCAACAACACCATACTTGGATACCATGGCGAGATCGTAGTGCTTTGACCTTCAAAGCAGCTCTACATCTTCTTCGCCCTCTCCGGGCTGGCTGCTTAGAGATGTAGACGTTGGGCGATATCAAAACAGGTTGCTTGAGGGTGTAGAGAATCGTGTGACTTCCCAGGGCCCTTTGTTCCTGTCGTCGAGTCACTCAGCTGAACCCCTCTATTCTTTGTCGGAAGCGGCCACGGTATCGGAAGTGGTAAGGCTAGCTCTTCATTTCGTCTCGGGTTGCGGCAAAGGATGTTGAATTAGAGTGTCAGCCCTCCCCGACAGTGTCTGTCTTGAAGTTGGGACTTTGGTGTCGCACGTGATGGCAGTGTTACATCAGGAAGGAGCAGTCGCGTCCCAAATCTCGATCCTTCCAGCTTCTCTTGACCGACTAGGTGCATCATGCTGTAGGGTAAACAAATATCGTTCTTAAGTAGCAGACTTCAATTTGAGGACCTTCACGTACGCACTGCAGCATCGTTTCAGTTCTCCTTTTTTCGAGTTTATTGTATTTAGTTAATTACATGTATGGTGGTTTGTCCGTCGTTCTCCTTGGCTTGGGCTCTGTTCAAGTGAATATATAATTGATGTTTCAACATTTAACGCCTATCCGCACTTCAGCCTGAGCGTTCACTCGAGTGCACTTATATCGCTAGTCAGTTAAAACCTTTAAAGAGATGCATCTTATGCTTCTCATTCCACGTCACCCTTTTATTGTCCATCTTGCGGTTGAGTAATCCGCAATGGCCATAGTCTCCATGAGTTGTCTTGACTACATTCTATCTCGTCCCCTTGGACCTTTTTTGCTCACAAAGGAATTTGTTATGGATGTTTTTATGTTGTCAGAGTATGTTCCAGGTATTAAACGAGTCTCGTCTTTCACGATGCAGCGCGCACATAACGTCTAGAGCTGAAAGTGCACCCAAACCTAATCCGGACGTGTGGCTGAAAAGCTGCAGGTATGGCTGCCTGACTTCGCCTCATTGTTGCCCAACAGCATTTCGCGACCTTATTCTGCTCCATATCCTTGAACTTCGCTTTCCTGGTTCTTCGTTACCTGCGTCTGACTGTATATCTCGTTGACCAGGAGATATGGCATCGTCTCAACCCCCAGAAGGCTTTTATAAGCCGTTAAACGCCCAAAATTCCGAGCTTAGGGTTTTAACTTTACTACCGCAAGGCGACGATCCTAACGAAATTCGATGTCGTCTCGAGATTGAGGACATAAACACAGCTGAATACTATGCTTTGTCTTATTGCTGGGGCGATGAAACCGAAGACCACCGCTTCATCGACGTTGATGGAACACGATTGGCAATCAGACCCAACCTTTTCAACGTCCTTACGGAGCTGCAAACCCCTCGGGCACCAGCCCGTCTTTGGGTTGATGCGATTTGCATCAATCAAACAGACGATGTAGAGAAAGAAAGCCAGGTATCTCTCATGGGGCTCATCTATCGACGAGCAATCGCAGTTATTGCTTGGCTGGGTGACGAGGGAGATGATAGCGACCAAGCGATGGATTTACTGGATGAACTGCACAACATTCTCACTCTCTATAGCTCCTCCCCAGTGCAACTGCTCGGCATGCTTGAGATGCTCAAATATGAGCGGTACTTACCCGGGTGGGATGCCTTGATTTCTCTATTCTCCAGGCCCTACTGGACTCGAGTCTGGATTGTCCAAGAAGTCCTCCTCGCCCAACAAGTTGTCTTTCGGGTTGGCAACCGCGCAGTTTTTGAGCGAGTTCTGCGGTTTCTGGTGACCGAACTGTTTCCGATGTGGCATAACGAAGGTGGGATTCGGAGAGACGAGTTTTCTCGGACGATTGGGACTCTGCGGATCTCGCTTCAAAACCTCATTCCTCTTTTCCAGATGAACCCCCGTCCTCTAATAGCTCCTAGCTCCTCCCTTCCAGCTAGAGTCTCGAACCTGACGGACTGCCTGACTTTGAGTCGCATGCGAGCTGCTAAAGACCCGCGAGATTACATCTATGGCATACTCTCGTTGGCAAATGCTGAGCACATCAAGCCAAACTACAAACAATCAAATTCTGTCGAGCGTCTATTTCGCGATGTCGTCGCGCTCGACATCGAAGCACGAGGCTGTTTGGATATTCTATATGGATGCAAGCATTTCGCTGAAGAGCAGAGAGATTTGCCCACTTTCTCGGCAGCGATGAAAAGTGAAATATCCCTAAACGAGAAGCTTTCGCAAGAAGTTGATGGGAACCCAGATTTTCAAACCATGCAGCCTCATGTGGGATCCTCAAATTGGAACGAAAGATCTGCCGATTTCCTGGCACGGATGTTTGATTACCTGAAGCGAATAGCTGGAGAGTTAGGAGTTGAAGTCAGACCTGAGGCCGTCACAAGTGCCGACGGAACGGATAAGACCTCGCTCAACGTTTTATCGTCTTTACTTGAACGCGTCAAGGAATTCGCCAACGACCCGGATGAAAGTATCCAGTTCAAGGTCACGAAGTTTCAAGAGCTGCTTCGGTTGTTCTTGCAGTGCCATCGAGTCTTAATTCCCGGTCAACTCTTGAACGCAGCTCTGCCGACCTGGGCGCCGAACTGGACATTACAGGTAACCTTGCCTACGCAGAACATTGGGCTTTATGAGGAAAGTCAAAGCTCTTTTCAAGCATCTCAAAACACGAAAGCGAGAGTTCAATTCGAGGACGACAACAAAGTGATGGTTGTACAAGGACTTCTTTTTGACACTGTTGCTCATGTGCCTCCGAAACTAGGACGAGGTACCGGTTTCTATGACTGGTGGAAGGCGGCCTCGACTTATGCGAATTTTAGTGGGAATCCTTATGGACGAGTGTATGACCGTCTACACATGTTCGGGCGGCTTCTCAATCTCGAACGTGGTGTGCTTTCACCCGGGGATCTAGACGATTTTCTGGAAGACGATGCTGGAAATTCAGATGATGAGGAGGGAGAAGAGAAGAAGTCGAGCCTCATGCGGCCGGTGGTCGGGGCGGTATATTCTGAATGGTCCGAGTCTCATCGCCAATTCTTCATTACCAGATCAGGATATTATGCGGCTGGGCCGGCACATGTCAAAGAAGGTGACTTGGTCATCATTCCGTACGGAAGCAAAGTGCCTTTCCTTCTACGGCCCACGGGCGATTCCTTCTATCTCGTCGAAGAATGCTGTGAGTGATCTAATCTCAACCGGACAACTGGTCAACTGACGTAAACATCTAGATGTTCAAGGACTCATGAAAGGTGAAAACTTTGAGTGGTATGAAAATGGCGCTAAACCTATCAAAAAATTCCGTATTATCTAGGAAGTATGAAGCACCAAGATCCCTTCGTATAAAGAAAATCACCTGTGGGAGTATTCGGATTCAATATCTGGAAGAAAAGATCCTGTCAAGCTATTACATGAGCATACAAATACGATTGTCTATGAAATCCCAGATTACGGAGTTGGTACTTCTGGTTGGCATTCTACATGTCCTCGGTGCTCGTTTGAAGATTCCAGTCCTGAGAGCTTTGACAATGAGCTTGCCATTTTTCAACGCTTGAAACCCATCCAAGGAACCACGGTACCGGTGCTCTACGGTGAAGCTCAGTACGAGGGCAAACGAGCACTCGTCTTGTCAGATGTTGGCGGTGATCCGTTGTATTCGCCCAAAATCCCGGCTTTCACCAAAGACGACTTCGCAGAAAAGATTGGCGAGGCCATCAAGGCGCTTCAAAATCTGGGCGTGCAAAACCACCCGATATCCGCTTTACAGTGGCGACAGCCCGGGTGGGTTTCCCCGGACTGTCGGGCAGGGTTACCGGCGACTCGCCGACAGCTTTAGCAAGATGGTTGAACGCCGCCAACAAAACTTTTGACAGATGCATTTGAGGGAAACGCGTTATCTCGGTTCCAATAAAGCCCCTCATTGCGTGATAGCCGGTCAATTTGCGTCAACTAGTATCAGGCACCGTGGTGTGATCTACATCCATGGTGCATCCATGGTGTTGGTTCAGGTGGAGAGGAAGCATGCATGCATCCCGAGGGGAATCAACCAAGCTCGGGTATTCCCCGACAGACTCTAGGGCATTTGGCCTTTGAGACGCATCGCTTAGATATTCCAGAATGGAAAGTAATTATGGGAAATAATTTTTTTTTTTCTGCCAAAGGTGTGTTCTGGAGGAGTAGCGATGAGCCATGGGTGGGTGATGCTTACAATGAATCCTGAGTCTTTCTGGCTCACTTGTTGAGAAGCCACCGCAACTACAAACTCGACGGTTTGCTTGGCATTCAAAGCTGAAAACGAAGAACAATTGCCTCATAAACTCCGATACTCTGCATCAACCCGACTTCGAAGCTTAGTCAGATTATCATGATCGTTTCATGCGGCTGGAGCATTGATTATGTTGTGTCACAGAGGCTTCGTCAGCTGATAAGGCCTGGATCTCGGGGAGTTCATCAACTTCCTCTTCTACATCTCAACTCCACCACACAGCAACTCTGCTGACCGACAGCCCGTTCGCGACAATGGCGTCACTGGACCTCTCCCTGAGGTGATGGGCATGCCCTGCTTCATTCGCTGACGATCACTCCCTGTTCTTTGTCGGTGTGGCCTGCGACCGCAGCTCCTTGCCCAACGCGGCCTACGGTAGCATTCGTCATCCCCCATCCCTGGACCTGGGGTAATATCCCCGTGAGCCCCCCTTCCGCTCGTGAGGACGCCGAACCGGGAAAAGTCAAGGCCAGGCCCTATGCAGCTCGCCATAGCCAGACTAAACGACTCGCGACGACACCCTCTTTCACCAGGATTCTAGGGCCATGGCACGAGTGAGGAGCGACTCCGCGGCTGGACCGCTACCCCTCTTCCCGCCCGGCTCGCAGGCTCAGCAGCCGCATATAACAAGCCAAGCATCGTCCTATTCCCATTCTAACGCCGTCCTCACGAGCGTCGCCGAGACCTGGTACTCCGTCACGGACGTCCTCTTAAGCTTCAAGGCCTACCTCTTCCCCCGGAGCAGCTACACGGCCCTCGCCTCTCGGCCCCGAGGCCCGATGATCTCCAACACCTTCAACAAGACGCGCTGGCGCGACAGCACGCCGTATCTATGGTACTGTGCCTTCTTCTTTGCCTGGGGTAACATCCTATTTGGCATTGATACGGGATCTTTTGGGAGTATCCAGTCGTTGCCGTCCTTTCTCAATGACTTTGGCACCAAGCAGCCCGATGGCTCTTATGCCCTCTCTACTACGCGCAAGGCCATCATGAACTCAAGTAAGATGCTGTGTGAGGGCTCCCAATCTCGTCATGCCTAACAGTACTGTAGTTGTGTGGCCGGGGAAGTTGATTGGCGCCTTTGCCTTTGAGCCACTTGTCCAACGTGTTGGGTACAAGAACATCATGTACATCTGCTGTGTCCTCCAAGCCATTGCCATCACCAGTATGCTGAACTACCTTCTCCCAACCAATACAGATCTAATACCGCTTAGTTGAGATGACATCCAAGGAGTGGATTCAGTTCTCCTTCGGCCGCATCCTGGCCTATCTGACAACTGGCATCATAGAAAATGCTGTGCCAGCGTACCAGGCTGAGATTGCGCCACCCGCTCTTCGAGGTTTCTTCGCCGGCTCGATCATCTCACTGACCACACTCGGAAACATGTGGGGAGCTGGAATGGGCAGGGCCTTGGCTAACAACACCACTGATGGGTGGAGGATTTGCGTGGGTGTGCAATATATTCCAGCCGTCGTCATCGCGATCACCATCCCTTTCACGATAGGTAAGACCTTATTAATCTATAACGACACCTTGAAAATGACTGAGCGGAAAGCTGACCACGATAATATGTAGAATCACCCCGTTGGCTCATCACCCATGGGCGTAAGGACCAGGCTCTCCGCAACCTAAATCGGATCCGTCCCAAGCATCTTCAAGACGGTTCAACCGAGGCCGAAATCAACGCCATTGCCCTCGCTTACGAGTCCGACGATGCCCACCAGGTTGACTCGGGCTCTTGGTTTGATCTCTTCCGGGGCTCGCATCTTTCCCGCACCGTCATCGCCTCGCTGCTCTTCTTCTTCCAACAGACCTGCGGCTCGCAGTTTGTGAACTCATACTCGCCTACTTTCTTTCAGAGCATGGGTCTCGGTACCAAGTCTTTCACGTATTCGTTCCTTGCACAGGTGGTGGGCTTTGTGGCTGCGACCATGGTGCTCTTCGTTGTGGACAAGTTTGGTCGCAGACCGGTACTTATCGTGGGCATGCTGTTTGCGACGCTGTTCAACTTCCTCGTCGCGGGCTTTGGGCAGAAGAAGAACCCGACGGCGGATGAGACGAATACAGTTATTGCGTCGCTCATTCTGCTGAACATGTCGAACAAGTTCTCTGCGTCGACACTTGCATACCTCGTCACTGCGGAGATTGGAGGCGTCAAGCTACGTAAGAAGAGTAAGTAACTTCTGACCCAGTCATCTTTCGGATTCCTGACGATGTGGTAGCAATGAGTTTCGCAACAGCCATCGACGTCCTTTCAGCATTCGTCATCACCTTCACGCTGCCGTATCTTCTCGGCGACCCCGTCTACCTGAAGGCTGGCGTGGGTTGGATCATGGGCGGCAATGCGTTCCTCGCCGTCATCGTTGGAATTCTGTTTGTACCCGAGCTCACTGGCCGGTCTCTCGAAGAGGTTGATGAGCTGTTTGAAGCGAAGCTTTGGGGATGGCAGTTCAAGAACTACCATACTTCGGGTATTGGGCAGCAGATTGCCCAGGCTGAGGGACACGAGATACATAACGCCGTGGGCAAGGACGCCGATGAAGACTGAGGGAATAGGTTGATTTACCCAGTACACAGGAGCAACGCTTGATGCAAGAACTCTGGAATAGAACAAGCATGGGTACTTCTTCGTTTCCTTGAAGCCCATTTTCTGGATGAAACCAAATTTGAACTTAGAAAGTGTGGCATTCTCTGGCTCTGGGCCAAGATCCCAATATTTCTCCTAGCATGTAACTTTCTCGTAACGCTGTCGTCTCAGATTTGGTACATCCCGCCGGGCTGGAACTAGCATAGGGCTGTTGCCGCGTCTCTTTGTCCCAGTCCCATTCAAGCCTCGTTCATGATCCAGCCACGTGTGCTCAGCCACAACGTGACAGGCGGCGTAGCGCTTGTTGACCGCTAAAGCAACCCACTACAGCTTCCATTTTTAGGGGACTCGGACAGTGGAGAGCTCCAGCTCAAAGCTCCGATGCCGCGCGGAGGTCGGCCGCCCGAGATCCATCCCATTATCATCCAAGACACCACCTCAGCTCAGCACCTTGTGCTATCCGAGACACCATTGCGCAAGGCTTCTTCATCCTATAACTGAAGAGCCCGCCGATGAGTCCTGCGCCTCGAGCCTCGTGAGGTTGCGGCTTCTTCTCCTCGCTCGCCATGGCCGCCCGTCGCTCCCGTCAGCTTGTCGCTTCGTGCGTGCTGGTTGTGCTGTTCTTCTTCCTCCTGCGCGGCAGCTTTCTCCTCCCGACTTCCCACCCGAGTATCGAGCTCGAGAACGACTCCGGCGGTGACGGTGTAGACGTCAAGACACCTGCCAATGCAAAGAAGCCAACGGACCCGAAAATACCCAGCGATGATGACGGTATCGAGATGGTGGTGGCTAGTATGAAGAAGGAGAATATCACTTGGCTGAATGACTACTTGCTCGACTGGAGGAAGAACATCTACGTTGTCGACGATCCCACTGCTACTTTGACCGTGCCGGTGAACAAGGGCCGTGAAGCCATGGTCTTCCTGACGTGAGCCCTACATTCATACCCTCCAGCATCACCAGAGACTGACCTTCTCAGCTATATCATCGACCGCTACGACACCCTCCCCGCCAACGTCATCTTCCACCACGCCGAACGCTTCCAATGGCACAACGACAACCGCGACTACGACGCCCTCCCTCTCCTCCAACGCTTCCGCCTAGCCAACCTCAAGGCCGAAGGCTACGTTAACCTACGGTGCGTCTGGGTGTTGGGCTGTCCGTCGGAGATCCAGCCGGAAATCGACGCCGTACCGCCGCAGCCCAACGAGCCCGTACATGCGCGACATGTGTATAAGAAGGCCTTTGAGGAGCTGTTCCCGGGGGAGCCTGTGCCGCAGCGTGTGGGCGTTACATGCTGTTCGCAGTTTGCGGTTCGGCGCGAGGTTATACGGCAGCGGAAGAAGGAGGAGTATGTGAAGTTCCGGCGGTGGTTGGTTGAGTCGCCGCTGGGCGATGATCTCAGTGGGCGTGTGCTAGAGTATTCATGGCATAGTAAGTCGGGAGATGCTGCGTATTGAGACACAAGTCGTGCTGACATGGTATAGTCATCTTTGGGAAGAAGTCCGTCCACTGCCCCCAGGCCGGCGAATGTTACTGCCAGAACTACGGTCTCTGCGACCTAAAGTGCGAGTCCGATAAGTGCGGCGATCAATATCTACTTCCGCCGTACGCTACATTGCCCGAGGGCTGGCCTCATCGTGGCTGGAGCGGCGAGGATCGTGGGTGGTCTGGATTGCCGTGAAAGGGTAAAAGAAATGACTGAATGGCCAGGTCATTCAGGCGCAAAATTGTCAAGAGGGAGATTATAATACCATTTCCGGGAAGGGAAAGTACGATGACGGGGAAACATGGAGGATAGATCAGGAACAGGCGTTGGCATCTGGGCATTTTACTGGGTTGAAGGTACATACGAACAAGCTTGGGATGAAGAGCAATTTAGCGTCAAGACAACACGATAGCAATGATACCCAGCTTCGACTAAAATATTCTTCTGTGAAGATTGTGCTAACTAGCTATTAAAAGCTAACTCAAGGTCAGCTAATAGGTCTGAGCTGAATCTCAGAATTCCTTCCTTCAGAACTCACAAAGGTCCATTAAGCCTCCGGCCCCGCCCCCACCAATTCCTAAGCCAAAGCCTCACTCAATCCGAACCTCAACTCAAACTAAATCTCAACACCAACATCCTTTACACTACCATCCGCATTCCCGTCAACACGCATTTGCATATCCTCACCAAACGACATCCCCTCTCCCTCGGGAGCAACTCACGCGATGGATCGCTCACAACAAGCCACCACGAGCTCCAATCTCATGGGTTCGCTCTCCGCTCTCACTCGCATGCATCCCTTCTAACCTATCCAGACACCCATGACCGCCTCATCGCCGCCATCCTCACACACTACCGCGGTCTCATGATGCTCGCCACCATCCAGGCCGAAGCCGAGCGCAACAACGCCGTCCCCGAAGCCGTATCCGTCGTCGGCCTGTCAATGAAGACCGAATTCGAAGGCCTAGTCCGTTCCCCCTTCCTCCTCCTCCTCCTCCTCCTCCTCCTCTACCACTTTATCTAGAGCACCCACTAACCTACACCCGTGCAGTACACCTGCATCAAAGACCTCCTCGCGCTCTCCCGCAAGATCAAAGAGCTCTGGGTCTTCGGTCCGCTAGGTCACCACGAGCCTGACCGCGCGGCCAAGCAGGCGCTAGTTGATCAACACGCCGCCGAGGTTGCGGAGCTGTTGAATGGGATGCAGAAGCTGGGCATGAAGGAGTTGGCGGAGAAGCATGGTGGGCGGTGGGAGCCGTTGAGGGAGGGGATGGAGGGGGATGCGATTCTGAATGGGAAGGAGGATGAGGAGAAGTGAGAGGGCACTGGGTATGGCGTTTGGGTGTTGGGGTTTAGGTTTTGTGTTGCTACAAGAATTCGGCATCACGATGCTTTCTGGGTTGTTTCGGGAAAAGGAAAGGAGAGATTTTCGTAGTCAATGACCAAAGTTACAGTGGTATTTCTATAATGATAGTCTACCAAGAATGTCCCATAAACGCCATACCTTCTCGTGTCATTGTACCTTTTAAACCTCGGCCACTTTGTCACGGCTTTAACCCTCACCACCTTCAGGGTCCTCATCCTCGTCGCCCAGTTCCTTGTCAACATCCTGCTGCACCTTCTCGCTCGTGGTATTATTCGTAATCTCAGCAGCCGCCATGCCTCCTGCCGTCAACCACAGGAAATGGTTCGCCTTGAACTGATCGATCTGGTTGAAAAACATATGGAAGCTGCAAACTCCATATTAGCACACACTCATATTCGATCTCAATTCCAGAACTTACGAGTGGTCCTTCTCCTCCACGCTGAAGATACGGCTATAAATCTCCTTATCCTTGAACGCCTGGATCTGCTCTTCGAACTTATTAAAGTCCAGCGGGTTCTTCTGGAACGAGTCCCGCGCCTTGCGGTTGTAGTTATCAAACACGGGCCGCTCCAACAACAATCCCAGACCGGGGGCCTTAGGGATTGCCATCTTCTGGTTCTGGTAGCTCTCCTCGACGCGCTCGAGGGGCGTTCCGCACCGCACGATCAGACTCGCCAACCCGACCATCTTTCGGATCTGGTGCATCATGAAGCTCTGACCGTGCACCTTGAGCGAGAGCCACTCCGTGTCGCCGATGATGATGGGCTGCGGGTTAACAACGAAGGACTTGATGTGGCGCTTGGCTGAGGCGTCGAAGAAAGACTTTTGGACGGTGTAGTTGTGGAAGTTTCGGGTGCCTTGGTAGACGTCGAGGACTTCTTGGAGACGCTGGAGGCGCGTGGGAGTGATGCGGTAGCGTCGCTTCGCGGAAACATAAGCGGCTTTGATGTCGCGGAGAGCGAAGTCGACCGGGCCGAGTTCCCGGTCCTTGGGCTTGTGACTTTCCATCACGACTGCAGGTTTCGCTGCTTCTGGCTCCGCAGGCTTTTCTGCCGCCGAGTCGTTCTCTGGGGCCGCGGTCTCGTCAACCTTGGCAGGTTCTGACTTCGCTTCCTCAGTCTGATCCTCTTCTTTCTCCTCTGTTGATCCAAACTGCTCTGCAACGTGCAGTCGTTCCATCACAGCAGCCCTGATCTCGGGATCTAGTCTCGCAAGGATGGGCTTGACCTCCTTTTCTTCGACCTCAGCCCAGAAGTCCTTCACATCGGCCATTTTCGCGTTGAGATCATCCTCGACGCCGTGCTCCTTTGCGAATTCTACCAGCTTCTTGCCCAGGAACGTGTCCGGGTGCGGAGGCAGTAAGCAGTAGCTCGGCATGAGGTACTCATACCAACGCGAGTCGCATAATTGGTAGCAGCTGAAGGCGTTGTTGGTCCTCTCAATCCCCCAAACACGGATCTGCGGCGGCAGCGCAGCATTGATCTTTTCCACCACGTCCTCGTCCTCGATGATGAGCTTCAAGCTGATAACATTGCCAGCCGCATGTACACCCTTATCCGTTCGCGCACAGCGCACAAGGCTGGACTTCTTGGGGTCGTCGGCATTCGCTTTAGAGATAGCGCTGGCGGCCACGAAGGCGTTGAAGAGGTCCTTCTCGATGGTCTTCTCGTCGCCGTTGACTTGCATGCCCTTGTAGCCTGTACCCGCGTACCCGATCATGACGGCGACCTTGCGCTTGGGACGTCGCTCCTCGGCCGCAATCTCCTCCTTGGAGAATGGGTTGTTGCTGCTCTCGCCATCGGCCGACTCGCCGTTCTGGTTCAGTTTCCGGCGCTTGAACTCGCGGTATTCGTCGTTCTTCTTGCGCTTGTCGCCCTTCTGTCGACTACGCCCTAGTTAGTCCCGTTGGCAACGTTCAAAGACAATACAGAGAGCATGGACAAGACCTACGACCACTCTCCGCGTCCCTTCTCGCTCCGGCCCTTGCCTCTGGTTCGATGATCGTGTCGGGGATTCCGGCGGTTGCCATCCTGGCCAGAGCCATTCTTGGAGGGAATTGAGCCCTCGGCGGGCTTGGCTGCGGCCGCGCTGCTCGCAGAAGGAGCGTCGTCGCCTGCCGCCATTTCTGCATTTGCTGCGAAAGAATGTTGAAGCTAGACAAGTTCTACAGCTTGGCTTGAAGCTTCGACAGAGAATTTCGATGCAGTTTTCAGTGGGGCTTTCAGACGGCACCAACCTTCCATGTTAGCGCGGGGCAACAGTATCCGGCCATGAATTCAGACTACCCTGTAGAAAATATTACCACAAAGCTGACTGCACTGCAGCATGGGCAGGTCATCTTCCAGAGACAGTAATAGGTCAACACGTTCAGCAGATAATTTAAATTCATACTTTGTCACATATATACAAAATCACTGTAGAAACACTGCTTCCCCACAACCCTAGCGGCACAACCTAATACAGATCGTAGATACGTCGAGAACTTCCTCCACTTACACGCCTCCTGACCAAACGAGCAAGGAAGACGGATCAACAGTCGGTCTCAGGACTTTTATCCCGAATCCCAGTCCCAATCATCAACAAGCATAGTTGCTGATCCTGTAGCCTCCGCCTCACAGCTCGCTATACAGCGATACTGCAAACCCCATCCACAATCAAGATGTGATGTCCTTGCCAGTCGGCAATTCTCATATGAGTACGTTGAAGCACCCAGATAATTATCGGTTGCTTCCTCCGCTATGTCTGCAGCATCGCATAAAGGCCGGAATACTGAGGCTTCGTCCTCCGTGGCGGTTGTGGTCTGTATCGTTTGCTGGAAGGTCGGGCAGTCGAAAGCGACGTTGGCGTGTGTTGGGATAGACAGTGCTCGGGACACGGAAGTTGTAATTGTGTGAAGCCGATGGTTTGTCTGGTCAGAGTGCGTCTTCGTCGTTGTCGTTATCGTTATCGTCGTGAAGCTCTCTACAATTTTCCTCATGTTTCTGTCCCGTATAAGTGACCGTCCTGGCTGATCGTCATGCGAGCACTCACCCCTGGACCTCCTCATCATCGAGAGGATCGCCAGGTTTCCCGCCCTGAATCCTCCCAACTACTGCAGCAATAACAACCGCCACAATAGTCATAACAAAGACAGATGTTGCAATCCGAATGAGCACGATGCGCTTCACCTTAATTCCAGGCGTCTTTGTTGCCTTTTCCTGATATCCTGGTGGTGTAGCTTCGTCGAAGTAATCCGGTGGCTGGGTGCGCGGACTCAGCGGCGGGCTCATTTCCGAGCCCAGATCATACTGACGGCCAGTGTTTTGCAGTGCCGGGTTGGTGTCAGGATAGATGACATGGTTTTCTGGGATGTGGCTCATTGTGGATATCGAGGTAGCGCCGTGTCGAGGCGATACCTTCACATGGTGCACGGTAAGGAGATGATAAACGGCCTCAGACAACTAGAATCGACGTGGAAGAAGTTTCAAGTATTTTTGATGCAGGCAGTTTCTCGGGTTATTATTACTTTCAGTTGTTGTTGGAGCCACGCTTTGGTATGGAGGGCAGTTGCCTTGTCGCGGTCTAAGACACTCCGCAACCCGAAGAAGAGATGATCGGTGACTTCAAGACACCAAACCGAACTTCCCTTCGACTCAGATTATACTGTAAGTATGGTTTGACGTCATTTCTATGATCCTACTGCGCGGTTGGTCCATTGATTGATTCCTGGGTGGGATGATAATGTCAAGATAAATGACAAACACAAAGTTCGAAAGGTCGAAACATTGGAGGTACAAAGTTCAAATTCAAGATATTCTAATACACACTAATAATGCAATTGGACTGTATCAAATTACTTGGCCTCAGCGTTGCGCATAGGCTGCTTAACGCTGTCACCAGCGCTCACTCCGGTGTCATCAGGCAAACCCTCCTCATCACCAGGCTCCTGATAGCCCTGGGATGGTTTGGCGTGTCGAGTACGCTCGTCGATGATGTTGTCGGTGTCAATGGCTTCGTTATCGTCACGAGCTATAATTTGTTAGTCATAGCCTTCAACAATAAACTATGTTTCCTCATACCCAGCTGCTCATCGGTATCAGCGGTGTTAGGATCGATGGGATCCTCAATCTTCATATCATCAGACTGAACAGGAAGAGGCTCGTTCTTGTGGCCAGAGCGGGAGACATATGAGTTGTCCTGGAACTCGCCGCTGGGGGCATCCTGGAGATTCTCAGAAGACATCTTGAAGTATGGTTAAGGTGAGTTGAATTGCTGAATGAAGAGTAAAATTGCTGGTGTTTGATGAACAAAAAATTTTCTAGTTCGTGTATGAGTTGCTTCTCTTATAGACAATTAATCTCTAAGAGCGTTGCTGGGGTCGTTGTGGTCGCTGTCGTCAGTCTGATAATTGTCCATGACGACATTCATTTGGCGGCAACTCATGAATCATCTCACCGCACCAAGATGAGACAAAACCATCGATCCCCAGTCTAAATGCACGCTTTCAAAAGGAATTATCCGATCCATAAAGCTCCGATCGATAGCTAATAAACTTAATTGCCGATTTCTAGTAGCGAAGCTGAGGCGATCCTCGATGGCAACCTCCAGCCACTTGCATCACAAATTCACGGTGAGCGTGAATGTGCAGACCGAGGCTTATGCCCTAGCAATCAGTCAAGGCTGGTATGACATACCGGGACAAACGATCCGGAGACAAAAGCAGAACGAAAAGAGTTCGGTACATGGATGCAGTGTCTTTTGATGAACAGAGGATGCTGAAGCTGGGATCCAGAGCGTCGGGATCGAAAGCTCCGTAATAGGATCGACTAAGATACCTCACAGCTAGGTGCCGCGCGCTAAAATAATTTCAAGATCCCGCGTTCGAATGCAGTTTAGTTGAATTACTACAAGAACGTGCTCTCATGGGTAAAATGCTTGGGTTAATATGCGTGACGGCTTGATAATAATTTCTGGACTGTTGAGGCATTACCTCATGATGGCGATTGGACTAGCAGTCTACACTGAGAACTGGCTGCCCTTTAGGGCACCCTATAATATATATAATAACCAGAAATAAGAATATATATATAACTATAAATAATAAAAAAGAAGACATGATCATGGTGGGGATCGAACCCACAATCTTCTGGTTCGTAGCCAGACGCCTTGCCATTGGGCCACACGACCTAGTCGCTGATTGGTTGTACGACACACGAGCTAAAGCTGGTCAAGCAGGCCGGCAGGCATATCAATGAGAGCCCTCCCCCTCTTCCTCCCAAAAAGAAATCTCTCTGTGAAAGACTTCCCCTAGGAATATCTTGCAGCGCACACAGTGCTGTAAACCGATGGATTCTCGTATCTTCTTGGGTGGTAAAAATGACCACCGAACTTCATTTGGTACACTCGTACCCAGGTGAATTGAAATGCTCTCAAGTAAGATGACGCGGACGGTGCACTAACACCAAGAGGCTATACAGAGCGGACTCAGGGAAAACGACGGAAGATCGGAAGAGAAGTAAAGTCCACGCCTAGGGTGTATCTTCACAGGCTTTCTCGGAGTCTTATCAAGATCCTTCCTTCGATGCCGAAAGACCGCAAGTGAGACTACACAAGTCCAAGTTGATGCAATCTGACGACATAGCAGCGCATGTGCTGTGGCCTGACCGCTTCCTGAGGGTGAGGCTCGGGCAATTCGTGCACCAGGAAATGAGATGGCTTCGGCGGTATCGACGGGATGGCAATGCTCGGGTACGTGTCCAGCAGTTGTAGTCAATGACTGGTTGTCAACACCCTGGACAGGTCGATGATGCATTAAACCTTGATGTTTGCGAAAGATGAAACACCCAGATCTACCCCGTAGATGTTATCGTGCTGATGCTTTGAAATCGCAAAGAAAAGGGGGAGATATCCTGGCCGAGGTCATTGTGGCATCATAGGGTATGATGTGCTCTGGCAGCCCGATGCCATCACGGGATACGTATCGAAGGACCCCTGGTCGTCCTGAATTCCAGCCCTGCGACAGAATGTTGGTAATTTAGCGGGGAGGTCCCGCTCGGGACCATCGGCTCTTCTGCTATCAAATCAACCGGACTTGTTTAATCTCGGGATATAAGAGAAATCGATAGAGAGTATGGCGTACATACGACTCCCTATACATAGAATCGATGTCGTGATCGCTACCTAGTCCAGCGGTCGAGGCTTTCATCTCGTGACTTGCTGGGGTTGAGGAGACAGTTCGACGGCGCCGGATGTCGGAAATGGCGACTCGCCCTTGGCTGGTCTCAGGGCAGAAATGCCGACGATGGCATCATCAGGGCGATAGCAGACAATGCTTTCTGTATGCGTAGAGTCGGGAGAGCCCGACAATAGAAGCGATGTCGCGGATGACGAGCGACGGAGTACGTACCGCTGGGCTAGAACTTTCTCGATTGGGCGCAATCACGGGTGAGTAAGCAGGCAGACTATCGGAGAGAAAAGTCTGAGGCTCCTCAATTGCCATCAGAACACTACTGTAGACTATAGAGCATGACACTGACAAATTGCCCGATGGAGAAATGAGTCTATGCAGCCTATACCGAGACAAAATTGACACGTTGGGGATTAAGACTGAGGGAGGCTCTATTCTTTCGGATCGTCGCAGAGCCAGAGCCACGACATAAGCTGGCAGCTGACTGGAGGCCTGAAAAAAAGTCTCCGGCCCCGGACCAGAAGGAGCCGCCGACGACCGCGACTGCCGTGCCTTCCTCACTGCTTATTGGCATTTGCCATTGCCCCGCCCCTCCTGCCCTGCCTGTCAGGACAGAGACTATCTGGACCTTTTCGCAGCACGCCATCCGAAACCAAATAACAACATCAACCCTTCCTGGCCACCTCCATCTCCACCTCATCCATCTGCCCAGTCGTTTGACAGCACGCCTCGAATTCGCCTGGACCTGGTACCTCCCTGGGCTCGACGGGATACCTGGCCATCGCTGAGTCACCGCGCGAGATTTGCGGACGAGAGTCAGACCCTCCGGGTACCCCTCTCCCCGCCCGCCGGTACCTCGCCTGGGTCAGCTGAACGTCTACGCCCGCCGCCGACGACCCGGAGCGGCGACAAGGCGCTGTGATATCGCGAGCGAGCGAGCACGCAATCTACTAGATATACTTGTCAACTCTGTATTGTCTCCTCCCGGCCCCAACGCCCAAATCCCCTGGCCTTGGGCGACGACGGTACATGCCACCAACGCCGCCAGCGTCGCAACCTAACCCGCCAAGTACCTGACATCCTGAGGCGGACGTGCATCACAGGTGCAACCCAGCGTCAGACTCTGATTTAGCCGTCTCCGGACTGGGTCCAGTCAAGGAGAACAGCTCCTGCACCTCCCTTCAGACTCCCCGTGCCTCGACTCGACTGGCCGCAGACCCTGGCTCCTGGATCCCGTTTCCATGCTCCCCGGCCATCCTAGCAGCCGCCTCTGAGTCGCATCTCCTCCTCCAAGGCTTAGCTCTGGGCGTCGCGCTCGCAGCACGCCATCGCTCGCCATTCTGGTGGCTTCGCCTTCGAGCCTGCCCCAGGTCCTTGTCTGACTGTCCCCGGACGGGACTTACGATATCTTGCCCTCCCATCGCGCAACCCCCCTCAGATCTGGACCTGCCGCAATGGACACGGATCAACAACAAATGAACGGCCACCGGCCCTCGTCTGATGCCGCTGCATCTCCATCCTCCTCCCCAGACTCGTCCATACACCGCCATGTCAGCTCTTCGGCAGCCACTGCCTCCTCGACTGTCACCGCCGGTGCCACGGCCTTTTCTGCCTCGTCTATGAGGTCCTCACGCGAAGCGAGTCCACAGCTCCCAGCACAACCATCAAGAGACAACTGCGACAGAAACCGTCCTGACGAAGAGATCAACCCGCGCCTGGTCAAGATGCCTTCTGCGCTCGTTGGAAAGACTGTCAGCCCCTTCCTCAAGGAACATATCCCCGGCCTCTACGCCCCCATAGGCAAAGGCAAACAAGAGATCGAGAGCTCTGCCTCTCCATTCCCTACGGTCCGAAAGAGAGACCCCAACAGCAAATTTTGCTACCGCCATCGTCCCGACTCGAAGTGCCGACGAGCTGCCGATGAAACCAAGATGAGCTTCATTCAGAGTGTAAGGGATCTGCCTAGACATTTTGTTACTATATATCGGTTGAGTGTTTATCATGCTGACTCACTGTAGGAGCTCAACAGCCTATCATCGGCCGATCAAGAAGCCATCACACACGTGTGGTCGCTATTCTCCGCCGCTCCTGCGAAGCATCGCGAACTGATGCTGCAGGGCATTATCACCCAGTGCTGCTTCCCGCAACTATCGACCGTGTCGCGCGAAGTCCAAGAACAACTCAAGATCGATTTCCTCTCCGCCCTACCCGCCGAACTCTCCTACAAGATCCTCTGTTCGCTCGATACCGTGTCGCTGTGCAAGGCTGCCCAGGTGAGCCGTCGATGGCGCAGTCTCGCCGATGATGACCTCGTATGGCATCGCATGTGTGAGCAACATATCGACCGAAAGTGTACAAAGTGTGGTTGGGGCTTGCCGCTGCTAGAAAGGAAGAAGTTGATGGCCTGGAGTCGTCATCAGCAAGTCCATCGGAACCCACCCGCCCCTGTCGTCGTTGAAGTTGATGACGACGAGTCAACCGAACCATCTATCGAAACACAGAAGCGCCCGGCTGACGATGAAGAAGAACGGCCATCAAAGCGACAACGCGCGACCGGCTCATCATCTAACCCTCGCACTCAACTCGACAAAGAGCGCAAGTTTCGTCCTTGGAAGGACGTCTACCGGGATCGATTCAAGGTGGGGTATAACTGGAAGACGGGGCGGTGCACTATCAAGACGTTCAAGGGTCACGAGAATGGGGTGACTTGTTTGCAATTTGACGACAACATCCTTGCCACGGGCTCCTACGATACCACAATCAAGATTTGGGATATCGAAACGGGCCAGGAGATCCGTACTCTCCGCGGACACACCTCGGCCGTCAGGACGCTACAGTTTGACGAGTCCAAGTTGATCAGCGGCAGCTTCGACAAGACGATCAAGATCTGGAACTGGCAGACGGGAGAATGTCTCAGCACACTCCAGTGCCATACGCAGGGTGTGCTCTCGGTTCACTTTGACGGCCGAACCCTGGCGTCCGGCTCCATCGACAAGTCGGTCAAGATCTTCAACTTCGATACGATGCAGACGTTTTGTCTTCGTGGCCACAGCGACTGGGTCAACCATGTGCGCATTGACTCTGAATCGCGAGTCGTCTTCTCAGCATCAGACGATCTGTCTGTCAAGCTGTGGGATATGGACTCGAAGCAGTGCATCAAGACGTTCCTTGGTCACGTGGGGCAGGTCCAGCAGGTGCTGCTTATGCCGGCCGATTTTGAACCAGACGAAGTGCCCAGCAACGATAACACGGATTCCGTATCTGTGTCGAGCGGGCGCAGCACGACGCCTATCCCAACCGCGGAGCTGCCACTGGACGACCGCGCAGCATATGGGCCGGGCTTCGTCTCCGACCCGTCCCGGCCACTGCCCCCGCGATACATGCTCACAGGTGGGCTGGACAATACGGTTCGACTGTGGGATACGGCTACTGGGAAGTGCATCCGCAGCATGTTTGGGCACGTCGAAGGCATCTGGGGTCTTGTGGGCGACACACTGCGGGTCGTGACAGGTGCCAACGACTCCATGACCAAGATCTGGGAACCCCGGTCCGGGAAGTGTGAGCGGAGCTTCACCGGGCACGCGGGTCCCGTAACGTGTGTCGGGCTCAGCGATAGCCGCATGGCGAGCGGAAGCGAAGACGGCGAAGTGCGTCTATACAGCTTCGAGGGCGAGAGATGTGAAGAACGAGGGACTCCATCGTAAGACGGGAGTTGACTATCTGCATCCGAAACTACTGAGGATTTCCTTGGTTTCGAGGGGTGATACTACACGATTCAACGACATTTTCACCCATTTACAAACATTTTACGATTAGCGATGGAGTTATACTGCTTTGGGGGATATTCAAGGTCTTTGGGGTCTTCACTGTGCGATTGCTTGATTTTCATTTCTACTTGGGGAAGGTAATGGGAAAATGGGAACTGGTGGTTTGGGTTGGTCAACTGTGAAGACAAAAGGCATGGCGAGTTCGCCACCATTTACTGATTTATTTGGCGTTTTATCTGGATGAGATGTTTTGCTTGGGTCGAGTTCCGCGTGCAGTTGCCACGGCGCTGCAGGGGCTCGACGAGAGGCTACATAGTTCCTCGGATGGAAGGACGTGAGAATGATATGAGAAAGTAGGGTATGGAGATGTAGGTGCATGCACATAATGAAAGATTGAGATCTAATGTCGCGTGTCACTTCAAGATATGTGCTGGCGTTTTATGCAAGCAGAGCCGACGGGACGGGGGTTGCGGACGGGAGAAACCAATGCCGTCCTCGGTCCGTGATGCTGGAGCTGCCGGAAAAGAGACCCTCGCCCGGAACCCAGGCCCGGCTTATCAGATCGATCAGATTAACAGCAACAGCGCTCTTTAAAATCCGTCGATTCCCGAGGGAGCTCCGAGTCTTTTGTAAGAGATGACTCGGACTTGGACTTTGAGAGGCAAGACAAAGAGACAGACAAAGGCAGTGAGCCAGACCTCGGCAAAGTCCGGCACATGATCGGACTCCCGGACGCCAGACCCGCAAACGGTCCAGACCCGATGGCCTCCGATTGTCAGCCACGGACGGTGGCCGAGTGGACGGGGTACGTACCTTTTGCCTTTGTCCAAGCGGGGGAATTGGAGAATGAAGAGAGAGAGGCAGAGAGATCGTCCCCCCGCAAAATCACAAGCTCGGCTGGGCGTCGGTTATGGGCTGCTGGTACGTCACCGGGCTGGGGAAATCACATGGAAGAAGAGTGTAAGGCACGCGGGCAGTGGATGGTTTGAGGGAGTGAGATTGTGTCAGAGGGAGAGTGGGAATGGTCATGAGGCTGTTCATCGTCATGGCTCGGTGAGGAGGTGAAGTGAAGTAAACTGACGGAAGGCCGGCCGCATGGAGGGAGGCAGAGCCGAAACGGTCCTCCGCCTGCCCGGGAGCCTCCACCCGCGATGCAGTGCTGTATGTAGTAGAAACCTATCAAGAGCCCGTAAAGGCGCTGCTTTGTACGTCAGCGTTCGAGCCGGCGCAGGGGTCCGCTGCATGCGGCACCGGACATTGACCGTGAGGTGAGGCGTAGACACTTTATCCCTTGAAGCCTGTGACTCGGAACGTACGTGGAGTTGGGCTTCGGCACGGCGTCTTAGTCGCAAACTCCAATCCAATGCCTCGCCATGCCATGCCATGCCATGCCTAGGTAGTTCCGTCCGGCATGATGGTGGAGGCGTGTGACTCTCTCTCTCTCTCCTGCTCGACTCTTTTTCTTCCCCGTCCTCCCCCCTCCTTGCCTTTCTTCCTCCTTTCCTCCCTTTCCCATAATACATCTTGATATCCAGTCTGCTTCTCAAAGACAGTCCCCCCCGTAGACGATAAGACAGGCTCCTCCCGCTAGCTCTCTGCACCTCGGCTCCTTCGCGACAAGCTACGAAAACCAGCTGCGGCGCGCGGGTTGGATTTACCGGGGGAACGGGGACTCGGGATTTATTTGGTTCGGCGTTGAAGATCTAAAAGTTGCAGTTTACCTCGTCGTTTTGTCCTGCACGTATTCGCGATCGCTATAGTAGAGTCGGCGCAATGGCTTCCAAGAACGGCGACGGCAAGAAACAGCCGCCCTCGGCAGCCACCAACCTCATCGGTACGTGCTCCTCGTGATCCAATGCGCCAGCAGACGAGGAAGACTTGGATATTATCTATCTGCGCTGCATCTGGCAGCTTGCGCCATGTCAATTGAGCATACGCTGACTGTTCACAGCTGGTGGCGGTGCCGGCATGATGGAGGCCCTCGCGTGCCATCCCCTCGGTAAGCCAGCAACCCCCGCGAGCGACTTGACTCTATATATTAACCGCCCTCAAGACACCATCAAGGTCCGCATGCAGCTCTCGCGCCGCGCCCGCCAGCCCGGCGCCCCCAAGCGCGGCTTCATCAAGACGGGCGCCGACATCGTGCGCAAGGAGACGCCCCTGGGCCTGTACAAGGGCCTGGGCGCCGTGCTGACGGGCATCGTGCCCAAGATGGCCATCCGCTTCACCTCCTTCGAGGCCTACAAGCAATTCCTCGCCGATCCCGTGACCGGTGCCGTGTCCGGCCAGGCGACCTTCTTCGCCGGTCTCGCAGCGGGCGTGACCGAGGCTGTGGCCGTGGTGACGCCCATGGAGGTCATCAAGATCCGGCTGCAGGCGCAGCATCACAGCATGGCCGATCCGCTGGACATTCCCAAGTACCGCAACGCGGCGCACGCGCTGTACACGGTTGTGAAAGAGGAGGGCTTTGGGGCGTTGTATCGCGGGGTGTCGCTGACGGCGCTGCGCCAGGGCAGCAACCAGGCCGTCAACTTCACGGCCTACAGCTACTTCAAGGAGTGGCTGAAGGTCTGGCAGCCGCAGTACGAGAACACGCCGCTGCCCAGCTGGCAGACCACCGTCATCGGGCTTGTGTCGGGCGCAATGGGCCCCCTGAGCAACGCCCCTATCGACACCATCAAGACTCGCCTGCAGAAGACGCCCGCCGAGCCGGGCACCAGCGCCTGGACGCGCATCAGCCGCATCGCCGCCGACATGTTCAAGTCAGTGAGAGTCCTTCCTGAGACTAGTCTCCGTTGCTAATGTGTTTGATACGCTAGACAAGAGGGCTTCCACGCCTTCTACAAGGGCATCACCCCCCGCATAATGCGCGTGGCCCCCGGCCAGGCCGTCACCTTCACCGTCTACGAGTTCCTGAAGGAGAAGCTAGAAAAGAGCAAATTCTCATTGACCGGAGGCAAGTACGAAGAGTAGAAACGACGACGAACGACTTCCACATCGATCGCCTGAGACAACTCGAAAAGACATAACTTCTTGGTGGCCTGATGTTCTAATTTGTTTTGTCGTGTACAGAAGCTGCTGCGAAGGAGGCGGAAGAGTCGTTGTAAACGCGATGCCTCGAGGCGTGCTGTGAGTGGTGGGAGCGCTTGTATATGACCAGAGCGGGAGGATAGACCGGAATACCATGCATTGATCGCAATGGCTGGGCGGCGGATTGGATTCTCTTTGTGCATGCATCTTGGGTAAAAAAGAATACCAGCATTGTTAGTTTCGAACAGGGAACTTGACGTTTTCTTCTTCTTCTGCATAGGACGTTAATGTGTCGACGAGGCCTGCCTCTCTCTATCCATCTCATGTGTATCCAACCCCATCATCTATCCGCTCACCGACCAGGACGCTTCGGCCGGCTAAACCCCTGCCTCGCCGTCACCTTAGGATGCAGATCCTCCAGGACCGACTGCTCCGTGATCTCGCTCGGCTCCTCGACCTCGAAGCGCTTCTCGACGGTGAGCCCGGCCTCGCGGCTGGCGACCTCGAGCACGGCGCGCTTCATGAGCGGGTACATCATGCGGTACTTGATGGCCTTGTTGCCGGCCGTGACGGGGCAGGTGTAGAAGAAGAGCACGGGGCTGTGCTGCGTGCCGTTGTGGGTGTGCGTGAAGCGGTAGAAGGTGAATCGGGGCTCGGTGGTCGAGATGGCTTGCGAGAGCTCGGTGATGGTGCTGGGGGAGGGCGATTCGGGAACCAGCTCAACCACTTCGGTGTCAGCGTTGATCCTCTAGAGCAGAGTTAGTAGATTGTCTCTCATCAGTCCAGTCAGTCAATGTAATGCATCAACTCACCAGCATCGTCACCACTCGGCCTCCGTCTTGCCCAACCTCCTGCATCGCCGCCAGAGCATCCTCCGTGACCGGCATGTTCATGCTCTTGCTCAGATGAATCTCCCGCACGCCCGTCCCCGAGCCAGCCTCCTGCTCTGCCTTGCGCACTTCCCCCAGCGTCTGCTCCTCCTCCGTCAGCGGCGCATCCAGCTTGGAGTGCGCATCGTGCTTCTTAAAGCCCTGCTCGCTCAGCTCCTCGGCCATGGTCGCAAAGATGGTCTCGCGGAAGTGCTCGGTGCCAAGCTCCCGCACGAACGTCAGCCGCGTCGACGCGAAGAGCATCTTCTGCCGCACCGGCGCCGAGTCGGGCACGTATGTGATGGCCACGAAGCGCGGCGCCGAGTCGTAGCGGCGCAGGATGATGTAGAGCGCGGCATCGGGCTTGAGGTGCGGCTGCAGGCTGGGGAGGTTGTCGGTAAAAGACGCGGATGAGGCTGGGAGGGTCGTCACGGGGACGAGGGCCTCGCGCTCGATCTTGGTGAGGAGGCCGAAGGTGTCGGATGATGCCAGGAGGGAGTTGAACTCGGCCTGGAGCTCCTGCGAGGCTGTTCCCGTCGATGTTAGCAAGTTCCACAGCAATCACTCTACAGCATTTCCCCATCCACTCCTTACCTGAGATTCCGGACTGCATCTTGTCCCAAACCGCCTTCAAAGGAGATGATGGCGAGGGGATGGTGCTTTGAGAGGTGGAGATGGGAGCTTATGCGGTTTACATCAACTCAACTGGTTGCTACCCCGCTGCCATGGCCGTTGCTATGCTCTCACTTCTATCTACCCTACACCTGATCAGCGCTCTTTTGCTGGGTTCTTGTTTCAGCTTCTTGTCAATGGCTTTTGGCCCTTGACACTCTCTTTGAAGTCAAGGATTTAAATGATCTCAAAGACCACCATCTGGTGCAGGAATGATATCCGTCCTTGTGCAAACCATGGGCATACTTCATTTCATACAGCTGTGCCGCGGAGACTTGTAAAAATGCTAAGAACGGGCCTGTGTCATATGATTAAGCGAACGAGTTGATGATTAAGGGCATGTTTAATACTAACCAACTGAGACACGATACTAATATATTTGAAACCCAACATTGCTATCTCTAAACCGCCGTTTTTGAGAAATGCAACCTCATTTTTTAGTTACTTTTGTCACCAAAGTTCTGGATAGCGAGCGAGTTTGATGAAGTAGAAGCCGCGCCTTGTATGTATGACCACGCAGCCCCCTATCGTCTCGGATTCTAGTAGCCATAGCTGACTCTTATAGTACCGGGACTTCCACTCCATCGATTTAGAAGAGGTCGTTTAGTGAAGGATGCATCTCAAATCAACAGATCTAAAAAAAATCAACGGCGAAGCGGACACAGACAATAAGGTATAGATTTCATACACACTCCACCATCAGAGGTTTCTATCAATCATTTACATATCACACAGGAGAGCCTGGTTAATTTAAGATATTGTATGCACTTTACAACAAGATATTCCAGAGATCCGTGACTGCTTGTGTCTATCGCATTGCAGGTTTATAGTTGTTACGATATAGTAGCTCAGCGATCTATCTTTCAATTGCAGTTGATCGTTTGGTACTGCCCGTTGAGCATTAAGACCCAACAGACAATGACTATTAGCGTCGATTTAGCAGCTGAAATGTGTGAAACAGATTTGTGATTGATTGATTTCGTGTAGCTAGTCACAGTCTTTCGCCATATTTCCTTTAACCCATCGTGATTTTTTGCTGCCTTCATTGGCTCCAAAATCCTCCAAAACATTAAACGCTCAAGCTCTCGCGCCTTCAACCCCTGAAAAGCAAGTCTGTGGCAACTCGCTGCTCAGACAAGAACAATAGAGTACAGAAACATTACTGCGATAGACACAAATGTCGTTGCTCCGAATTGACCAGCCTCGGAAATGGGCACTACCTTGGGAAACATTTGAGTTGGAGTTGGATCCGCGGGCACTACCGTAAGTTGAGGTGGATCATCCTTCGATGCCATGCCTCCTGGACCAGTTCCGTTCGCGGGAGTCTGAGATACAGAAGGAGCAGGAACAAGCGTAGTTGTTTCCTGAGGGAAGAGAGTAGACACCGGAGGAACTGTGGTTGAGGATGACGTCGGGATTGCCGACACAGGTGGCTCTGGAACCGGGTCGGCAGGCGGGACACTGGCCGAGCTTTGCATTTCGGTATCGGTGGTAAAGACATTGGAAATATCAGGGCCTTCATCCGGACATGAGCCTCCACACGTAGCGCCGTTGGGGTCGCCCGGGCAGGGGAAGTTGCAAGCAGTCTCGTTCAGTGAGAGGATGGCACTTGGATCATTTCCACATCGACAGGCACTAAAGAAGCCGGTTAGTACAATGTCTTCAGGCAACGGACACGCAACTCACTCGGGAGACACAGCAGCAAACATCTGACCAGTGCAAGCCGTCTGACAAGCTTCAGGAGTAAGGCCACCGTTGGGAAAAGTGATTGGGGAGCTGAATCGAGTAGGGTCGACAGAGGCGCATCCCCAGTACGTGAACGCTGGGTTGCCATAAGAGGTCTGGGCGAGAGCTCTGGTAGCCCCGGAGAGGACGAAAAGGAGAAGGCCAAGCATGTTGATTGGGGATTGACGCTACAGGACCAAAACTTGACGGCCGGAATGTGTCATGAGAGGAGAGAAGGACTTGAGGGGAGGATGTTGGAGTGATGCGAGGAGAAAGAGAAGAAAGAAGGACAGAGAAACGAAGATGAGACATGTAGCCAGTTCTTGAAGAAGGAGGAGGGAACCTTCCTTCCCTTTTGAACGCAGGCAGTCATCGTGACGGGCTGCACTTTCCCCAAACTCGATGGATGACGAAAGGAGATACAAGCTGATCAATGGAAACCTGAGAGCCTCGAATCTGAAGGCGAAATAAAGACTGCAAGAGGGATTTCGGGAATTGAAAATATGCTGGCATTAAAGGGTGATCTAGGTCCTTGGTGATCGAGAGGCCTGGGCGAATTATTTCGAGCCGATGTACACCAATTCTTGGACTGCCGGGGGGTCATGTTCGTAGAAGCCAGTGTTTATGGCTTGGGCACTCCCAAAACTTGGGAGTCTACGAAATTTAGTTTTGTTCTGGGAAAAAAACGACAGTACCTTATTGTTTGCAGTGTGTTTAACAGAAGCATGATGGGGACTTCTCGGTGAGCATCATTGTAGGGACTTCGCCGAGTGGACCCTCGATCACTTCTCGGTGAGATCGGTCAAGGTCTCCACGCCGTAATTTATGCCTCAGGCAGAACCCCTTAGCGAACCCTGATCCACCCACAATTCGAGAGGGTTTGAAAACCCCAATTTAGCGGCCCTCTGCCAAACGCCCAAAACTTTCTGCGCCGAAACTCCATCACGACTTCAGATTACCGCATCCAACCACCGTCGGCAAATCCAGTCAAGATGAGCGCCCAGGCCCTGAACAAGATCGCCCCCAACAGCCCTTCGCGGCCCAACCCCTCCGAGCTCGAGCAGAGCATCGCTCAGGCTCTCTACGATCTCGAGACCGGCACCGCCGACCTGAAGGTTGCCCTGCGACCTCTCCAGTTCGTCTCGGCCCGCGAGGTGAGAACACCGTGAACAATCCGAACCTAGGACCACCAGAATCCTGTTCCCAAAGCTATTGCGATGGCCATCGCTCCCGCGCCCCCCGACGTGCAGGTCGAGATTCGCGAGAATCAGAACAATTGCGCTTCCGTGTCGCCGGGGCGGGCGTGCGTGCCAGCCGGAATATGTTGACTCTTGAGGAACAGGACGGGAAGCGGTCCAAGGCTTTGTCCTGGAGCTCGCATGCTGACTTTGGGTCTTGATTAGATCGAAGTTGGCCACGGCAAGAAGGCTATTGTCATCTTTGTCCCCGTCCCTTCCCTGCAGGGCTTCCACCGTGTGCAGCAGCGGTAAGCATCTTTCTCTCACCAACAAGAACGACCCCAATCTGACTCGATACAGCCTCACCCGTGAGCTCGAGAAGAAGTTCTCCGACCGCCACGTCCTGATCCTTGCCTCGCGCCGCATCCTGCCCCGCCCCAAGCGATCTGCCCGCTCGCGCAACACCCAGAAGCAGAAGCGACCCCGTTCGCGAACCCTGACTGCTGTCCACGACGCCATCCTTGACGACCTCTGCTACCCCGTCGAGATTGTCGGTAAGCGCATCCGCACCAAGGAGGACGGCAGCAAGACCCTCAAGGTCATCCTTGACGAGAAGGAGCGTGGTGGTGTTGACTACCGCCTGGACACCTACTCCGAGGTCTACCGACGTCTCACTGGCCGCAACGTCCACTTCGAGTTCCCCCAGAGCGGTGCCTCTGACTACTAGATTGGGAATTCTTTGTCATGACAATTTTTTGGGCTGGGAGTGCGATTTGCATCGTTGGTTGGTCAAAAAAGGGCTTGGCGTCTTTGTGTCTGTAGCTTGATAATGGTACAAGCTGCTTCATGATCTTGACAAAACAACTGAAAACACTTCCTCGTCCATTGGGGTATCTAAATCCTTGTGCGTGACTATTCGTGACTTATACGACCAACTCCCAGTACACACCAGTATGCCAGTTCTCGCTTCTCCCTGACGTCCTTGTCCTTGCCCGGTGCTGTCCCCACGTCTTGCTGGGAGTCTGCCTCCCATTCCATGTGCACGAACATGGGAATTTCCAGTATATCTTCGTCCTCCTTCAGGGGACTCCTGTCCGGCTGCTCTCCGTCCTTTGTCTTGATAAGATTCTCGGGCCTCAGTGACGGAGGCACCACTTCCAGGACGATGCTGACCCAATTGCGGCCTCTCTCCCAAATTTTGCCCGCCTCAACCTGGCCGTTGCTCTCCTCACCGCGCCGTCTCTTATCCCGGTCATCGTCTTTCAAGGCATCGTCCCACATGTCCGTGTTGGCATCGACCTCGAACTGAGGACAGAGCACGGTAACTTTGCTTTGGAAACGACCAGGGGTGGTGTTAGGCGTGGCTAGCGTGACCTTGATGCTGTCGAACAGAGGGTTCTTGAAGGTAACGACATATTGGCAAGGTCGCAACGGCTTAAGCGGCGGCTCCTCCTGGAAGTGTGGGCGTGATGTAGCAGGCACACCGGGAACCGTCGAGTGTAGAGGGCGGATGGTGATGGAGGGAATGTACATCTTGGCGACGAGGCGGATCTTGAACCGTGTAGATGTCACCTTGTTCTCCGGCTTTGAGATGATATGGCGGCAGACCGAACATCGCTTCGATCGCTTAGTCCGCAGGAGATGCGGCATAGGGCGTAGGTCGTCATGGAAATGGGCGCCCTCGGAGTGGCACTGACTCTGCTGCTCCTTGGACACCGTCTCCTGCCACCCCCGTTGATGCAGCCTCTTAATAGCCGCAGACTCGTCCAGCTGCGCAAGCTTGACACCTTCTTCGGGAACCAGGGCCTCCCTCATTACGTCTGATGGACCGCGCTTGTTCCGTTGGTGTCCGTGGCCCGTGTACAGCGACATTATACGCGACAGCGCGGCCGGGGACGAGAAGCCCATGTTATCCTGAAGCAGAGGCATGCCCGTCAGCGAGGCATTCGCATCTGCCAGCTGTGTCTGATAGAATGACTTGAGGCTGGCGAATTGGAGATCGGGATCCAGCTGCTCGTCTGGCAGTGGAGGTTCCTCGGGGTTCTCCTTTCGGCGCTCCTTTAAGTCCTTCACCGTCAACCGTGGAACTCCGCCATTCTTGATCTTAGCAAGCTGCGAGTAGATACCGCTCGGTTTATCAAACTCGATGCCGATTTCGGTCGATGCCCAGTTGCAGTATTGGCAGAACAATGCGTATCGTGCCCCTTGAGAGGATCCTGTCTCGGCGCCGAGGAGGTTAGGGTCGGCGGCTGTCTGCGTTGCCATGGCCTGTATGGGTCCGGTACATATGGGACATTGGAAACAACTGCGAGTACACCTGCTATGAGTTAGCAGAAAGCTCTGGCTAAGAGGGTTCTTTGTTTTAGCTACCTGTTACCCTCGCTCCTCAGATTGCTACTAGGGACCTCGAAGAGGCAGTTGGGGCAGTAATAAGTCACAATCTCCTCGTTGACGCATCGTGGACATCGTATTTGCTGGCAGTCTTCGCAAAAGAGCAAGTACTCAAGAGGATACAAGCTGTAGTTGGAACGAGGGGCACGGGGGTCGAAGGTCCGGTCTCCGGCATCGTCGGCGGTATTTGCCAGCGCATCGTCGCCTTGGTCGTGGTTAAGGCTGTCAGAGCAAGGGCACTGGATGTACGTGTATGGGATCGCGGGTGCCATCGCGTCATCAAGGCCGAGACGTGGTGGTTGAAGAATGGAGAGCGAACGCAGTCGCGTTGCTCGGAATCCTTATGGGAATTCGAGACAAAGAAACCAGGTGAAGCTCGGTGGGGTCAAGGTGAGCCTCGGTGAACTGGAGCTCTCTTGATGACTCAGCGAGAAAGCTCGGTCTGGAATCGCAGGGTCCATGTTCATGCCTTCCACAAACTGCACCATGTCAATTCCCTTTTGTTCTCTTCGTAGCTAGTAATCGATTTCTTGAAAGACATCATGTTCAAAGAAGGTTCAGCTGCTCCATCTCGCAACTTTGGTCCAAATCAGGATGTTCCGAAACACCCCTTATTATAACGTCATTCCGCAGAGTCAAGGCGCATACCCAGACTTGGCTTGCGGCTCAATGTTTCATGGCGCTTTATGTGGTCGTTCTACGGATGACCCTGAATGCGCATGACTGGCCTCTGTCGAGGCGCGACTTGAATGCTGATTCAGTACGTGATGTAGTGGAGAAATCGACGAATCGCCGGGCAGCGGGAGATGCATTCGGGGTGAGACAATGTCTCGCGGAAAAGGCGTCGTGGTCCTCTCAACGACATTGATAGGATTCCCGAGGATGGGAATGATCGAGAACTCCCGCAGCAACCCCGAAGAAGCATATCTAAGCGGGCCGCTCCCAGACAACTGATCCGGAACGGGCTGTCCTGGTTACGGGATCGACGACGACGGCATACCGAGCACGCGCAAGGACACGGCCAGACTCGACATTTCCATGTCTTTCATCGCGATGGCCAGTTTCTTGCACGATGCGGGAGGGAAGCGAGGATCTTCACGAGTGGCATCTGCACGACATGGTGTCTCGTGCGGGGAATACCCTCCGGGATGTTTAATTCCCGAAAGATTAAAGCACGCTGGAGGAAATTGCATCCTGGAGTCAGGCTCATTAGAATTGCGGTGTCATAGTGGTGAAGGGAAAGGGACGATCAATAGTGATTCCTTGGCGTGAAACTGGCGCGCCAAAGCTAGCTGAACAGGTTTGCGGCCAAGTTTCGTCCGCCGAGCTGAGTTTCCGTGCTAATAACTCTCTAGAAGGAGCCTCGAATTTAAGCCTGGACCACCTTGACCACTTAGACGGCGGCCACGACCATCGTGTTCAGCCAATGTATCAGCCTCACGGAAAGACATTGGGTGCCGGGGGTTTCTCATTCAGGCGGATGAACCACCCAGATATTTGATAACTCGGGTCTGGTGGACCAGCCGCCGCGCTTGACCCCGCCGGGCTTCCCTCGAGGGACGAGAACAGAGGCAGAAAGCAAGAGGTTGGCTAGAAGTTGGTTCTGTAATATGGATCTGCCCAGGATCCCGGGATGGGGGCTGGTTTGAAGAGGAGACCCGTGGAGCTTCAGCGACCCTCTAGCCTCTGATGCTGCCTCCGACATCTGAGATCTCATGGCACGTACGTCACAATGCGTGCTGGAATAGCCGTCGGACGCTGATAAGATGGCTGTCCAGGAAATTGGCCGTCCATGGTGGTGAGGGGAGGCGGCGTGCAAAGCAGGATTGTGCCACTGTCGGGCTTGGCCACCAACTGGGACGTTGACGTTGCAATGGCTTTCTCCATGCTGCATGCTGTAATAGTCACTGCCGGCGCATGTCCCGCATGAGCTGATACAGCCCCTCAACCAACCGCAGACGCGTCAACCGTCAACACAGCTGCATAGATTCTCGCTGCGATGCCCAGATCGGATCGGAGGCTTGCAGTGGCCGTCCGCGCGCAGCCAGGGATGGAGGGACCCCCGGAGATCGTTACCTGATCTTCGTATGTTTCGGGCCTCACGGCAGCGAATTGGACGGACAACGTCGGGAGTGCCGCGCTGCGTCCGTCTATACGACTGCGTGCGTCAAGCGAGTCAGCTCTCGTGAGCACCAAGATGCACGAGAGACGCCTCCTTGCCAGCTCACGACGACGTCTCGCCGGTCTGAGTAGAGCTTGAACAAAGGCGGGCGATTGGATGGCCAGCCGTCTTGTCTTGCTGCACTGGAGAGGCGGTCGGCCAAGCAGACCGGGATGCTGATTGCAGGGGTCTTGACTTGAGACGCTAAGACCTGTCTCAGTGTCTCTATGTGGGCGTCACTTCAAGGCAAATTCCGACCTGCTAGCCTGAATCCAGAGCCGGGCTGGCCTTGTTTTGCGCGCTGGCTTGCTCATAAGGGTTGAGAGGGCCCCTCTGGCGGATGAGCTTCTTCACCTCTTGTCGGACTGTTCGTCTTCGTCGGGGTGATATGGCTCATGGGCAGGTCGTGTCCAAGATGATGTTACGCTGCGCCTACACACACTAACGAACCCGGCAGCTGCGGACCAATCAAGACGTGCTCACCGTCGGTAGCTCCAGGTCTATTGGAAGGCGATCACGGCCACCAGATTGCGAGCGAACGGACAGGGCTCCAGCCGTCACAGCCGCCCATACAAAGGCGTTCCGGCTTGCTGCATCCTGGACTGCACTGTGCAGACGGGAGGCGGCAGCCCTGGGAGCAGGCCACTTCTCCCAGTTCTCCCACCTCTATCCGGGTGCTTCGTGCCCTGGGAGAACAACTGGTTGACTCTCACTTGCGACCCGGAGTCTAAGTCGCATCTTCGCACTTCTGGAGAGTGCGAGGAAGCTCACACAAGTCCCAATGGCTGGCTCAGCAAGGGCCCGGCGATTTGGTGACTTCATCGATGGCCGGGTCCCTCAACCGCAGCCCGTGAAACGCTGGGATGGCGCCGCGAGAAGCTGTGCCGACTGGGACAACCTCCGACGAGTGAGTTGACATCCCCAGCAATGCATAGCATAATGCTGACCACGATCAGGATCCCGAGCTCTGGTTTCGCCAAGGCAACTGCCTCGTCCATCTCTATGCCCGAGGCCAGTCAAGACGCGGGCCCTCCTTCAGACTGCCCTTCTCGAAGCTCCTGGAGGCGAAGTGCTACCCATTGATCGCACGCACGATTGCATGGGAGGGCATCGAGATCCCGAATCACCGCGAGCTCACCCGCTGGAGCCGAAAGAACCCCTCGCGCCGGGTCGACTTATACATCCCACCGCCTACCACGGTCGACAAGACGCAAGCCTTCCACTACCATGTGGCGACACGCAACTTCTTCGCATGGGTCTTCCGAAGGTCACTGGTCGGTGTCACGCTGAGCGATGCCCTTGTTGGGCTGCTGCACAGCATGCATCAGTTTCGAGAGGGAGCCGACGACAATGTGCGAGACATGATGGACTTTTTGGACGAGGAGGGCTACCTGGACATGGCAAACCAGCCCAATCATGCATTGGCGATGCTGAACCTCGCCGAGGCGTTCCACATGAAGAAGCTATATACGAGGGCGTTCGCTCATGCTGTAGGAATGAGTGACTGCCTGTTCAGCAGCACTGAGTACCAGGTGAGGCAGACTCATAACTAGCGAAGATATGTGCTAAATTCATAGACTACGAGTGTCGACTCGCGCAAGCTCATCCGCAGAGGCCGCTTTGAGATGGACCGACGCCTAGCTCGATCGTCAACCATGCTGAAGACCTTCCTAGATGATGAACTCTCGGAGGCTCATTTGGCGATCCCCTCAGGCGCCCGCGCCCATCTCGAGCGCTTCCGGAGCTTTCTTCTCTCCTTCTACACCACCAAGCTGGGCTACTACCCGCCCCGGACTGTCGACTCTGGCTGCGATATCTTTGACGCGGCTGTCTATCGCACCATGCGGGAAGACTTTGAGGCGCTGTATGACCTGCTCGTGGATGACGAGTACACCGTCTCGCGATCTATGCCCTCGATGGCGCACGGCGGCATCTGCACCATTCAGCTGGTGCACTCGTTCGACATGCGCCACGAGTTCATCCCGCTGGAGCACCCGCTGCCACTGCTCCCCGAGGCCGCGGACATCTTCTCGCGACGATTGCCGTGGCTGCCCCGACGCGAGAAGTTGCGATTGGACCGCCGAACCACTGTCCATGCTGCGCTCACCAAGGCGTCGAACCCCTCGAAGCCCGGCGTGGCACAGAATGATCTGGTGCGGGCGTACCGACGCTTCGAAGAGGACTCGGTTGTTTCACCGAACAGGGCAGACAAGCAGGAGAAGGTGTCACTGGTAGATGCGCGAAAGGTGCGCTGGATCTTGGTGTACGCCGTATACCAAGTGCTCCGGGATGCTACAACAGTCCCTGTGGAGGTCGAGGAGGACCTGGAAGAGGCGAACTACAACCTGTCGATCTCGACGCTCGATATCCCGCCCTGGGATAAGCCTCGCGACATGGAGAAGCTCCTCAGGCGTCAAACGCAGTTTGTGGCGGAGATCCAGACGCCGCCCGCCCAGCAAGACATTGAGATGCACGATGATACGGTCAGGATTGAGATTAAGCCTGACATCGATTACTTTGCCCTCACACACAAGGAGTCTACCAAGGAAGCAAAGGACCCCAACAAATTGGATCCCGCAAGCAAGCCGTTACCGCCCTCTAGATCGAGCTCACTGAAGCGAGCTCTTAGTCGTTCATCGACTATTCGACGCTCAATGCGTCTATTCAAAGTGTCCTCAAACACACCGCCCTTGCCACCCTCGCCATCCCGCCAAGCATACCACGAAATTGTTGTCCATGGATACGGAAACGGCATAAACAACGTCAAGGCCGAACCCACACAGCAGCCTCAGCCTGAACCCGAAGTCGAATTCTCTTCATGGGGAGGCTGGGAGGTTCCGGCCGCCGGTGATGCCTCGACCCCCGAGAGCATGGACAGCGCGCAGGACACGATTGACTCACCCATTGAAGCGCCATCCCCAACGACGTGCTTCCCCGAGCCGAGCCATTTGATTATGATGGACGTGCACCAACAAAAGCCACCACGCCAACGACGCCGCGATGTCGTCTCAATGGTTGCGCGCTCCATGTCCGGCCGACGTGTCTCTAAGCGGCGGTCCATCTTCTCCGATCGGTCCGACGACAGCGACGAGGATTTCGCCGCTCCGCCACGTCGGCGCAGCACATTTGGAATCGAGGGAGTCAGCGGCGGGGGCTTGACCCGATCGTTCACGCGGCACAGCATGCTCATCCCGGACCTGAGGCGCCGAAGTATCCTGCCTGAGAGTCGGATCCGAGAACAGGACGATGACGAGGAGATGCAAGAACCGTATGTTGTGGGCGACGATGCGGATTGGACAGCCATGCAGGCGTTTATGGAGGTCGATCCAGCGGCGGGAGTACGGATGGTGGACGACGACGATGTCATGCCTGCGTGGGAGCAGTACGCAGACCTGGGCGGCTTGACAGAGATGAGATGAGATGAGATTGACACTCAGGGGGAGGACGACGAGAAGCACCAGCACTCATTTCTCACGACGGCATTTCCTTTTTATTTTCTGCTCATTGCTTGTTTGTTACTGGATGCATACCATGGCATTGCTTCGTCAGATACCCCTTTTTTCAAGCTGTTGCGCGTCGATATGTCAAGACGACGACAGCTGTTTTCTATGTTAGAGATTCATTCGTTCGAGCGAACGGTGTTGAGGCATTCTCACTCCTGCATGATTTTCATTAGACAAAATTGATGACATTGCTACAGAGCTTTTTAAGGGAATTGGCATGGGTGGTATCGTTGTTAAGAACATGGAACCTCATTGAGGTATGACTAGGTAGACATTAAATATGACCAATGAAACAACATTTCTTCCAAAAGTGCAGCCCCTGATACCGCAAACGCTTCATGTCTAGTTTCATTCACTCTTACTGTGTGCCGATCCACCAAGCTGGTCGACGAGCTCTCCGCCCATTTCCCAGATCATGTAAGTCGGGAAGACGAGCCAGGCACCACTAGCCGAATAGTTAACCAAATGCTCTGTTAGAGTATAGAAGAAGAGGAGTTCTTACTTGGGAACGATCCATAGCACGAAGAGATCCCTGGCCGTGTTGTGACCAATGTTGTCGAACCCGCCATAGTACTCACACATCCCTGAAGCAAATATTAGCAAACGAAGCACAATCTCCAGACTTCTCAACTCACAGTACAACACCGTCTTGCTCAGCGTCATAACCGCGGCACTGAACCCAATCAACACCGCCCTCGCCGCCGTCCTGCCCACCACTCTCCCACTCTCGCCCTTCCCGCGCCACCACATGGCCAAATACACCACATACATAGCCGTCTCCACGACATTCAGCAACCCCTGCGCGCCCGTAAACCCATTGTGCGCATCCCAGGCCTTGAAGCCGTACACGTGGTCGACCTCGCCGTACAGCGCGTAGGGCGCCCAGATCGGATAGTGCAGCGCGCCGCCGGGCATGGTGTGCGGGCGGAGCAGCACGTAGCCGCAGTCCCAGAGGACGAGGGGTAGGGAGATGGATAGCCAGAGGAGGGTGGTTTTGGAGGGCGCGTGGGTGTAGGAGGAGGGGGGTTGGAGGGCCATTGTTGCGGTGGTTGAGCGGGTGGTGACCATTGTGAGGGATTGAGGTTGGCGATGGGGGATGTTTAAGTATCGTGAGGTTGGGTGAAGTAGGGTTAAGGATGGGGAGAGGGGAATGGGGGAGTGGCTGGATTATCTAATTGGGAGATCACGAGACGCAAAAGCGCTCTCGTAGGTAAGGAAGGTACGCGGGATGGCGCGTCGCAATTCTTCACCTCGAGCCCGCGTAAAGAAGAGGACAATCTTTCCGATCCGAACACGATCACGCTTCAACACCACCTTTTGCGCCAATGCGACCCTCGCCAGGGGCATCTCCCCCGCTGTGCCACGCCCTAGCGGCGGCCGCCCCAGCGTTCAGCGGCTTCTACTTGTAGTTGACAGGCTCCGGATGGCGGCTGATCCGGTCCAAGTGCGGGGGGAGGATGCGCGGGAGCGGCGGGTTTAATGCCCGATTGTACGCCGGGCTGTACATACGCCAGTCGATACGCTGTGATGAGATGATGCTGTTGGGTTGAGATGACACCGAGACGGATGGAATCATGTGAATCACCAAATGGACGACTTCACGAGGATTGCCATGACAGTTCTCTTTCAGCTTAATGGGGAGACAGCGCGTCTGTTATCTACCTATCCCGAGAACGTCTCCCCGCCGTTCTCCAGATACATCTCCTCCTCCCGCGTCGGCTCCCGCCCCAGCACCTTATTCCGATGCGGATACCGTCCAAACCGCTCAATAATCTCCTGATGCTTCCTCTCAAAGTCCGTCGACGCCCTCACATACTTCCTCGCCGCCTCCACATCCCGCCTCACCACTTCGGCCGCACTCGCATCCCCCTTCCCCTCCGCCAGCGCCTCCACATCCGCCTCAATACGCTGATACTCCTCGACCGCGCGCTCATGGAACACCGCGTCCTCGCTGTGCATCAGCGGCAGCGCGAACCAGCTGCGATACGCGAAGCGCCAGCGCACGGCGGGCGTGCTTTCCGGGACGCCTTGTTGGAGAGCTGTCATGGCGATTTGCAGCGCCATCGGGTCGAAGACAGTGAAGACGAGGGAGGCTTGGGAGCCGCGGTAGACGTTGCGTGGCATTTGGTCGAGGAGCAGGATCAGGCTGAGCCAGTCGAGGGCAGAGCGCGGGGATGCGACGGTGAGGATGTCGTGGGCGGTGGTGGCGCCGGATGCGCGGATGGCTTCAAGTGCTGGCGCGAAGCGTTTGCTGGCGAGGCTGTGAGTAGGTGTTATAGCAAAGCTGACAGAGGAGGCACCTACACGCAGAGGTCGTCCATCTCCTTGCCGCCCATGAACCAGCGCTTGCTGTGCTCCATCTTGGGCACGACAAAGTCATCCTGCTCGGTGAGGTGCTCGAACCAGAACTCGCGGACTTCCTTCAGTAGCGCAGGCGTTAGGTGCGGCTCTAGCAGGGCGAGCTGCTTCGTCGGACGGCTGGACTGCATCTTGGGTGTGGTAGCGGCAGAGGGAGCAGTGCTGTACGGTGAGTAGATGGGTGTCCTTGCGATGAGAGGCCCGGAGCGTGTTAGGAGCGGAACGGTAAGGCGTAGATCTGATTCGATGTTCAACAGGGGCGCCCAGACAAGGAGGAGTAGTAGGAGGAGAACGAACATGACGGTTTGGGACGGATGCTCGAGAGCGCTCGCACTGACGGTAATGACGGCCTCATGGACGGCAGCGGTGCAATTGAGTCTGTAGACAGCTGTCCGGACTGACTCGAATTGCAGTCGCGGGCGAGGCTGATGATGTCGACGACGGGAGATTTAAAGATCGACGTCACCGGCCGGCCGTCGCGATTCGGCCATTGCCAAGGCTCCGATCATCTCCACAGTCTAGGTCTAAGCTGGCGATGGTCCGAAGTGGCTTACAAAGGTGAGATCTCGAGTCAACAAGTCAAGACGTGCATCGTATATGATTTGCATATGAGCATGTATTGTGCATTGAGAGTTGAAATTGGTGGAGTCAAAAGCACATGAGTTGGAGTTGCACGGGCACAGGCTCCAAGTGCCTTGTAAGTGGTACACCAAGAAGGAAATGCCGTGATATTCATTAAAAGTCGTCCCAAATTGACTGGCCGCACCTATACAGTCTGGTATATCCCCTCGCCAGAAATCAACAAGAATGAAATCCCGCAGCCTCTTCACTCAAAAAACCAATCAACCCTGCTCAGACTCCGTTCTAATGAATCCTCGCTGACCCAGTTGTCGGGGTTCGACCCAAACCGGTCCGCAATGTTCTTCAAGCATTTCCACGGCAACCTAACCCCCCTCAGCCGCCTCTCCGGACTCCTCGCATTAAATCGACCATACGACCTCTCGATCTGCTCGCTGTTGAGAATCCGCGCCTCCTTCAGCGCCTCCGTCACAGGCGCAGAGCAGATGCGCTGGTTGTCCCAGAAGACGTACCCGCGATCGCGCATCCCCGAGTTCATCTGGCCGCGCCCTAAAATGCAGAGGTACAAATCGCGGATCGAGCGCCGCAGTAGCTTGTACCCGAGATTAGGACCTAGCTCGCTGCGATGGGGAGCGGTCTTGTGCTTCGCGAGGGATGCGTTGCCCTGGGGGTCGATTTCACACCAGTCGAGCGCCTCGGGGAGGAAGTCGCGCCAGATGGGCGTGTTGTTGCGGATGGCATTGCGGCGGTGGGCTGAGTCGCCGAACATGAGGCCGTGGATGAAGCCGATGCCCAGGGAAGACATGTATGAGAGGAAGTTGGCGGAGCGGATGCGGCCGCTGATGGAGTAGATGGTGAGGCTGGACATGGTGACGCACTCAAAGGGCACCATCGCCTCGGGGATGGGCGGCGGTACAGTGTCGGATCTGGCCCGGTGCTGGACATCATAGATCTCCCTTTCCACGTCCTGAAACTCCCGTGAGAACGTATAATCTAGCGGCTTCCTCTCACGCCGAGAATGATATTCGACCACATAAGGAGGGATCTCAGCTTCGGGGATGCTCATGACGGCGTTGACGAGATCATCCTCAAGCTCGTCCATGTACTCCCCGATCAGCGTGGTGTAATACTGGTGCACGCAGCATACGGACTCGGCATCGTACGGCGGCATCCTGAAGACAAACCATTCCCACTGGACCTGGGATGAAAAGACGTTGCCCCCCCAGCAGTCATACTCGATTTTGAAGAGCCGGCAGTAGACCTCGTACTGGTAAAAGGTCCGGAACAGCCTCATGCGCTCAATGGAGGAGAGCGGGCGGCGCTGGTCCTCGGGCAGTTCGAGGGCATTGAAGCACCGTAAGACATAGTCGCTGATCAAGATCTCAGTCTTGCGGTGCAGAGTTGTCATCTCAGCCACCTTGTCGGCGTCGATCTTCGTGGAGAAGCTTCCGCCCCAGTAGTTCTCAACAAAGGCCCTCGACTTCTTCACCAGCATCTTCTCGTTGTATGGAACGATGTCCCTCCAAGTCGGCACGTTGACGACAGCCAGGGCCTGGTGCAGCACGAAAGGTCCCAGGCCGTTCTTCAGCACGGCGCAGGAAATGTACGCGCGACGCTGCTGGAAGACATGCCAGGCGTCGGGGACGCTGGAGAGGACGGTCCAGAGGTCCTTCAGCTCGTCAATCGAGGCTAGGATATGGATGAGGAGCTCGGGGGCCAGATTTTGGAGCATGATGGAATTGGGTTACTGGCAGGGCTCGATTGCTTGACTTGGAAGAAAGAAAGCTGGGTTGGAGGACGCTGTGGCTGGGCAGGTTGGGGAAGGGATATCGGTTATTAAGCGCCCGTAGCAGCAGACAAGCGAGCGAGCGAACAGAGAGACGAGACCAGGCGCTTGAGGCGGCAACCAGCTTACGGCCTGGCTTCTCTGAGTTGAGATGACGGGACGGGCGGCCAGACGCCTTTAATTTGCATCCCGCGTGTGGCTGCTTATTGATTCCACGCTGCTGCATGAAGGAAATCATAATCACGATTAGGCATGGCGCTATTGGTAGCGGGCGTCGTTGCAGCCCAGAATTGATGCCTCAGGTGTACGTCCCGTGATGCCTGTCCCTGCCTGCGCCCAGATTGGACACCTTCTCTCAACCTCCCCATTTACTTGCATCCTGGTTTCTGCGCCGCAGCCCTGCGTTTATCCTTGAGATACATGCACTACTTCGGGCTTCTCAACATCATGTCTGGTGTCACTATCCTGCTCAGTTGTATCATGCCTTTCTCCGATGTCAACTGCCAAATGATTGGTAAAGTAAGGAGAGGGATCCAGAACAACAACGGAGACGATGCATGCCACGACAAAGAACGGCGCTGAAGCGTACCACACGTATCGGAAAGACACAGCGTAACCCCAGCGCATGGCTTCAACGGCAGCCTTCTGAACGTTCAGTGGGATCTTGGCGAGAGCAGATGGGTGACCAGATGAGAGGGCCTCTATGAGGAGACCGACTCTGGCTGCTGGAAAGCCAAGAGGAACAACGGCTTCCAGCACTTTCTTAGGCACCCGAGATGCGGCTTCTGTGCGGAGGATTGTGTTGAGCACTGTGCTGCCAATTGCTCCTCCGAGGTACCGAACTGCACCAAGCAACCCGTACGCCAGGCCGATATCACGCTGTGGCACATGAACCCCGGCAGTGGTGTAGCAGATGAGCAGAGTCCAGGTGAAGGGAAGATTGGCCAACGCCTGTAGAACCAATCCCACTGCAACGCGATGGGGAGTGACCAAGGCCAGGCATCCGCAGCAGATAGCTTGGATGACGTTGGCAACGACAAGCTGGAGGGGGATATGCCGCATTGTCACGACCAGACTGCCGATGACGATGCCCCCAATTGAGGCCCCGACACCGCTGGGAACGTTGTACCATCCTGCCGTCGTGGGGTTCGACGTGAAGACGAGCTGGATCTGCTGAGGGACGAAGCTCGTGAGAGCAATATGAGCCAGGCCAGACGAGAAGCTGATGATGAGCAGCGAAGAATACCCTCTGAAGTTGCGAAAAAGTCGGGGAGCAAACAGTGGCCTCTTGGGCAGCCGAGAGAAGTCCCATGCAGCCGTCGAGATAATCATCATGCCGCCAACAGTGGTCGTGGCGATGACCTTTGCGCTTCTCCATGGAACCCCGCTGGCTGGCCATCCAAGCCCAAGGAGGAAAATGGCGACACCAGCTGTGTAGAGGAAGATGCCCGGATAATCCAGCTCGAGGAGAATATCTCGCTTGGAGCGGTCTCGGAAAACATGACGAGGCGGGTGGTAGCAGAAAATGGTACCGACAGCTGCTATGAGGCCAGTGACGTCGCCGAGGATGAATATCCAACGCCAGGTAGCTTCTGCTGTTAGTTTTCTGCCGATGAGGGCGCCAAATGTGCCCAGGCATGAGACGAAGACCTCCGTCGTGGCCATGCCGAAAGATCGCCACTTGTTTGGCAAGATCTCGGAGATGCCTGGATAGATTCTGCGTTCTCGGATCAGTGTTCATTCTACCCATGTCAACATAAAACTATAACACTCACACGAGGACCAACCCAGCTCCTGCCCCTAATATCACCATGGCAGCGAGCAATTGTGCAAAGCTCTGAGCTGTAGCACCGAGAAGATGCCCAATCAACAGCAAACACTGTCCCGCAAGCACAACATCTTTGCGGCCAAAATAGTCGCTGATCTGTCCACCAATGGCAAACGCAATACTACCGCCCAGAGACCATCCTCCAGCTATCCAGTTCAGGTTATCTAAACTGCCTTGAAGCTCCATCGAGACGGTGGACGAGACGGCGACAAAGGTGTTGAGCGGGAAGTTGATGGCTGGAGTCAAGGAGAGGCCGAGGAAGAAGATGGCTGCCCAGGTCTGGTAGCTTATCTTGACGGCTCTGTCTGCGTCGTTAAGGGCGGCGCGATGAGGGTCGCCGTGGTCGTCGTAGATGTGGGCCTCGAGGACCTCGTTCCCGATCTCGCCCTGCTGGGCACGAGCATCGTTCGCTTCCATCATGGATGACATTGAGATTGGTTATCGAGACGGTACGAGATCTCGTTCAAGATGAAGTCTTGAGATTGTGAGTCAGGGATGCAACCCAAAGAACCCATGTGCTTCAGCAACGTCCTCACGACGACTTCATGTATGAACTCGAGATTGTGAGTGAAACCATCCTCCCCGCATTCGTCCTACTCCCCACAACCCCGGATCACGATGTAGTCCATCTAAGTCAAGTCTGGGGAAAAGAATCCAGACCCTGAATGCGGGGAACTGCTAACATAGTGTTTGTTGGTGAAGCCGAACTAATAAGGAAATAATGCCGCTCGTGGTCTATGAGCAGTATTGGACTAACTAAGCCCTTTGTGCTCGGCGACCAGATAAGAGGACGCAGCACTATGGGCCGTGATGTTCAAAGACCTCATCGGTAGCGGGCGTTGTTTCAAGGTTATTCTTATTTTGACTGATCCCTTAGGTGCTGGTCGCATTGCCACAACTTAGACTAAGATATCAACCACTACTCTGCCAGTCGCCTCTACGCCGGCGCCTCTACAAGCTTGTCCTTGATCACATGGTACACGATATCCGGATCGTACAGCCCCGTCTCATTGCAGTACACATTCCAGTGCTGCACCAACTGCTTCAACACCTCCGGTTCCCGCTCCGCCAAGTCATGAATCTCCCCTGGATCCGCATCCATATCATACAGCTCCCAAGTATCACGCCCTCGCGGCGGCGGCATATGCACGGCCTTCCACTTGCCCTGACGAATGGCCCGCAATCCAAACAGTTCCCAGCCTGTCACAGCTAGCTCCTCGTCATGCACAGCCGGGGCTTTCGCCAAGTCGTCTCCAGAGGCGAGATGCGGGATCCACGACTTGCCGCGGCTCGGCATGACCTCGCGGCCCCGGAACGGCCCCGGATGCGGGTGCGTCGCGCCGGCAAGGTCCAGTATCGTTGGGAGGATGTCCATGACGGTTGTGAAAGTGTTGGTGTGCGCGCCGGAGGAAGCTCCTAGCGGCGGATAGCGCACCACGCAGGGACATCGGATGCCGCCCTCGGTGATCCAGGTCTTGAAGCCGCGACTCGGCGCCATGCTCGCACACGCCCAGTTGGCGCCGTACCATGTGAAAGAGTCCTTCTCGCCGATGTTGGACAGCTCATTATTATAGTGCTTCTCAATGAGTGCGCCCATGCTGGTCTCGCCGTTGAGCATCGGGATAGCTTCGAGCAGCAGGCCCTCGGCGCCGTTGTCGGACATGAAGAGAATGAAGGTGTTGTCGAGCTCGCCGCTCTTCTCGAGGGAGTCGAGCACGCGCTGGATGTTGGTGTCGATGACGTGCACCATGGCCGCGAAGGTCTCCATCTTGCGTGCTGATTCGGCTCGTTCTTGGGGGCTCATCTGTTCCCAGTCTGGGTCGAGGATGCCGGTCATGGGCGCGGGTTCGACGTCCGCGGGCACGAGGCCGAGCTCGATGAGTCGTGCGAGTCGCTTCTTGCGCAGCTCGGCTGGACCATCGTCGTACATGCCCTTGTATAAGTCGCGGATCTCCTTGGGAGCCTGCAACGGCCAGTGCGGCGCCGTAAAGGCCAGGTATGAGAAGAACGGCTTCTCTCGCTCCTCGGAGGTCCGCGTCTCCAAGTAGTTGACGAGCTCGTCGGTGAAGCTCTTGGTCGAGTAGAAGTCGTCAGGTAGCTCATGGCGTCGGTCGAGGTACTCGCCGTCCTTCATCCAGAACGTCTTGGGGTCGATGACGGCCATGGACGGGCGCGTGTCGCCTTCTTTGAACTGCGGCTCGTAGTTGTAGTGGTTCCCACTGCCAGGGAGGTAGACGAAGCCCTTGTCGAAGCCTCGTGAGCATGGAGCCTGCTCTTTGGTTGCTCCTAGATGCCTACAGAAACTCAGCCGAGCCCAAACAACTCCAATTTACCGTAACCTACCATTTTCCAGACATCAGCGTCAGATACCCCGAGTCCTGGAGAATCTCAGACAGGGCTGCCACTCGGAAGTTCAAGTATCCCTCGTAGCCCGGCTTCCCATCAAAGAGCTCCCGGTTCTTGCCCATGTGCTCCGCCATCTGACCAATGCCTGCGATATGATGGTCCGTCCCCGAGAACAGCATCGAGCGCGTAGGCGAGCATGCCGACGCAGTGTGGAAGTTGGTCAAACGGATGCCCTCCTTGGCAATGCGGTCCAGCGCTGGCGTCTTGATCTCAGACCCGAATGGGCCTGTATCGCTGTAGCCCAAGTCATCGGCGACGACGATCAGGAAGTTGGGCTTCTTTGCTGGCGGCATGATGGGTTGAGGGTGAGGGAAGGACGGAGAGAGGTGGAATTGAGAGAAAGAGAGTGTTGGGGAGACATGGCAAGATAATTTTCGTCCGTTGCCGGAGTCGGGATCGACTGTGCCGACATCGCGTGAGAGCTTTTGGCGCAGGATGCCTCATTCGGATCTCGGCGGGAAGCTCTAGTTGGAGGTTTGAAGGCATCTCTAGACTCGTGATGCATCTTGAGAGTTGAGTTGTGGAGTCGTCGTCGGGGACGTCGGGGAGATAATTCGACACACCAGCGCTTCGCCAGCAGGATCTTCAGGCTTTTGACAACTACGGAATAGCTCACATGCCCCATTGCCAAGGCCCTTTTACCGAAGTCACGAGTCGTGTCATGGCTTTTGTCTGTCCCAGAGAGTTGACTATGGAAGTTTCTAGAGAGAATGAAGCGTCTCATTTTCTTGGGATCAATACGTTCGTTGTCTTTGTCTCGGTAGGCATTCAATACCGCGTTGAAGATTCTAGCGGCACAAACCCTGCTTACACACGATGGTGTTCAATATCATTGCACGTCATGATTTTTTATAGAGTTCAATATTGCAACATATGCATAATATTTCGCTTTGGATCTATTTCTGCTCCTACGAATGGGGATAGTATCCAAGATGATTTTTAAGTGTATTCACGCGTCTTGGAGCACCCCTTTCCAGCGTCTTCATGATCCACGAATTCTTCCCCATGCCGAGGCCTCAGGCATCCCGTGTCTCCAAAGATGTGACCTGCGGCTTCAATTCATCGTCTCGTCCAAGCTTATGATCATCCTCTTCCGGGTACGTCTGGATCGTGACCTCTGCAGTCTGGAACTTGCGGATGGGGACGCCGTCCAGGAAAAGCTGGTCGATTTCTTCCAGGGTTCGGTTCATGCACTCCGGAACGCAGAAGTACGCAAACGTGATAGCGAAGACAGCCGCGCCACCATACAAATAGCCGACTCCTGCTCCGAGGTTGGCCCCTGGCTTGTCGAGGAGATAGGGGGTAGCGAAGCTTGTAGCGAATCTATTTCGGGTCAGTTATTGGCTTATCAAATAGTGTTGAAGTCGAAGGTTCACGTACTGGATCAGGATATTGATCGTAGAAGCAGTCCTGTAAGTCATATCTCGAAGCCTCGACGATGGAACCTCAGCTGTAATGATATGGGAGGTAGGCGCCCATCCTGCAGCGAAACCAAATCCAAAGATGGTCAGCATAGAAATGATGCCGGTTTTGTACGAGTCTGACGACGACTTGGATCCCAAACCAGCCATCGTAAGCAAGGATGCAGCTTGGATTGCCCCTCCAAGTAACAGCAGAGGCCTAGAACATTGATTGATTAGAACTGTCATGATACTTCAAGAACCGTCAAGCCTCACCTTCGGCCCCATTTGTCAACCAAGTTCATGTTGCAAACCACGCCCAGGAGCTGGACCAGCTGGTTGATAACGGTCATGAGGAACGGGTCGATCGTGCCGAGAGACTTGATGTAGACGGTGCCGTATTTGTTGGCAAAGACGTTACCAGTCAGTTGGAGGAAGAAGTTGGTGCCGCAGGTAATGATAGTTCGCTTCAGGTTGGAACTCTTGAACATGTCGAAGAAGCCGCCCTGCTCGATTTCCTCTTCGAGGACTGCCTTGACCTCCTTCAACTCTAGAGCTATCTCTTCTTCGGTGAAGCATCCTTTGCGGAATTTGCGGAGAGATTCGAGAGCACGATCTTCGCGACCCTTGAGCATAAGCCATCGTGGAGACTGTTGAAATTGTATTTGTCAAAACAAGAGGTTAAGAGGTAGAACCGGCGAAATATTTTCTTACCTCTGGAACAAACCAGATGCATGCAGCAACGATGGTGGGGATGATAAAGAAGAGACCAAAGGGAATCTTCCATTGTCGGTTGTCGGGGAGTTTGGCTGTGCCCAGACAAACAAGGCTCATGATCAGACTGCCAAGCTAGAATCATTATCAGTTTTCGATTCTGTTGAGGGAATGCAGGATGGCATACGAAGAGCATGAGTTGATACGTTCCAACAATCATTCCTCGGACTCTTTTGGGTACAATCTCGGATTGGAACACGGGGACGACGGCCAATTCCATGCCAACAAAGGCATCTGCAACGAGGGCAAGTCAGCATCAGGTTTCCAATCTCATTGGAATAAAGACTCGCAGTTTAGGCATCGCGCCGTCAAGATTTGCGCAGGCGTAGTCGAGGAGAAGGTAATCGCCGCAGTGACCAAAGCGTAGATGCTCATCACGAACATGACCATGCGACGACCCCATCGAGCACTAATCTCGCTTCCAATCAACAGGCCGATAACGAAGCCTGTATAGGGCAGACTGTTTAAGAGAGACAGAAAGTAGGTATCGATCGAACATTCTCCGTCCTTGCAAGTTCCGAATTGCCGCTCGAAGGCGTCCATAGCTTGGGTCGTCGAATAGGCTGTCTGATCGAAACCGAAGTTGAACTGTGACAGGCAGATAAGGGAGACGGTGGCGAACAAAGTTCTGTTGAAGGAATCTCGCACGGCGACCAAGCGGTCGACGACGCTTTGGAAGAGAGCCATGACTGAAACAGAAGAAGACCAATGTCCAGGTAGATCAAAAGATTTCAAGGACGACTGGGAGTACCTGGCGAAGGAGGGAGGACACTCGGCGTTCTGACTAGGGAGAGAACATCAAGGTAAGGCCCTGAGGAAGACGAATAGTTATAGAATTCCAGAGGCCAAACGATAGAACCAGGGCTACTCGAGAGTGTGGGGAAGACTCCCCGGCCTGGATGCAACCGCCTTGCTGAGCCAGCCTGGGGAAGTCGTCTGATGCCAGGATCGTGGGGAAGAGACGAGCCTTCGCAAGACCTTAGTTCTCCCTCGGAGGACTGTGCTGCAGCCCATCTAGAGCCATTGCCTCGTTCAAGTCTGGAGATACAAGCCCTGATCCTGACTTCGTCGTGAACTTAGCCTGGGATGGCGAGCTTGCTTCTCCACCTATTCCTGGCATATCTCCGCGACATCCCCGATGGTTGTTGTACTAGTGGCAGAGCCTGACCCCGGCCTGACCCCAGCTCGAGGACTTAAGACCATTTCGTCCCCGTCGTCCCCGAGAGACCCAAACTCTCTCAGCTCAACTACAGCCAGCCCCGTCCATGGTCTCCAAGCTAAGTCGCTGCCTTCCCCACGAAAGCTGAATCATGCGCCTGGGGAAGAGAAGGCGGGGTGCCGAAGCACCGGTACCGCAGCAGCAGGACTCAGACGGTGATGAAGCGACCGCTCGAGAGGTATTGCACCGAGACTCAGACTCCGAGCGGGGCAATTCCGAAGCCCCGGATGCCCAACTCCATGCTGAAGCTGTTGAAGCGGACGGTGTAGACGCTGTGTCAAACCACAGAAGTAGACATCGCCGCACTAACCGCCGGAGAGCACATACAGCATGTCAGCTTTGTCGTTCACGGAAGACAAAGTGTGACAACAAGAGGCCGTCTTGTGGTTACTGTTCGTTCCACGGTGCTGTTTGCATTTACACGGAGCCTGACGCCGATGCAATCCAGAGTCAAGCCCAGAATGTTTCCAACGGTGTCCTCTTAGAGAGACTCAACCACGTCGTCAACCTTTTGGAGGGAGTTCAACACCCTGCAGGGTCCTCGTCGATTGCAGCACCAGCGATCCACGGCCTTGGAGAAGCGCCCCTTCAACATATCCTCCCCCAAGAGCCGAACCATCTAAGTGCCTTCAGCGATGAAGGCTTCGGACAACTCGAGGTTTCCGAACTGGCTGCGAAAACGAGTGCTTGTGAGTCGATCCTCAGATGGCCCGCCCTGCGGGATCTTTGCGGCGACAAGACCGTGACGTCCTTTCCTCTCCAGTCGACGAGGGAGTTTGAGGCCGATGGCGCAGTGACGAGTCTTTCTAACGGGAGCTCGGGTGCTGACCGGAGGCCTGTTCTCCAAGAAGAGAATATTTGGCCTCTGTGTCAACGATTCTTGGTGTTGATACATATTAAGAATCCCATATTGGAGGTCTCGAGCTTGAAGAGATATGCTCGACAGTCGGCTGAGTATGGACCTGGCTGGGATGGACCTGGTTGTCTGGTAGTAAGTAAAACAGAAATCCCTTCCGTTTACATGAGGAAATCCTAACAGAAGGTCAAGTTGCTTGCATGCGCCCTGGCTTGTGTTGCAATGCCTTACGAACCCTCCCAAACAGCCCCTTTCCCTGAATCCTCTCCCTGGACACCTGGCAGCACCCTTCCGGCAGCCTCCCAAGGCGACCTCGCTGCCGGTGACGTCTACTTTGAAGCCGCCAAGCGCCGTCTCGGAACCCTCTCCCACTCTCTTCTCTCTGTGCAGTGCCACTACTTCGCCGGTCTCTACGAGAAATTCGCGGTCCGCCCTCTAGCCGCATGGATGCTCCTCCAGCAAGCCTGCATCCAAGCCCAGGCATACCTCTATGCAAAAGCGCTGTCCCAAGCCTCAGGTACAAGCCCTGACGTCCGGCTACGGCACATCGAGCAACGGCTGTACTGGAGTTGCGTCAAGGCCGAGTGCGAGCTTCGGGCGGATTTGCAACTGCCTGCGTCGGGGTTATTGCGGTTCAAGTATCCTGACTTGTTCCCATTTCTGTCATTTCCGTCGGCGTCTGAGCCGGCGGAGAGTCCTGGGTGGACGGAGACGAGTCCGGGAGGGCAGTCGTTGAGCGAGGGCGCGCTGAGGCCGGAGGAGGAACGCAGTTGGTTGTACTATCTTGCGGAGATATCGTTACGGAAAATCATGAATCGGGTCTTGGATGGGCTGTATAGTCGTGGCGAGCAGTGCTGGTTGGACGATGTGAACAAATCTGTGTTGCAGCACGCCGCTTTCACTGAAGAGATTGCTTTGTGGTAAGTGTCTGTCTCTTGAGAATATCTTGTTTGAACAATCTGACAAAGTATCTAACCAGGCGATCCAATCTCCCTCCATCACTCCGCTTCTCCGACACGGAGCAACCAAGAAACGAGTTCTCTTTTTTCCTCAAGACGAGGTACCTTTGGTGTCTTGAATGGATTCACCGCCCCATTCTCTTCTTCGTTCTCCATCGTCCAGAAGACCCGCGTGTCAACGATCTTCTACATCTAGCTCGGGATTGTGTCAACATTTGCGTCGCCCTGATACCTTTAATCTCGAGGCATCATAGGCATGGTGGAATCTGGAGCCTGCTTCGCAAGTCGTTTGGCTGCTCATTGCTCCTCGTCGCGGCGAATGAGAAGCAGCCTCTTATAGCAGCGAGCTTGCCCGAGGACTGGCAGAGCCTCGTTCGTTTATGCATATGTACTATTGATAAGTGGCAATCTGGAACTAGTGATGTGCGATGGATGGGCCAGATATTACAAGATGTGCTTTCTAGAGTCGACACCTAGGACCAGGACAGCAATACGAAATCCGACAAACCCCAACGACATTTTATGAGACGTACTTTTGTAAATATACTACCAAATTAAACAAGAGGACAAGCCTGTGTAGTAGTGAAGTATGTACAAGAAGCTCATGCAAATGCAAACCTCCGCTGATGCTGATATGCTGACCAGTAGCTGCCACATCCCTAATTTCTCATCTCTCATCGCTAGACTTAAAATCGAAGAATCGTGTAATCTTATTCGGCAAGGAAGTCAAGGATCTTTTCAAATGTAAAGGTATGAGAGTAGCCATAGTTCAACCCATGGCCAGAGCCAGGCACCACTGTGGTATTGAAGCACGAGGCATGTGGGAAGTATTGTTTCGAGACGTCAAGGAGAGAAGTGAGGCTGGAATCGACGCCTGCGGTTGAGTAACAGTCTCCGCCGCAGAAAGGAACGTCGCGCTCTGTCATACTATTAGTGAATGTTCGGCACTTTTGTCGGTCTATTCACATACCGCCAGTAATGATTAGTACTCGACCTCGGTATGCACTGGTCTCTAGAGCAGGCATGCCGACCGTCAAAAGCTCTGCAGGAGCAGCAGGCTGACCTGTCGTGGTTGCAAGCTCCAGCATTTCTGGGTCAAAGTCGCCTTCGCCGAAGAAGGCGATCTGAAAGCCCACCATCGACCTCGGCGCAACATAGCCCTCGGGATATTCTGCAGCCAGAGTACACACATCCTTGACAGGAACGAAGTTGTTGCCCACCATGAACAGCGGGATATAGTCGAAGGCTTGAGAGAAGCCGGTCAAGACGATGGCGTCGGAGAGGTGCGGCCACATGTTCGCAAGGGCGTAGGTCATGACTGAGCCGAACGAGTGTCCAAGGTGGTAAACCTTGTCGAATGTGCAGTCAACGCCCTCGAGGGTGCCCTCACGGAGACGGGTGGTAAGTTCTTGTAGAGCTGCAATCTCGAGGAAGACTTGGATCTCCTGAATTGGGTCACCCTTAGAGGAGTGGCCGATGCCAAGACGGTCCCAGGTGAAAGTCGAGTATCCGTGCTCTTCTACGGCGCGCTCGACATAGCTGTAGTTGTAGTGGTTGTAAGGGAAGTCCCAGTAGCTGCGGTCAAAGCCGACACCATGGGTCATGATTTGTAGTTCGCTGCCTGGGCCCGAGTCCGGCTCGCAGTAGGTTGCAGCAAGTTCATAGTCGCCTTCGATCTCAGCAAACTAAAGAGTGTCAATGGATGCTTGTGTCGACAACGTGAATTTTTTCAATGATGTTATGACTTACGCCTTTTTGTATAGCTTCAGGATAATTGTGTCCTTGTTGGGCGAGGTTGAGGAACAAGTTCGTCACCTCTATCCGTGTCAAAGGTGCCTCGAGATCAAAGACAACGTTCTTCGCCTTCAGAGACACCGGGACCATGATGTCCTTGCATTTTCGCGCCGAGACGGCAGCGATTAGGACGAAGAATACAGAGGATAGAAGCATGATTAATGAATTATACCTAAGAATTAAAGCAGAAGGAGTGGACGAGTGAACGGGTCTTCACTGCGAGAGATGACGAGCGGAAAAGAAAATATTCAGCCACAACTGCGGCCCCGGACGAACCCTCGTTCTTATACAAAGCCCTCAGTGTCTCGCATCCTCCATAGTTCCCGCAGTGAATCACCTCAAACTCCCGCAAATTGGAATACATCCCTGCCCCGGAGGTCTCGGTTGGTTCCAGGCGGGAGTTTTGGGCACGGATGTAGAGGCCCGGGAAACAGGATTGGACTACGAAGCTGAAGCCAGGGTATCCAGGGAACCAACAGATATCTGAATGTGGAATCAAGCACCTTGTGGATTTCAACGGGAAGCTCATTGGGACTTTTTCTGCAAACTTTCGTACGAATCGTTGTTAACTCCGGCCTAGGCGCTGTGATGATGTCTCCCTGACCCCTGTTTCGCCCTACTCTCGGCCGGACTCCTGCAAGCCCAGCATCTTCATCACCAGACCAACCCCAGAACCAGCAACGCTTGCGCAATTTGGCTTCACCGGCATAAGCAAAAAGCCCATCTCACTCGGCACATCTCGCCAAGAGCCGGGCGCCCGCGCAGGGACCCTTGGGGGAAAAAGAAAGGTGCACCGCCCTAGCGGCCCGCTGCTAATTGAGATCTTCCCGCGGCTCAGGCAAGTTCCGCGAAAAGACTCACTAGTGTGCGCCTGTTGGGGCGAGCGTCTGGGAGATCTGCTGTCTTGGCGGCGGGGAGAGAGAAGATTGCTGCTGTGATGAGCTGTGTTGGTGATGGGTACTTGGAGAGCTGGGGGGAGCTTCAGGTGATGCGAGGACTAGTTGCGGTTGGTCAGGCGGGGAGGTCGATCATCTGGGCTAGAATGGCGGTGACCCCTTGCTTAAAGCAGATATATATGTTTGGTCTGTAGTTTCCGCGCTCGGGTCTTCAAAAGGCTGCGTCTGTAAGGGATGATGTTGAAGGATCTGGTGCAAGGATATCGGATCTAGTTGTGGAGAGTCCACCATCTCATCAAAGCGACAGATCACAAGATCATAGGACCTGCCCTAAGATCTCACCTTCATGTCTCAATTTGTTGACAACGGTGAAGGCTCAGACAAGTGTTCACTGAAAAGGCGACATGCATGAGCTGCTTGTTGTCTTACAAACAAAATTCCTGCATATGCACAAGGATATAAATAGGCTCTATGTCATTCAGATATTCACTTTCGTATAGTATTCTCAGGTTCATAGTACAGAGGTCTATCGAAAACTGCGCTAAAACGATCTGCGTCAGCGGTATTAACCGACCTGTCTCGATCCACTCCAATGAGACAACTGTTGGCACTTGTCACCTCCCACCGCTCTAGTCTCTCTTGTAAGATATCACATCTCTCCCAGCCCATCCAGTTGTGTCCTCTAATCTCGAGCAGATGTCTCCCCTGGCCTCAGAAACTCGGCTAGCATGTCGAATCCATCCATGGGCACATCCAACCAGGATTCGGGCACCATATCCTCGTACGCTATCTGCGGACTCATCGCTCTTAGACTAGGATTCGATTTGCCGACATGGAGACTATCCGCTCCTAGCTCATCCAGACCCAGGCCTCTCGATGGGGTTCCCGTCGCTAACAACGTCTCATCAAGCCTCGACGGGCTTGGCCAGGACTCCGCATCCGAGCAACTCACAATACTCGGTGTCCTGACGTCCGCCACTTCTTCAAAGGCCCTCTTCATCGCCACTTGAGCCAGGTCGGCCGCCACATATATGTCCTGCAGCGCCTCGATCACGCGCATGCACCGCGCAAAGCCTTCGCACGCCGTATCCCTGTCGCCCTGGATCTGGCCCTTCATCTCAAGCAGGTGAATGATGGCTGCCGATGTCACGATGGTAATGCCGGCCGTAGGTAGGAAGCGTGCGTAGCCCATATGGTGCAGCTCGTCGGCCATATGCGAGATCTGCGTGGCTGCGTTGAGCATGCAGACAGTCGACATATCCTGCTCGAGGACAGAGGCTCCAGGGTTGTGAAGTAGCGCGACAAAACGGGAGCGATAGAGATTAGCGACGGCGGTATAGTAAACCATGTGTAGAACTGTGCGATGAATGGCGACGCCTGCGGTTTCAGGTGATGATGTGTCGCTTGTTGAAAGGGGAGTGTAGCGACAACAGCTGGGGAGGCCGTTGTACCAGACGAGGAGTTCCTGGGCGCAGGATGCGAAGCCGTCTACGTCTTTAGGTTGTATTAGCTCCAGAACCTCAGCGATTCGCTCATGGTTTGCGTCCTGTTCTTCGAACATGGAGAGGTAAGAACGCAAGGGGCACTTCAGGCATCGACACAGGTCTGCCATGGAGATGCACAGCTCCGCCAGTTCATTGCGCTTCTTCTTGTCCCAAACGTAGGAACACGCAGGCCGGGAACCAATGCCGTGCAGATCTTCTTCAACCATCATAAAGTCGTCTTCTTCTAGAAGAGGCACAGTAAATGAATCATCCTTGATTCGCGGAGGCCGTCTCATTGCAAGGGAAAGCAATCGATCTCGCATGAAACACGACCACCAGACTCGTTTTCGAAGTCGTTGGACTCGGTCTGAAAACGGGAGTACACTGCCTGCGGGATCCATGTGAAGACCTGCTGCGAAGGCTTGAGAAATGGTTACGTCGATCCAGTGCCAGGTGCTGCCAATTGAGGTATCGAACCACAGTGTCATCATCGCGAGCGCCTGTACGAGAACGAAGCGATCAGGTTCGCAATTGAAGTCATACAGCAACTGGATTAAGGTATCAGTCTAATATTCCACAGATGGTGTTGCTGGGCTTACCCGAGCTCTTTGAAAGAACGTCTCACGGGCGGCTCTGCGACTCTTGAACCCAGCATCCGCTAAGTAATTCATGTCAACATATGCTGAGCCTGCGAACAGTATAGCCTGATGTAGAAGCAGGCTGACTTCTCCATCCTTGCCATCGCGACCTTCAATGGCTTGGAGGAAATCTTCGATATCGAGGATGGGCATATAAGGGTAGACGTATTCGAAGAAGGATTCGAGTAGAGCTTTTTGCAACTCTGCACTCGGCAAAGCCAGAGCTCCTTTTGCGTAAAGGTATGCGACGTCGTCAAGAGGTATATGCGGCGCCAATGGTGTAATGAAGGGCGGGAGTCGTTTGAAGAATGGGACTTCTCGGTCTGGAGATCTTTCTGAAGAGGTGTTTTGTGTCGGTGGGGTCTCTGTATTGGATGTCGACGATGTAACTGAACCGGGAAGGGCTTCCAAGTTGTTGCAGGCAAATAGGAGGGGTTTCAACTGATCTAGAACTAAGTGTCAAGAGAAAGGAAGCTCTATGTTTCTATACAGAGACAAGTACTTACCCATATCCCGCATAACCGTATCGTCTCGCATATCCGTATTCACACTCTGCAATGCCGGATCCTCCGATAGTGTAGAGGGGGCATGTGAAGTCGTCGCATTGAGTGCTCTTGGCTTAGGGTCGCTCTGCTGTGCAGAGGGGCTCAGATCCATAGTCTGCATCCAAGTTGTCTTCTCAACGACTGGGCTTCCGCCAGTCCTATCATATTTGTTAGCGGTCTATAACCTTCGGTGGAGAGTGATGAAGGGACTGAAGGTTGGATGTTCAGGGCGACGTACTTTGGTCGGCGACGCTGGGCCACGACACACTCAACTCCATCCCAGGTACAATTTCCACAGGGACTCCTCTGCTCAACATCACATCGTACTTTTCGAGCTCTGCAAGCCAGACAGGCTCGAGCGGCGCGACGGTTCCCACGCCGACGATTGGCAGTAGCTGATGAAGGTGGAGGAATTGGGCTCGAAGCCTTGGTATTCGAGTCTGCTTCAGGCATCATCGAAGTAATTGAATTCTGAGCCTCAGTATCCATTGAGTGATCAGGCTGTGAAAAAATAGTCTCGGTATCCATTACCGCGAATTGCGCAGGCTTCGGTGTGTCAGAGGAGAGGGAGCGGGCGCCCGAGCAGGAGGGCACGGGGGTCTACTTGAACAAGGCACAAACCCCGGACTCCGCGGATTAGAAACCGGAGAAAGCTATTAATTGTCCAATAGCAAACCAGAGTCTCTACAAATGGAGGGCATGTTCTCTTTTGATTACCAGATCTGGGATGCTAGAGGTGGCGGGCGGACAGGATGTTCGGCCCCACAGCGGTCCGAAATCCGGATAACTGGCCAACAGGGTCGGGAGGGCAATACGCGGTTGGTATATTACGGGAAGAGGAAATTACGCGAGTAGGCGATCTCTTTGGGTATTTAAACGAGTCATATGATGTCAAAATTTGAGGTTTGAGGTGCTCCTTCTCTCGGTGTGTAGGGAGATATGTAGTCCATAACGCAACTAATTCCGGGCTCGGGATTGTTGGATTCAGACAGCTCGGAATATACGACAAGACGGAACGAACGAGGGCAATGTTCCCGAGCAATCCACCTCACCGAGCTTGGTCCGGGGACGCTCTCGCTCTCTGCTGAGACGCCCAGACTAGGAGTTCCTAGTCAGCTCTGTCCACCTCCATTCTCCGGGGCCCCGCAGGTTCTCCCCGATATCTCTCAATGATGAGAGCGGGGGAATTTTGGAGATTTCTGCTGAGATTATTCATGATATGACACTCATGGCTCATGTACAGAAAACGCACCAGACTCGATACGGGGTTGATCCAGTAACTCAGAGTGTCTTATAATCTCATGTCTATATGCCCATTCTACACATTACAACTCATCCGCCTCATCCAACAGCCTCGACACATACGTCCCCATCCCCGCCCCCGCAAACACCCCCATATTCATCGCCGACAACACACTCTTAAACATCGTCGCCCCATCCCCCGCCGCAAAGCACCCCTTCACGCTCGTCTCATTAAACGGGCCCTGCACCTTCACCTCGCCGCTCGGCAGCGTCTCCAGCCCCAACTGCTGCGCAAACGGCGCCGCCGGCGTCACGCTCGGGTGGTTCACCAGGAAGGCCTCGACGCGCGAGCTGCCGTCTTCAAATGTCAGGCGCACGAGGGGCCCGCCGTCGAGGAGCTTGAGATGTGTGATGCGCTGCGTGTTGAAGTGGATTTTTGTGCTGTGCAGGTTGGAGCGGATGGTGCTTGCGAGGGAGGCGTCGCCGTTGGTGTAGACTGTTACGGAGTTGGCGAGGCGTTTGGCCATGGGGGTGACGTGTGTGAGGGCTTCGGGGGAGGTGAATAGCCCGCCGGCTAGGACGCCTACGGTGTCGGCGCCACGCTCCTCGAAGCCGTGGCAATAAAGGCAGTGAAACCTTCACACATCAGTTAGTCAACATCGTCAACGAGACTCGGAGAGCAGACTTACACCCCCCGTCCCCAGCACTCTTCATACCCCTCCGGCTGGTCTTCCATCACATCCTTCACACCTGTGCCCAGCCCTAGCGTCCGGCCTTGATACACAACGCCATCCTCTGCCTCTGCCTCAAACACGCCGCTGTCCAGCTTGCGCACATTCCGGATCGTCGCCGCCGCAAATTCTATGGACGGGTACCGCCGCTCCAGGTCCCCGCGCGCCTTGGCCCGGAACTCGGCGGGCGGTACGTGGTCAAAACCCGGCACGTTGTGCATGTTCGTGGCGCGCGCGTTGCGGTAGACGTTCGAGTCAAGAACGAGCGTTGTGTAGAGTTGGCGCGCGAGGGTCGTGGCCATGCCGAGGCCGGCCGGACCGCCGCCGATGACAAGGGCGTCGTAGACTTTGCTCATATTTGGATGCTGATTTTGCTAGTGCAATAATCGTTTGGTTCGGTAGAATAAAATGTCCTGCAGATACCTTTACGGCGTCCCGACGGTCTGACTATCCGGTTCTTATATCCATCCCGGCGAATTTCAAGTCAGGGTCCGGAGCTTTCCCGTCGGAGACATACTGGCACGGCGCCGGACCCGGAGTGGGGCTCTCGGAGACTTTTGCTGACGGAAGCGGGCGAGTCAGACCGATCGTCAGGGCAAGTGACGTGAACTGGCCTTGGTCTGGAATCGAGTATTACTCATTCCTGGCGATTGGTCCAGGAAATGGGTTCAAGAATCTACAAGGGCCTAGTATACAGAGAGGGAAAAAGGCATGTCCATGGTAAGTTCAGATCTGTGTCATGACAAATAGGTTGAATGATAATGGACGCTGGATGCAGCGTATCTAAAGTAATAGTCCAAACAAGAAGAGAAAAATGTACAACGCTAGCTTAATACACGACAATGCAACAAGTCCGTCCGGGACCTGTCAGTACACTTAACACAGCAGTATACAGCACGAGGCGAGCCCTCATCCCGCGATGCTCAAGCAGATCTCCCGCGAGCACCAGCAGCCTGAAGCCCGCCCCCGCCACCCACCCCATCACGCACGCGAAGGAAAGGCTGGGTTTCTGAGGACCAGTCCGCCGGTGAGGCTCTCCCACCGGTATTTATCACTCGAGCGTCCGCAGACCCTCGAGGCGGACCTGCTACGAGTCGTCGCCCAACACGATCCACGCGTCCGTCCCCGGGGTGGCCGCACTGTCAACGTCAATATCGTCGTGCACCTCCCGCTGCGACACGTCGTCCAGGTCGCAGTCGGAGAAGCAGTCGTAGTCGGAAAGCATGTCGTTGTCGTCGGTGATCAGCTCCGGCGGCTGCGACGTGTCCACGTCGAAGCTCGGCGTCGGGCTGTCCACCTCGTAGATCACCCGCAGCGGCGCGAACTCGCGCGCATGGGCGTCTTGGCCGGAGCCCGAGGGCTCGACGGCCGTGGTGGTGAGGAACTGCGCGATGGCGTCGTCGCCGCCCAGGTCCGTGAAGGAGAGGTCCAGGTGCAGCGGCGTGTGCAGCGCGCGGGCCTGCTTTGTCTTCCGGGCGCGCTTCGCCGGGCGGATGGAGTACACAGGGGCGTCGCCGCGGTCGATGCTGTTCAAGTCAAAGCCAGCGCCGCGCTCGTTGTCGTTGTCGTATAGCAGGCCCAGGCGGTACAGTTCGGCCACTTGGGCGTCCTCACTGCGCGCCGGAGGCTGCGGAACACTGCGAATCTTGGCTGTGGCGGCATCGCGGAAGGCGTCCTCGCGCTCGAGCGTTGGCCGACGGTTGCGGTCGCTGGGCAGCGTCAGGGAACTGCGTGCCAGCTCGCGGCCCTCGGCGAGTTCGCATGTCCAAGGCACGGGGGCACGCTTGGGCGTCGATTGCGGGAGGCTGTGGAAGTCGAGCTCGTTGCGGAGGTCCTGCTCGATATGCGGACGCAGGGCTCCGGGATGCGAGGCAGGGGCTGCGTCGGCACGGTAGGTATACCGGATGTACTCGAGGCTCCCGCCAGTCTTGCAGTACAGGCCCAGCTTCTGGCACACCTCGTCGGTGTTCTGGGCGAGGCTGTACTGCTGGGCCTGGCGCTTGGCCGTGTCGCGGATGATGTGGTTGCGGCTGCGGCGGTAGGTCTTGGGCTTGATGCTGGAGCGGCAGCGCGAGAGATGTTTGTTTTCGAGGGCCGACAGGGGCAACTCGCCAACCGACGATGGAAGCAACGCGACGTCCATGATGGTTTGCGACTCTAAGATATAGGGGAACGCGTGGGTGTTGTGTTGTTGATGTTTCGGGGAGGGCGTATGTTAGCAGACAAAGGGCGCAATATCAGGCACAGATGGTGTAAGATGGTGTAAGATGGTGTAAGCGGCAGCACAGCGCTACTCGAGCACGGAAGAATGTCGAAGCGTGACGAGGCTTCCCGAATCCAACAGACCCGGGCGGGCTTATATTAGATACAGTACAAGTATCTCGACTATGCCTAGCCGCCTTCCCTCAGGCGCGGCCGAGGGAGTCATCTGCTTGCATGTTGCGCTTTGGTTGAGTCACGGCCAGTGGCGCAGGTCAGCGTTGCCCAACGCGGCCTAGCCGGGGGCAGTCTCGCGGGGATGATGCTGCGAACCGGGCTTATCAAGGCAGACAGACGAGACACAAGCGACAAAGGGCATCATGCGCACGCCCTCCGCCCGGAACGGGCATGTTTATCGCAGCAAAGGCGGCCTTGTGACTGGCGATGGATTCCGTGGAGGCGTGGGGAAGGCGTCCATGACGATAAGACAAAGACCCGCACGTGCCTGGGCGAGCGCGATAAGAGGCAGAGAGGCAGGCTCTCAGGGTGTCGTCATCCAGCTATTCCCTTGAAACGGACGCGGCGTCATGCTGGTGAACCCTGCTCGACCTCCGTCTCATGCCTGGACGCTAGCGGCATGACGCACAGTCAGCTGGAAACGGTCCGGAGTTCCACCACCCAGCCCAACACCCGCAGGTCCCGGTTACGAACGGATCGCGACGGACGGATGCGACGGTTAGCGGTTTCGCAAAAGCAACAAAGCCAGGCTGAGCGAACGCCGCCACCTCGACGCCGCCTCTTGCAGCACCCAGCCAGCCTCGTCGCGTGCATTGCATTATCTTATCGATGAGAGACACTTCAGTTCCCAAGAACAACGATGCGCAAGTCACGAACTTTCCATACTGGTTATCCGTAGCATTCGTCCCTATCTCGCTGATACCTCTCGCGTTCCTGATAAGCGCTCGGGCTGCTTCCGACCTTTGCCGTTTCTTCATCCAGATTAGCCGCTCCCAATTATCTCTGTTCGGCCCCTCTTCAGCCTTGCATCATCACAACCACGTCCGTCCATCCAGCGATGCATCCATCCCACGCTGCTACTTCCAGAACCAATAACGAGAGCCAACCATGTCCGAATCCGTTTTGTCATTTCTCATATAATTGAAGTACAGACCAACCCGGAGTTCCAGTCTCATCCCCCCCTTTTTGGACCAGGTATCGAATCCTCCACCTCTAGATCCCCTCCGCACTTCCCCTCAGCCGAGCTTCACATCCATCTCCTTTAGATATGTCCTGACGTCCGTCATCTGGATTCCTCGCTGCGCATTCACTGTCGTCGCCTTATCCCACGCAACGCCCCGGCCCTGCGCAAATGTGTCCCGGTACTTGACCATCGTGTTGGGGTCCTCGGCCATCCGCCGCTGCAACTCATCCTGATCCCAGAGCTCGCGCTGGAACTTCGTGTGGAAGTGCTCGTCCAGCAGGTCTGCCAGCGTGCCGTACGACAGCGTGTCGCCGGCCGTGTACACCACCTGGCGCGCAACGTCCCGCGCATCCAGCACCAGGTCCGCCGTGACCCGGCCGATGTCCGTCGGCGTCGTCAGGGTGATCTCCGTGTCCCAGCTGCCCAGCGCGCGCACCGTCCGCCGGCCCAGGTCCACCACGCCGAAATCCGCCCGGAACAGGAAGCTCATGAAGAGCCCCGTCGACACGATGATCCAGTCCGTCGCCGTCTGTGCCCGCAACGTTCGCCGCACGGCCAGCTGCTCGTCGAACAGGTCCTGCGAGCTGCCCGTGCCGATGGCGTCGTAGTCCATGCCAAACTGCCACGGGAAGTACCGCCGCACGCCCGCCTGCAGCGCCGCATCCGTGATCTTCTGCTGCGTGCCCGGCGGCAGGCCCATGCCGTTGCACGACACCAGTGTGTCGTAGTTGGCGAAGATGGCTGCCAGCTCGTCTGTCGGCGCGGCCACCACGTCGGCGGCCTCCGTCTCGACACCCAGCGCGCGCATATGCTGCGTCAGCTTCTTCTTCTCGGGCGCCGCCGAGTCCAACGTCGCCTGGCGCAGCAGCACCGTGATCTTGGTGTGCGGCCGGCGTGGATGCCGTGCCAGCGCCTCGAGCACTGCCAGGCCCAGCTCGCCGGCGCCCAGCACAAGCACGCTCTCCGTCATGTCGGGGTAGGGGCTGTTGAGGCGGTCCAGAGCACGCAGGTTCGCAAACGAGAGCTGGAGAGGAGGTGTCTCTGGCTGGGATTGCGGTTGTGGCGGATCGGACATAGCTGAGGGGAGGACGCAAGCCGGTGATGCCTTATAGTGATGTATGCCTTGCTGGATTATTAATTGCACTGGAGCTTGCCCCCATCGTCTGGTCGCTCTTTCCCTTCTCTGACCATGCTCCTCTGGCACCACCTGCGTCTTACCGCCTGGGAATAAGGTTGCCGTTGCCTGTCCCGAAAATGTGGGGAAATCTGCCGAGGGACGAAAAGCGGGTTGCCCTGATGATGTCAACCTACCCTAGACCACCGCCGAGCGTAGAGGGAGTCATTCATCAACCACCACAAGACGTCTGTGTAATTTCAGCTACTGTCATAGTAGTGATGGATGAGTTGAGATTTTATTGCGTCAGAATTCTCATCATAACAAGATAACTGGTATCTCATTTGAGCCCTAGGATGCAAACCAAATGGGTCCCTTTCGTTCTCGACCTTGGGTATGCTCGACGTCCAGGTAAGTTTTGGATATCAAATAAAGATGAGCCCAAAGATTCAACTATCAGCGTTATTAAGAAACCGGCCCCAATATCGACGGCCGAGTATAAGACCGGTAATAATGCTGGAACAAGTAGATAGCGGTCATCCGTTGGTATTCAGTTGCGGCCTTAAGGTTCAACGTTGACAAAATCATTGATGTATTCCTCTAATTCGTAGGTTGTAACCTTCAATTTTGCCCACCCCTTATCTTCTTCTTTTTCGCCAAAACCATCGTCTTGAGCAAATCGTTTCTTAATGAAACCCCCACCAATATACTTCGCGTGTTAACTTCGACGTCCGTGTCTCTGTATTAGGGCACTTACAAAATTCGGCTTGGACCGATCATGTAGCTCAGATGTTTACACTTTGTACTCCACTTGCCTGTAATCACCGGGCATAGATTGGGAGTAATTTCCCTTTTCGTTATGAGGTGTCCTTTGAGCTGGGTGTCTTTGGAGGAATCGATAGGGTATACCTCTACTTCGGTGATAACTCTCACATGAATCTGTATATCTTTATCGGAGGAGTTGAAATCAGGATAAGGTTATCCAGAATTTGAAGCCCTAGGAACAAGAGATAGAGCTTTCGGACACTATAACCACCATTTCAGACAGTCCAAGATATCGAAAGTCTCCGCCTCCGCTCCAACACCCACACGCCTTCAAACGTCAAAATTTCACCTGCTCGATCAAACGTAAATTCAATATATCATTTTTGATGGAAATATTGCATATTAACAATATCAACCAACGGCTTGGAGAGCTTAACCCCCATAAAATCCATACGACTATATTCATTCCTCAACCCTTGAATTTAGGCCGAGGTCTCATTCCAGCATCCACTATGAAACGAAGATCGAAATAAAGATATTCGGCACTTGAAAACATGCCCAATGAAAGTTCTGGTTCAGAAATGTCTTAGATTCCATGACGCCAGTCCCGTACAAGGAGAATCTCAGTCCAGCTCATTCGCTTCCACCCTCGAAAGCAGCGGACAAGCAAAATCTCAGTTTGGGGGCCACGATTTCAGAGGTTCAGGCTTGATCAATGTGAAGTTGATAAATGGATATATAGGTGTGCAATTGAGGCCATTTTTAGGTACCTGCAAGACTTTTTTGAAGGATCGAATAGCCCTAAGATCGTCTCGAAGAAGACAGTAACCAGCGTCGAGAAGGAATGTCGGAATGCTCCTGCGATGTCTTGTCTCAGACGCCTAGAACGCGGAGGGCGCGTATTATAGAAACACGAGATCGCCTCGCGGGCAAGGCCTTGTTCTCTGCAGATTCTAGTCATCCAACACAATGAGATTTGTTATAGCTTTGTTCGCAGCGGCTCATTTCACCAGTGCAGGGCCCCTTCGCTCCGAAGATGTTGATCTTACAAGTGGAAGCGGAGGGTTCGTTCCCGACATAAACGACAAGAAGCACAACGACTTTGAAAAGAGGGATAATTCGTCCGGGGCAGAATTTACCGTGGCGCAGATATCGAACCCCAACTATGAACCACTCGATGGCCCAGGGGCGCTGCTCAAAGCTTACGCCAGATACTCGGACAAAGCACCACCAGGGATGGAAGAAGCCGTGAAAACAAACCCAACGCTCAATGCGAAATACCAGAGCTTCTTTTCGAAATGTGAGTTCCTCAAATTGCCGATTCAAAAGCCCAAATTGACAGCTATTAGCTTCAAGAACCGGCACGGTCGCGGCAATCCCCGATCCCAGCTACGACTCGGAATACGTGATCCCCGTCAATATAGGCACGCCTGGACAGAAAACTTACCTTAACCTCGATACGGGCTCTTCTGACCTGTAGGACTACTCTGTTTCTCACTGTAGACTGCATCTAACCTGATACAGATGGTCATTTTCGACCGATACATATCCCCCATCGGCGAATGGTCACTCCCTCTACGATCCCGGTGCATCTCGCACTAGCAAGCGACTCCCGGGCCAGATCTGGAGCATCCTCTACGGCGACGGCTCTGGAGCAAACGGCATCGTCTACACCGACCGCGTGCAGCTCGGCACCACGTTCGTCGAAGCCCAGGCCGTGCAGTCAGCGATCCAAGTCTCACCCGATATTGCCGCCGACAAATTTGCGTCGGGAATCATCGGCATGGCTTTTGACACGGCTAATAGTGTGCGGCCTACGCAGCAGAAGACATACTTCGACAATGTTCAGAGCCACCTCGCGCTGCCGCTGTTCGCTGTGGACTTACACGCCGATAAACCGGGCAGCTATGACTTTGGCTTCGTTGACCGCACCAAATTCACGGGCGCCCTTTCGTGGACCCCTGTCATTGGCAATACTCCCTTCTGGAAGGTTGCTGTGGGCGGTTATCGCGTGGGTAACGCATCGTACAAAACGTATTCGTGGCCGGCCATTGTCGACACGGGGACCTCTCTGCTGTTGGCACCGCAGGCGATTGTCGACGCCTATTATAAGGAGGTATCTGGCGCGTCGTTTGATCCATTTCAGGGCATGATGACTTTCCCCTGCACTGCGACTCTGCCAGACTTTACGTTCGGAGTAGGGGTATATCGGGGGGTCATTGCAGGCAAATATCTGAATTACGGAGCGTTCAGTAAGAACCAGTGCTGGGGCGGGATTCAGTCGTCGGATGGCATTGGATTCTCAATTCTGGGGGACGTGGCGTTGAAAGCACAGTACGTGGCTTTTGACATCCGGTCCAAGTCGGTAGGCTTTGCCAACAAAGCGTGACAAAGGAAAAGATTTGGATAGGATGAGGATCTGCTAAGGTTATTGGCTTGGGTGGATGATCAGGGATATAGTTGATGATCAGGGATCTGCTTAAGCGTTTGACAGTTCAACACAACCATATATGCCGAAATGAGTTTGTGTGGCATAGGTAGCATGCATTTACCACAAAATTTCGTTAGATTCGTTATCAAAATAAATAGAAATAGAACAACTGGCGTTGTCATAACCCTTGGAGATCTAAACGCTGCAGAATTCTGCTGTAAGGGAGACTTTGAGATGGCTTGTGAGACCACCCAGTAGTGGTGCTACTAAATATGTGGGCGCATGAGAACTTCATTGCTGATGAAGAGAGTCGTGAGCCAGAGCTCGAAATTTGAGATGAGTTTGCTTAGAATGAACTGTCTCAATTGGGAAAACCATCGAAACACTTGATGGAAGAGTTGAGAGGTTTGAACGAGCCTGGTTGGGTGGATTCTACTGAATGCAAAACTATGATCGACTCATGCTTGAGATCGCGCAGCACGATGACTGCGCGTGACTCAAACTTAACATTGAGCATAAGCACTAGCGAGGCTATGCAAGACTCATTTTCTTCGACAAGATGATTTCTCCTGCTGAAACTGGTTAAGAAGTCGATGACGGTTGAGGACTGCTCACTTTGATGAAGTATGAGCATGAATGATGAAATTTGCCCCTCGTCACTGGTGACTCACTAAGACAACCCCCACTAAATCTGGACGATAAGATAAACCCCGCGACGGCTCTGTAGTGGCACAGAAATTTTGGAAAACCCCAAACAGCTTCTTCTGCATATTACACACACAATGAGCGGCCCAGACAGCACGAGCGCGGCCTCGCCCGCAGCTCCCCATGAGCCTCCATTCACATACACAGCCAGCCAGGGCTACGAACAAACACAAGAGATCCCTCCCGAGATCCGCATGCCTCGAGGCGCGCCGCTGCCAGACGACGAGGACGACCAGGACTTGGACGACATCTTCGACGATGACGAGGCGCTAGACGACGACGAATGGGCTGCCGAGGCCGGAGACTTGACCAAGTCTTACAACCGCCAACGGCAGCTCCACGATGCCTCCGACAGCATCGCCCTCCCTCGATCGAACCAGCAGAAGCCGGCTGCGAATACCTTCGCCAGCGTCGACGACCAAATCTCGGCCCTCTCGAAGCACGCCGCCAAGATCCGCCTCGACAGCGTCAAGCAAGATACGGACAAGGATAAGGACAAGGCCAACCGCGCCACCAGCGAGCAGGTGCTGGACCAGCGCACGCGCATGATCCTGCTGCAGATGATCAACCGCGGTTCCGTCAGCGAGGTCCACGGCGCCATCAGCACAGGCAAGGAGGCCAACGTATACGGTGCGGTGCTGTTCGACGATCGCACCGGCGAGGCTACCCAGCGCGCCATCAAGGTGTACAAGACGGCCATTCTGAGCTTCAAGGACCGCGAGCGTTACATCACCGGCGAGCACCGTTTCAAGGGTGGCTTCGACAAGGGCAACAACCGCAAGATGGTCAAGCTGTGGGCAGAGAAGGAGTTTCGCAACCTGCGCCGTATTCACGCTGCGGGCATCCCGTGTCCAGAGCCTATAAATCTGAAGCTCCATGTTCTTGTCATGGGCTTCCTGGGTGATCGCAAGGGCTGGGCGTATCCTCGGCTGCGCGACGCAACGCTGCATGGCGACGATATCGATCAACAGTGGCAGCGGCTTTACGTCCAGCTACTGGGCCTCATGCGCCGGATGTACCAAGTATGCCGCCTGGTGCATGCCGATCTGAGCGAGTACAACATCCTCTACCACAAAAATCAGCTTTACATCATCGATGTGTCGCAGAGTGTCGAGCCTGACCACCCGCGGTCCCTCGAGTTCCTGCGGATGGATATCAAGAACGTGGGCGATTTCTTCCGTCGCAAAGACGTTGACACTCTCCCCGACCGCACTGTCTTCAACTTCATCACAGCCTCGGAAGGCCCTGTTGAGGAGCCCGCTATGGCTGATGCTGTCGACCGACTGTACGAGACGCGGCCCGCCGTCGCAGGCGAGGATCAGCTTGCGCAGTTGGAGGTTGACAATGAGGTATTCCGCAACCAATACATCCCGCAGACGCTAGAGCAAGTATACGACATCGAGAAGGACGCGCAGAAGGTGAACAAGGGTGAGGGGACGGATCTTGTCTACAGCAACCTGCTGGCCGACCAGGTCATCGCACCCAAAGCTTCCGAGGAAGATGCAGACGGTGAAGCAAGTGGCTCAGACGATGAGTCGGGTGAGGGAGCGTCCTTGGATAGCGACTCCGATGTCGACGAAAGTGTCTTCGATAAGGGACGGCCGCGTGGACGTCGGTTCGAAGACAAGGACGAGAAGAAGGTACACACACCCCTGATTTCAATCCACTTAACATGTTCACTGACCTCTTCTAGCAACACAAACAAGCCGTCAAGGAAGCGAAGCGCGAGAAGCGGAAAGAGAAGATGCCGAAGCACCTAAAGAAAAAGATAGTCGCCAGCACATCGCGCCGGAAGAAATAGAGAACACCACAACATGATTCTCATCAAACTAGTCTCCTTCGCTAGCCGAAGTGTTGCGCTGCCAACTGTCTGTCTTAACGCAGTTCGGAACTACGAAGCTCCTCGAGTGAGGCCGCAGTCGGATGATGAGCACTGACCGTCGCTGTGGTGCTGGGACCAGAGCTGGTTTATCACTTTGGTGTGTAACCGCCTGTTCCAGCGCCTGTTGCGATCTGAATCCCCCTTGATGCGCGTGCGCAGATGGGTGGCTGGATGATCAAAGAGAGCCCTGACGATTGCGCGACGCGCTGAACTTGCCGGCGTGGACGAGTCAAATCATGCAAGTATTTGTCCAGACTCAGATGTATAGATCTTGTGAGATCTCAGTGGAGTATTCCAATCTAGGTTATAGATCTATATCACCTTACCATTGGGGGTTGTAGTCTGATGGCATTTGGGAGTAAATGAGAACAAGACTTGATGATCCAATGACTGAACGCACAGAGTAGAGCAAAAAGAAGGCAATGTTATCAGTCAATTCATCGTCACTAAGTAGCATTCAACACATTATTTCCAAGCTCAAAATCTGTCCATGCAATTTGCAACCTGCCGTTGTCGCCAGTCCTTCATACGCCTGCCCCCGATTCCAGGCCCCTATCGCCAAATATGGTCATTTTCTTTCTCGTCTTCATTTTTTTTCTGTTTCTTTTCATATTCTCTGTCCCGTAAATTTCGTCATCGTATCCTTCGGCCACTGAGCTCCTGCACGCCTGAAATAGAGGGTATCGTCCAATTTAACCTAGAAGTAAAACTGCTGTTGCGGTTGTCCCGGAGGCGGCTGGGCCAGGAAGTCGAAGTTGAGCGAGTCCATGCCCGTGTTCCACGGATCGGGGGATTCTGTGCAAAAGGTCAGCGGATTTTCATACGGAGAATGCGCTCTGCTTACCGCCCCAGATGGACTCGTAGAGGTCCATGGGTGCCATGTACTGGGCGGGATCGACGCCGCTCAGGGCCCCCATGTTGTCGAGGTTGAGGTGGCCACCTGGCATCTGCTGGCCATACGGCATCCTGGAAACCGGGTTTTTAGAACGTTGTAACACGAAAACAGAGAGGAGAAGCGCAAACATACCCAGCAAAGTCCTGGAGCGACGGGCCCCCATTCTGCATCTCCGCCATCGCCAGTGCGGCATCCTCGCGAGGATCGTGGCCTTGCGGTACGCTCCGGAACTGACCGTTGTTGTTTACGGTGAACTGGCCGTTGTGCACAAATGGATTGAGGGGGGTCCTGTTGCCGCTGCCTCCAGCGGATGACTCCCCCTCCTTCTTCAGGTTGGATCCCACCACTGATCCATGGTCGTAGATATTTTTGAGCGCAGTCAGAGCGCGCCACAGGGGCCCGGAAAGTTCGATGTCCTTATCAGTCGTCATGACGTGTGGTTCCGGGGAGCTGGCCTCCTTTGCCGCGGTTGCAGAGAGGGCTGCGATCAGGTCCCCTTGCAATTGTCGGACCTCGGGGTCTGTCTTGGTTTCGCACAGTATGCCGAGCAGGAGCGCTGAAGAGAGTCCATGGTAGGTAAATGCCCAGCTTCGTGTAGGAATAGCTGATAGTTGGTGCATCGCGAGAAACATCCGAACTGTCTCCGTAAGATTGGTTTTACACCGTTCGGCTAGTGTCTTCTTCTGATCCGGGTCGAACTCGCAATCTTTTCGGAGGGCCGGACGGCAAGCGACGGAGATGACAAACGACGTGTGTAGACGGATGGCATAGTGTTGAAGACGGTCAAGCGCGGTCTTGCAGCTGTCTTTGAACTGAAGTTGCGGGGACGTCCTTGTGCGAAGACTCTCAACCGCCTCGCAATTGTCGACAATTTGGGTGTACGAGGAAGAAGCAACAACATCCGGGTTGAGGCGTCGAGATATGATCTCCATGAGGTGGTACATCGTTTCGAGATAGCCGTAACTGCCGTCGGGTGATTCTGAAAGGACCGGGATCGCGCAGCAAGGGAAGTTGGTCATTGGACATCTATTCCCATCGTCAGTAACTAAGCAAGCCCAGCTGATCGCTCGAAGGGATTGCACCTGTCGAAAGACAGCGATGTCAGGGTGTCATGCCAGACACAGCTCCACCACAATCTTCGCCGAATAATTTCTTTCGATTGCGTGTTTGGCGGTGTGCTGTCACGACTCTCATTGTGTGTTATTCTGTGCAAACCGAGAGACTGCGCCAAGCGACACGTCAATCCCATCAATGCCCATGAAGCCTCGGCTTTCATGTCGTTTAGAAGCACAAAACTGGTCAAAAGCAAGGCTTGGATTGAGTCAAAGGAGGGCCTAGGAGACTGGTTAGAGCGGTAGATTGGTTATTTGGATAGCGATGTTACCTCAAGAGGAAATTTCCTAAACGGAGGAAGTGGAAGGAGATTTGGATGTACTTCTGGGAATCTCGGGTACGGATATGGTACGGAGATTCGTGGTACTGCGACCCGACTGCGAGGACCGCGAAAAGGATCGCAAGCCACGATGCAGCAACGGGTTTCGATGACCGGGAGCCATTTGTCGCATTGCGGGAACGTTCTTCGAGGTAGACCATCAGCTTGGCCTCGAGATCGTCGATGTTCATGACGAATCCCCAGAAAGGTTGCGGTATTTCCTTGTACGCTCGGAAGAGCCTGGTAGGGGGGTCCAGAGTGGTCAATGCAAACTCAGACATGGAAGAAAATTTTCTCCCTTCTTTCGAGGACAGGACTCACTTCATGACTTCTCTGTCGGATGGAAGCTCATTTGAGATATCCTGTGTCATTCTTTGAAGGTGATGGGACGACATCAGCGGGAAGGGGGCTGATGTGTCCAAGCCGAGGATGGACCGCATGTCGTGGCGGACGTCAACACTGTCGTGCTTGTTAATTGGCGAAGACTGCTCGCGCAGCAAGGCCGGAATACTGTTCTGGCCCAAATATCTGTCTCCAGAAGGCTCAGGCTCGTCTATGCTGGCTATTGTTGCTGTTAGCGATGAGGCGATCCGGTGCTCCAGGAGTGGCTCTGTTTCCGAGGAGGCCGTACCGATGGTGCGCGGCCAGCTGTCCTGGCGTTCCAGTTTACGGCTTGCATCATGCGCATCCGGCGAGGAGAGTGTCCTCTTGCGGCCGTGATGGCTGGCCTCAGAGGTGGTGGAAGCGTTTTTGGCGGTTGAGGTCCGGTTGGGCTTATAGGAGCATAACCGAGGATGTTCTCGCTTCACACAATTCTCACAAGGCTGCTTGTTGTCGCACTTGACCTTTCTCTGACGGCAAGGCCAGCAGGCAGTTCCTGAAAACGGGCGTCAGCGACGGCTTGAGATAGCATGGCCACAATTGAAGCTCTTTCCTTACCGTAGCGCACCTTGCGGTGGGAGTGGATGATGCGGTTCGCTTCCTCGGGCGTCAGCTCATCGATTGCGACCCGTTCCTCGGGGCTGGGATTCTCGGCCATGGTGGAGGGCGTAGGCGGCTGCGCGGCTGCTAAATAAAAAACAAGCCTAGGAGCGGTCGTGTTCAGTCTGACGAAGCAAAGTGTTTGATGCAGATGCAGCGTCTACGAATGCCGAACGCCGAAGACGCCCATTCCGGGATAAATATACGGAGTAGTTCAAGGATGGGCGTTGGTGAAGTGAGATGGCGGGTCCGAGTCGGCTTTGAGCCTGATCCAAAAGGACCCAGACGAGCCCGGCCGGTACGTACCCGGATCTTGCGCGAGCGGGCCGGCCATTGGCTGGAAAGGCGCTGTGGGCGGCTGGCCGGATCTCGGATTATCTGGTCGGAAGATGGTCAGCCCAGACAGGCGCGGGACCTGGCATGCAGGGGAATCACACAATTCGCACGGAAAACCACGCTCTATCAAGTACAGCTGGATTTTAACAGCTTCAACATCTCGACCGTAGATGTCGGGTATGGATACCTGATCTAAACCCTATACTTGATCTCATTCCTATCCCTGACCTCCTGATTTGAGAAAATGTCTTATTTTTAAAGATGTCTTCACTTAAATCTGTTATTTCTTATCTAAATGAGGGTCTCCTCCAGATAGAGAGAGAGGAACCCTTTGGGTCGAGGCAAGGCTCTCGCAGGGATTCCGCACAGTCATTCTTACAGTGCGAGACAGTGTGATGTACGGTCGAGACTACAGCTGGGGTGAGGAAGGCGCATCACAACGGCAAATTGGACAGCACTGGGCAAGTTAGCTCAACCTGTCACTATCATCATCATTACCGTCTACGCACTGCTGTCTCATAGGAGCCATGGCCATGGCCGTCTCCTAACCCGCATCACGCGATTTTGCGTCCGCTCTCTTAGCTTTCCTTCCCATCAGGTGCTTGGGATTGAGACTGTGAGCCAGCGGTGCGCGGTGCCATCCTTCCCGCTCTCCACCACCAATCGCTAGCCTGCCGGTGCCTCGATCATTCGACTCGCTTCTCTTCGCAGCATCCCTCACACAGGACCCCATAGGTACAGCATGATGGAACGCTCCAGTGCCCGACTCTCGAGATCCCAGCATAATCACCAGGTGTCGAGTCTGGCCCCCCGCGGCAGTCGCCGCACTCTCTTGCTGTGGCTGCCACGCCATGGCGCCCCCTACTGCCACCTCGAGGTCTCGGGGCAGCTCACCTGCAACAATTGAGGACTTCTACAGGGTGGTGTGCTCCCTCAACGATGAATTTGGCCTGCGGCTACATATTCCCGATCCGAATGTCTCGCCCAGTAAGCGCAGACAACAGTCGCGCTCCGAAGAGCAAGCGCGTGTCGACGAGATCATCCACCGTTCCCAACGTCTCTATTTCCAGGACCACTTCCGATTCACGGACCATATCAAGCAGTTTCGACTCCAAGCCCAGAACCTCTTCAAGCAATGGGTCATCAAGCCCAACGGCGACCCTGACACCACACCCACGGGTCGATCGTCCACCCCACATGGCGCCCGCAATGCTAGGGAACGGGCCGCTCTCCAGACCGCCCTGCTTGAAGTGCTCCAAGATGTGACCAGCAGCATCATCTCCCGGCCAAAGTGGCCTAAGAGACCGTCCAACGAGTTTCCAGACCCATCTACAAAAAGATGCAGGAGTACGAGTATCCACTGCCAAGGAGGCCTTGATGGACAGGGTCCCGAAGAGGAAATTGACGATATCCCAGTTCGCTCCAGAGCTGCCAACCAATCCGAAGTGTCTCGACCACCTACCTCATTAACAAATCATTCCGCCAACACAAGCAGAACCTCGTTCGTCCAAAGCGTCTTTTCCGCCCCCGCTTCCGACTACGATGGAACCCAGACTACAATTGCCTTCAGCCAAAGCCAGAAGGAAAGAGGAACACAAGAATCGTACCCAGCATGCTCGGCCGAGTACGAAGCTCTCAACGAATCTTTCAGCAATTACGAAGAGAAGCTTGTCCACGCTCCCGGAGAGGAACCTCAACTTCCCGATCCAAGATCAACGCTGTACCCTCAAGATCGAACCAAAGACGCCCATCTTTTGGAACCTCATTTAGGGAGTGATGGGGATCTTTATTCCAGCTTCCCAGATGAGCCAGATCTACACGCTCAGCTCACAGATGTGCCGGCAGCTATTGATAAGCGACTTTTGAAGTTGCATAATTGTCTACGGAGCTTCTGGCGTAAGTTTCTCCCTTCCCCCAACAACAATTGCCCTACTCAACCGGAAACCCCTTAGCAAAATTCCCGATTCCCCAAATGAACGACGCTCCGATCATTATTACTTGGGAGTTGACTCGTGCTGCCAATCATTGCGGCGTCAATCTAAGTAATTGGGATGTTCCATACGAACCAGGTGACGTCTGGCACGACCAAACAAAATTCAGGGGCCAGATCGCTTGTCATCCATTGTTCGTAGGCAAGGGCTTACCTCAAGCTTGTGGCTCGACAGCATGGATTGCTGGGTTGGATTCGTTCCAGGCCCATGGGAGGGCAGTCGTTCTCTCGGCGGAGCTAGTCTTCAACTCTCAGTCAAGTGACCGATTATTTTCCCTCGAAATGTTGCCGCCTCGTCTTGAGCTGGGTCATCGACTTGGAAGAAGATTCGGTCCTGACCGGTTCCTGGAGCTCCTTGTTCCCTCATTGACCTCACAGGATGTACCGGAGGAAATTAAGAACGATGACAAAGGTGTCGAGGTAATTCTTGATTGGCTTTGTGGCAACCACCATTACTTTGTCGGACGTACCTGGTCGGCCCTCTTCAATAGTGCCGTCAAGAATAGTTCGAGGAAGGGAGCCAATAGTGCATCTATGCATGATAACAAGAAGAAACCTCATCTTACCAGAGTGCATATGTTCGCTGTGGATGGCAATAGCTTTCGAGCACCCCAAGTCTTGGCTCAAATCCCCGCCCAAGAGGACGCGCGGAAGCTGGAGCGCAGAATGAAGTTGAGGATGTGTGATCTTCTGACATGGGCATTGTCAATCAGGACGAATGCCAGCCAGCCTCTTCATAAGCTATTTTCTCGTCTTGCCATCAGTAAGCCCCCTCAAGTTACACCAAGCCGACGTCACTGACAACAGGAGAATAGGCCTCAGTAAGACCCAATCTACTCTCACCCTGGAGCGAAATCAGATTCACAATCGAGCGAAGGATTTGGGATCTCACAAGGTAATGAATGATGGGATCGGTCGCATGTCCCGAAGTTTCGCCAGAAAGGTTGCAGAGCATCTTGGACTTGACGACGTTCCTTGCGCCTACCAAGGCCGTCTAGGTTCTGCAAAAGGCATGTGGATTATTGATACCAATGACGATGGCCTTGATGAGAACTTCTGGATCGAGACTTATCCGTCTCAGCGAAAATGGGAATGCGATTTTCAGGATGTCCACCATAGGACTTTTGAGGTGAAGGATTGGCCAAAGGAACTCAGGACCGGATACTTGAATCAACAGCTCATTCCTATCCTTGAAGCCCAAGCCAATGACAAGGGACTGATGCGACAAGCTATTGCCGATCATCTAAGAGATGGTTTGAGGGCGGACATTGAGGGTCAATCGGTCGCAATGAACCACCCAATGGATTTTAGAGCATGGATGCACAGATCTGGTTTCACATCTGGACAGCGCATGTATGATGACTACGTGCCTTTCTTAGGTGGGCTACCAGACCGTGATGAAGATGCTATATGCCTCCTACTCGACGCCGGGTTCGAGCCAAACCGGAACACCTTCTTGAAGGACTTGGTATGGAAGATGCGGGAGAAGCAGGCCAATCTCTTAAAGAGCAAGGTGAATGTGAAGGTCCCCCGATCCACAATCGCATTCATGGTTATTGACTTCACTGGCATCTTGGAAGAAGGCGAGGTTCATCTTGGCTTTTCCAACAAATTCCAGACGGATGGGGAATCCGAAATTATTCTCGATGATGTGGACGTTCTCGTGGCGCGAAATCCTGCTCATTTCGCCAGCGATATCCAAAAGGTGAAGGCCGTCTTCAAACCGAGTTTGAAACGGCTAAAGGATGTTATCGTCTTTTCCTCAAAGGGACAAACACCGCTGGCGGATCTTCTGTCTGGCGGTGACTACGATGGCGATCGTGCGTGGATTTGCTGGGATACAAAAATTGTGCAAAATTTCAGCAACTCTAAACTTCCCGACATGCCCGACTTGGTACAGCAGGGTTACCTTCGGAAAGACGGTACGGCGTTCGAATCAGTCCTTCAACAGAGCCCAAACCTCGACTCGGCTTGCAACGTGTTTATGCGCAGAGCTTTTTCGTTCAGTATGCAGCAGAATATGCTGGGAATCTGCACCAAGTTCAAGGAAAAGCTCTGCTACCTCGAAAACTCGGTTGCTAGCCCTAATGCTGTTGTGCTTAGCACATTGGTCGGGCTCCTTGTCGACCAAGCTAAACAAGGCTATGTCTTCACTTGGGATGACTTCACGCGTCTCAAAAGCGATTACATGATGAAGTATAAAGAACTAGAATACGAGAATGACCGCAGCTCACGGAACAGGTATGTCCGACCCAACCGGGAAATACATGTCCTGGACTACCTCAAGTTCGAGGTGGCGATCGCAACTATCGAAGACGCCTTGGAGGCTTTTTCGAAGTTCCTGAACGATCCCGGAACGAACCACTGGGATGAGGATCTGAAACATCTTTACAATGAGTTTGAGGAGTTGGCCAAGACCTCGAGGTCGGTGAAGCAGACGATGACGCAGTTGCGGAGGGACATCGACACTCTCAGCGAAGCTTGGCGGAGAACGATGCTCCCTAAGGCATCCGACAGTGTGGAGTCTGATTACCAGAGAAAGGTCAAAGACTTGCATCAGAGGTGGTTGGATATCAAGCCTCCGGAGAAACTCATGGGCTCCAAGATGATAAGCAACCTTCTTGATCCTTGGAACGGCGATCCAGGTCTGAGCAAATGGTCGCTTCTCAAGGCCTCGACGATGTTCAGGTTGTATTACAACAAGCTACCAAATGTTGTCTGGAAGCTTGCAGGCCGACAACTGGTCTGGATGAAGGCGATGGCATCCTGCAGAGGAGGGGAGGGAGGCGCGATTGCGGTGACGGCAGAGATGTGGACGATCCTCAAACCCGACAACAAGCGGGTTATGAGTCGTGCCGCGTGGCGAGCTGTTGGACAGGATACGGAAAGCGCTGCGGCTGTTGAGGAGGTGATGGAGTTTGATGACTATGGGATGGAGGTTGATGATGCGTGATTGTTGTGGAGCTGGCTGGGGAATAGGGGTTTTTTTTCTCCTGCAGCTTGCGTGGATGGGAGTGCGAGACTTTGGCGTGTTCTTCTCTGAGAAAGTGTTTGGTGATCTTTAGGGGATTGTATGACGTGGAAACGCTCTGGAATTGGTTTCGCAGAGCCTTTGGGTGTTGGATGTAGGCATGATGTTCTGTTCGCCAGACAGGAGTTGAAGTGGCAGATGAAAGATACCCTAAACCGGTTTCTTTTTAGATGGACCGGGCTCTTAGACCTGTGGAATGGTGACCTGAAATTGGTATCTACGTGATCTCTACAAAAATAGGCGGCTTAATAGTTGAGATAATTTGGCTATCATGACGGGGACGAGTTCAGTAGGTCTTGTCTCGCAGTCGTTGTCATTATGGTGGCAGTGGATGCATCACTGGCTTCCCCGCCATTACCCCGCGCATCGTCAACAGCACCATGGGATAATAAATCACGACACTGAATGCAGAAAATTGGAAAAAATTCATAGTATCATTTGTTGTATATATTGAGGCCATATTTGGGGCACTGGATGCGTTTTTTCTCCATTTACATGGAGGATACGATTGATTAGGTTCATATTTCAACATGGTGGTGAAGTTAGCCTAAGTCGGAAGTAGCTTAGGGTGTTCGGAGATTTATGTCATCGTGCTGTATCAATCTCTTCTGTTCAAACGTCGCCTCCTCCTTGTTCAAACCTCACTCTGGACCAAGCAAGACATCCGACATCCTACGATATTGAAGGGCCCTTCAGTCGGCTCCCTCTGCCGCCGACGAAACAGCTGAACTTGGCTGGGATGCCAGCATTGACTGACTTTCTTTGTGTCCGGCTTGAGGAGGGGCAGGTTGGCTTCTGACCACTCCCAGCAACTGGCTAGCGTGAACAGGGGTAGGGGGGGGGGAAGCGCTGGAAATGACCAGGGAGAGTCCAGACGCCTTTTCCCACCCTGATTACGCAGCGATGTGCTCGATGGCGGCTTCACGGACAAAGAGAGGCAACGAGATTGATGTCTGGATCCGGCTTCTCGCGCCGCAACGGGCTTTTCGAGCGGCCTCCCTTGCATCGCAACTCACTGGAAGCGCTGACGATGATCTCTCCCCCTTGTTTGGCGGGGTGACGCATGACGGTTTTCCCACGCGGCCAGGGGTTCGTGCACGGGCTGGCCCAGCCTAGATCGCCACCCAAATGTTCTAGCGTCCAGGCCTGTGATGACACCCAAGGTGAGGCTGAAGCTCAGCCCTAGCGCCAGGCCCGTACTGCTTTGTTTCTTCAACACAACATCCTGCTCGCGACGCCGTATTGCAGCCACGCGCACCACGCCCATCTGCCCTTTGCACATTCCGCGGCGCTCTCTCCCTTGAACTCAGTTGCTAGCTTTCTGGAAACCGACGCCCGCAAGGCTTGAAGTGAGTTTCGCCTGGGCCACCACCCTCTACAAGCTGACCCATGCCTAGCGCGTATCTTGCTGTCTGCATTCATGGACGACACATTTAGAAACACGAACGACAAGGCGTCTTGCGCCCCGCCTGTCATGGGCAGCGGTAGCCTTGGCAAATGCGTCTAGCGCTCAACGAAACGGTCAGAATGTCATCCAGAGTGGTCACCGTCCTCCGGCGAGCATCGAGCGGTCCCGTCTACCCGCCCGGAACACTCAGGCCATACACCTCACCCACCATGGAGGCGAACTATCCCAGCAGCCTGAAACGAAGAAGAGCTGCTAAGAGCGCTCTGTCCATCTCCGGCCAGCCTTGCCGACTCTCTCTGCCAATCGTGGGCTTGTGGCGGTCGAGCTTCGCGGCCGGGCGAGACGATGCGAGACTCTGGCGCGAGGCTATGTTGATGGGAGGTATCAGGTCGGCGTGGATCATGGCAGCCCCTGTGATGATGAGAGGAGATTGTCAAGGTGCGGCGAACGTCGCTTAGACGACAAGAGCATGCTGGCCGGAGGACATAAATGCTCCTTGACTACCCAGCGATCTACTTTCGTCTTGCGCGGATCTTTCTATCTACACATCAATCACTTCCTCTTTCGCTGGCCGAAAGGAAGTCTTCGTGTGCGTTTCTTTGTCATTTTTCTTCCCAAGCCTTCGCCGATGAAGATGCCTTCGCCGATGAAGATGCCTTCGCCGATGAAGATGCCTTCGCTGATGAAGAAGTTCCAGCACAAAGCCAAAGCAACCACGCTTACACGGCTCTTTGAGGAGGACCAGGATGTTCCAAGCAATGCTACCCGGTATGAGCACAAGCCCCTGACTATTGACCGGTATTGACTTTCAGGAAGGGTGGTAGTCATCCCGCAAGCCAGAAAGCGTGGGTGGGGAAAAAAAGAGGTTGAGGTGGATTACGCCTGGGTGAAGTCACTTTCACCAGCCGGGACGCAGGTTTATGCACTCCTTTATGACATCAAGAATGACCCTCACATCTGGTCACAATTGATGACACGGGGGGAAGAGTTGCTGGATCTCGTTCAGGAACAGGTACGTGAAAGATCTATTCTCTGTGGCAGACGCTATCCGAAGACTGACGTATGAACCTGGATCTAGCAATCAGATGCGCCACTCAAGTTCGTCTGTAACGGCTTTGGAGGGATGATCCTCAAATACGTCTTTCTAGACAATCCGGCTTTTCTGAAAGTATTGAATGCCATGATCTTCCTAGGGTCGCCGCACATAACAACAGAAACGTACCCTGGTACCTGGGAACGGTTGACGTCCATGCTCGAAGATTGCCATTTATCTCACTGCAAGGGCAGTATCGAGATCGCGAATGAACAGTGGCCCGAATTGGAAAAATTCGGGTCCTCCCTGAGACAGCAGCACAATGATGGGAAGCTACAGGTACTGTCCGTTTTCGGTGACAACGAGGTACGTCACAGTCTGACTTGAGGTCTTTCTTTGTCTTGTGATTGTACGTTGAACCTAAACGCCACATAGCTTCCCTATAAAATCGACTTTGATTACGAGGCTGTACTTCATGCCAAATTCACCCATGCGAATTATTTCGACATCGCCCAGCTCAGCAAACCAGGACAGGATCAGGTACGCAAGGTCCTCGATTTTTTCCCACACAAGGCCCTCGATTTTTTCTCACACGAGGCCCTCGATTTTTTCCCACACATGAGAGAAGGTGTAGGTCGACAACACGCTTCGCAGAGTCCGTAGACTTCATTCATCGCCATTCATGGAGAACCGTGAGTACAACATGCTCTTCCCCAGATTTTGATTCGAGAATATTCCTACTGATGGCGTCTCGTCAATTCTAGAATCGTCACCTCCAGAGGATCCCTCCGTATCAATGACCTCGCCGATGGACCCTCCAAACCCCAGGCCTACCCTCCCACTTCATTTGCTTGAGGTGGAGCGCAACCCGACTTTTCACGGCCGGGAAGATATTCTTCAACGTCTCCGATGAGTTTATTCTACCAGGCAACTCCACGGGACCGAGGATTGCTGTGCTCCATGGGATTTCAGGAAGCGGGAAGACGGAGATTGCGACAGAGTTTGTGCATCGACGCAAGAATCAATTCGACTTCATATGCTGGGATCGTCGCGGGAACTTCAGAGAAATGATAATTAATGGAATGGGGCTTGATAAGAAGCCTTCTATAATGAATAGAACAGGGGAAATTATGAAAATCACGAAAAAATGGCTTGCCAACCCAGTCCTTCCTGGCCCCGAGACAGCCGAAAAGGCCGGCAAGATCAACTACCTGTTGGTTCTGGATCGCATCGGGAAACCAGATGACTCGCTCTACTACGTTCCAAGGAGCATTCAAGGGTTTATCCTGATAACAACCGACTACAGCTCGGCGCTGATGAGCGAGTGGTTTGTCCGTCAGGCTGTTCTTATTGAAGTCCCCCCGATGCCAATTGCCGAGGCCGCTTGCCTGCTCCAGACCACGTCAAGGAGACGAGAAGAGAAGGACAGCCTCCAGAAATGCATGCATCTTGCAGAGAAATTCGGGTGTTCGCCGACGGCAATGGTCGAAATTGGACAGTTTATCGCCAGTTGGGGTTTCCGGCTCGAGACTTTCAACAAACGGTTCATGGTCGACGGTCAGGCGATTGAAATCGACAATCCGGTCCATTATATCGACGGTCAGGCCTATGAAAGCCCCTTTCAAAGCTTGAATTCTGGACTATGGCGTGTTGGCCTTATGGAACTAATCTGTCGTCACATGGGGCATGCCCTTGGCGTGGTGCTCACCATCCTTGGTCCAGATGCCGTCTCCGAATATACCTTGTTCGCCGGTGCGGGTGATGTCAAGGTTAAGGGCTATCCGAAAGGCGAGATAGAGCTTGTTGACAAGCTCAGGGCCATGGCGGAACACTCGATCATTTCCTGGGACATTGATCAAGGCACCGTGAAACTAAACCCTTTCGTCTACAAGCTCAGCATTCGCGTTGGCTGGGAAGGCCGAAAGGGATTATTCGATGCAGCCGCTGCGCTAGTCTTCGCAGCATGGCCGACCCGAGGGACCAGAAGTGCCGAAGACGTAAACCTAGTGAGGGAGCTTCTACGCCATGTTGCATCCCTGAAGCGCATTCTAGAGGACCAGACGATCGCTGTAGTGAGACCCGAGGTGCCAGTTGCTCGTGTGTTCATTGAGGCAGCCCGGTAAGTCTTCCTCATCAGACGACTGCGCTTGTTGCCGTCAGACACTAACCCAGTACGATACAGGCATGCTCTCCTTCAGCCCAGAGGCGACAGCCTACGCGACGGCGCAGCCTACGTGGCTCTGTCGCTGCAGGTTATCCACGCTAGTGAGGACAGGGGGGACAGAGATGTCTTTGACAAGCTTCTCACCGAGAGCTACCGATACCAGAGCATCATCGCTGCCCACATGGAGACGAAGGCAGACACGGAGCTGTCCGTCCAATGCGGTAAGCAATGTGTCGATCGACTTATTGAGCGCGTCGCAAAGTACGGCCGACGGGAAGACCAGGAAACTCTTGTCCATGCACATACCGACTACGGCATCGCTCTTATGAGGGCCGGTAGGGATGCGGACGCTACTAGATCTTTGGACAAGGCCTGGAGACTCCAAGCCAAAGTGGCGGACACAAATGATGACCCCTTCCCTTGGATGCATCTGGCTCTGATAAAAGCCCATGGAGGTAAGGTCGCTGACGCATTGGAAATGTTGGAGCCCTTGTTGGCTGAGGAGGAGAGATATATAGATGTGAAAGTTCAGAGGAGTTTCGGGTGAGTATCATGCTTTGCGAACCGTTCACTGGAGCGTAATCCTAAGTCATCGCCAGCTCTGGTCTCATCCTGAGCACCCTTGGTGTGCTCCACTACCTCCACGGCTCTTACGAAGAGGCTTACAGCTTCAACAAGCGAGCTGTGGCGGCGCTGAAGAACGACGTAGAAGACGACTCCCGGTGGACCATCAAGGCCTGCTATCGCCTTGCTGTAGACCATTTCAGCCACTTCCAATTCTGGACTGCAGCGTGAGTCCTCCCCTCCTCTCCCCCCCTCACCCTCTCCCTGCCTACTGATCTGCAGTATTGGTGCTAACGGCATGGGTGACAGCGAATTGCTGCGGCGATGCATTGCTTTTGCTGGCTCCGCCCCCTGGTATCGGCCTGAGGCAGCCCGCGCCAGCTGGAAGCTTGGCCGCGTCCTGTTGGCTGGCGGTGAGCAGGACCGACAAGATGAAGCGAAGGCGCTGCTCGAGCGGGCCATGTCCCTGCGACGCGAGCTGGATCCTGAGGATGACCGCCCAGAGACGGAGCTGAAGGACGCTGATTGGGACAAGCTCGTCTTCTACCTCTACCGCTAGCAGCAGGGGGGTTTGCCTTGGAGGACCGTGGGATTAGCAACACTGGAACGAGACGAGCTGGCAAGAAAACATCAAGGGTCTTTTTTCGTGTCCTTAGGATCTTTGCGCATACGTATGTCTGTCATCTATGTTTTTTAAGTATTTCAAGTTGCGATGTGATATTTCATCCCGTCTTGGCCTGAGGTTGTGAGGGCTGCCGATCCGACCCTCAACCTACCTACCCAAACGCGGGGGCTTGTCCCTGAGGACACACAACAAACAGTGTTTGTAAGCTAACAGGGTTGTGTTCCCCGACCAGCGTTTGCCACGCAAATTGCGCCGTTCAGAAACGAAAAGCTGCAAGGCGTCCCCTCACCGAGCTCAGGGGTAGTAAGCCTATCATAGGTCGTACCGCGTGATTGGCCTCATGGTAGTGCTTCGTGGGGGAGTGTGCAAAGACTCTTGCGCGAGATTTCATTGCGTCATCCGGATATCTCTTGTCTCGAAAGAACCGGGATCATGAGCAAACTCTGCTCCCGAGACCGTTGTACCGATCCCGTCGCAGATCGGTCAGTGCGTCTTGCTTGCAGAGCATCAGAGTCCGAGAGTTGAGCGACTTCTGGTCGCCTCTTTTTGCTCTTTTTGAAGGCTTAAGCCATCAAATGATGCTGAAACCTGGATTTTTCTGGTGCGTCCCGTGTTGCGTGATCGGGCTTGAAGCAAGTGTGGCTGCAGTCCCCAGTCGCAAGATCGGAATGAGACCTAGGCGCCACCTGGATCACTTGGCCCATCAACAGTAATATCTCGCATGCACAAAGGCAATCACAAGACTCTGATGCTCGTTAAAGGGTACTCCCCTGAGCCTACTTAATTTCGGCACACAGTCTTCTTCCTGCCAACTTTCAAGCCCATGGGCTCTAGATACTACCTTCGAGACTCCATCAGCCTATGAGGCACATCAGCCATGAATCGTGGTAAGTAGGAGATCAATAATCTTCCCGTGCTAGACCCGAAGAGTGCTTGTCTGTCTTGGCACATTGCCGTAGGCCTTCTATTTCATGTGGTAGGCCTGAGTTCTGGAGACACTTCAATCCCTCAAAGCATCGAGATTTCAAGCCAACTCCAGGATCCCGCCCAGATGACCGCCCCAACTCGACCAAGTATGTCACTGACCCCGTCCTAACGCATCAGGGCACATGCGTGACTGACAATTTCCTCGATTAAGACGCAGATCCTGAGGAATATATGACTCTCTTGCGCTCCTTCATTGACACATCTCCGTCGGCCGGTCTGTACAGACCAGATCCGTACGAACCACTCTCGATATTTCTGAAGCCCGAAGGAGCATACAGGAAAAAGGGGCTAGACCCTTCGTCGTCGCCCACTCTTTCGTCTAAGCCCAAGGGGAGTGGACTCGGCATACGTGGGAGTCAACCGGCGAGTTCGAACGACAATGGGATGCTCTACCCTGCTCGGCAAATACAGTCGTCTTCTTGCGCGGATTCCCAACCTCAAAACGGCTCTAGAGCATCGCTGCCAAACTAAGACTCGAATACCACTTCCTCAGACAGCACTGCCCCCGACAGAAGACGGATCACGACGAGTTCCTCGGCCGGCCGCCTGCCTCTTGCCTCTAGCAACAATACGCCGGTACACTTGACCTTTACGAGTGTCGGAATATCATCCATGATGCCTGATGAGATTCGGTCTGTCCAGGACACGCTCAGCGAAGAAATGGCAAAGTTCTTGAGGGGACAAGCCAAAGGAACATCGTCGACCGAGGCCGATACAACTCTCCGCGACTTCCACCTCCTCGATAGGGAATACTTTGCGACCGAGCACATGGTTTCAATGTAGCTGCTCGAGGATCACGCGAATGGTTCTTGGACAGTACTTGTCTGGACTGACTACGGCCGTGATCTGACGCGGATGGAGCTACAACCATGGAAGATGGTCAAGGATATCGGCAAACACCCGGGTTTCTTGTCGCTGCCGATCGATATGAACAACGAGAGTATCTTGGGGCTTGTTCAGGCGAGTTGTAAACCAGCCACCGGACCCAAGGACACCGCCAACGCGCGCGCCCCTTCCAGCAATCCCCTCAGTTACCTGCCCGAGGACATTCTTCTAGTGATCGACCGCCAAAACGCGGGCACGTAGCCGTTCGTGAGCATACAGGAGATATTCCGGCTCCATGCAACCTCAGAACTTCAATTCCTCGGCATCCTCCCAGACATTGTGACGGCACAGAATGTCTTCGGGGAGAATAGGGCTGATGTCGCGACAATTCAGAGACGCGTCTGGCATCGTCAAAGTGCTGCTTCTGACACAATCGATACGCTTGCAGATGCCGGAAAGGACCTAGAGTTGATATACGAAAGGCTGCTTCGTCGGGCAGGAGTAGTTATTGAGACGTGCAGTATTGCTATAGATACTATCGACAGGCGGAGTCTCGACAAGGCAACGAAGTTGAGACAGAAGTGGTGGTGGAGGAAATGATGCGAAGGCAAATAACAACGCTTCTAAGTCGTGAAGGTGGGAGAGAGCTTGCACACCTGAGTTCCTTTGTTAGTCTCGTATATCGCTTTACCTTGATGCAATTATGGTGTCCCTATACGTTTTCTTTGGGTCTGATCTACTGAGAGCGATCGAATTGGGGTCAAGTTGAAGGATGCTCGAGGGGATAGGCTGGTCTGTCGCCTCTGGCGCTATGCGTACGAACACCACTCGTGAGCGTAGGAAGTTGCTAAAGGGACCCCTTGGGTTGAGGGGCTTGGCAATGCAGAGGTCTCGAACACATGACACTTCGCCCTCCTGCAGGCAGCCATCGCTTAGGTCTCGTCCTGAAATATCGGTGAAGTATTCCAAGGACGCAGTTGGCTGTTGGATTGTAGCTACCGTTAACCTTGCTGCAGGTCGCATCCACAGCCTGGTCTGCTGCGAGGGGAGTCCTCCAATGAGCATTGCTGTGAGCTCGACAAGCGACGACGCCATCTCAAGCCACCATGCAAGAGCTGTAGCTGTAGTCTTGGTGTGTTGTCGAGCTAACGGGGGCTTGCTTTTGAAGCAACGGGTATTTGTTGGCCTGCCCCCTCACTTCTTCCCGGTGTTGTCTGTCTCGGGTCGCCAACAGTTTCTTCGTCTCATTTCCCGAAGAATCCTATCGACAGGTGTTCTTTTCCACGACTTCTTGAGCAAACCCTTCTCGGGAGAAAGGGACTGCCCCAAATATCTCAGATGTCGACATCCACCCGATTCCCTACCTTGCCTGCAGAGCAACATGAGGGTGTAACAAGCAGTCATGAGGAACGTCAAACTTCCATCCACGACCCTAACTGGCGTTCACTTCTTGAGATATTCGACAATACCAGTGAATTCCCGGCCCGTGACTGGGAGCGAAATTCGGATCCAACAGGTACGTCAACAGTGTCCACTAAGTCGGCTGCACATCAACGGCCAACATGAGCATAGGGAACCTAGCAGAACCGCAGAGATACCAATCTCTCTTACAAAGCTTCGTGGACCAACCCCAAGGGAAAAGTCTCTACAGCGGAGCGCTTTACAGTCCTCTTTCACTCTTGTCTGAACGGATCCGGACCAGTGACAACGACCAGGACAACGACCTGGACGACGAACGCAATTTCATCGTTGCTCACGCATTCGATAGGGATGAAGCAAAATGGGATAGATATACCTGGTGTTCGCCCAGTAGTTTCGATCGGGGCTGGGATGCTTTGCCCGCGCAAGCCAATAAGATCGTGTTCCTCTGTGGTTATCCGACGAAGAGTTGGCTCTGCCATGTTGGAAGCAAGCTCGGACTGGATTATCGCTTCCTAAGGCAACATTTGCCGGCCAATCCATTGGGCGCCACCAGCTCGAGGAACTTCCCGCCTTTGTCACTAATTGGGGATAAGACTTTGCAGCTCACGTTCACCAGTATGGGGAAGATAAAAAGCGCCAGGGCTTCCGCCGATATTCATGCCGTTCGCCAAGACCTAAGGGAAAACTTGGCATCCGCTTTGCAGTGCCAGAATGATGGTCATGAGTTGTTTGCCTGTGACACGATAGTACGCGATGCTCAACTGCTTGACGCAAAGCACTTCATATTCGAGCACATGATATCCATCAAGTTGATTGCAAACGCAGATCAATCCTGGACAATCCTGGCCTGGACCGACAACGGGACTAGCCTAGGTTCCATGAAATCGAAGCCTTGGGAGGCTATTCGGAGCGATGGGGAGGCGAAGATGAACTTTCTGCCATTGCCACGAGACTTCAGCAATGAGAGCATCAGAGAAATCGTCAGAAATATGCGTCAGGAAGTCCGGACGCCTGTCGAGGACGCGTCTTGGAACCCTCTTGCTAGTCTGCCCTACGACATCTTATTCTCCATCGGGCCAGAGAAGGCGGCCGCGGAACCTCTTTTTGTCATAAATGAGGTTTTGCAGCTGTATGCTGCATCTGAGCAACAATTCCTCCACGTTATGGAAAATATAATCACTAGGAAGACAGATTTTGGGGAGGTCCGGTCTGGTATCTCAGAGGTCCAGATGCTCAAGGCAATGGTCAACACTCGTATACAGCGACTCCACGATGTGCTGGAAATCCTCGAGGATCGCATCTGGCGACGTGATGGCACCTCCGTTGACCATGCATGGGCAGCAGAGAGTGCATCACTCACCATGATCGAGAAGGACCTTGAATGCACATTTAGAAGACTGCTTCGGCGAGCAGAAGCCATCTCCGAGATGTGCAAGGATGCCATCGCCGCCATTGGAGAGCGTGTCGCCATGCAACTTGCAGACTGCGCTGCGGCGCAGCAGCGAACCCTCAACTCTTTAACAGTCCTAACTTATGTCGTCACACCGCTATCATACGTCGCCTCTCTTTTTGGGATGAACATCAAGTTCAATAAAATGAGTGAGAACATGTGGGCGTGGGGTGTCGCATCAGGGAGTTTGACTGGCGCTTCGCTCCTGACCTATTTTAAGGTCGAGAAGCGTAAGGTAGTCAAGATGAGACGGGGTGTTCGTAGCTCTTGGTCCAAAACCAAGTCTTGGTACCGGTCCAAAAAGGCTCTCCTCCCCAAATGCTCTGAAACCGGGAACAAAGAGCCTACCCAATGCTCTGGGCCCGAGATCGAAGACCGGTCTTGGGGCTTTGGGTCCCTCAAGAACGCCTGCCTTTTCAGACGGTGTAGGCACCCGGAGAACGACTCCGAAGTTTGAGGCACGCGAAAAGAGCGGCTGCTCCGTCGCTTCCTACTGGAGAGGACTCGCTGAGGGCGGAAGATTTCTGTCAAGTCATTTAGAATGCGGTGGAAATGGGCTTATTTCCTTATTTTTGACTAGATATGGGAGTTAAGATTGGTGAATAAGACTATTGATCACCCATGTTCTCCGTGCGATTTCACAACTCGAGGGAATTGACCAGATCGTCGATTTATCGTAGGATGCGCCGCGCCCCGGAGTGTTGCAGAGGGTGGTCGATCGGCCGAAGTGATTGAACGAGTCGGAGAGAGACAGAGGGTTTGGCAAAGGCAGAAATAAATGCGCCTGGTGTTGCGTAGCGCTCAAAGGGATCATTCTCAGTCAATTAAGTACGAGGCCGACCTGACTGACTCGGCTTGTGACGCCAAAATGAGTGGTCGCGAATGAGGCGCGACCACATCAGCATCAGAAGCGGATGCCGGACTCGAGACGACTGTTCCAATCCAACTACCACAAGCGGCGAGTGCATCTACCCCCGAAAAGCAGCAACGCCCCAGGGCTGGACACGGTGTCCAAATGCTGTTCTTTGTTCCTTTCAAAGCGTTCAGCCACGAAGGGATGTTGCTGCTCGGATTGCATCTGGTCCGTCCGACATCGCGTGATCCTCAAGCCCGAGCTCAATGGTATGTGGCTGCAGTCTGTCTTTGTCTTAAGATCAACGATCAAAGGCCAAAGCCCAAGCGCCACTCAGCCTAGCGATAATAAGTTCACTCAATGGAATGAGTGCAAAGTCAAATTATCTTGGAAATAGTTGATCACATCGGCCTATTTAATGTCAGGCCAATGCCCCCATTTATTGCAAAATTCCCAAGTCTCAAGGCTCCTATCAACTCATCTCTTCGAGGCCTGAAGCTCTGAGCGACACACCATGGATCATGGTAAGTAGGAGACAAGTCACGCTCTTGCATCAGGTCTGACATGCGCTCGACTTGTCATTCTAGATCACCTCCCTGTTGCTCCCGCCCCGAGCATCGGAGACATCTCATCCCCCAAGGAGACAGACAAAACTCGGCAACAGGATGCTGCGCTGGCGGCGAGCACGGATGGAACAGGTGCGTCGCTGATTACATCCACTGAGTTGGAACGCAAACATTGACGATTGACGTATAGGTTCAGCACTGGATACATACAGTAAACCTCTGATTAGTTTCTTCGATGATAAGAAAAATGTGGGACGTTTCTACAGCTGGACTTTCCCCATGCCTCTATGGCTACCCTTCAAGCACGACGACGACAAAATAGCGACCGACAACGCACACTTTGTGGTCGCACGTGCATTCGATAGTGTCCATGCAGAATGGACTAAGCAAGCTTGGTGTTCCCCGGATGAATTCGATCGAGGCTGGGACGCTCTGCCAGCTGGAGAGCAGGCAAACAGAATTGTGTTCCTACGCGGGTTGCCGAGGACGGATTGGATCTTCCACGTCGGGAGCAAGCTTAATCTCGAATGTCGCTTTTTCCTACAACATTTACAGACAAACAGCTATGATGCCGGAAAACCGAAGAACTTCTGTCCTGTATCCCTGATCCAGGACAAAACCATAGAGCTCACTTTTACAAGCATATGCAAGTATTCCCTCCGTAACGACAAGGGCGATTGTGTTGATGAGTTCCGGAACAAACTCCACGGGATCGCGACAACGCTGGTGCTGGATCAGTCAACCTACTATAAATGCCGCACTTGTGATCCTATAGTTCGTGATCTCCAGGTTCTCAATAGAAAACTCTTTACGGTTGAACACAAGGTGTCAGTCAAGTCGATTGTCAATACCGACGGGTCCTGGACGTTATTAGTCTGGACCGACTGTGCAAACAGCCTGTCTGTTCCAGAAGCCACTCGGGAGAAAATTGAGCGCCATTGCTTTAGACCCTTTTCTTTTGTGGCACCATCACGAGATTTAAATAATGAAAGGATCAGGAGGATCACCGATAGCCAACATCGCCGAGCCGAGGCGGCTGAGAACAGCCAAGATGAACCGCGGAATCCTCTGGCCCATTTACCCGACGACATCCTCTTGACTCTCGACCCGAAGAAGGCGAATACTGATCCTTTTTTCGTTATAAACGAGATTTTTCAACTACACACAGCTTCGGAGCTCCACTTTCTCGCTGTGGTCCAAGAGCGCGTCGCTTTCTTTAAGGACCTTCTGGTCGATGACTGTAGGCGTTGGAGGGACAAAGCTGAATTAAGGCAGCTTAAGAGGCTCAGGGCAATGGTTCAGGACCACTCACAGCGGCTTCACAATGTGCTGGAAGTTGTGAAGAGGTGTGTGTGGCGTCGCCAGGGTGTTCCTCCTGGCGAAGCCCCTTCCTCCGAAATGGCCAGCACGCTTCAAGACGCCGAAAAAGACCTCACGTGGACCTACGAAAACTTACTCCATCATACAGAGCTCGTCTATGAGCAGTGCGATATTACCGTCGCCGCTTTGGAGAAGTGTTTGGAGGAGCTTGCGAGATTGGATCGGCAGAAGAGGTGGTGGAGGAAGGAGTCCAGATCGGACTAACACATCAGTCCAATGGAATTGTGTATTTTCCTTGAAATGTCTCGTTAGATCTTTTTGTCTTGGTATCTGAACGCACACAATTAGCAAATTTACTTCGCACCCACGAAGAACTCGCAAAAGGCAGCACGCGTACGGCTGCCTCTGAATCGGCTGGGGTCCTTCTTCCTTTGCCAATGTAAGATGAAAACGTTTGTCACGAGGGCATTGAGCGACCTGATGTAGCGACGCCATCGGGCAAGCCCCAGACAAGTCTCTGAGCATCTCGTGATAGTGAAGGGCTCGTCTACGAGAAGCCTCATGGCGACTTGAACTAACTCCCCGGCAGTCCCACCATTAACCTCCGAGGGTCGCTTTAGCGTGTTGGGCGGGGGACGCGCGGACGATAGGATAGGGGATGGATACTGTCGCTGGGGCTCTATTTATAAAGCGTGTTGTCGGTCGGTCGGCCGGGCGGAGTGATTGTAAGAGGCGAAGGGAGACAGAGGGCCTGGCAGAACTGTTGACGAGGTGCAGGAATCGCCAGACTCGACGGACCAGCGAGCGCACGTGATTCTGTGGCACGGCAGACACCTCAAGCTCGCTCCCGTTCGGAGCGGAAGATTTCGAGCGCCGATGGCCCGCCGGAGCTCGGAGGTGGAGGGCGAGGGTTCGCATCTCGCGATCCCCAAAAACCCTGCCACGGGCTTATTCGTAACCTCATGTCACCAGCCCCTCCCTTCTCCCTCCCCCCTGGCGCCGCGCCATGTCTCAAGCAAATCGTGGAGAGAACCGCACCGGCCGGCGGCGACGACGACGGATGGGAAAAGGCCTGACGGACGGGGAAAACGCCACAAACGAAACAGATCGACAGGGCAGAGTCCCGCCGCAGCGGAGGTTTGCCGCGTCAGCGGCGCATGTCTGGCAGCGGGAACGGCCGCGCCATTGGCCCAGAGCCGCCGAGCACGACGCTGGCCACGCCCCGTTCTAGCGAAGCTCTAGGAGGCGATTTGCTGGTCATCGTTTCAGCCGATGCAGGGCCCAGCGCGCCTGGTTGGACGGGAGATTGTCGTGGTTTCTGGATGCTGGGACCGCGAGACCGGGTTGATTGCTGCAATGCCTGGCAACGCCGCTGTTCGGCGGCCATGATTCGACGACTCTCGCACGGGATCGAGGAGGGCACAGGCACGAGACCAGCCATGCCTTGATGCGGCGTCTACTCGAGCCGCTGCTCTTGGGCGACGCAAACCCTATTCCCGAGTTGAACGGGGTGTTCACGAGTCAAGAGACGCGCGGAAGCGACTGGCCCAGATCCCAACGAAGAAAAAACTGCCGTTCTTGAAAACACGTCCCTGTCCAGTCCCGTCCCATGCAGCTGGAACCCCTGGTGGAGGAAGACATTATGCGAGGGCTCCGCCCATCTCTCCCTCCCTCACAGCCTGATCGAGCCCGGCGTCGACGATGACCAGGGCCAGCCAGGGCCAGGGAGCTGCGCATCCAGCCCGCGGGTTGTGGGTGAGCCTTGAGGCGCTTGCTGGCATCGGCTGGGTCCCCAGCGCCCGGCTGGTCCAGGGACAGTCCAGGAACAGATGGTTACGCGTGTCCTGGCGGAGAGCACACGGTGCTTCAAATTGGAGAGGCCCTCTTTCTATTGTACTTGATGACGACGTCTCCGGTGCTATCCTGCTCTAGTGGCTTTGCCTCTGTCGTGGCTTTCACGGTGTTTTATTGTCGTTCCCTTGTTCGACAGCCTCTGCAAGGTGGGCTGCCTTCTCTTATAATCCCGAATTCGCTCCCCTGGCTCTGGAAGTCGGCTCTTGGCTCATCTCTATTTCGATTTTCGTTGTTTGACGAATCTTGACACCTCCCCCAGTGGATTCGTTCCACCGATCGTCAACCAAGACTTCGTCTCGCTGTGGCCATTCCCCCGAACCTCCCGGTCACTTGGCATTTTCCAGCTCGCTGTTCGCTATTCGAGATTTTCAACTCGGCTCATTGTTTGGTATCAAAGGGTTGCTCGAGTGCCAAGCAGAAGTGTTTCGAGTGGGGAGTAAAAGGGGCGGGACCACCACCGACACTCATCTACGAAACCGTTTCGGTGATCGAAACCCCAGATCGCTCTCTCTCTCTCTCTCTCTTCTTGTTTCTTGTTTCTTTATGCCCAGGAGGCTGTTTCACGACTAGCCATTGCAGAGGCACTCATCTGCAACGCAGGTTCCCGGAGAACTTGTTACAATCCTCTCACCACAGCTCGACTCCCCTGTGTCACTCTTTTAGAACATCAGCTTTCGATATCTTGCCAAGAGGGCAACGCTTTCTTCGGCTCAGCTTATCAGTATAATTTGTGTCTCGACCATTTGGCCTTAACACGACGGTTCGTGATTTGAGCCTCTCTCTGTCCCGGCTGGTATATACACACATCCACATACGCACACAAGATGAGAACATGCATAGCCCAATTTGGGATATCGGCCTTGCTTTGGTCGTTCTCAAAGGCAGATGTCAATCTCATGCACAACGTCAACGATTTTGAGGCTCTCGCCGAAGCCTCCAACGGCTTTCCCAGCCAACGTTTCAGATCTTCCCCGGTTGTCGGCCCAGTTCTCCAGGTCAACTCGTTTGATGCCGCCGGCGTTGACGATGCCGGATATCTCTTCCTGGGTACAATCTACGGCAATATGAAGGCCGGCCCGATGATCCTCGACGCCAAAGACTTGAGCCTTATATACGCCGACCAACGCTACGACAATACATACGCCTCGAGTGTGCAAGAGATTAACGGGACCCGTTATCTGGCTTTCTGGCACGGCGCACACAGTCGCGGCCATGCCAACGGTTTCTGCCTAGTGTTTGACGAGGCATATAATCTCGTCTATAACGTCACCGCCAAGGGGCTCCATGGTGCATTGGCCGACATGCACGAGCTGAAGCTCACAAACGAAGGCACAGCAATCTTCTCGACGTATTGGAACCGCCCCTATGACTGCTCCCCCGTCGGCGGCCCGGCGAATGCGCTCCTGATGGATAGCGGCTTCCAGGAGGTTGATCTCGCCACTAACAGGGTGCTTTTCTCATGGGCAGCCTCTGACCACTTCCATATTACCGATTCGTTCGCCCAGTATAACGGCCGCTACGGCGTCACCCGCGATTCGGGCTTCGACTTCTTCCATATCAATGCTGTCGAGAAGACGGCCTCAGGCGATTATCTCGTCTCCAGTCGCCACCTATCGCTGCTGACGCTGGTGTCGGGCCGTGATGGGCGTCCGATCTGGGTGCTGGGCGGTAAACAGAACCAATTTTTCGACCTCAGCGGCGGCGAGGCCACCAATTTTGGCTGGCAGCACGATGCGCGCTTCTGGCGCAGCGACCAGAGCCATATCAACCAGAGCCACATCACTATGTTCGACAACCATGGCGAGCGCACCGGCATGTGCGAGGGCGAAGCCTGCAAGACGCGCGGGCTGCACCTTGAGATCAACGAGCAGGCCATGACGGTCCGCGTCGTTCGTGAGTACTTTCACCCGGGCGGCCTTGACTCGGGCGCCATGGGCGGTATGCAGACGCTGGATAACGGTAATGTGCTGCTAGGCTGGGGCTACAACCCGGCTATCGTCGAGTACAAGCCTGACGGCACACCCGTCATGGATGTTCAGCGCGGCCGCATCGGTAGGGGCTTCCTGGCCGATATGTTTGCATACCGTGTCAGCAAGCACGCATGGGTTGGACGCCCGCCTTGGGGTCCCTCTGCGGCAGTTGTAGCCCCCTATTCTACTACACAGGATGCCACTGTCTATGTCTCTTGGAATGGGGCTACTGAGGTCGCAACTTGGGCTATTGTAAGTATTTACCGAATATACCCCCTTGAATTCAAACGGATGTGCTAATATGTTTGCAGTTCGCCTCGCCCAATGCTACCGACCTCAACTCCTACGACAACCTCATAGCTACGCACCCCCGCAGCGGGTTCGAGACAGAGATCTTCCTCGGCCACCACTATGCGCCCAACGCCATGCGTCGATACATCACCGCAGCAGCTCTCGCACAAGACGGCTCCGTGCTAGGCTCAACCGCCGTAATCGATCTAGCCACCGGCGAGCCCGTTGTCCTACTGGGCGGTATTACCACCGCAGGAACCACACCACCACCCCCGCCGCCAACGCCCGAGCCTTACGAGTCGTATGCTGTTTACTTCGAGGATGCCTACGTGCCCTGTGGCATGATCCTTGTGGCGGTTGCGGCAGTTGCTGGATTCTCTGCGACGTGCTGGTACCGCGGAGGCTTGAGGCGGAGAGGCTTCGAGAAGTGGAGGTATCGACGGGTGCGTGTGGAGGAGGTTTAGATGATGGCAATACCCCTGATTTGTTCCCTTGTGTTTTTCTTTTTGTTTTTGTATATACACTTTTCTGTTTTGGATGGGGCATTGCGATGGGCGTTGGAGGCTTTGATGAATTATTGCAACTCTTCCTCGAACTACCGAATTCTCTTTTATTGGCATTGCGATGACAGAAAAGTCACAACAACAACAAACAGCAACTTTGCATATTTCTCATATCTTTACCACTTCCCTTAATTTTCTATCCGCCTTCTCAAGAACATGAGTGTCTTGATAGGCAGAGTCCGCATGAAGAGACTTACATACACATACAACCCCCGTCCCCCCAATCACACAGCCAGGTTCCCCCGTCGATCACCCACGACAAACATCTCAGCTCAGCACCTTACCCCTGGCCGAGCCCACCTCCTGACCAGGGTCCGCCTGACAACCCGATCCTTCGCCCTAGGCCTCGTCATCAGGGCCACATTCATGCGGAGCAACACAGCACGGGGCACCTCTCAAATAAAGTGTGAACTATTTGGTACGTATATGTGACAGCTCTTCAAATATATGACAAGTGAACAGGCCCCCGTAGAGGCGCTACCTAGAAGGAATACATATCTACAAGAACTCCTGCCGATTAAGAACAGGCTGAGGCCTGCGCCGATACGGTGATGTATGTCGGCTCGGCGGTGACGGTCACATACGTCGGCTCGCCTGTGACGGTGACGTACGAGGTAATGATGGTGGTGGTGCCCTGGGCACCGGAGCCGGAGCCACCGCGAGATCCGGAGCCGGCGCCGGAGCGGGATCCTGATGTGGATCCTGATGCGGCGGCGGCGGCCGGGGTGGAGCTGGTCGCTGCGGCGGCGATGACGGTGGTCGTGATGGTTGGCTCCGCTGCGTTGGCTTCAACCACGGTGGTCACGGTCACTGCAGGCTCGGAGACAATGACGGTGGTCTCTTCGGCGTCGCCCTCGCCGTCATCGGTAGGGCACGCATCATCGTCGCCGGAGTCATCGCCGGAGTCGTCGCCGCCATCGTCCTCTCCATCACCCTCATCAGCGGGGCAGTCATCGCCATCATCGCCATCATCTTCACCGTCGTCACCATCGTCGCCGTCATCATCAGCAGGGCATTCATCTGAGGCGGTAGGTTCGGCAGCGTCAGAAGTGACAGCAGCTTCAGGGGTAGTTGCAGCCGCAGCCTCGGACGTCACCACAGGCTCAGAGGTCGCTACAGAGGCCACAGGGGTGACAGAGGCTACGGGAGTGATTGCCGTGGTCTTAATCACGACGGCGGAGGATGCAGCAACACTGACAGCCGCAGCAGTGGAAGATACTGCGGGAGTGGCCACAGCAGATGATGTACCAGCAGCAACAGAAGGGGTAGCAACCGACGTCGCAACAGACGAAGCGCCAGATGCACTGCCAGAGCTGCCACCCACAGTGAAGTCGACACACGCCTCATACGTCTGGTCGATATCCGGTGCATTCCAGAACCACTGCAGCACACAATCCCCAGCCGTCGTACAATCACCGCCCAGCGTCTCAGGCAACGTGACGCTGAAAGCCGTGTTATTGGCGTCCACGCCAGCATTGGATGCGTAGTTGCTGAACTCAATCAGAGGGTCTCCAATGATCGAGTTAGTGCTCGTCTTAACCACCGACACGTTGGCATAGCCCGTGTGCGGCGCCACGATGTCGACCGTAAAGGCCACCGTCTGGCCCAGGGAGTAGCTCTGCACGCGGTCAGGCGTGTCCTTGAGCAAGAAGCCCTTGCACAGCCAGAGATTACAAGCGGCCGTCTCATCCGTGCCGACAACCTGTTCGATGCCCTGGATATTGCCGTTGATGTCCGATGTCTGCTGATAGTACGGCTGCTGGCCGCACGTCGCCTCGTAAGCCAAGCCAGGCTGGCGAGCAGGAGGATCGGTGACATATCCGTGTCCAGCGACAAGCGGAACAAGAGCGGCAAGAGCTGCGATGCGCTGCATGTTTGCAAAGTGTTTCGTGAGAATGTAAACCAGGTGATGTTCAGTGTCTTTAAAGAGGCAAGACTGTCTCGCGGACCAGACGCAGTGGGTTCAATGAAAGAAGCGGTTCAAGCACTAGGCGAGAAGCAAAGTCGAATTCAAATGCCGTCAAGGCTGAAAGAATGGCAAGCTGAAGAAATGAAGGTACAGAGAAAGGAATGGCAGGTCTGGTCCTTCGAGGTCCCGTGAAGAAAGAAGGTAAGGGAAAGGGAATGGGGTGAGACGAGCACGTAGGTTCATATATATGACATTTTGCCCGCGGCCAGAGGGGATCTAGCCAAGACTCCCTCCGTCAGAGATTTTCCCGTTGATAGCAGGAAACTCGGTTTCGACGAAACGCAGGAGGCGGTGGGACCGCGCGCTGGTATTGCTGTTTGTGCCTTCGCGAGGCCGGAGCCGACGACCGGGCGGCGGGTGAGGGCGGCCAGGGTTGGGGTTAGGCGCTTGACAGGTCGGAGGTGATGATGCGGATTGGTGGAGTTTCGCGAGCATCAAAGAGACTATTCCGACAAGTCAGCAGAACAGAGTCACTGGTGCAAATCAGACTCTATGTTCTTCTCTCTGTCCATCTCTCTCTTCACTTGCACCTCCCAAAGCTCGCATCTTCCAACCCCAAATCTCACCGCCAGCGCACCGTCACAGTCAGACCACATGATCGTCGGCACATCGCCCGCCCCCAAGATCACCACAACCCTTCCCACCCCCTCAAGAAACACCCATCAATATGGGATGAATCTCCGGGCGCACCCACCGGATTCTCAGACTCAGACGAAAGGGTCGCAGTGGGCCGGCTGTTTGAGACCTGCGCCAGGGGCTTCGCCGCCATTGGTGGAACAAAGCGCGCTGTGTTTGAGCCGCATGACTTCAGGCCTGAAAGTCGAGATTATCAGGAGAGGTGGTCATCTAAGCGATGCAGATTGCTGAAAAGATCCGTGGCTGCCAAGGCGTTTGTGCTTTCGCTTGCAGGACTCTCAGATTTGATGGGTACCGGTAAGGCGAACAATGAACGGTATTTTTCCGCCGGCGGTAGATGCACTCACTTCGAAGCCAGGATTGCTGCTCTGTGCGTCTCGTCAGCCGGCCTGTTCCGAAGTGACCGGGCCTGGCCTCGCCTGTATCTAACGCTCGAGACGCCCAAAGTGCCGACCAGGGTGAAGATCTAGCCGAAGAGGCCGTCCCTTGATGTACTCAAAGCGTGAGATGAACAATACAGGCATGCACCGCAAAGCCCAATTCGCCCTATGTCGTCGGTTTCAGATGCACATCCTGTCAGCAATCAGATGAAACTCCAGCGTCGATCTCCAGGATTCCATTGATTGATGGAACTCTGGAACCGCCAAGCTGGAAAATCAGTAAACGACGCTCACGTTTCTCCCGTTTCAGAGCGGCAGCGAGTCGATCATAGTAAAGCCCCTGCTCATATGTGATCCGTACTGCCTCTTTTCAGTGCGCGCTCCCAGCATCCACAACCAAGCCAAGTCGCTCAACAACTAAATCATCTTCACAAATCACATTCATCAAGTGAGTATAGTCAATGGATCTGCGAAATAAATGAGAATAACGGGTATTTTTCTTCCACACCAAGCGTGTTGAGACATTGTAGGCGCAGACCCCGTGCTCGTTCTTCAGCACCGTTGAGTCGCTATATCATCATCATGATCTAATCATATCGAGACAGAACAAAAAAGAAAACCAAGCATCTAACATCCCAAAACAGCCAAAGACGGCTCAAATGTGAGCCTTTCCATACACCCTTTCGTTTGACTTTCACCTGCATCAACCTCAGATAGGCTCGTCCCGAGGCTCAATGAGAATCTCGTTCACAGCAACATGCGGCGGCTGCGTGACAGCGTAGATGATCGACCCAGCCACATCTTCTGCATCAAGCACCTTCGCACCGCTAGGTTCGCCGTATTTCTTCAGCGCTTCCTGGTCCGTGGACATACCCAGCAGGTCTGTTTTCACGTTACCAGGCTGGATAGATGTCACACGCAAACCGCTTCCGGCATTTTCCACACGGAGGGCCTGCAGCGTCCCTTCAACAAACATCTTGCTTCCTGAGTAGACACCCAGACCGGGGAACACCTTGCGTCCAGCATCTGACGAGATGGCCACCAAGTGGCCGCTTCCACGAGCCAGCATGCCAGGGACGGTGGTCGCTATGCAGTGCAGGAGACCCTTGCAGTTGACGTCGACGGTTCGGTCCCAGTCTTCCGTGTAGTTGTTGGCCATCATCGTAAAGTACATGACTCCAGCGACGCTGACCACAATGTCTATCGGACCGAGCTTTTCAGAAGTAGCCTTCATCAATGCCTCAACCTCGTCCTTGTTCGTAACATCAGTTTTCTGAATCAAAATCTTCCCTCCATACACAGCCATCTTGTTTCGCACCGCCTCAAGAGCATCAGTTCGCCGCGCAGCAATAGCAACGTGAGCGCCCTCTTTGGCCAGATCAATAGCCGTGGCCGCGCCAATCCCGGACGAAGCGCCGGTAACCACCGCCACCTTGCCCACCAGTCTACCCTTGCGGGGTTTGACAGCAACTCCGTTGACTTGGGACTTGAGAGGAGGTCGTGGCAGCCAACCTCGGGCGAAGAAGTGACGTGTGTAAATTTCCATCAACTTCTTGTCGATCTTGATCCTGCGAACGCCATACTGATCCAGCGTTGACTGAGTCTTGCCATCCTTCAAAGAGATGACGGATTTGAGGACCTCGACATTAGGCATTCCACCGCGAAGAATATCCGCGGTAAATGGCTCGTCGCCACCCTTCTTAACACCCCTCTTCTCCTTCCACAAAGCCACCCACTCATCCCATGACAGGGGCTTCGTCGGATATCCCAGCTCTGCTAACGTGGCAAAGAGGTCCTTGGAGCAGATTGGCGCCGGATCTCCCAAGTGGTATATTTGTTGTTCCGTATCGTTCGTATGGTTAGCGAGGGTGATGATTGCACCGCTCACAAAGTCGACAGGTGCCATCTCCAGATACCAGCCGTCGACGTTTGGCGCATATCCGAGTTGCAAAGACTCCACGACAAGTGCGTTCATAAGATCGTATGTGTTCGTAGAGCCAGTAACACTATGTCCAGAGATAGTTCCAGGACGGTACACGCGGACAGGAATACCTCGGCGACCAGCTTCGTAAACGAGCTTCTCGCCAACCCACTTGGTCTGACCGTATCCGTCCAGGAGTTTCGTAGGGACATCGTCAAAGTCGATCATCGTATCCTCAGACCAGCCCTCGATAGATGGCGGGAGCACACCATTCGTAGAAATGTGATGTACCGTAGCTCCGCTTCGGGCGGCAAGACGCAAGATTTCTCGAGTACCTCCAACATTGGCATTTCGCAGGGCTGCATAAGGATATACCAGGTTGACGGTGGCAGCAGCGTGGACGATGACCTGAACACGGGAAGCCAGTTCGTCGAAAGCCTCGGGGGAGACACCAAGCCGCTTCCTTGCCAGATTACCTGGAAGAATCTCCATTCGCTCCAGAATAGAGTCCTCCCAGATGCCCAGATCAACCAAATTCTTGCGAATTCGGGCCATGCCCGCTGGTCTGCAGTCATCAACAGGTTCCGGAAAACGAACAAGGCAGATAATGTGAGCCGAGGTCTTTTCTACCAGGTCTTTGAGCAAGAAAGCACCCAGATATCCGGTGGCACCAGTCAGCAAGATGGTCTCTGCGTCGCTGAGTCCGCGCATGGGTGTTCCATTTGACTGAATATCCTCAGGAAGCACCGAATCGGCTTGCAGAACTGCGGGCAGATCGGCCTGAACGGCGGCAGTGTGACCATCACGAGCATCCTTCACTGCTTGCAAATGCCCCTCCAACGTAGGAGTGCCAGCCAAAGGTGCCAGTGGAACTGGGAAGCCGTATGCCTTGCTCAGACGGCTGGCCAAATCCGCTAAGGCCAAAGAGTGACCACCGAGATCGAAGAAGTCGTGCTTGGGAGTGATGGCCGCAGCAGGCATGTTGAGTGCAGCAGCCCACATCATGACAATCGTCTCCATCTTGACTTTGACGTTTTGTTCGGGGCGAGGAGCTGCAATAGGAGACTTTGGTCTTGGTGGTGGCGGTAAACCCTTGAGGTCTGTCTTGCCAGAAACTCCATGAGTAGGCAGCTCCTCAAGCTCAACCCACAGAGGAGGTATCATGTAATGGGCGAGATGTGCAGAGAGAGCACGGCGAGCCACGGGGCTATAACCGTACTCATCGATCAGAGGAATTGTTCGGTCATGGTGCTCTCCTTGGTCTCGAACAATGTACGCAACTAGCTGCCTCTCGAGGCCTTCTCCGTGGGCGACAACGGCGCAGTCTCGAACAGCCAAGTGCTTCCGGATAGCGCTCTCTACCGCACCCGGTTGGACAGTATATCCTCGGGTCTTGATCATGCCACCCACGCGACCTGTGATCTCCAGGAGACCAGACGGGAGAAGGCGTGCAAGATCACCAGTCCTATACATCCGAGCCCCCTCCCGATTCTCAAAGGGGTCCACTTGAAATGATTTCGCGGTGGTCTCGGGCAGATTCAGATATCCTCTTGCTAGAAGATCTCCACCAACATAGAGCTCACCGCTGATTCCGGGCTTAACTCTGTTGCCCGCCTCATCCAGGATATAGATGCGCTCTGGGTCTACCGGGGGACCGACTGGACAAACTCGTGTCTCATAGTCGACAAAGGTCTGAATATCCCCGGCCGCAACTTCATGAGTCTCGCTAGCACTGTACACGTTGAAAAGTCGGGTCTTCGGCAGTGCAGTAACAGCCCGGCGGCACAGGTCGGTAGTGACAACTTCGCCGTTCAGCCAGAGTGAGCGAAGTTCCGGTAATCGGTCTCCGAGCTTAGAGTGCCGAGAAAGAACAGTCGCAAGGAGAGTTGGGGTCATGAGGGTGTCTGTGATGCGTTTCTCTGAGAGCAACTCGACCAAAGCGGTCGGGTCGTAGCTCGCGCTGTCTGGGACGGCCACCACCGTCGCTCCTCGTAACAGTGGTCGAAGCATCTCCCAAACGAAGAAGACGTTGCAAGCCACTCTGTCTCCAGGGCCAAGATCGCTGACATGAAATCTCAGCTCATATGACCGCACTGCAGCTCTGTGAGGGTTCATGATGCCCTTAGGCTGGCCGGTGGTGCCAGAGGAGTAGGACACGAAAGCTAGACGCTCGACATCATCGTCGGCGGGGAGGGGCCTCCGGTTGTCGACTTCGGGGATGTGACGTGGCTTAGAAGCGTCCTTCTCGTCATCAATGACAATGACAGGATACTCGCCCTTGATCTTGCCGGCATGGGCTTTCTGCGTGATGACCACCGTGGGCTTTGCATCTTCCATGACATCGCGGAGCAGGCCTGGGGGATATGCCAGCTCCAGCACCAAAAAGGCACCTCCTGCTCGGAGGGCAGCAAGTGATGCAATCACATAATCGGCACTTCGCTCCATGAGCACGCCAACGAGGTCGTCGCGGCCGACGCCATGGTCTCGTAGGCGGTCAGCGAGAGCCCAGGTCTCGCGATCCAGCTCCGCATATGTCAGCGTCCTGGACACATCCTCCAATGCAATGGCATCGGGCGTGGCTGCCGCCTGTTGCTCGAACAGGGCAGCCAAGTCCTTATTGATGTCAATTAAAGGCATCTTGGTAAAGCTGCAAGGTGTCAAAAGATCGAAGACACAAGTCGTTGATGGGATGAGGACACTGGGTCGGTCACGCGACCAAACCAAAAACAGTTACTCCAAGCCACTACCGTGTCCAAACGATGGGGCAACGGGACGGAACTCGGTGGCGTCCGGAAGAGAATTGTCGGTTAGGGAATTGCTGGTGCTTTGGACCGAGACTTTGAACGTTGGAGAGTGTGGTAAGACCTGGCTTGTTCTTTGTTCAGCGAGTGTGGAATTCAGCAAGAAGTTCCCATGATCTGCAGCGGAGTCAATTGAGTGGTCGAACGCCACAGAACTGGAGGGGAAACTGACAGATGACGTTCTGTGTCCAAATCTTGCAAAAAGATGGAGGAAGCGGGACTGTTATATCGCGAGGGAAGCCCCAGGATTTGCCACTGGTCAGCCAAGACAAGCTCCTGCCGTTCGTCTGGGGATCCGGATCCAGATTTAAAGCAGGCTGTGTGTCTTCGTCTCGTCCTGCCGTCAGGGCAAATGTTGAATGGGATGCCCCCACGCAGAGGGACGGCCCTCGATGATTGGATTGCCGTCCAATAAGCCCCGGAGTCTTTACAGCCATCTCCGCCAAACCGGTGGCCGAAACGGGCAAGGCGGGAGATCATGACGATGTCTGTTGGGAAACAGTTTGCAGGTCACCAGCGTCCAAGAGAATCCTAGTGAACGGGCCAATTGCCATGCAGTGGCTTTGAGAGAAGTTTGCCATGATTTTGATACCAATATGAAGTATATGCAGGTTTGAAGAGGTCCAGGTTGATGGTGTTTTCAACGGGAAAGTGCCATCACATGCAAATTCGCTCCATGTACGACCTGTCACGCTACGCCAGATTCAGTTAGACCAGGTCCCAGTGTCGTGGATTCGCGTGGCAGTGACTTCATGCTGTGCCTCAGCGATTTATCCTACCCTGGAGCTCGACATTGGATTTCGTCCCGTCTTGTTACTTCAATTTGGAGGCGTTACTCTAGGTATACATGGGGGAATGCTATAACGGCGCTGTTCTTGCGATCAAGAATTTGGGCTTTTTTAGGTTGTCGCTCTAATTATATTTAACAAGGGGTTCAACGATCATGAGCTTCTACGTTCACTGATCTAGGCACCCCGACGTTCATTGCGCACGGTGGATTGTATAGCTCCGGTACAGAAAGTGTATCAGAGAGTTTACTCCTTCTGTCTGGTTTCAAAGTCCTGTGCCCAAGCTTTATTGCCTTCACCCCTTCAACTACCTCAATACGTCGGTAGTACCTCAACGGCCACTTCACTTGTAGATTGCTCTCACTTTACAACTCCCTTCCTTCCAAACCCAGTTTCCAAAGCAGCCTGGGCGGCTCCGATCCATTAGAAAACATTTGAGCTGGTGTAGTACAATTTTGCAGCAATAAGGATCACGAACTTGTCCAGTGTTGTGAGGTTTTTTCGTAGACATATTTCTCGTAAGGATTGGTCAGGAATGGTACATCGCATCTTTGCCGACGATGAACTGGCCCGTCAATTCGACCTGTAAAAAGACAAACTGGCGTACTTTGGCCGACTTATTGCCTCTCCTCTTGTCCAGAAAAGAGTGCCCATCTCAATCTCATGTCCGTCCCGGTCAACGAATAAATCGTACTCCCCGTGAAATTGCATACTCCCCGATCATATCCGCAATAAGTATGCTGCAACTCATCAATCATTCAAAATTATCCTTCAACATCCTCACCCGCTTCCCCTCCCAAGCCTAACTACATCCAGCTCCCCTGGACGTGGGATGCCGATTGCGTGATCACATCTAGACCCTTCCTTACAACACCACGGCGGAACTCGCGACCTATCACAGTCCTCCCCCACAGCGACGTTCCGAGGCCACGTATGTGACAGGTCGTGTTGTCCACGTTGTCCTGCATCATCGTGGGGTATCACCGACGAGCCGACGATGGCCCGTCCTTATCTCCCCGTTCACGATTGGAGGACTCGGGGAGATCATCTTTGTTGCAGGACGTTGTCGGGGAAATGGAATCCACTTGGGCTGCACATATGCACGGAAAGCAAGTTTGAGGGCTGCAAGTTTACTGAAGGGGTTGAGTAAAGAGGATATCACGGACTGAGTCTATTCTCCACAGGATGTGTTTCTGTGACGGTGTCGCTTCACAAGTACTTCTCTCTCTCGCAACTGCTGCCTTGTCGGGACACATACAGTGCGCATCTCCCCACTCGTCCTCCTTCGTTTGTAATCATGTTGCAGAGACTACTGCACTCGACCTCGCTGCATAATCGTTTCTGGAGGACCCTTAATTCTCGTGGCAGTGGTCTGTTTCAGAACAAACATCAAGGGTTCATCTAGGTGGGAAGATCTCTTCAATTGCAGAGTCTCTATGCGCCTCAATTTACGGATGATCGGGCACACGGCACACTTCCTGACTTCAATCATAACTTAAAAACAGGGTATCATTAAGACATTAAAGTATACACATCATTAAAATATCCAGAATGCTTGCTTGCTTTTGCTCCGTTTATGCTTTTGAACACCTTCTACTCTTAAAGTTCAATGCGGCCCTTGCTGATGTCGGCCTTGTCCAAGGGGACCAACTTGGTGCGGTAAATGAGCTTGTGTCCAACCCAAAGAACGACGAAAAGAATAAGACTAATGTAGCAGGAGAAGAAGTCGGCGGTATCCCAATCCATGAACACAGTGAAGCCGTTCGTGATGGTGATGAGTCCGTTGAAGAACATGCCCCACCAGGTCAGGTAGGGCTGGAAAGGGGCGAGATAGGGAAGCTCGTTTCGGTTGACATGCTGAGCGGCGAGAATCTTGACGAAGCGGAGGTGGCAGATGCTGATGATGAACCAGGTGACGAAGCAAGACGTGGCACTGATGTTGAGCAGCCAGTTGAAGACAGTTGTACCGTTCTGCGACAAGTTGAGGAAGCCGAGGAGACCGAGGAGGGAGCAGAAACCAACAGCCCAATAGGGAGTACCCCAACGGTTGGTCTTCTTGAAGAAAGCGGGAGCCAGACCCTCGTCGGCCAGAGCAATGATAATTCGGCTGCTCGAGTAGACGTTGGAGTTGGCGGCGCTCAGCACGGCTGTTAGAAGCACAGCGTTGATGATATCAGGGAGGACTGGGACACCGGCTCGTTGGGCGACAATGACAAGCGGCGAGGAAGAGGCGTTAGTCGAGCCTCCTGAGAGGGCAGGGTCGGTGTAGGGGACGTTGATGCCGATAAAGAAGACGGTGGCCACAAAGAGGACGAAGATGCCCCAGAAAGTCCAGCGGATGGCGTCCGGGATAGCCTTGCGAGGGTTTGCGGCCTCACCGGCTCCGAGACCGACAAGCTCAGTGCCCTGGTAAGAGAAGCCGGCAGTGACAAGAACAGCCCAGAAGCCAACAAACTTGCCAGTGTTACCCTCAACGATGTCGTCAGCAAAGGGGCCAGGGTTCTGCCAGTACTTGAAGCCAATATAGCCCTCGTCTCCTACGCCAGCGTTGACGCAGATGGAGAAGATGATGAAGCCGACAATAGTAACGACCTTGATGCTGGAGAACCACATCTCAAGCTCGCCATACCAGCGCACAGGGAGGAAGTTGGCAAGAGTGAAGACGAGCCAGAAGACACCAATCCAGATGCCCACGCTCAGACTCTCGTTCCAGTACTGGATGATGAGACCAGCAGCGGTGAGCTCTACGGCATAGGTGATGGACCAGCTGAACCAGTAGATCCAGCCCATGGCAAAGCCAGTCGTGGGATCGATGAACCGCGTGGCATAGGCCGTGAAGCTGCCAGCCACGGGAATGTACGTGGCCATCTCGGCAATGCTGACCAGGATGGAGTACACAATGGTGCCAAGGAACAAGAAGGCGAGGAGCAACGACACGGGGCCGGCCGTGGCGAGGGCCGAGCCCGTACCGATGAACAGACCGGTACCAATGGTTCCTCCCACAGCAATGAACTGCAGATGGCGAGCATGGAGGGTTCGATCAAGGCCAGCCTCGCCAGTCTCAACATCGTCCCGGCCCAGCTCCTTGCTGCCCCGGGGGGACTTCTTCTCGTCCATCTCGTGGTCAGAAATCATGGCGGCGGCGGCGGCGATGTTCCTACAGGACGGATGCCCAGGGGAGAGAGGCGAAGAGGATGGGGAGAAAAAAGATCGAGAAGTGCGACAATCCGAGTCAACGACAACGACATCGAGCAAAAAGCAGCACCGCCATGTGGGCTCCAGGCGACTTCTTATGTAAAAGTTCACAGCCCTCCACTCGCATCCCCATCATGGCCCCATGCTGCAAACTCTGAGGCCATGGTCCATGAGCGAGGCGGCCAAGCTGGCCAAGCTGGTGACTGTGCCAGTCCACTTGATTGTGGAGAGACGGACGAGGGCATCGCGAGATTTTCCCTGGAACGTTGCCAGCGGAGCCCAGTTCAGCGCCCGGGCAGGAACGACAGGCACCCGCTCCACTGTAAGCCGCCCGAAGAAAAAAAAAAATCTCTAGTCAGCCACCAGACTTCCAGCGCGCTCCCGCCTGTAGCCTCGCCTCTAGCGGCCTGCCCAGCGCGATTCAGTGGCGCTCCCGCCCGGCGGCTCCCCCCAATCGGGAGTTGCGCTTCTCGGTGAATCGCGCGCTGGGTGGCCAAACGAAGAGTTTTCGCAGCGAGAATCCAGCCGTTCCCGTGTCCTGAGTCGCCTAACCCTCCTTGCTCAATATTATCTCGAGTTTTCCAACAACGCCATCTACCACGGCACTGTAGATCAGGAGCCAGTCGTCGGGGAACAGCCCGAGAGGAGAGAGAAAAAAAAGTTCTCTGGCCTCCCACGCCGCGGACGATCCGCCTCATGAGGGTCACTCCAGACCCAAGCAGCAGCGAAGTAAGGCCGGGCCAGCTTCCGGATGGTCGATTCTTCCCGGCTCAAGGCTTTTGTTCCTGGGCGGAATGGCCGGCTTCAGCGTCATTAAACCTTGCTAGCTCTTGATCTGGGGCGCTTGCTCCCGAAGGTTTGTCTTCTAGAAGCATTCCATGCGCACCATGAACTCATCTCATGGATCCCACGCGCCGCTCTCCAACTACTTACTCCAACGTCCCCCCAACGACCCCATCCTGCCCCCGTCTACGACATTCAGTGCTCCATCGCCAGAGTCATTCTCGCGACGCGCCATTGATTGCACTGAAAGCCGTGCTAGATCCGGTCCCGGGAGTGCCCTTGTCTATCCCTTGCTGGCTTCGGCCTCGTTATTGCCGTCTTGGGCTGCGGGAGTTGACGGGTAGAAGAGGAAAACTGCTGTTGTTTCTAACCAGGGGAGCGGAGAGCGGAGAGGAGAAATTTGGAGAATGCGAGGGGTTGACAAATTCACGACGAGGGGAAGGCCCTGCTCTGTCGTGACTCTATGCCCAAAAACTACCCAAGTCATCTCGGCGCGCCTTTTCCTAGCATCCTATATCGGAAGCCATCGCCCCCCCTGCCGCATTGCCGTTCATCGCTGGTGACTAGCAATGAGGCGACTGGGACGCCCACAGACCAGCTCTCACGGACCAGTCGAGGCCGGCTAATGTCCATCTCGTAAGAACCACCTGATGTGACGGAGACCCGACTACTTACGATTCAACTTGTTTATGCTGCCGTCTTTCGTGATCTGAATTGTCAAGGGCTTCCGATTCGCTCCTCCATACCCCACGCCTTGGCGACGGATGACATTTTCATTGAGGTGAAGCTTATTACGCTCGCCTATTTGACTCCGGTATTGCCCCTCGACCAATGAGCAGTTGCTTCCAGTTCTCTATCTTCAATAGACCGGGACGCAATGGAGCGTGACATTGAAGCTCGGATTGAATCCTTCCTGTTCTTTATTGCCCACATGAGGAAGTCTTCCGATTTCGTATTCGAAACTTGCAGGTCAGAGGATGGAACATGACCTGGAAATGTGTGTTTCTCTGTCTGCCTGAAACTCGGACATTGGTTAGACATTGATTGAGGATGACTGACGATGGCAAGTCTCGTCGCTCTTGCGGAGCCATAATAACAATTGAATCTTCCACTGGCTCAAATGTCTGTTTACCTAACAGAAAAGCTAGCTCAACGTTCCATCTGTTCTACGGGACCGGTTAGCTTCGGATTCCTTCGCCATTTGAAGTTCTCTCCGCATTTTCTTGTCTCCTATATTGACTCACCAGACGATATCGGCAGCCTTTCGGGTCATGCATCCGTCAAGCTGAGTACAGAGTAAATGGATGTTTTGGACCAAACTGAGGTGCTTGCGTGACACTAAGTGAAGATGACGCATCTCGGTCGCATCCCTTTTGGCGATGTCGCATGCCATGACGGACGCAATGGTACCGAACTTTCTTCAACTCCTGTATCCTGTTCCTTAACCTGACAGGTTTTTAGGCTCATTCGCATGAGAGCCTGGGTAGGTATCAATTTTAGACCTCCTCTGAGTTTATCAGACTTAGAAAGTAGAGTTTTTCATCTTCACAAGAATAGAGAGGAGTATAAAGTGGACCTTTTTGAGAGACCCTCGAATTTGACCATAACAGAATCAGTATACATTCTCTGGATGATGACTGAAGCTTACGCCCAACATATTTTAATCTGCCCATGTCAATGATCTGTCGCGGTTTTATTTGTCTTCATCTGAGCGACATATTCAAAAGATGTCGACTTCTGCCTCAGCCAAACGACTGTGATAGCCTATATCTGTTCTGCCAGCCGACACCATCTTGAATTGTATCGGCAATTGAGCAGAGTGGACCATTCCATAATAGCTCTTCGACTGCCGGTGGTAGGGCTGAGGGAATCAAGTTGCGCAGCTCTTCTTCGAAAGCCCCGAACACCTAGATAAGGTACCTAGCTAGTTTCCACGCCTTCCACGATAATTCGGCGCAACCAACAGATACTAAAATTAGGATCCTCCATCTCTCGTCATTCCCATTGTCAACCCACCACTCAATCAAGAAACCGAATGCACATCTCCAACACATCTTCAACAAATGCGGTCTCAAGAGTGACAGAGTCCTGTCGACACCGCCCATCTCCCATGCCGAAATCCGTGCAAGTCACCTCACCCCCCTCCCAAAATAGCCCGCCCATTCCCTTCACGACCTCATCTTTCGAGCCTGCGTCTCAGCCTCGCCCAGCGCGCCCCCACCGCACCGCAACCAGAAGCGCCGCTTTTCCGCAGCCCTGGCACTGACAGATAGCCCTGACAAAATAACCCCACCACCTTTCAACCAAAATCTAGCGCGTGGTATTTTAGACGCATACCGTCTCACCTCAGCGCTGAGATTGCAGGGGGGTTCGCCTGGAAGATCGCCTGTGCACGATCGCGCTAGCCATAAGGCTCAGCGTCTGATTGGTCACCCGGCACTTACACCGGGGGCTCCCAGCAGCTTTACTTACCCGAGCTGGAGCTATGATTCTTGCCTGGAGCTTCAAGCATGGATTCCCCGTGGCCAGTCTCAGCCACGTCCAAAGATCCTCCTTCAGCCGGGGCATGAAAGGATTCAATTGAGGGTCGTCTAAATGGCAGCCGAGTCGGCGACGACGCCTTCATAAAAGGCATTGGGGTGCGCATCCGTCGCGCTGCTGCTGGATTTGTGTCCAAGTCTCAGTCTAAGTCCAGTCTCAGCTGCGCACGAACATTCCACACCCGTCGACGACGTCATCGCAGACCAGCTATTCGGTACCGTAAAATTCAGTAACCATGGCGGGCGACGATCGCTACTTCAACCTCCACCCCGAGGGCGACGAGCACGACCACGACCACGATCACCCAGATCTCGAGTCGCAGCCTCTCCAACCTGCCTACCACGCCTACACGCCCTCCCACGATCCCACCATGGCCTACAACACCAACAACAACTACGCGCCCTACGACAACGAGGCCTACAGCGCACCGCAGCAGCCTCTCGCGCAGCCACAGCAACAGCAACAACAACAACAAAACAATCCTTACCGCCCCCCGCCGCAGAGCGACTATGCGCAGGACTACGGCAGCGAGAAGAACTCGTTCGCGCAGACCTTCAAGGTGCCCAAGCCCAAGTACAACGATCTCTGGGCGGGCATTCTGTTCCTGCTCTTCGTGGGCGGCTTCATCGCCGTGTCAGTCATCACCATCAGCAGCTATGCGAAAACACACGGCTTCCAGGGCGGCGGGATCTACGACGGCGGCAACGACTTCTCGCTGAGCACCAACACCATCGTGCTGTTCGCCTTCTGCCTGGTCGTCGCCGTGGTGCTCTCCTACGCCTACGTCTGGCTTGCGCGCCTGTTCCCGCGGCAGTTCATCTGGGTCACGGGCATCCTCAACATCGTGTGGGCGCTCGGCACGGCCGTCTTCTACCTGATCAAGAAGTACTGGTCCGCGGGCATTGTCTTCCTCATCTTCGGGCTGCTGCTCGCCTTTGCCTTCTACACGTGGATCAAGCGCATCCCCTTCTCGGCGCTCATGCTGCGCACCTCGATCGACGTGAGCAAGCGCTACGGCCACGTCTACCTCGTCAGCTTCATCGGCGGGCTCGTGGCCACGGCGCTCGCCGCCTGGTACTCGGTCACGCTCGTGGCCATCTACGTGCGCTACCAGCCGTCCGACAACAACTCGCAGTGCGACGGCGGCGGCTGCAGCAAGGGCAAGGTCATCGGCCTGATCGTCTTCACCACCTTCACCATGTACTGGATGTCCGAGTGGCTCAAGAGCACCATCCACACCATCATCGCCGGCGTCTACGGCTCCTGGTACTTCTGCCCCAACAACTTCCCCCGCGATGCCACCCGCGGCGCAGCCCGCCGGGCCCTCACTTACAGCTTCGGCTCCATCTCGCTCGGCTCCCTCCTTGTTGCCATTGTGCAGTTTCTGCGCCAGATCTGCCAGTCTGTCCAGCAGCAGGAGGCCCAACAGGGCGATCTGGTGGGCTGCGCTGTGGCTTGCTGTGCGGGATGCATTCTGGGCATGCTGGAATGGGCCATCAACTTCCTCAACCGCTACGCCTTCTGCCACATTGCGCTGTATGGCAAGGCGTACTTTGCTGCTGCCAAGGACACTTGGAAGATGATCAAGTCGCGAGGTATTGATGCTCTGATCAACGTAAGAACCCAATTCCCTCTAACTACCCGTTGAGCTACCTTCTAACTTGTTCTCTAGGACTGCCTCATCGGCCCCGTCCTGTCCTTCGGCGGCCTTTTCGTTGCCTACGTCTGCGCCCTCCTCGCCTACCTCTACTTGCTCCTCACCAAGCCCGCCTACAACTCCGACGGCACCTTCACCCCCGTTGTCATGGCCTTCTCTTTCCTCATCGGCTTCCAGATCGCCAACATCTTCACCACCCCCCTGTCTAGCGGCATCGATACCATCTTCGTCGCTATGGGTTGGGACCCTCAGGTCCTGTACAGCGAGCACCCGGAGCTGTACCAGGAGATGTGCACCGTCTATCCCAAGGTGCAGCGCGTCATTGGAAGCCATCAGATGCAATAAGCTATGGCATGTGTTGGATATGTAAAGTCTATGTTTCATGTCAGGTGAGGCGGCTGGTTAGGGGAGTTCAGAGACGACGAGTCTGCTTTCCGCAGGTAAATTGGGTGGTGTTCTAGTCAGGATAAAAGCATGCCTCTTATGAAGAGAATGAGTTACATTAATGTCAAATCTAATGCTCTATTTGCAATCGACTACAGTGAAGTTGGGTTAGTCTCCATGGCCATGAGATGACTCGAGACATCATGACCTCCATGATAGACTAGACAATACTGTAGAAGCCAAAGTCATGCCAAAACCATACGTAATTGTTCAATCCTACACACAAGCATTCTAGCCAATCCTACAAGCTGTACAAAGATCGAGTACTGAACCCTCTTGTCCTGTCTGTATCCCAACGCCGGAATCGAGCCCCTTGCCCCTGAACGCCAAAAGAGCAACCCTGACAAAGTGCCCTACTAAGATCAAGCTTGAAATACGAAAATCTCCTGTCCATGCAAAAATAATCTTCCCTGGTCTGTGCCGTGCTCGACTTCTCCCTCACTTCTGTTTCTCCAACCTCAATCTCGCCCCCTCAACCACACTGCGTCGTAACGCCGGGCTACTGTCCTCTTTAGCCGCTTCATCAACATTCCCGTCGTCATCCAGGGGTAGAACAGCCCATCGTCGCGCGGTAGGCTGCATGCCTGCCCATAGGTCCGTAGGCAGATACTCGCCGACATCCTGGCGGAAAGCATCACGGGCAGCCCGGTCGGCTTCAAAGAGTTTGTCGACAGCATCCTGTGCCTTGCGCCACACACTGCGAATGCGTTCATTGACGACGTGTCGACGCTCGACTTCGAGTAGTAACCCGTCGTAGGCTGATGCATAGCCTTCGTAGAAGTCACGCATGCCGCGCATCTCGTCTAGTCGCACGTACACGGCGTCCTTCTCAAGCTCCCACCGCGCCTTGAAGTCCTCCTCGGCTGCGATGTAGTCTCCTAGGCGGTCGCCAATATCACTGAGAGCATTGTATGCGTCGAGCATGCCGCCATAGGAGTGGCGCGTGGTGTCGGCGTGAGTTTGGAGGAGGACGTACTCTTGCTCCATTGCGGCGAGGCGCTCCTGGATCTCGCGCACGGCATCGTCGACCTCCTCGGCGTCCATCTGGACGACCTTCATTACCTCCTCACGGTCTTGGGCTGTCTTGGGCTGTAGGTCTGACACGTTTGATTCCTGTTCGGCAATAACGCCAGAGATAGACACGCCGTCCGAGCCCTGCGACTGACTCGCCTCAGCCGCCCGTCGACGGGCTAGTGCTACGGCTCCGTCGGTGGTGCGTATCGCCGTGACACACATATCGAAGTGTTTTGTCAAAGACACCAGCAGTTGAGCCATGTTTGCGGAGTGATCGAACAGACTCTCGAGCAATTCTGGCATGGGCGGATTCGGCGGTTCGATCGTATCCAGCGAAGGCGGCGTGGGGGAGTCGAGCAGGATCTTCTTCAGATTTCGAATATCTGTATCGAAGCGCAGGAGGTCGCCATCAAATGATTGTTGAATGCCCTGGTCACCCTCTGTTAGTAGCCGTGTGGAAGGGGATCAGTGACGCTGCCAGGTGTCACAAACCTGCAGTTCTTGGATGCTTTTCTTCATGGCATCCCGCAAACCATGAACGTTGCTTTCGTCGATGAAGTCTAATAAGTTGCGACGCTCCTCGCCCTTGGCTCGAAATACGCTCTCTACGCCCGTGCTGCGCAGCATTTTTACGGTGCCCTCGAGGCTGGCGTCGACCATGTCCATCGACTTGACCAGCGACTTGAAGTCCTTCTTGCCCCAGTCATACGTCGCCTGTAGACTATGCCGTACGCGGACGAGGATATTTATTTGATCGGTGATGGCCCTTCTGAGGAAACCGGCCTGGGCAGCAAGGATGACGGCATCTTCATAGGATTGCCGGGCGGCATTGGCGATTTCGTTGGCACGCAACACCAGGTTCATGGACGAGAGCGATCGCTTAGCGGCGAGAAGGTAGTTGACGAGAGTGTCGATGGGAATGGATGGGCCGGCGGTGTCGTCGTCGTCATGACCGGCATTATGGGAGCGGGAAAGCTGTTTTGATGAGGCACCCGATGAGCCATGACTACGGCGGAGCGAGGCGCTCGACGAGGCTGCCATGATGAAGGCGATGAGGATGCTCAGATAGCGGTCGATAGATGATAGAGATGGGTATCGCGGATTCGTGTATCAAGCAGCGGCGTGGGTAGATGTCCAGTCCAATCGGGCCTACATGATGGTAGCTGGTAGAAGAAGGATGCAGTGATGGAAAGGTGAAAGAAGGGAAAGGTCCTACGCCAAAGAGGTGCCGGGATGAAAGTGACTTTCGTCACGACTGGACGATACGGATAGGTACGGATCCAGCTAGCTTCAGGCGCTGTCGTATCTAATCGCACCTCAGCTTAGGCGGCCGTCCCTTATCGTAGGCGCTAACTTACGAGCTCCAGTGGGGCCGGTCGGGTGAGCAAAGTGAGTCCTCCAGCACGTGGAGTCGCACTGGAGCCGCCGAGACCGGCAATGGAACCTCCCGGCTACCGGGCGGGCAAAGTGGAAATACTACTCCGTACAGGTACTTCCAGCCAGGATTCATGAGACATGGCTTCAACTCACAATCCTGAGCATTTGGCAGAAAATAGTTTACACTACACAATTTGGTTCATTTTAGTTTTATCTGAATGGAGTACCCCCAAATGGCTGCTTTTCTTTGCCAGGATGGAGTAGAGATATCTGTACTTGTTTCCCTGTCGCCTGACCTGCTTGACCCCATCCAACACCTCCAGCTCAATCGTATGCTCCATAATCACGTCCCTCGCTCCAAATCATTCATTATCATAGAGACTAATATCTCTCCAGGCAGGCCATCAGGGAATATGAAATAGTAAAAACAAATCCAAAGAAAGAGATGAAAAGAAGACGATGTAAATAAACAAACAAACAAAGAAGGACTATGAAGACAACACCAAAAGAACTGCACCAAATCATTCTACGCTATGCCATGAGTGCATGCAATCTTTCTCTATCTCTTCGTCATCAAGTCATACGCTCTAGTTGCTTCTCAGATTCAAACGGCGTCGGCTCAGGCGTGTTCATTCTGGTCGAGTCGTTCGAGTCCATTCGGATATACTTGCGGATGGCCGAGTTTCTCTCCTCCGGCTTCTCCTCGTGAATGTCCTCACCATCCTTGCGGATCACGGGAGGATATGTCTTGTCCTTGGCAGCTTCGCTACCATCCTTCTTCTCGTCAGCTCGAGGTCCGCTGGCATTGGACTGCGCGTTGTCAAGGTCGGCGGCTCCCTTCTCGCCCATGCCGCCTTCAAGGAGCTCGCCACCCTCCATAACGGTTCGAAGCTCAAGACCCGCGTCTTTGGAGTAGACTCGGATACCGACGATGCAGATGGCGTTCCATGGATCGGGCATCTTCTCTTCCTCGGTATCATAGTCGTCCTTGGGAGGAGGCTGCGGGAGCGGCTGCAGACGTGGCTTGCGAACCATATCATCGCTGCTGTACAACTCCTCCCAGTCTTCCACTGGCGAGTCCGAACTCTCACCAGCCGAGTCATACTTGGCTCTCTGTCTTTTCTTTCTCTCCTTCTTGACCTCGGCGACGGGAGTCTCCGTAGCGGGTGCAGGAGGAGGCGGAGGCGGGCCGCTAATTGGAGGCACCTCTTGCTTAGGCTCATTGGTTGGAGTGACCATTGAATCCTCCGTCTTGGGCGTGTATTGAGGAGAACTAGTTGACACAGAAGAGTCGTCGTTCACCTTGGGGTCGTGCTTCTCTTCTGCGTCCTTGTTGTCTGTGTTCTCGGAGCTCTCGTCGCCCTTGTCGTCAGCCTCTTTTGTCTCAACCGGCTTCTCGTCGGTCGTCTTGGCCGCGTCCTTATCCTCAGAGACTTTGTCATCAGAAACTTCGTCTGACTTCTTGTCCGAGACAAGTTCATCGGATTTGACCTTTTGCTCCTCCTCTTTGGCCTTTTCCGCCTCCTTCTTGGCCTCTTCCTCCTCCTCAATCTTCAATTTCTGCTCAAACTCCTCATCGAGCTTATCCTGCTCGGCCTCAAAGGCTGCGCGTTTGGCAGCCTTCTTCTCCTCGTTCTTCTTCGTCTGCTTCTTCTGGACCTCACGGTTACCGTGACGCTTTTCCCAGTTCTTGCGACGCTCCTTCATACGGCAGCCGGAAGCCTTCTTCTGTTCTGACTTCTGGCGAAGCTTGACAACTTTGTCCATGTGGTCCCATGCCTTACTATGGGCAAGATCATAGGCATAGCCGACTTGTGCGAGTTTCTCGTTCTCAGTTCGAGACATGCACTCGCGCTTCACGACGTCCTCCACAGATTTCTGGCTCTTGCTACGCTCGCCCGTCACCTTAAGGTAAACGACGTACTTGCCTGCAGGCATATCGGGGAGCTCGACGGAGACAGAACGATCCATGAGATAGTTGCCATGGGATCGCACGATGTAATCTTCGCCATCGGGTCGGTCCTGGTAATGAAGGCGGAAATGCAGGCGATAACTGTACTGACCCTGCAGGCCCTTAAAGTATCGGTCATCAAGCTGTGACAAGACCAAGACCAAGGGCGAATCTTGGGTCAGTCTGATCTGAAACTTTTCGTGGTATTGGGCTTTCCATGGAACGTCCACTCCGATCCAACGCTGGCAGCATCGCCAGTTGGGGTCCCGGAAAAGACGGGTCCGGTCAAAGTGCGTATATTTGCGAATCAAGTCCTCGTAGGAGATCCAGAAGACGGAATCGCTTCCGAACTTATGGTCAAGCTCCTCTTGAACTTCTCTGGTCCACTCCTTGGACCCGTCGCTCCAAGCACCCTCCCAGATCCCCTTGCGGACCTTGCCCCAGGGGTTCCTCAACTTGACCAGGCGCTGGCCTGACTTGAGAGTTCTGGCCTCCATCACCACGTAGGCATGGCCTTCAGAGATGCCGTCTCGTTCGCCGTAACCATGCTCAAGCAAGCCGGTAGAGGCGCCGAAGAGAAACTCTTCGTTGACCTTGGACATCTCATTCTCCCAGAATTCATCGGTGTCTAGGATATCGGATGCCAGGAGTTCAGTGGTCACGCCACCAGAGAGATCTTCAAGGCCTTCGCCGATCCAACCTCCCGCCAATGACGCATAGTCGCCATGAGCTTTTGCATAGGCTTTCTCGATCAAAGGAACCCAAGTTTCGTTTTGGTCCTTGCATTGAGCGAAAAAGAGGGCCTTAGATCCGGTCTGGTACGTCTTACGGTAGACGTTCTCAACGTCTTCGCGATCAATCTGCTGCAAAAGATCCCGCTGCATACTAGGGGAGTCCCAGCACGGGGACTTGAGGTACAGCTTGTCATCAATAATGGAGTAAATCCACTCTCCGTCGCGATAGAAGACGAAACCGTAAATGCCGATTTCTAGTGGCCTGTTAGCAAAATTGCATTACCCATTACGCCTCCCTAAACTTACTGGTATCGTAGGCCACACAGATCCGCTTGATGCCCTCATTAACATTGGCTAGGGCCGTCAAGCTAGCCATCAGCCAGCAGTCGCCGAGACCGCCTTGCTTGATATCGCCCCCATTGATATCGGCGAGAAAAGTGGGCTTCTCGTAGATCTCATGGACCCGTTTCACAGCCTTTGGGACGATAGCTTTGGAGCCCAGAAGGGTGCTCCGGTTGATCTCGAACTTGGTCTGGCCCAGACTGTTGAGGCAATCGCCCTTTTCGTACTTGAGATCCCAATCCTGTGGCAATTGTCAGTCATTCCGTCTCCACACTGTAATGCAATCGTCGGGACACTTACCAGATCGAAGCCGGGATCACGGTACCGAAGGTTCACCCGCTTGCACTCCTTGATTATCTTTTGCACCTTTCGGCGACATTCTTCCGCTGCGCGCTCGTAGCCCGACGATAAGAGCTCATTGGGGTGATCCGAAATGGCGGGGGGCAGCACAGGGTCGAAAGGAAGCACCGCCAACGCCTTGTGGAATTTGCGCTTCTGGAATTTCTTCCAGATTCGGTTGATGGACTGCTGAGGGGGCAGCTTTCTCTTCTTCTTCTTCTTCTGGTCATTGGTGGTGGTGGTTGTCGTGGGTTGGGGCTTGGGTCGGCGAGGGTCGTCCGACTCCTCCGACGAGCTATAGCCATGCATTGTGGACAGAAGATTGTCTGGGGAAAGGGGAACTTGTGTTATCGAAGGGGAAGACGGGGATGAAGTTGGGTTGGGGTATTTGTAAGATCAGGTTCTTATATGGACGAGGTAGACAGCGACCAGCGTAGTCTGAGAGGAAGGGCGGTCTAGGTGATGATGGGCAGAAGGATTGGAGACCAAATCAGTGCTGGAGATGCTGTGAAAGGATGCAAAACAGAGAACGATTCAGTTGTAGATGTGCAAAAAGACTCGCAGAGAGGGGCAGAGCCTCTTTATACCACCTCAGGCAGGCTGCCGCCACAAGGGGCTGCCGAAGAGCATCGACTAGTGCGAGTAAGTACCCTTACGCGTTCACACCGACCTTGAGGGTATCGACAAAGCATCCCCGAAACTGATTGAACCCCCTGTTGCACACCACCGGGCGCAGGGCGCACCCAGCGGTCTAAACTAGTTGCATGCCGGAAGATGGGGGACGAGGCGGAGAACAAGGGTCCAGGGGTCCAGGACCCGTCCTCGAGGTGGGCTCGGCCGTGGAAATGGATTTTGGACCCCAGCAGCGAGTATAGAAGCGGCATGAGACCCCTTGCTGCTTTCTGGATAACCGGCCGCCAGCTCGACTGGCCGGCACCCGGTTGGCTATCAAGCGCAGGCCTGGTCACGCTGATCTTCTCACACCTGCCCTGTCCCTTGTCCTCGAGGGGGAAATGTTGGGGCGGGTGAGTAGCGGGCGCGGGATAAGCAGGGCCATTGTTTGGTGGGCTGTTCTGTCATCCGTCGATAGCGCCTTGTCAATTCTGCTCCGACCCGGGCCATGAGAACAAAACGGGACAAAGTTTCTCTTGTCTCTCTTCTCATCCGAAGGCCAGCCACGCACCCGAATCCTCCAAACTCTGATTTGCCAGTCCGTCCAGGGTCTGAGTCGTCCTCGCCAGGTGGCAGCACCTAGGTGGTGGGTCCCGGTTTTAAGGGTCTTCGTCTGTTAAGTTCGCGAGCCAGCCAGACAGTGTGCGGGGACGGCCTTCGCCTTATTTCTGGAGTCTCGCTGCCTTGACTTCTTGGTCTTGGGTGCTCTTCAGCGGGTCCAACACGAGTGATGTTCTCTCTGAAAGGGCTGAGACATCAGATGCTCAGCTGCCGGTCAACCAATGCGGCAACTGGTGATGGCTCCGGGGGTCCGGTGCCAACCAATTGATCATGACTGCCTGCCAACGGGTGGTCAGCATGGGTTTGTTGAATCAGACTGTAAGAAGCACTGTACTCCCGCTGTAGCCCAGACCGCGCGATAAGAATTGCCCTATCAACGCTCGAGGGACGTTAGCTGATGGCAAAAGCATGGGTGGCGGGCCATCCGAGAACGGCGCAGCCCCGATGTCCGGGGGTGGGCGCCTGACTCTTGCACGTCCGTTGCCCTCATGAGCCGCAAGTCCTGGTCCGTCTCGTCCGTCGGTGCCGCATGCTGCTAATGTGCCCGCGAACCACTATCACTTCTCTCGGCGGCTCGTCGACCCATAAGCGCGAGGCATGCAGTGAAGAGCAGGCGTCCTGAATGTCAGCTTGATGCCTGTGCCTAACAACCCCGCAGATCATGCCTGCCACAGAAGCGTTCCTTTTTTTAACCTCGTAGGCCATTCACGCATGTCGAATTGCTGCGCCTTGATCACACGGCGACGGTGCATCGTGGAGCATGGCTTGATGAAGGGCCATTGATTCGTGATGGAGAGTCTCTTGATTGGCAAAAAAACCCGACCCCCATGCTGACCGTCCTTTTTGGTTCCCTCAATGAACGTCTTTCCTGCCTAGAGTTGGAGCCCCAACAGGTCAGCTTCAATGCAACACGCAGGCTCTGTCGCGGCAAGAAGTGGTCTCAAAGCTGCGGCGTAGATTTCGCTGCACGTACATTGCCCGATGGAGGGAAAAGAAGCGCATCCGCTGTGTGATTGGTGCCACATGGAGTTGCAGCACAAAGTACTGTACGAGACGCATTTGTCACTCCGTGAATAAGTGGTTGCAACGTGGACGGCCGTCATGCAGCCTCCAACGCCTCAGCGGTAGTCCAACCACGGCCAGCAATCCAACGTCCTGCAGGCCATGCAGAGTTAGCACCAACACTGGGACGTGAATCTTGGGAAGAGGAGGGGGCGTCTGCCTTGACTTGCCTAACGGTTCCAGGTACCCGCGGCTGATGTACTGGGCTGTATTTTTCGACAGTCTGGGACAGCCGGGCGTCTGTGTATGATCTGCTGGTGGACTGCTGGAATCATGTGGCCATCTATGAGGCTTTTCGTGTTCAACCCGCCCTGGCCTCTGCATGCTGACAGAACCGGGCGCGAAACGTCGGGAAATCACGCCTCTGCTCCACATCGAGATGTGTCACGATGCCGGTGCGATGGTGCACAGCAGTCAGAGGCGAGCATATGTCAGCGTCGAGTCGGCGAAGGGAAAGGATTCGATCCGTGATCTTGTGGAAGGGTGTCTGCAGCGGTGCCGGCAGGGTTCCTGTGGCCGATCGCGTTTCGTGCGGTTTGAACGTTCAGCGGCTTCTGCCAGGACTCTTCTTCGGATGGGAGGTAGGATGGATGGTAAAGAAACGCGGCATCTCACAAACGCTGAAGACGAAGTTGAATACAAGCCATTTGTAGGAAGAAGGTTTTGTTGCTTTCGTAGGGATCCTTGGATGGGAGAGGAAATAAGTAATTTCTCTGGGCAGGAGCATGCAAGCTTACTACCTTATCTACGTACTTGTCTTGCCCGATTTTCGTCACTTTGTGCGCCTTCCCGTTTGTGAATGAGAAAGATTAAGCTGGAACTACCCGGAAGGAGCTGCCTTTTTGTGGTTGCCTCTACCTAGGTAACTAGGGCGTCGAAGTTTCCATCCAAGCCCGTCTACACAAAGCCTCTCCTAACTCGGTGGTAGATGTGCTAGTCTCTGCTGCATCATCATCATCATCGTCGCCATCCTTAGGTCTGATACGGTCGTCACAACTAGTATTGGCCACGAATTTGGACATAACGTTCATCCACAATCGTTTCATACAATCATTTTGGACTCCAGAAGGATCTAGTCTTCCCTCTGTTGCTCGACAGGTAATGTCATGGCCGTGTTCGACAGAAGGCAGAGACTCATTTGACAACTCTATTTCATAGACTTGGGAATTGCGTTCCTAGCCAACTCAGCCCCAACTTTCTCCGAACGGATCTCTCAACAATGTCCGGAAATATTCCAGAGATCAGGATAACGCGCGCGTCTCCATCAGCGTCGGAACAGTCAATCAGCAGCAGAGTTGAAGTATCGACCCCAAGCGATCATATACCGCCGACTGGGGGTGAATTTGAAGTGTCCAGCGATAGCGGATTTGAAAGCGAAGCTGAATCTGAGTACGCCCTTTCGAGACAACCACGCCGTGGAGATCTCTCTGCAAACGAGGAGCAAGATATAGGTCGTCGCAGATACCCTTCTCCTCCTCCTCCTTACAGTGAGGTAAGAATGCCTTTAAAGTCATCGATTCCATTTCTCCAGATATGTTCCTTGCGCAACGTACCAACTCCGGAAACAACCCGTTTTGCGCGCGTTGTTAACAAGAACCTTCAGACACCGGACCCAGACAGCGATGCAAACAGTGACAGGACACCTGGACGCGTAATGCAGAATTTCAATCCTCATCGCTGGCAAGAAGATCGAGCTACAGAGTTCTTTGGAGTCGATTGGGCCGAACCGGCAGTGTACGCCGAAGATCGCGAATGGACCAGGCCCTAGAAGCACGGCGCCCAGGTGAAGCGGGGATTTGTAAGATTCTTCTGCCTTTGCTGTGAGACCAAGTTATTCAAGGCTTTCCAAGTCAAGCCCCTCGTCGAGCAACACCGTCTCGGTTTCCTGGGTGAATTGGTTCGGGTAGAAGGCTCAGGTTTTCATCAATGCAATTTTTGCAAACGTGTAAAGTTTTGCTTTCCGTACCGGTATGGATCGGATCTAGATTCTTCGGGTAGTGAAGGGGCTGTCGAGAATGACTTTGTCCCTGACGAGGAGGACTTTGATTACTTTTAGCGTATTAAAATCCAGTTCGTACAGTTGTGTCTTCTCCAGAAACAGGTGGTGACAAAGTTGCGTCATGATCATCCACCCCGTCCTCGGGAGTCGAAATAAGGGCCTGGTTTCCCCTTTCCATACGTCTCCTCCAAGGCTTGTAGATCAGAACTGAGCCCAGTCCGACTACTACAAAGACGCCGCAAATGCTGCCGCCGATGATGTCAAAGTGGTCACCAATGGCTCCGACGCCGTCCCAGAAGCTCCCCTTGGGATCAGCAACGTTTTGGATCAGCGACAGAACCTGGATGATGCCGATGAAGGCAGCCACGAAGACGGTAATTCCAGTAAGAACAATAGAGTAGTACAAAATAGCCACAGTATCTCTGGAAAATGTCTTAGACGTATAGAGGGCCATCATTAGGGCGCCGTCGGTCGTGTCTAAGAGACACATTCCCGCTAGATGAGGTGAGCAATAGATCAGCCAGGAGGCAGAGGTAGGGCTTCAAGACTACTTACACGTGAATAGAATGGGAAATATGAGAATGAGCCAGATGCTAGTCCCTTGAACGGCCTGAATACTGGCGATGCCGAGAATGGCAATCTCGGAACTTGTGTCGAAGCCCAAGCCAAAAACGACACCAATGGGATACATCTTCCAGGGCCGATCGACGACCCGGAATAGCGTCTTGAAGATGCGTATGAGGAAACCGCCGCCCTCGAATGCAAACTGATCGTGCACCATCACATCCTCCGAAGCCTCGTCGGTCTGCTGGCACTGCCGCCGCTCCTCCAGCACGACTCTCAGGCGCTGTACCAGCTTATACAGCACCCACCCATTGCCCACGCATAGGATGATCAGCACGGCAGCGCTGACACTGGTTCCGATAATATTTCCGACGTGGGAGAAGCCGTCGAAACGCTTGCGTAGGGCACCGCTCGTAGCCGCCACGACGATGCAGGTAATGACAACAATAGTGCTGTGGCCCAGCGAGAAGAAAGTGCCGACTGTGGCTGGACGCTGGCCCGAGGCGATGAGTCGGCGCGTCATCAGATCTATGGCTGAGATATGGTCGGCGTCCAGGGCATGGCGCAGGCCCAGCACGTAGGAGAGGGCGGCCGACGAGATCAGCGCGGGGTGGAAGCGCAGGACGATAGCGACGGCAATCCAGACCAGAGCATTAATGGATATTAGTAGGGCGATCATGCCCAGGGCGTTATTGGGGATTCCATTGAGGAACTTGGGCTTCTTTACTGGGAGCGAGAGGCCAGAGAAGGTGAAGCGCGCCATACTGGTTGATGGCGGGGTGAGGACGAGATCTGTGGAGGTTGAGATAGAGTTATCTCACAGCAAACACTACTGTCGCGCAGAGTCGAGCAAAAACGCCGAAAGCAAACTCGAACTTTCGCAACCGCGGCGCATGGGAAAATCCAAGATATAACAAGAAGCCCCAGATCCAACTGTAAAACCATGCCCTAAACTAGCTAACCAGGAATCGCCAATAGCCTCGAAGCTCTCCCCAGATCGAAGTGAGGGGACAAATCGGCGAGCGTGTAGCGGCCGGCGGCCGGCGGCCACTTGCAGCAATTGGAGACTTTTACGTACTTTGGGGGCTCTTATCAATGTGCGCAGACTTGGAGCGGGGATGGCGTCAACAGCTATTTTCTCGGGTGAGGGGCAATGGAGGGGCTTGATCACTAAAGTGAGGCTTGGTGGGACGAACAGTTGGTCAAAAGATCGAGGTTTATATGAAACAAGATTCATAAAAGTGGTTCAAGGTTGGCGGCTCAAGCAAAGACTTTGAGATCGAACCGAACGAGGTAAGTTTCTCAAACAGCAGACAGCATCCTCATAGAGAAACCCCAGAACTCATTGAGTCAAAAGTGAGCGACAAATATTGAGGGACTGACTTAACTTTGCACGAATAAAATGGTGAAATCTCGAGTGAAATCTCTCTCCACTGAACAGTGCGAGTCAGTACGGAGTTTGTCCGCCTATAATTGAGAGAAAAAAAGTTTACATGCTCATAAAACAGACTCTCTCACCAACTCACTCAGCCCAGCCAACCCAAACACTGCAGCGCCTCACTCATACACTCCCTTTGGCACTCAACCCTCCAAAATGTCGTCCCAAGAAGTAATAGAAAACGGCGACGTCGAGGCCACCCGCACCGCCCACATCCAACGCCTCATGACCCGCCTCCTCACCAACTCCCCCATCTACACCATCCTCCTTTCCAACATCCGCCTCACCTCCACGACCCGCAGCACCGTCACCACGCATCTCACCCTCGAGGCCTGCCACGTCAACTCGCGCGGCACCCTGCACGGCGCCGTGTCCGCCACGATTATCGACTTCACCACGGGACTCGCTATTGCGTCCTGGGACTTGCGCGAGACGACGGGCGCCAGCGTCGACATGCACTTGAGCTATCTGGGTACGGCACGCGTGGGTGAGGAATTGGAGATTGTGGCGACGGCGGATAAGGTTGGTGGGAGCATGGCGTTTGCTACGATTCGGATATCGAGGGTAAAGGACGATGGGTCGAGGACGCCGGTGACGGTTGGGCAGCATACGAAGTTTGTGGGAGGGAGCGGGGCGAAGACTTTCTCTCAAACACCAAAAGAGCAATAGAGGGCGTCTATAAAATTCATTTGAGGGTTGGCATTTGTGCTCTCAGTCCTATATACGTCCCGTCGACGATGTGATGCCCCCGTCCACCACGATCTTCTGCCCGGTGATATACCGCGCCTCATCAGACACCAAAAACAGCGCCGCATTCGCAACATCCCAAGCATCCCCCATCTTGCCCATGGGAACTTGCCCATTCCTCGTCTCACAAAACTTGTCGTAACCCCCAGGCCCTGCAAAGCGCTCCGCAAGACTCTTCGTGTATGGCGTGTCCATTAGGCCCGGAACAACGGTGTTAAGCCGAACACCCCTCTGGGCATATATGACAGCTGTCGCTTTGACGAACTGCATTATAGCTGCTTTGGTGGTGTTGTATGCAATCTGGGGCTTGCCGATGTAGCGCATGCCCGCGATGCTGGAGATGCACACGATGGCTCCCCCGGTGGCTTGCTTTTCCATGATTGGCAGCACATGGTGGCAGGCCAAGTACACGCTCTTCAGGTTGATGTCCATCTGCGAATCCCATGTTTCCTCAGACATGCTTGCTGGATCTCCGGGCTGTGATTGTCCAACATTCGTCAGGAGGATATCAATCCGGCCATGTTTTGCCATGCAGGCGTCCACGAGAGCTTTCACAGACTCGGAACTGGTGGCGTCGGTGGCAACAATATCACATTGACCCCCTTCGGCCTCGATGGTTTCCCGGGTTTTGGAAGTCGAAGAAATGCTCCTGTTGCCTCCAAAGATGGTCGCTCCTTGTCGTGCGAAGAGAACTGAACATGCCGCGCCGATGCCCCAGCCTTCAGTGCCCGTTTGGCCGAGGCCAATAACCAAAGCGACTTTGCCTTGAAGATTATGCATGTTTGTATGCGTATCGGAGTCTCAAGACGACATGTTGGCATAATCTCATATAGATGAGTTTGTGAGAATGTCACTGATGTCCACCCGTGTAAGTGAGGTCGTCGGAGTAAGTCCGTCCGACTCCTCATCCGTCGGGGATCGCCCGTCTGCGCGACATACGACTAACAGAATAGCGTCACTCGCCACTAGTAATACGGAACCACTGATAGGCCAGGTACAAGACCGCCATAACTATGTATATACTGTCGAATGACTGCATTTTCAACACCACAGAGCGCATCCTTTCTCATCATGGCCGACCAAACCCAAGGAAACCCCCCGGTGAATCCTGACTATGACCTCGAGACGCCCATCACATCTAACGTCGGTCTCCGCCGCGGCCTCACCTCCTACGGCGATGCTCACTTCTCTCTCTTCCTGCGTAAGGTCTTCATCAAGGCCCTCGGGTACAGCGAAGACGCGCTCTCGCGCCCTATAGTCGGCATTGTCAACACCTATTCAGCCTTCAACCCATGCCATGCTAACATCCCGCAACTTCTCGATGCCGTGAAGCGGGGCGTGCAATTGAGCGGCGGCTTGGCTGTAGACTTCCCAACTATTAGTCTTCATGAGTCGTTTGCGTCGCCGACGAGCATGTACCTAAGGAACTTGATGAGTATGGATACTGAGGAGATGATCCGCGCGCAGCCATGCGATGCCGTTGTATTGATTGGAGGTACGTCCTCAGTCCTTCTGTGACAGGAATTAAAGACTAAAGCACAGTTCAGGCTGTGATAAGACCACCCCAGCTCAGTTGATGGGAGGCATCTCAGCAAACAAGCCCATTCTCCATCTTGTAACTGGCCCTATGATGCCGGGGAGTCATCGAGGAGTACGAATCGGCGCATGTACAGATTGTCGAAATAATTGGGCAAAGTACCGTGCAGGGACAATTGACATTGAAGACATATCCATGATCAACGACGAGCTGGCGCCAACCGTGAGTAGTTTCCTTGCAACTCAAGACAGTCTCTAACATATTATCAGGCTGGCACCTGCGGCGTCATGGGAACCGCCAGCACGATGGCTTGTATCCTCGTCGCTCTCGGCATGATGCCCTTCCCCGGAGCAACAGCGCCCGCTGTCTCCTCATCAAGGCTTCGTATCGCAGAACAAACGGGAAAGCTCGCCGTTCTAGCCTGCGAGAACCCTAAAAAGCTGCAACCTCAAAAGGTTCTCACGAGAGAATCTTTTCTAAACGCCATCACTGTCCTCCAGGCAATTGGAGGCTCGACCAATGCCGTGGTTCACTTGATGGCTATTGTAGGACGACATCCTGATGTTGCAGGAACTATTACTTTGGACACGGTGGACGAGATTGGACGACGGACACCGCTTCTCGTTGATCTGAAGCCAAGTGGTGATAACTACATGACTGATTTCCACAACTCTGGTTTGTCATCTACCTCCTCATTCGTTTCCAAGGCGCTGACTCTGTAGGCGGCATGCTGGCATTGCTTCATGAACTGAAGCCCCTACTACATCTCGACGCAATGACCGTCACCGGTCGAACACTCGGAGAAGAGATCACCCAATCATCTTTCGTCCCGGTTCCCAGAGAGCTCAGTGTGCTCCAGCCCTTCAATAAGCCACTATATCCTGCATCCTCCCTCATCGTCCTGAGGGGGAATCTCGCCCCTGGCGGCGCTGTCATGAAAGCAAGCGCCTCCAAGTATCGCGAGCTCCTCTCGCATTCTGGCCCAGCAGTCGTGTTCAAGAACTCGGCGGACCTCGCAGAGCGCATCGACGATCCCAACCTGGAAGTCGATGCAAACAGCGTCCTCGTGCTGCAGAACATCGGACCTGTAGGAAACCCCGGCATGCCGGAGGCAGGGATGATCCCAATCCCAAGGAAGCTCTCTTCCAAGGGAGTCCTGGATATGCTGCGGATATCTGACGGTAGAATGAGTGGTACAGCGGGAGGGACTATTGCCCTTCACATTTCCCCTGAAGCAGCAAATCCAGAGTCCGTACTGGGGATTGTGAGAGATGGTGATATTATCACCTGCGATGCTGAATCGCGAGTTCTGAAGGTGGACCTTTCGGAAGAAGAAATCTCAGAGCGAATCTCAGAAAGAAAGGGGGAATTGGAAGGTAGCAGCGCGCCGTGGGTGACGAGGGAAGATATGAGAGGTTACCGCGGGCTGTACATGCGCTCCGTCACTCAGGCTCAACAAGGAGCAGACTTTGACTTTCTGACGGCTGCTGGACCAGGAAAAGAAGGAAATTCATCATAAAATCATATGACCTAAAATACATTGGTATGGTACACCACTAATTTACGACTCATGTGAAAGCCGGGTACGGAGGTATGAAATCCTGAAACAGATCTCGAACAATATCGTCGACGTTGATAGAGTCGTTTGTATCGAAGTACTCAGCAAATGAACCGCCTACTAAGAAGTTGTCAAATGCGCCAGAAGACCCATTGATCCCTATGCCGTTGAAAGAGTCAAATGTGGTGGGGTCTCCCGGGATGTAAGGTAGGGTGCCTGCTGAAGGGATTGAGGCTGTTTGCCGGTCGATTTCTCCCTGCATTGCCACATCTCCTCTGGTCCTCGTCTGAGTCGGTTCTCTAAGCCAGCGGACCGTCGACCTTCCAAGCTCATCGAGGATGTCTCGACTTCGCTTCGCCCCTGACCAATGCTCTCCCGTGGCGCTCAACACGCTCAAAGCGACACTCAGGTCTCCCATCAGGACATCCGCCTCGGTCTTGCGAGCAATCTCCGGGACAACCTTAATGCAATATAGCATGGTAATGGTGCTCAGGACTAAGGAATGGAAAGTCATCCAGGTATGTACCAGGAGGTTCTTGCGGTACAAGTTGTCGAACAGCCTAATGCTATCGCACGCAGCATTGTGACACTTTTCGAGCATTTCGTGAGAAGGTTTTGGAATCGCAGGACTTGGTCGAAGAAGCAGCATCTGCAGGCCGCGGTACCTTAACAAACACGTCGATCTAAGGTATTGTGTCGTCGGGTCTATCGCATCGCCTGGGATTTCTGCAGCCCATTGGTCCAGTTTTTGCAACATAGACGATTGCCATTCATTGATATCAATGATTGATGGATAGGCATATGATGGTGTAGATCGATTAACACTGTTTGCGACATACTTGATTTCCGAGTTGAGTTTTGCGGCTTGGAAGAGGTGCAAGGCAAACTGCATCTGGGATGGATCGCCAATTACCATGTCCGTTCCGCTCATGGCCGGATAAGCTAAGATCTCATCGTTGAGCCCTTGTGGCATCTATTATAAGTAGTCAGTAATTCGTTCAGAAACCTCCTTCTATGGTCTACTTACTCGAAGTTCGCATGCCTCGTCCCTAATGCCAATTGGTCTTCCCATCATCGTAGCGATTACTCGATCCATTGAGAAGATGACCCAGAATATCCTTGTTCTCATTTCTTGCTCCAGCAGTGATATTCCTGACCTGGTGTTGATGTCTCTCTGCAAGCCAAGGTCGAGCAAGGCAGCTAGACAATGGTAGTTCAGGTACCACACGTTCAAGCGAACGTACGGGCTATGGATGGTGAATATCAGGGTGAGAATCAGACATTGGACGCCTTGAAGGGAGTTTTCCAGGTTGAGATTGTTGAAGTATGGAAGTGCTGACAAAAAATAAGATTCTCCTGGGATCCTAGCTTTGAGTCTGCCGCATAGTACCGTCGAGCCTATGGCCAGAACTGTAAATACCTGGAATCTGGCAGCTGGGTCTTGGCTATCGTGCTCATATATTTGGTCCAGCATATTCTTGAATGTGGGTTGATGTAGGATGGGGTATTGGGGATGAATCACTTCAAAGTAGGCATCGGATATCTGGTTTGCCACATCTCGAGGCGGCAACGGCAGTGGCCCCTGACTGGCTTCCACGAGTTGAGTCGGAAACGGTGCATCCCTCGCAGTTCTGGATAGTCTGTCGTCTTGTTTCGATGTAGAGTTAAGCATAACCCTAGCTAGGAAGTATCCGCTTGATGGTCCGATGTACCGTGGATCCTGGTTCGTTCCGAGGGACACAAGCCCGATCTCATGAGACAAGGCACTGGCTCCAGTAGTCAGGGTTCCAGGGCCTGTCCGGACTGGTGCTGGCGAAGTAAGTGGTTGGGTGTCACTCAAAGGGCCGATGTATTCTTGGGTTGCAGGGGGCGTTGGGGAGCCAGCCATAAGCTGGGTGGTATTGTCGATGCCCTCATCATTCTGGCCCTCGTCCGACAGGTCCAAAGGTTGGCCTTGCGCCAGATCCACATCAGGGCAACGGGTACGGACGATGGTTTCCAGCCATGATATTCGCCGCTTTAGATTCGTGATGTAACTAACACTGTTAGGCACAGCTCATCCACCACGGGTTGAGGATTAGCATACGCTCTGGGAAGGTCCCGAAGACGCGCGCTCTCGCCGTCCGTACACTCGGCACCGGCACTCTTGCAATTCCGACATGACGGGAGATCTCCATCACACTAGGATTGTCAGGACTAGTCACGGGTCTGTGTGGGATCAGGGTGCAACTCACTCGTATCTTGCGGCGCTGGCACCGGAGACAGGCCAGACGCAGACGGGGGTTTCTCCGGGCCTGCTGACTCTTGGACTGCCGGCTTTGGGGGCCTTGGCCATTATCAGAACCCACCATATCTGGGAAATACGGGGTAATTGATGGGTTTCGAGGTGAGAACGGAGCATGCAGAGTGGCGGAGGAGGGCGGGTTGGGATGAAGACGGAGACGGAGAAAATCCGTTTTGCCCAAAGAGGCGAGCGGGGAGATGCCGTCATCACGGGCGGAGCAACTCCGATTCCTCAACATCCAATGCAACGATGAGTAAAATGCGGCCAAACATATACTTGACGATCGAATGATTGCATGCAAACCCTCGGACTTGTAACTCTCATTCAATCAAACGCATTCTACTTCTACATCAAGAGTCGGGAATCAAGCATCTAAGCAATACAACTTACACAGCAGCATCACCACCACAATGGCCGACTCCCAAAAGATCCCTGTCGCCGCCTCTGAAGCCCGGCGCTTCGTGCAAGACGTCCTCGTCGGCAACGGCGTCCCAGCCGAAAATGCCGCCCTCATAGCGCGCTGCCTCATCGCCGCAGACCTCCGCGGCATCGACACCCATGGCATGAACCGCATTCCCTCATACATGGAGCGTATCCGCCAGGGTGCCCTCGATGTCAAGGCCGAGGCCACCGTGACTATGGTGACGCCTGTAGTCGCCCAAGTAGACGGGAAGAACGGGTTCGGATTTGTGGCTGCGCAGAGGGGCATGGCGGCGGCGATTGAGGCGGCCAAGGTGTATGGCATCGGCATGGCGAGCATCAAGCACTCGAATCACTTTGGGATGGCCGCGTGGGTGGTGCAGCAGGCGCTGGACGCCGACATGATGAGTCTCGTCTTCACAAACTCCAGTCCTGCGCTGCCAGCATTCGGCGGGAAGAGCAAGCTCCTTGGTGTGTCTCCTCTCGCCTGCGGTGCTCCGGGGAAAGGATCAATGGCCAACTTCATCCTCGACATGGCTCCCTCAATTGCTGCCCGTGGCAAGATCTACAAGGCCAAGAGGAGGGGAGAGAAGATCCCGATGGACTGGGCTCTTGACGCCGAGGGACGGCCAACAGACGACCCAGCAGCAGCCCTCGGAGGCGTCATGCTCCCAATGGGCGGTCCGAAAGGCTCAGCACTCGCAATTATGATGGATGTGTTCTCGGGAGTTCTGTCCGGGTCAGCCTACGCCGGTCACGTCACGGGCCCGTACGATCCATCAAAAGAATCAGACGTTGGCCACTTCCTCATGGTCATCAAGCCTGATCTATTCATGAGCCTAGATGATTTTCGAGGTCGCATGGAGTATCTTTATGAGAGGGTGGTTGGGTCAGATAAGGCGGCAGGTGTTGAACGTATATACTTCCCTGGTGAGCTGGAACAGTTGTCGCAAAAGGAGCGAGAGAAGACGGGAATTCCTCTCGTACAAGCTGAGATTGATGCATTGAATGAGGAGGCGAAGAAGGTCGGGGTGAAAACGCTTGAAACCATGTAAAATATTGCAGGATTTTGAATATCACGGAGTTTGGACACTGCACTGTACCAAGATCTCATGACTTCAGCCGCCGTTCCATGTACAAATCAGACTCACAAATGCTCCAGCGGTGACATTCTGCCAAGAAAAACTGCCGATAAATATGTGGATTATTATTTTGCTGTGTTGCTGAGTCCCTGCGTGCGGGATATCTCCGAGAAAGTTGTGGTGGATAGAGGCTGATTCGCCGGACGTTTTCCGTCGGCACTTCCGTCTACTACTCATCTAAAGGTTCCATTTCATACATCAAAACTCTAGGGCTCAGCTCGGTTACTGGTTTACTGTGTTGCTTATTTTCCTGTCTTTCGAAGGCGATAAATCGGTGTCTTTTTCATCATGACTGTCGTGCATATTGGTGAGCATTCCCCATGCCCGAATACCGCAACTATCGAGCTAACAACAGCACCCAGTACTCTTCAAATTCAAGGCCGGCATAGACCAGGCTCACATAAATAATTTTATGAAGGAAATAAAATCTCTAAAGGCATTATCATGCGTTAAGGATAATCGACTCATTGTTGGTGGGCCATCCATCACCGACCCTATCGAGCGAAGCAAGGGGTGTCAGGTTGCACTGTTAAGTTTCCACCAAAATCGAGATGCCTTGGCGACATATCAAGCCAGCAAAGAGCATCACAGGTAATACTCGATGGCCTTTCTTGCATACTTTGGCAGCACTGACAGTGTGTAAAAGGGTGACAAAGGAGCTATTGTGGCCGTTCGCAGAGGATGTAACACGGTTTGACTTCGAAGTTGCTAAGGAGGATGAGCATATGATAGACAGCCTACCTCTCATACAAGCTACGAATGGGACTACGAATGGTACTGCAAATGGGACTGCGAATGGAAAGATTTGATAGAACAGTGGGTTGATGGAGGATGTAAACTGGCTATGCTTCAAAGCTGCCTACGGGGATGAGCACACTAAAGCTCATAGAGCCTACAATCAGAAACAAGTGAAGGAGTAGTGGTGCATATATTATTACATAGACCCGATCCAGAACGCCATGGTATCTCAAATGATGACAATACAACCCTGGTATCAACGTTTTTCCTCCACATCCCAGACCTCGACAACACCATCCATCCTTCCTAGCACTAACATTCTCCCATCGCTCGACCAAGCCCCTGCCGTCACCAACATCTCCATCTTCCTCTCAAAGACCACCTCTCCTGTAACCACATCCATCACGTCCCAGCCCTCCTCCGTCCAACACGCCATCCACCTCCCCTCAGGCAAGACACATAGCGGCCAGCCCTCTGTCCGGCGTATCGCTCGCAGGTCATAAGCCGTCACGACATCTCCTGTCTGTGGCACCCAAACGTGCAGTGTTGAGCCACAGACGGACACGATCCTCTGGCCCACGCTGAGCAGTCGTGAGTTTGCAGTCTCAAGCTCTAATCTGCGGATTGTGCGTGAGGTCGCCGTGTGTGTGATGCGCAGTGTCCCGTCGCGGGAGAGCGTTGCGAGATGTCCGTCAGGTGTGAATGAGGCGTGCGTCACGGTATCGATATGGCTTACCACGCGACCAACCCGAACTCCCCTCGTAACATCCCAGACACCCATCCTATCGCCGCCTTCACTAGCCGCCAAGAATTTCCCATCAGGGCTCCAAGCCAGCGGTCCGCCTCGCGCCTCCTTCAACTCACTCACGGTCTTACCGGAGACACTGTCCCGTATCAACACCGTGCTCGAATGGTGCAGCTCAACACCGCCCGCTAGCTGTACCGTCCAGTCACGCACCGCCGCCAGATGCGTGCCCTGAGGCGCAAAGGCAGCGCGTGAGCCGCTCGTCTTGGAGAGGCCGCGCTGCGTGCGTAGATCGAACACATCCAACCAGGTTTGGGTGGTCTTTTCGGCGGCATAGGTGGCGAAGGCCGAGGTGTTGCTGTGCGAGATGCCGACAGATGTGATTTCTGCGCGACAGCAGGGGCGTTGGTAACGCAGGGTGAGGTTTAGGCCGGAGCCCGCTGGTGAGTTTGATGGAGGCGGTTCAGACCTGGAGTAGGCATTAGATCTTATTCATGTTTGGCATGTGTGTGACTTACATGTCGAAGTTACGTGAGATGCTAATGCAATGATCAAGTAGTATGGAAATAAAAATGCGATTGAATGAGAAAATGGTGATATTCAAGGGTTTTTTCGGTCAAGATTACTGAATTTCGATACTCAAGAGTCTGCGCATCTCGAAATCATCGTCAAGCAGCAATTATTAAATCTTTCACCATCGCTGTGACGGAGTGACTCCCCTGAAAGCAAACTCATCACCATCCTCCGGTCGGCCATTTCCCCAGCTCCATTACGCGGCCGCTGAGAAATGCAGAAAAAGCCGCCTGCTTCATTGGGCTTACAAACATCTCAGCGTGAGTCACCCCGGCTTTTCATGGTGTTTTGGGGTCGCCAAGACACAGCGAGACTGGGGTCTTAGGAGGGGAGAATTTAGGTGCGGCTCATCGGCGAGACGAATGGGGCATGGCGGGGATGCATGGCGGTCGTATGGCTCGTTTTCAAGACCAAGAAGGAATAAGCATGGCATCATTAGTAGGGCGTCCGAGTCTATTGGACAATGGCGGCGTGACAAGCAAGGCCGACAACGGCGTTGTTTTCTGCTTGTAGCGCATAGTCTTTGCGGGATGCTTCCCATCCCGTTGTATACCGACGGAGGGTCACGATACTGGCACATCCGCACGCATCCGCACGCACCCGCACTCATGCATCAGCACGCAATCATCAGCCAAAGGAATTTGTTTACTCTTCGGTATTTTTACTCATTTCGTCACGTCATTCCCAAGCCAACTCCGAGCATCCAAGATGTGAGTATCGAGATCGTCCGTCTCCTGCAACCCATCAAGGTGCCGACTAACACTTCTCCACCCACTTGATCCCACGACGCCTTATAAGGAGCAGCCCTTTTCACTCTCCGCCCTCGACTCTCCTCACTCAAGCAAAGGCCTTGTCGTAGTCGACCATGCACGATCGGTATCGCACCTTGCTCGTCTCGATGTTCTTCATGGCCTTCTGCAGACCCTCCCTGCCCAGAGGGATCTCCTCGACCCACGACTTGAGGCCCTTGTCGGCGGCCAGCTGCAGCATCTCCAGCATCTCGCGGCGGCTGCCCAAGTGAGAGCTACCAATGAAGCAACCGTTGGAGATAAAGTCCTGGTTGCGCACCGTGATGCCGTCACCGCCAGGCATGCCCACCGAGTTCCAGTGACCGTGCACGTCCAGCAGGCTCAGGTACTCGCTCAGCGCGAAGCCCTCGAACGAGTTGGCAGTGTTGATCAGGATATCGAAGGTCATCTTATGCGGCTCGTTCCAGCCCTTCTCGCTCGTGGCAAGGAAGCCATCAGCGCCCATCTTCCGCGCATCCGCCTCCTTGGCCCGTGATCGCGAGATGGCCCAGACCTCAGCGCCCAGTGCCTTGGCGAAGATGACACCGTAGTGGCCCAGGCCACCGATGCCGACAATGCCCACCTTCTTACCAGGGCCGCAGCCGAGACGCTTCAGCGGGCTGTAGACGGTGATACCGGCGCACAGCATCGGGGCGGCCTGGGTGCTGGTGAGGGCTTCAGGGATGGGGTAAACCCTACACGATGCAGGTCAGAAGGGGGAACACTACTTCGGGTCGTCAGCGGACTCACCAGAACTCATCGATACGAGCGTGCGACGAGTAGCCACCCTGGGTGATGTACCCCGTGTCGAGGTACTTGGCACCGTAGGTGTCAATTAGGTCCTTGCAGTAGGTCTCGTTGTCGTTCTCACACTGGCGACAGGCACGGCACGACCAGACCTGGGCACCGACACCAACACGCTGGCCGACCTTGGCGAGCGTCACCTTGGAGCCGACACGCAGCACCTTGCCGACGATCTCGTGTCCGACGGCCAGCGGGTAGGGGCAGCCACCCCAGTCGCCGCTGATGGTGTGTCGGTCACTGGCGCAGACACCGCAGCACTCGATCTGGATGTCGACGTCGTTGTCGCCAAAGGGGCGCGGCTGCCACGAGCCCTTCTCGAACTCGAGCCAGCGGTCGGCGCTGGGGGACTGGAAGCCCTGGAACTTGTCGGGGGCAGACATGGTGGGTGGTGTTGTTGGTGAGCTGAGCTGAACACTTGACGTCTTCTCAACCACAGGCTAACGGGAGAAGCAGGAATGAAGCGTGAAGCTCAATTGAGGTATGGAGGACAGAGGGAGAGAAGAAGAGAGGGAGAAACAGAGGAGGAAAGCGGGAAAAGGCCATCGAGATGATGTTACCGTCCAGCTGTTTAAGAGCTTCCTGCGTCACTAACCCCCACCAGGTGATTCTCGGCGAAGAATGAGGGGCAATGAGGGGCCATCCGATCCCTCTGAGCAGCTTTGGGGGAGGCTGCCAGACCTTTGGGGGTGAGGATTTGCCCTGCTCGGAACGCAGTGCTCCGCAACGGCTCACTCTGGATCACGCTGCCGCAACGACGGAGCACCAACGCAGAAACTGGTTGGCTGGGCATCGCGACGACATGCGACAGGATATAGCTTTCCCGATGAATGATGCGCCAAACTCCACCATCAGAGTCGTGAGAGAGTCAAGACGGGAAACGGCCCCGTCAAAGGAGGGGCAGCGCCGGACTATCGTGGGCAGGATAATCCGAAGGCGACGTGCCGATTCCTCCGCCGTGGGGGAAAGCAGAACGAAAACATGAGGGAACATCGAAGGATGATGGTATCCCAGAGCTTGTGATCATTGACCTGCGCAGGAACACATTGCCCTGCACAGGGCAGGCTCCAATTGCTGTCATGTTAACCATGAAGCCGCTACTAACCAGATTTCCTAGGTGCCGACGTCACGATAATTCCCCGTCGGGTATCGGGTCGCGAATAAAAAAAATTATATAAATCTGCGATGCCGTAAACAAAAACGGCTAACAGAATCCGACTCGTTCACGATATATGCGAACACGGCTATCCTCACAAATCATCAACCTCCACTAATTAGTTCTTCTTCTTCTTCAACACCCGACTCTCGCCCAGCCCAACACCCGCCAGGAAACACACCCTCAGCGTCGCTCCCGCATAAACCCACGGCACATTCCCCCAGTCTCCAACATTCCACCCCGCAACATCGTAGTAGACGCTCGCCGGCAGCGCCCTCAGCGAGTACAAGTGTCCCAGGTCTGCCACCAACAGCACGAGCAGCACCGCCCGCCACACGCGCAGGTCGGCCGTGGAGCGCAGCACGAGCGCCTCGTTGAGCGCAAAGAAGAAATACATGTTGGCGAGCTGCGAGAGCGCAACGGACGTGCTGAGTGGCACTTCGGGGGCCGTTGAGCCGGCGTTGAGGAGTGTGAGGTAGGTGTGCTGGCGGAAGTGTGCGAAGAAGGCGCCCGCGAGTGCGGAGAGTGGCTCGATTAGTAGGAAGAAGAGCCGGTAGACCACATGGATGCGGAATGCTTGCTGTTGAGGGGCCATGTTGGACGCAATTGACGCTTGTGCTTTGGGGGTGAGTTCTGTGAAAGCTGCTGCATGAATAAAATCTCGAAGCGATCATGAAACAGTCAGTAAAGCAATGTGATTGGCGCGGGGTCACTGTGGGGTTTCGCTTGTATGTTTCCTACCCTGCAGGAAAACGCGAAAATTCTGTCACATCAGAATTTCTATGAAGACTCTTGATATTGATGACTGCTTTTCGTCTAGAATACTTTGGCTATTCGACGGGAAACTATACCCTGTAAAGAATGCCTCAGATTTAAAAGCTTTAATATCCAAATAATTGATTCCTTATCCAGACCCGAATTGTCATTTAGACCTTCGTCCCTCATCCAGAGATTGATCTCATCTAAGCTCTTTACCCTTACCCAAACTCTTGTGTACTAGGTTGATTGCTATCTAAGAATACTTGATGGAATATAAAAGATAGTGCACTCTGGATTCATCTTTCCTGGTATTGTATAAGAACGGCCCGGAGCATTAGAGAGAGCCGCGTGCTCTCCTCCCTGCATACCGATAAGATAAACAAGGCATCATTTCTGGTGCCAATCTGTTAGTGGCGATTTCCTTCGTCCTGGATGATGGCGTCTACTAGGGCGCATGGGGGTTTAGCGGTGAGATTTGCGGAGGGACGGGGGAGGACATGAATCAGTCTCGATCTCTAAGAGGAAGGATAGCCAAGTCGGATCAGCGGACAATCATCTGCGCTGAGCTTACGAGTACCGAAGGGAGAGTAAGACGAGCTCAATTAGGGAATACGAAAGTCTCATTCATTTCTCAGTCAGGAAGCTGTGAACAAGTAAGCCAGGGAGCGAGTGACACCAACTCATCACTCGCTGATAAGCGTGAATCTGGGGATGGCTCGTTGGTGCGTGTCCCTTGCAAATCCGTGCTCACTGTTGGGGGGCGACGGTCACTAGTGCCAGCTTCGGTAGAGGCCCGAGACGGATGCTGGGGTTTGAGTGGATGCGAACCCCAGACCTGACGCCAGAGAAAAGTCTTTGCGGCGAGCAGGGGGAAGCGATCCAAGAGTTGAAGATACACGGTGGGGATGTCATGTCCGTGAGATAGCATCGCTGTTGTTGTTTATGCAACGGAGACGAAAGCAAGAAGATGAGCAATTGGGCGAGAACTCGTCGAAATCGCATTCATTTCAAATCATTATCCAAGACGAAAAAACAAGACCCGTATGGCTGACCTACCTGCATTGCCTGCTTAATCCCGTCAGATCTCATCCTCCCTCCATCTTTGCCACTCAGCAACTGGAGATAGGTATGGAGTCAGTCAGTCCAACCAAACACGCCTCATGGAGCCTCCGAGCCTCGCAGCCAAATAGAATTTTTTCAACGCTCCGCCGTTCAGCGCCACCGCTCTTCTGGCATGCGCAGGGCGGCGTCAGTGGCATGGCAGAAGTCGCAGAGGCTGAGAGGCTAGACCGGCTCTCCCGCATGCCGCTAGGGCGCTCCGAAGGGGTGGCATGGCAGAGAACCTTGAATAACAGCACCGCCCTGAATCTTGTTGAAAACTGAACCAGACTTCCGCCCACTGGCCCTTAAAGAATTTTATCTCCCCAATAGGACTTCTGACTTCCATCTGCCCAATGCGGTGCGCTATCTGTCTCTAAGCCGCAATACCTGTCCCTGTCGCCGGGCCGGCTGACGTCTGAAGCCTTACCATTTGTTAGGTGCTAAACGGGGCGGCCACACCCTCCTGGAATCATCCCGGTCTGGTCCCTTATTAGGCCTTCCGTTTCCCGCAGTCCCCTGTCCTGCCCTCCGACAACCAACTTTCTTTTGCCGACCTTACTGTTTTTTTCCTTCTCCGACCTCAAGTAGCATCGCCAGCCGATAAACAAACACCACTCTCCTTTTGCCTCTGCGCTCGAGACACAGCACCCCATCCGCTCGCTCTTTGTTGTTCCGCATCGCTGGCCTGCGCGAGGAGGACGAGGACGAGGACTCTGGACGATCCTCATTACCTGCTGAGCACGACAATTTGTCTGCACCCTGCCTGGTCTTGTCCTGCCCTGCCACCGCTGAGACACCGGCCACTCTCCACCAAAACAACAGACTGCGGAGGGGGACCCCTCGCGAGACCGCCTCAGCACGGACGGGCCACGGTAGCTGATCAGGCACGCAGAGCCGAAGGAGAGCGAGCACGGCCGATCCGTTATATAAAGAGGGTTGAGCGCCTTGATACACCTGCGACACAGTGCCCTGCGCTGTTCGAGTTCCCCGTCTGGTCACGTCAGCAGAGGTCCAACTGCCAGAGTCAGGAGATCACCACCGCGACATCACGATGGCTGTCAACAAGAGAATCTTCCCTATGAGCGACTGGGCGCCGGCCCAGGAGGCCATGCTGGAGTCGGACGAGCCCGTAGCTGAGTCCTCGGCCCAGGGTGCTCGTCGCGACGACCATCTGGCCGGGACGACGATGAACGGACCTCGTCTTCGCAGCTTGAGCTCCTCGCTGCCCTGGCGCCGTCCGCGATCCTTCATGTTTGGCCACGACAGTCACTACCAGCTCCCGCGACACTTCAACGATCTCGCAATCGACGATACCGAGGAGGATGCCGAGACTGGCCTCCCCAGCAACAACCACAACAGCCACCACCACCATCACCACCTCCACGCGCCCAAGCTCAAGGGCATGATCCGTCGAGCTTCCCTGTCCCTCAAGGGGATCGTCAACCGCCGCCCTTCTATCCAGGAGGATGTCATTGACGAACAGAGCGAGCAGAATGAGTCTACCGTCACCGGAGCCCGACCGACGACCGCCCACTCGACCTGGAACAAGCTACGACAGGCTACGAGCTTCCGCCACTCGCGATCGATCTATGGGCTCGATCTCCGACACGAACCGGCTCAGTACCAGCACCGACGCACCTATTCGTCCCATTTCCCGATCCCGGGCTTTGGTGACGAGCCTCCTGTAATCCCGTCGAACTCTGGCGCTGCTGCGAAGGCTGCTGCTGCCCTTCAGAACGAATACTTTGCGAGACAGACAAAGAATTGGCTGTACCCGACTACGAGTGAGGACGGAAATGACCGCGAGAGCGGCATTGGTATTGTGGCTGCCATTCCGGGCATTGCTATTGACGAAGGCGTTGCCTCGGACGTGGTTCTCGACCAGGCTTCTACCATTAGCAAGATTGACTTTGTCTCGGAGCTGCCTACAGAGCTGGCCATCCATGTTCTGGCCAACTTGGACGCCTCTGTTCTGGCCAAGGCCAGCATGGTGTCTAAGAACTGGAAGAACATGGTCACCAACCAGCATATCTGGCGAGAGTCTTGCTTGAGGGAGACGACGACCACATACGCCACCAGCAAGCCCATTGCCCCAGGCGCTGGGCTGGGCATCCCGAACGTGTCTCCGAAGAACGACTGGAAGGAGATATATAGAGTCAAGCAGGAGCTGAGCCACCGATGGAAGGCTGGCCAGGCCCGGCCCGTATATCTCAACGGCCACCAGGACAGTATTTACTGCTTGCAGTTCGATGAGTATGTTGACCATAAAGGATGCATATTGAGAGACATGCTAACATTTTTCAAGGCACAAGATCATCACAGGCTCGCGAGACAAGACTATTCGCGTCTGGGACATGCACACCTTGAAGTGCCGCCTCGTCATCGGACCTCCTGAGGTCATCCATGAGCAAAGCCTGCTCTTTGATGAGGAGGGCAACACGGTGCATTACGCTGCGGGATCTGATGGTCAGCGAACCGCGGAGTCGATGCCCACTCTCGTGCACTTCCCTGTTCACCACAAGGCATCGATTCTGTGTCTGCAGTACGACGAGAAGATCCTGGTGACGGGTTCCTCAGATTCGACCTGCATTGTCTACAACGTTCAGGGAGGATACCGCCCTACGCACCGTCTCCAGCACCACAGCGCCGCAGTCCTCGACCTCGCTTTTGACGACAAGCACATTGTGACCTGCAGCAAGGACATCAGCATTTGCGTCTGGGACCGAGAGAAGGGCACGCTGCTGCGCCAGATGCGCGGCCACACCGGGCCCGTCAACGCTGTGCAGATGCGCGCCAACACTATCGTCTCGTGCTCAGGTGACTTCCGCGTGAAGCTCTGGAACACGGATACGGGCAAGAACATCCGCGAATTCGTCGGCCACACCAAGGGCCTGGCGTGCTCGCAGTTCTCCGAGGACGGGCGGTACATTGCCAGCGCCGGCAACGACAAGGTGATCCGCATCTGGGACGCCAACACGGGCAAATGCCTGCAGCAGATGCCGGCTCACGAGAACCTGGTGCGCAGCCTGCACATCGACAGCGTCAGCGGGCGCCTCGTCAGCGGCAGCTACGACACCGACATCAAGGTCTGGGACATGGCCACGGGCCGCCAGCTGCTCGACTTCCCGCGTTGGCACACCAGCTGGGTGCTCAGCGCCAAGAGCGATTACCGCCGCATCGTGAGCACCGGCCAGGACCCCAAGATCCTGATCATGGACTTTGGCGCCGATGTTGAGGGGATTGAGATGCTGGAGAGCCGCAAGCCGGACGAGGGCGGCGAGACGTACGGCGGGTTTATCTGAGCTCGCCGGACACAAGAACCGGGGATGCCGGTCGGATAAAACATAGTTGGACATAATACGGCGGTGTCACAGCCTCGCTGGGACGAGGTCACACGCCAACGTCACGAATTTCCTTATCACGAACATTTTTTATTGCTTTCATTGTTGGATATGGGTAGACTCTGCATTGCGAGAGTTTGGGGGGCATCATACAAGTCTATTGGAAACAACAACATTGTGCGTCCTCGCGGACCACTGGGGTAACGAGCGTTGCTTCGCGTCGGTGGGCTTTTTCTTTCTTTCCTTTCTTTTCTACGGCATGGAGTACGGGATTTCGTCATTGGCATGGGATAGGCGCGTAAGGGATCTGCTATATGCTCGTGCGACTGTAGATAGACCATGTTTGGTAAAAACTCGATGATGGCTTAATGGGAATCGGAAATTTCGGATACATTGTGCACCTTGATTGCTGTCTCTCGGTTCCGTGTGAGTCTATTTGTCCGATAGTGGTCTTCGGAGCTGAACGAGATATATTCGTCCGATGTAGGTCCAGATATATTCCGAGTCGATCCTGTAACGTTGCCAGGCTGGTATCACGGTGTAATATATGTTAGATCCGGAACATGGCTAGACCGTCGCACGAAGGAAGACGAGAGCAGAGCCTCCGGGCCGAGTCCGAGGCACTGAAGGCATCACATGTGCGATATATGCAGCGCAGCAGCGGGGGGCCGGCTGGCGGAGGAGATGAGGATGTGATGTTGGAGGACCCGGAAGGGGAAGGCTGGGGGAGGGGGATGTAGATTGGCGAGGCTATTGGGGGCGACGATCGTCGGTGCTTCGACGGCGATATGGGCTGGGCTACTGTAGGCGAAGGAAGCGCGCTCATGCACAGCAGAGCCAGGGGAGCACGTTGGCCCAGCTGTGAGGTTGTATTCGCTGCGGTGCGGAGGACCAACGCATCGTGGCCGTCGCGTGGACCAGCAAGACATAATTTCGGCTTGCACTCTACCTGCATCGCGATATTGCATGCGGGATCCATGTCGGCAATGAGCTGGCCGGGCACGAGAGACAGGTTGAGGACAACGAGGCAGTGGAGCGGTGTTTCGAAGCTCGGATGATTCGAGCAGGCGTTCTCGATAGTTTCTTGTCTTGTCTTGTCTTGTCTCTGGCCGCTGCTGTCAACCGGTTAGTCCGTGACGGCGGTGGCAGCTGGACTCCAAGACATGCCTTGCGCCGTGACTTATGGACAGCGCGCCGACGTCATGTGAATGGATGAATGAATGTAAATGAATAGCCTCCCGTCAGCGCTTGCATCTCGCAGCACCCCTGTCGCGCGTGTGTTTGGGTCGTGATGCAGGTAGATGAAGCGTTTGGCTGAGCGGCTGGGAAGGATGGCGCCGCTAGCACGGGGTCAAACACCCGCTAGGCCAGGGCAGCTTCGACCCCGCCGACCGCTGGAACGGCCCCTTTGCGGCGGGACAGTCCTTGCTGGACCCTGGATGGAGGTAATTAAAGGGAGTTTCGTTTATGGACAATGGAATGTGCAACGTCAGGCTGCCAGCGTGGAAATGGATCGTCCTGTCAGCGAGGGCGGTGCGTGTTTGACAGACGCCACGGGGACACAGACATGTGGCTTTTTGATCTCCGGCGCCTGAGGCATGCATGTCTTGCGGTGCGTGAGCCACGGGGCAGCTGCCTGCCTGACAGCCACAGTGACACTCGAGGCGAGACAGGGCATCACGGGAATAGTGGCACAGACAGCACCTTACCTAAGGCAGCCCAAAGTTTAAGCTTGCTTTTTCAATTTCAATGCAATGCCTCGATCAATCAACCACTGGCTCCAACGGCATCACCGGCAACGGCCCAGCCGCTCGCCAGCCCAGAATGTCTTGAATCGCTGGCCATCAGCCACGCCCGGCACCGCGCCCCAGTGACCGCCGCTGAAACAGCACTAAGCCCACCCTAGCGAGTCCCGTCGCCGCCCCAGATCGCCCGCCCTCCCGCCTGGAACTTCACGTTCGCCTCTTGCTCTGTCTCCAGCTCTCGCCAGGGGGTCGGATTGACGGTCTGCTTGCCGCTCTGCCGCTCGTCCAAGGGGTTCCTGGACAGAGATCGCTGCACCACGCTCGCCATGCCATGCCATGCTGCTGTCGAAAGCGCCGATCCGTTCCCCTGATGGCTGCTGCTGTCGACACGCCCCCTTGCTGCCCGTCAGTCAATGTCACGATATCACGGCTCTTGTGTCCTCTGCCGCCCGCGTCTCGTCCCATCCCATCTATCGTCTCTGTTTGAAACGTCGTCCAGCTGCACCCCTGGCCAATGGCGCCGCCGGCCTTGCGCTCCCTTCGGACTCATGCTCGGACGAAGATCCACACGGGGCGAGGAGCAATGTTTCCTGTTCCTATTCACGGATGTTACCTTGTCGCCAGCCTTGGTCCTGGCCTGGCCTGGCTACTCTTGAATCGTCCCAGAAAGAGTGTTAACGGCCATGATATAAACCAGGCATCGCCAGCGTTTCAAAACCGGTGTTTCCTCCCTTCTCTTCTCTTGACTCTCTAACCATCCCCTTCGTGTCCGTCCGCCACAACCGTTCCTTTCTTCGTTTCTCGTTTCGTTTCTCTGTCCATCTTCGACTACCGCTCCTTTTTCTCGAAGCTGGACTCGACTGGTCTCGACTGCCTGCAACTCACTCGCACTCACTTGTCTCGCCTCTTTTTGAGCTGTCAACTGGTAAGTCTGGCGCGGGATAGCAAATAGCGTGCGGCAACCCCCCCACACAAGCTCATTTACCCATCACCACCAAATGGCGCTATGTGATTTACATGCTTTTTCCCAAATCTCGCATGCAAATGCATGTGCCGAATCTATTGAATTCTAGTCCCGTGCAAGGGTGGGAATCTAATATCCTCGATTGCGTGCGCGTGACAATGCAATTCAGCATTCACTGAGAATGGTGGTGGGTTGGTGACGTTGGGTCCGGCAGTCAGCTGCGAGCGTGCGCATGGCTGGGAATGCGAACTTGCAGTGATTCACAGACTTCGCAAACCACCGCGAGCCTCTCGTTTTTCGCACAACCAGCCAACCACCTTGGCGCTTTATTATTCGGCACTGATCCCATTGTTTTCGCTCCTTCCTTCTGTTCTTCTTTGTTTACACCATTGTCGTCATTGTGTGCTGCTGAACAACGTATGAGCGCGCTCAAAATTCAGACCATCATCAACCCTCACCCTTCCATCTTCTCACCCGCAAACCCTTTTTCCCTTTCCATCTCTCTTCAGCATCTTTTCAAACACTTACTAGACATCACACTCACTTTGAGCGTCTCAACCAATCTGAACCAAACCAAACTGACACACCCGTTTTCTCAGAGCCTGCCGGCAGCAGAAACACCAAACACAGCGACCAACAAACACACTCCTTTGAGGCCTTGATTGCCTATCATCCCGATTCCCTGGAGGATATCGAATAGCTGGTTCTAAACATGGGTCTCTCGACCGTTTTCACCGCTTCGCTTCTGGCGTTGCGCTTCTTGGCCTCGCCTGTGGTGGCCGCGCCATCTCACATGATGGTCGTCCCCGAGGTTCAGGAGCGCGATGTCAGCCCCCGAGCTACCACCTCGTCCTGGTGGATGGCCAACATCAAGCGCCAGGGCACTGTTGCCTTTGGCAGCTCCTCAGACTACACCATCTTCCGTAACGTCATGGACTACGGTGCCACTGGCGACGGCACCACCGACGATACCGATGCTATCAACTCTGCCATCAGCGACGGCAGCCGCTGTGGCCAGGGCTGTGACTCGAGCACCATCACTCCGGCTCTTGTCTACTTCCCTCCTGGTACTTACCTTGTTTCGGCCCCTATCATTCAGTACTACTACACTCAGCTTGTCGGTGACGCTGTCGACGTTCCTACCATCCAGGCTGCTGCTGGCTTCGAGGGTATTGCCGTCATCGACTCTGACCCCTATGATGACTCGGGCGACAACTGGTACACCAACCAGAACAACTTCTTCCGCCAGATCCGCAACTTCAAGATTGATCTCACCTCCATGCCCAAGACTTCTGGTGCTGGTATCCACTGGCAGGTCGCCCAGGCCACCTCGCTGCAGAACATTGAGTTCAACATGATCCAGGATACCAGCGACGACAACGCTCAGCAGGGTATCTTCATGGACAACGGCTCTGGTGGCTTCATGACCGACCTCACCTTCATTGGCGGCAAGTACGGTGCCTTCTTCGGCAACCAGCAATTCACCACCCGCAACTTGACCTTCAAGAGCTGCAACACTGCTATCTACATGAACTGGAACTGGGCCTGGACCCTCCAGGGCGTCTCCATCGACAGCTGCGGCGTTGGTATCGACATGAGCAACGGTGGCTCTGACCAGACTGTTGGCTCCGTCATGGTCCTCGACAGCACCTTTTCCAACACCCCCGTCGGTGTCGCTACCGTATACACTCCTGAGCAGACTGGCACTAACGGCACTCTCATCCTCGACAACGTCGACATGAGCTCCAATGTCCCCGTTGCTGTCCAGAATAGCGGTACCTCGACCACCATCCTTGCTGGCAACACCAAGATTGAGTCCTGGGTCCAGGGTCGTGCTTATACCGGTGGTAGTGGCAAGGCTGTCCAATCTAGCGAGACTGCTCCCAGCAAGCCTGCTGCTCTGCTCAACGGCAATGGCGAGTTCGTCACCAAGAGCAAGCCCCAGTACACCGATGTCGACTCTTCCAAGTTTGTCTCTGTCAAGTCTGCGGGTGCCGCTGGTGATGGCTCTACCGATGATACTGCTGCCATTCAGTCCGTCTTCGACAACATCGCTGATGACGAGATTGTCTACTTCGACCACGGCGCCTATGTCATCACCGACACTGTTAAGGTCCCCAAGAACATCAAGATTGTCGGCGAGATCTGGCCCATTATCATGGCTGGTGGTTCCTCCGCCTTCTCCGACCAGACTAGCCCCAAGGCTGTTTGGCAAGTTGGTGAATCAGGTGACGTCGGCAACGTTGAGATTCAGGATCTCGTCTTCGAGACTCTCGGCCCCCAGCCCGGTGCTATCATGATGGAGTTCAACGTCGCTGGCGAGACATCCGGCTCTGCTGGTCTCTTTGATGTCCACTTCCGTATCGGTGGCTCTGCTGGTACCAAGCTCCAGTCTGACACCTGCACCAAGACCCCCGATGTCACCACAACGGCCAACCCCGACTGTGAGGGATCTTTCATGCTCATGCACGTCACCGCCGATGCCTCTATCTACATGGAGAACACCTGGCTCTGGGTTGCCGACCACGAGCTCGACCTGTCCGACCACAACCAGATCAACATCTACAACGGCCGCGGCATCCTGATCGAGAGTACTGCTGGCTGCTGGCTCTGGGGCACAGCTGTCGAGCACAGCGTCCTGTACAACTACCAACTCGTCAGTGCCTCCAATGTCTTCATGGGTCTCATCCAGACCGAGACCGCGTACTTTCAGGGCAACCCCGACGCCAACACTCCCTTCACCGTCAACTCTGACTACTCGGACCCGGATTTCAAGACCTCTTGCACCGGCACTTCGACCACCTGCGCCCGCACCTGGGGCCTGCGCGCCGTGGACTCTTCCGACATCTTCGTGTACGGTGGTGGCCTGTACAGCTTCTTCAACAACTACGACCAGACCTGTGTTGCTGAGAACAACTGCCAGGACAACATTGTCAGCCTTGAGAACTCGGCCGTCAACATGTACGCCCTCAACACCAAGGCTAGCGTCAACATGGTCACCGTCGACGGCGAGTCTGCAGCCCTTGACTCCGACAACCGGAATAACTTCTGCGCCGGCATCGCCTCGTTCGTGTCCTCCGCCTCTGGCAACACCACCAACGGCTCGAACTCTGGCTCCGGCTCCGGCTCCGGCTCCGGCTCGGCTTCAAGCGCTGCCGCCAGCGCCGCCAGTTCTGCTGCCAGTTCTGCCGCCGTTGTCGCCAGCTCAGCTGCTGGTGCAGCTAGCTCAGCCAAGATGAGCGCCTACACTTCCGTCAAGCAGAGTACCGCCGCTGCTGCCGTGAACACCAAGGTCGCCGTTACCAGCGCGGCCGCTGTTCCCGCCACTACAGTTGACGTCTCCGACGCTACATCCGCTGCCGCCTCTCCCGCGGTGTCCTCCTCCGCCGCTGCTAAGAACAACAGCGGCGGCGGCAACGTCGTCACCGTGACCGTCACCGAGGTCAAGACGGTGTACGCGTACGAGCCAGCGCCAACGTCCGCGTAAGGTGTATCTTCACCCACCCACTACCCCCTTTCCCTGTACATATATGTGGAAAATACCTTCACTTTCTTTTCTTTTTTCTTCTTCTTTGCTTCCCGCCTCATGGCGCGGCTTTGGGTTTTGGGAAGAGGGGAGTTTCCGGTTCGTGAATATATAAAACCGACGTGGGCTGGAGGGCAGGTCGATCTAGCCGTCGTGTAGTTAGCTAGGAGAGTACAGTACATGAAATGGAAATGAGTTCTCTTGAATTATGCTTCAGCGACTAAAGTGATTCATGTGATGTGAAGTTGGTGTTGGTATTATTGATGTCGTAGGCCGCAAGGCAGCGCCATGGAAGTTCTACTTAGCATTGCTTAATAAAAAGGAACATGAGAAAACCAAGCTGCAACAAAAAAAAAACAAAACTAAAAAAAAAAAAAAACTAAAAAAAAACTAGGCATGAGTATGAGCCCCTTTGACATGGCGAGGCGCATTAGTCAATGATGGCCTTGATCAAGCGGGCAAAAAGCGAAGGTAGGACATCCCTTGCGGGAGTCGAACAACAGGTTAAGAGTGCAAAGTCGTGACGAATCACCACTCCGCTATAAGTCTGATTTCCTTGCTACTTCGCTGGGGAGATCAAGATTGATGTGACTTATAATGGGCTGTGCTGCCTTCGTTGGAGCTTGGTTGCCTGCTTGACCGATGCTCCTTGCAGGGATGGTGTGAGACGGGACCACAAGCTGAGCACTTCTATCGTGGCATTCCCTACATTTGAACCCATGGTAAGAATGACTTTAATAGATCAAAAGTGCGCTGAAATTTGACCTGAGATGTGAAATTAAATAAAAGGCCGCAAATTGTATACCATAGAATCTTTGCAGAGGTTGTGGGCTCGGGGTCCTTTTTCAACGCGGCAGTCAAGAACTGCGAGAAGAATTCATGAGCAACAAGGGGGATTTTTATCAAAAGAATCTGGTAAAACAGGTTCAAACTTATGCCCCTTGCCAATAGTACCCATAGCCAACGACAAAAGTGCGCCCAAAAAAGAAAAACACGGTCAATATGGTATTCGACCTGGATTCGAACTCGTAGCTCACAGCGGCAAAAAGCGAAGAATGAGAATAGTGGTTCGTCGGTCACCCGAAGGTAGACCTATGCTTAGAAACTCGAAAGCTTTTCCAAATGGACCATTAAGTCTGTGTAGCTACTTCGCTGGTGAACATCGTTTCATTTTGGTATATAACAAGGCTGTGTTGAGGGTCGTGACTCCTTCGGCGAGCTGGATTGGGTTAGGTGGGGACGGTGCTGATGAGACTGGTGAACAAGGGCCAACCTTCGGCCAGGCAACAAAGGCTGTTGGGAAACTTTGCTTGAGAGGCTTACTGGAAAAGACGCTCTGTTACGAGTGTTATCAAATTAAAATCAGGAATCGGTACAGAATATTGGCCGGCAGGAGGAAAAAAAATTAGTGATGACCTCCTGAATGCATGGCCGTCTTGGTCCCCTATTCTTCGAACGCAGGACTCCAGTAGGAGAAAACTGCAAAAAGCGAAGGGTCGAGCGACTCGACCAAAAGCTTTTGTTCTTTAATCTTCGCTACTTCGCTGATGATTGTACAACCAGATTGGTATATAACAGCCACATTCTTCAGCTGGCGGGGAGAGAGACGTAGCCTTGCTGGCCAGCTATCCAACGATGCTGGAGAATTTCGCTTCGGAAGGCCGACTAAGGAAAGATACTCGTCTCCGACATTAACGCATGAAATTGAACTTTAGTAACAAAATGTCGATCAAGAGGAAGAAAACTTTTTGTGATGGCCTCTGATATTCGTTGGTGTTAGTGTGATACCTTTTCGAACGCCTGACTCTGGAGAACAAGGATGCAAAAAAGCGAAGGGTCGGGCGCCTAAGACCAATAAACTAAAGATCATAAAATATTTACTCCGAAGTCTGCTACTTCGCTGGGGGATATGCATTTGATTCGGTGTATATGAGCCACATGCTCCAGGTCATCCCCTCATGTAAGGTACCCTCAACGAGGCGCAACCTTGATGACCATGGAGCACGCGCCGAGGGCCGATCGAAAAGAACATTCGTCTGGGAGTAGAATCTTTGTATTTAATTAAAGGCTAGGACAGAATATAGATTAAGAGAATAAAAAAATTAGTGATGGCTTCCCTGATGTTTCCTTGTGTTAGTATGGTGCCTTTCGAACGCATGGCCGTGGAGAGCAAAAAGCAAAAAAGCGAAGGGCCGAGGGCCTACGAGAAGGACAAAACTTCTCGATTTCACATTTTTGCTACTTCGCCGAGGGATGAGTATTTAATTCCTTATATAAGAGTCAGAGGCTACAGGTCGGCGTGAGGCACCAGCAGACCCTTCTGGAATCTTCTGCTCCAGAACATCGCTGGCCAAGGGCACGTCTTGAGGAGGGCGAGGCTGCTATTTATTCTACAAACATTGCATATTACTGGATAAGAAGTGCAAATAATTTTCAACGACCATGCTGATGTGCGACCGTGTGAGTTGGTTGGTTTCGAACACATGCCCCGGGGGCGGGGCGGATTACTACGAAGAAAAAAAAAAGGAAGAAAAAAAAGAGGCATTAAACATTAATATTATTATTAATAATAATATTATGCTGTTGTGCCATTTTGAATAAGATTATTTCGCTGTGGCAGTGACTGTAGAACTAATCTGGTATATAAGATTTCGGTCTGCTCCGGATGTGGGATGCATGTTGATCGATGATAACCTTGCTGGCTACCTGGGTTATAACTCTTCTGCTCTTGGGGCATCATTACAAATTATTTCAAGATATTGACAATCTATAAAAGAGACAGCGCCTGTAAAACGCTGTATGAGTAAACAAAAATTCCAGTATCGCTTATCCTGATGTCCAACCGTGTCAATCTGCCAGGTTTCGAACACATGATCTCAGGGGCCAAAAAAGACCTCCACCTCCAAAAAAGAAGGATAAGGATATTGCGCTGTTGTGCCATGCTAAGAATACTTCGCTTTGGCAATGGCTGTATAGCTGATTTAATATATAAGACATGTGAAGTATATGCTGCTGGTTGGTCTATGAGGCGCAACCTTGTTGGCTCCCTGGGATGCCACGTTTCTGGAACCTTCTGTTGTAAAGATCTCATCCGGCAAAGGACCTGACTCTCGATGACATTTCTGAATAAAAAATCACGTAGAAGGCCGATTATGGGGAGGAAAGGGGAAAAAAAGAAAAGATAGTGATCCTCTCGTACAGTGATGCCACTCAGCTACTTTTCGAACACATGACATCGGGCGAAAAGAAAACACCAAAAAAGAGGGATAAAGATACTCGCTGTTATGCCATGCTAATAATACTTCGCTGTGGCAATGGCTATAGAACTGGTTAGGTATATAAGGCTATGATGCGCATGCTGATTTGGTGTATAAGGCGCAACCTTACTGGCCAAAGCTGGCAGCAAATTTTTTTCTGGAAGCTTCTGCTGTAGAGGCATTGTTCATCAATGAATCTGTTTAAGGGTGGGATATTACATGTATATGCTCATAGAATGCTGGTTCGACCAAGGCAGAGGGAAAAAAACCAGGGGGGGCTCTGCTGATGCAAGACCAAGTCTGTCGGGCACTATTCGAACACATGACTTACCGGGCCAAATTACAACAAAAAGAAGGATAAGAATATTTCGCTGTTATGACATAGTAATAATACTTCGCTGTGGCAATGGCTGTAGGATCAACTTAGTATATAAGATAATAGTAAGGGACACGCTGGTTGATTGACGAGGCGCAAACCTTGCCGGTGAGGGTGAGCAGCGAATCACTCTCAACTATCACCTGGCAGAGACCTGCCTATGGACGGTACTGTTTAATGTATAGCTCAGTATATTTGCTCATTACGAAGCAGAAAAAAAGTAAGGGACAACAGTGATGACACGATCGTGTCAGCTAGCTGCTTTTCGAACACAGGACATCGGGGCAAAAACACCAAAAAAGGAGGGGGAAAAAAGAATGATAAGAATATTCGCTGTTGTGCCATTTGATAATAATACTTCGCTTGGCAATGGCTATAGAACCAATCTAGTATATAAGGTGTCGTGACGTGTAAGCTGGTTGATGAATGAGGCGTAGCTTTCCTGGCGCAAACACTTCTGGAAACTTCTGCTCACATCATTGAGAGGGCACAAACCTGTTATAGAAGATGAAGGATACTATCAAACGTGAAACGTCAGAAGATGCCGATTTTGACTTTTAAAAAAAAGATAAGGGCCATCTTGACATCCGATTATATTAGTCGGCTGCGTTTCGAACAGATGACATTGGGTGCAAAAATCCCCGTCCCAACCCCCCCCCAAAAAAAGAAAGACAGAAAAGAAGAAGAAGAAAAAAAAAAAAAAGATATTTCGCTGTTGTGCCATTTGAATAATTATACTTCGCTGTGGCAGAGTACTGACAGACTAATTTGATATATAACAATATCAATCAGAGAGTGTGCTGGCCATTCGTAGGTTTCCTGCGCTGGACAGGCTGGTAGTGGTTGTTGAGCTTACAGAAATCCTCCACAGACAGCGTGGATCGACAGCGCCAATCGCGGGGATTAATTGCGTACCTGCAGAACGAGCTCGCTTTGTCTCGGCAAATGAGCCGACAAAGCTCAACAATGCCGGATTCTTAGTTTTGTTCTCAACATGGCCTCGGTCCATGGCCTCTGTATGGGGTTGGGATGGATGGTCGTCTAAAGCGCGGTCCGATATCGTCGCTGGCTCGTCCCCGAAAGCCGCCATGGATGGCGCCGGCCCAGAAACTTCGCTCCTACATCAGCGACGGTCTTAGCACTGGTAGACAACATTGAGAGGGCATTTGTTCACTCAATCGCACGCTGTGGTATCAGGTGAGTTTATTTCTCTATGTCCAGTATTGCAGACATTTAGCTAAGCAACGCCGTGACCAACAGCCACCGAGCGAAAAGTGTTGAGTGAGGCTTCCCCAGCATGAACGAACCTCCTACTCTTGAGGCTCGCCTCGCCGCCCTCCTCGCCCGCCGCGCCGCAAAATCCCAGCTTCGTCGCCTGACCGTTGCGCCTCCTTCTTCCGTCGACTTCTCGTCCAATTCGTACCTCTCGCTGTCGCATCACCCAGACGTGCAGCGCGCGTTCCTCGACCTGCTCCAGCAGTCACCCACGGGCAGCATCCTCGGCTCGGGAGGTTCGCGGCTGCTCGATGGAAACACGGCTTTTGCCGAGGCGCTTGAGCGGGACGTGGCCAAATTTCACCGTGCAGAGGCTGGGTTGCTGTTCAATTCGGGGTTCGACGCCAATGTTGGGCTGTTTAGCTGTGTGCCGCAAGCGGGGGATGTGGTGGTGTACGATGAGTTGATACATGCGAGTGTGCATGACGGGATGAGGCAAAGTCGAGCGCGATTGCGCGTGCCGTTTCTTCACAATGCTGTGACGGTGAAAGACGAAACTGCAATGAAGGGAATCATGCCTCTAGACGTTGTCCTCCAGCAATTGACCGAAGGAGATGCAGGCAAAGACATACGGCAAGGGAAGCAGAACGTCTTTGTGGCCGTTGAGGGTGTCTACAGCATGGATGGCGATGTTGCGCCGCTGGAGGACATTGTTGCGTGTGTCGAGCGGCGATTACCCAAAGGTAACGGCTATATCATTGTTGACGAGGCACATTCGACGGGCCTCTATGGCGAAGGAGGACGAGGCCTTGTCTGCGAGTATGGACTAGAGGGCAGGGTGTTTGCACGGGTGCACACCTTTGGCAAAGCAATGGGCTGCTCAGGGGGTATGGTGTCCCTTGACCTTATTTCACGTTGATAAAATTCACTGACATCTTCTAGCCATCGTCCTTGGCTCAGACACATTGAGATCGTATCTCATCAACTACGCTCGGAGCCTCATATACACGACGGCCATGTCCTTTGCAGCTCTGGCCAGCATCAAGGCGACGTACGACTTCCTGATAGATGGCCGAGCCATTCCTCTTAACCACAGCTTGCGAGCCCGTATGGCCCGTACTCACCACCTCTTCACATCGTTATGCGCTCGACACCGACCGCCTCCTGAACTTCTTCGCATCGATCCCAACCCTCCAAAATCACCCATCATCCCTCTACTTACTTCTCACCCCCGAAAGCTAGCGCAACATTGCCAGCAAAGAGGCTACATGGTTCGACCCATCGTCGCTCCGACTGTGCCTGTCGGCAGCGAGAGGGTGAGAATCTGCCTTCACGCAGGAAACACCAACGAGCACGTCGAAGGCCTGGCCAGAGCCGTGGAGGACTGGGTGCTAGCACAAATGACACCCTCAAGGGATGAGTCAAAATTATAGAATGAATTTGCGTCTCGAAAGTCACGGCTCAATTCAATTTCTGACCTAAAAGGAATTTTCTTTTCTTTTACTCTTTACTTGGCTACGCTCACTCACAGCACCCTGACATCGGGCGCCGGCTGGGGCGACTTCTCAAAGCTCTTCATGGGCTCAAGCCCCCAGCGCCCAAACATGGCGCTGTCCTCGTCCCAGCCGTTACACTCCGTCGTCAGCATCTTCTCGCCGGTGAAGATGGCATTCGCGCCGGCCATGAAGCACATGGCCTGCTTCTCCTCCGACATGGTCTTGCGGCCGGCGGCGATGCGGATGATGGTCGACGGCATGAGGATGCGCGCTGTGGCGATGGTCCGCAGCATGCTGGTGAACTCGACGGCCGGCCGGTCGCCCAGCGGCGTGCCCTTGATCGGAACCAAGGCGTTGACCGGAAAGCTCTCGGGATGCGTGGGCAGCGTTGACACAGTGTGCAGCAGCCCGATGCGGTCCTCGGACGACTCGCCCAGGCCCAGGATGCCCCCTGAGCAGACTTTGATGCCGGCGTCGCGCACGTGGCTCAGCGTCTGCAGGCGCTCGTCGTAGGACCGCGTCGAGATGATGCTCGGGTAGAACTCGCGGCTGGTGTCGACGTTGTGGTTATACGCCGTCAGCCCGGCCTCCTTGAGCTCCTTGGCCTGCTCGGCGTCGATCATGCCCAGCGTGACGCACACCTCCATGCCCATGGCGCGCACGCCCGTGACCATCTCCTTGATGTTCTTGAGGCTGTTCTTGCGGCCGCGCATGTCGCGCCAGGCCGCGCCCATGCAGAACCGCGTGCTGCCGTTGGCCCTGGCGGTGCGGGCGGCGGCCAGCACGTTCTCGACCGACTCGACGCGCTTGGCTTGCAGGCCGGTGCCCTTCTGGTAGCGGGTGGACTGGGCGCAGTAGGAGCAGTCCTCGGTGCAGCCGCCGGTCTTGATGTTCATGAGGGTGCAGAGCTGGACTTCGGCCGGGTTGTGGAATCGGCGGTGGACGGTGCTCTGGGATGGGAAAGATTAGTTGCCGCTCTTTGAGAAGATTCAGGAAGCAATTGGGGGAAATTCGATCAGACTGGGCTATCTAGATCAAAGGCGTATCCTGCTAACTCGTTCGCAGATGGAGGGGTATTCGAGGTCCAAGCAAGATATCTGTGTTCGAGGATAACACTCACTGATTGGTAGGACAGCTCCATAAGAGGCTGATAGTAGATGGCAGCAATCTCCTCCTTCGTCCAGTCATGTCGGGGCTGCGAGACTGAGACAGCTTCCCGCAGAATCGCCTTGGCCCGTTCCCGTCGCTGCTGCTCAACAGACTCATGAGCACCGGGCGGGGGAGGCGGCTGAGCATTGGGAGGCGTGTACTCGACAACCGTTGACATGCGCATCTGCTGAGCCATTGACGGCCGAATCCATTTCGCCTGCTCTCTCAGGGCGTGAGACGCCACGGTCGAGCGGCGCAGAGCCCGAAGGCTGAGCGACGTGGCGGGCTTCATGATGGTGTTGAGGGAAAGACTGCCCGGCTGAGACACAACTCGAGACGAAGACCCTAGTGGGTGTGCACCAAGAGTAAGTGAGTGAATAGTGTGTCTGCCCAAGTGGGAGAACGAAGAGTATGGTACGGTAGCAGTGCAGCGTGGACGGGAGGGATGGAGACGGCCGGGATCTGACACCACCCCGCTCTGTCAACCCAGATTTACATACAGTACATCCAGATGAAAGAGTCACAACAGGCGGGAGACCGGGATGGACGAATGCGTTGTTGGGACGTGGGATGGGGAGGAGGGGCCAAACGGAGCCGCGATCCGGGGACATCTTCTCACGAGGGGCAACGAGGGGCGCTCTGCAGCTCCCTGGGCTGATGATGTGCGGCGCCTAGTGCGCTGTTTGTCCCTGAGCGGACCGGGCGAGCTCCAGAGCAGTAACCTCGGCCTGACGATCCAACGAGTGAGCGAGATGGCGTAACTAACCCGCGGTGCGTAGTTAGCTGGCTGGTATGGAGACGCCTCTGGACGGGAGGATGAAGCATCCCTGCCCGGCTCTGACGATGCGAGATGTTGAGCCTCCCGGCCTCGTAGCTTGTCATTTGTGAATTGTTGGCTCTCATAATATTTCATCTCATCTCATTTCATCTCACAGGCCACCCCGGCATATCTGATCCGATCACCAGCAGGGCCTTGAGCTGAGAGAGACATTTTCCACCCACAACAAGCTCAACTCAACAACCCAGCAGTATCAAGACAAGCGGGGTCTAGCGGCCACCGGAGTCTGAGCCCGGCCTGTTCTGCATTTGCGAGCCCTCCCGTTGGCCAGCGCCGCCGGGGCTAGACCAAGAGCCCCCGGATAGCAAGACGTGGGACTCCGGAGTCGGTCAATGGGTTTCGCTCTCGGTCCGTCGAGTGCAGCAGGCCGACGCAAGCCATGGGAATGCGCGGCGTTGGTGAGCTCGTCGGTAGTTGGGCGAGCTTTAGCGTGAGGCGGTGCTGATCCCTCCCCCAAGAGTTGATGCTAGTGAGGGCGTGAGCAAGTTATGTGCTTGGGTGAGTTGGAGGCTCAACTAATCGAATTGTTGAGGAATTGTGCCATCTGCCCAGCCTGCTCGGCTTGTATCCGGTGTTTAATTTACAGAATAGGTATAGATTCCAGCATATATTTACGCCTGGTTCTTGACTGAGTAATTGACCCCGCCTTTTGAATTATGCTGTTATTACCTATGTGTCACGCCAGCTTGTATTCGATAGCTAGCTTCTCTTACAGGTCCAACTTGTTTTGCTCTCACGGGAAGACCAATACTGAATTCTGCAGAATTCAATAGCTGGTTGATGACAATTGCTGATTGCAAACGAACATATCTACTGCTTTCGCTATGACTGCGCAAGTGAATGAGAGTCACAGTGCGAAAACTGTGGTTTTGCTCATCAGGGGCACACATCATGAAAATGCCAAGAGTCCTCTACATCAGTCATCAGGCCTTATTGAGACAACTTAAAACTCAAGAGCAAAACAGGATACCAGCATCATTGAGTGATCAACCCTCTCTATTGAAGCTTCACAATAACTAAACATCCACGCCTACCCAAAATAATAATATTTATGTTTGGTATAAATCCAGGCTCCTAGCCAAGAGACCCCAATAAGTGGAAGTGCTCTCCCTAACTAGTAAGGGGTATTGGTGCCGAGAGTAGCTGCCTCGTTATTGCTGGGCGTTGAGGGCCTTGCTAGCAGTTTGCGCAGCCTGTCGAAGGCGCGCCTCAAGGTCAGCATCGCCGAGCGTAGGGCGGCCGTTGGTGACAAAGTCGTTGTAGATGGGGAGAAGAGCGTCCGAGTTTAGATCACAGCCGTAGTAGAAGAGCACACTGCCGTCCTTCTTGAAGCTGCCATCCGCCTTCTCGAAGAACCAAGTCAGGTTCTCATCCTCCTCGCTAGCAGTCCAGAAAAGAGTAGGGTAGTCTGCCTTGATAGCGGTGAACACATTCTCCGCTATGTTGCTGAGCCAGCCGGACTTGGTTATAGCCAGAGTGGTAAGCATAGCTCGCTCCTCGCCTTGAGGCTCAACGATAGCCAGACACTGCATGGAATCATCGTAGTAGGCCGTGAATTGCTTCTCCTTAAGCCCGCTGATATAACGATCAACCACAGCCTCTGCATCTAGACCGACTTGACCCGGAAGTAGCGCTTCCTTAAGCTTCTCAACATCAGGGAAGTCCGAGATCGATTTCGCCTGGGACACACGGCTGCCTCGTCTGATCAAGGTTCCGCCACCGACATCGGTGAACAACTCCTTCTGGAGGGCGCTGGGGTGGATGATGGCGACACTGGAGCTGCGAGGAAGGTAATCGAGGACTAAAGAGAAATTGTTAGCTACAAGTGGGTCGCCTATCGGAAGGGGGCAACACTGACGCTCTTTGATTTCGCGAATCTTCAAGCGTGTCCCATAGCGACACCAGCTCGACGCCATTAAACCCTCGAATTCAGCATCGAGGTTAATCTGGGAGATCATCTTGCCGTCGCCATCGAAAAGGCCGCCCTTCTCGCTAAGATACACTGTCTTAAGTGGCAATAATTTCTTCGATAACTCGCTTGCACTGTGTGGCGCACTGTCAGTCGTCTTGTTGCTGTGATCAGGAAGATTTACTTACGCAACATCGGCATTAACATTGAGGAGCTGACCATCTTCGGTCTCGGCCATTGAGGTGAGGATAGGGATGTAGCCCGCCTCAATAGACTTCTCAATCGCCTACTTCAGGTTAGAATCTGATACAAGATTGAGCAGTCTTGGCGAACTTACATCGGTGTTCACCTTGGTGATCTTGCCAACGTACTGCCACTTCTCCTTGTCAAGGTAATCAGCCGTGAAGACGCCACTGATAGATCGGGCAGCGACGCCAAGTTCATCAAGGCGGTTAATGAAACGTAGGTTCTCCTCCAGGAAGAGTTTACGAGCGATCCCAAGAGTCTTAGCATCGGTCACTCGGATACCCTCCTCAAACTGGGGCTCAACACCGGCATCCTCGAGCAGTTTGTTCAACTGGGGGCCAGCCCCATGAACTATAATTGGGTGCAAATTCATCTCAGATAAAGTGAGAAGCGAAGAGCAAAGGTCGTCGAGGTATTCGGCTGAAGTTCGGGATTAATAGGAATATGCCACCATATAGGGAAACACATACTGAGAATAGCACCGCCGACCTTAATGACGGCGAACTGTTGGGACGAAACCGAGGTAAAAAGTTTGAGATACTGCTGGCTCTCGCGCTTGCTGCCAATGCTGCTGACGGTCTGCGCAACAATCTCGCGAATGCGGTCGCGGCCAGGCGGAGCAGCTGACAAGGCTCGGGCGGACGTCGAAAGGGCACGGCAGGTCTTCGTGTTCGCAATCGTGACATTGAGGCCTCGGGAGGACGTCGAAAGGGCGCGGCAGGTCTTCATGTTCGCATTCGCGGCATTGAGGCCTCGGGCCGTGATCGGAGTAGCTGCACGCGAGGCAGCCTCGGGAGCGACTCGGGCCCCAGCCCGGAGGGCCATGCTGGTGGCAGACAGCATCTTGACTCTCTTCGAGGCCGAATGGCTCGGTGACGGGCGGAGAGGGCAGATTGGGAGGCAATTGGGAGGTAAAGGATGAGGTGGGTTGTGCGATCAAGGTTGGGCGGAGGTTGAGTCTTATCGTTAAGCTAGAAATTTGGCCGTGGTCGGACGGAAGATGGATATCCCGCCCCAGATCAGATAAAAGAAATTTTAGGGCGCGGGGCAGCTGCAGCGCCTACGTAATTGCTCCTCTTAAATACTTACTTGTAGACTTGCTACCTTCATCTTTCTTTCAAAGTATAATATACAGACAATGTTAAAGTTACTTTATCGGAGATATAATACAAGTACATTTATATGGGCACGGCATGACACTGAATGCATATCTGTACTCTATCGAGTTTACTCATGGTCCCAATCAGGTGTTCATGCTATTTTCACTATGAACTACCCCGTTCCTGGATAGTATAGAGTACCTAAGACTGGTCACTCAGATAAGGATGCACCCTGGAGATCGATAAATACCATATCAGCACCGGTCCCCTCTCAAATACGGAGTGCTTTGCTTCAATGCCAACAACGACTCCATCATGTTCTGCAACTTCAAAGTTTCTCAATACGGCACCACGCCGACGAAAATCTCGTTGCGACACAAACGCTCCACCGCTGGTTGCCATCCATGCCGGAATCGGAGAAAGAAGTGTGATGAACAGAAACCCATATGCGGTCGGTGTAAAAGAGCGCCATCCATTCATTGCACTTGGGACGCGGAAACCACCGCTTCCAAGCACAAGATTGATACCAATGTCGAGCACAGATTATCAAGGTCCCTGCAGTTAAGACTGAGAGATTACATGCCTGACAATTTGCTGTGCGCGCAAACAGAAACAAATCGTGATCGAGTCGAGCTGTCCCTAATTACCTTCGATCGCATTCATTCCATGTCATATACAGATCCATCAAAATCGCCACTTTCTCTGGGTCTTCCTCTGGCTGTCGAGAAACCAGCTCTTATGTTGGCGTATGCTGCCTGCGGGGCATCAATACTCTCTGGAACGGAATCTAGTTGGAATACCGTTGCCGATGCTTATCATATGCAAGCTGTCCGGCTTGTCTCGCAAGCAATTGACCGAATAGCCCATCACCTGACTTGGCCGCAACATGAATGGCTTTTAGCCACGGTCAACGCTTTGCACATATTTGAGGTAGCACGACCTATTATTGATCGATCCCTGACTTTGACGTCTTATGCTAAACATTTGGTTCCCAGACACTAAGGAAAGACGGAAGTGGCCCAAATCTACTGCACATTCAAGCCGCACGTCGCCTGTGCAAAGAGATGGGAGACGAAGTACCACAGACTCCGTTTCAAAGATTTGTCAGACAGGAGCTTGTTTTTCAGCTTGCGATCATGAGCACCTTCAATCCTTCATTTGAGAGCCATTATTCTCACCTCGAAATCCGCCATCTCTTACGACCGTTACTAGGAAACGAGGATACGAATCCTCGGGTTGTCGCCGATTGGAAGGACTCATCCCCGATGGGCATAGCTCCAATCATGTTCGATTACATATTTCGGTTGTCCTATTTTCGCTCCAGAGTCCCATTAGTAGAGTGGGAGAGGGTTGAGGTGGAATCCATCATTGAAGACTTACAGGCTTGGAACGTGCCATTTCTTTTCAAGGACAACAGCAACCCTGACGGCAACCTCCCCGAACTGGTCCTTACGAATGCTAGATTGTACCATTTGGCTTGTCTTATACTGGCATATAAGATTTTGAACAGAAATCTCACTGCTGATGATGAGTTTATACGACAACAAACAAAAACTGGAATCCAGCTCTTGGACAGCATTGGTCAAAACCTACGGAATTCCACATGCCTCATATGGCCAATTGCAATAATAGGTATTTCAACGGTTAGTATTGAAGAACGAGAGTCATGTCTTAGACCCATGCGCTTTCTCTTGTCCAATTGCAGCATTGGTTCGGTACAAGCTGTTCTTGACTTATTACAGACTGCTTGGACGCCAAGATCAGGTACCAATGCGGGATGTTGGGGTCTCGATGTACTATTTAGAGATGAGCTCTTAGAACCTATCATGTTTTAAAATTTTAAATATTGAAGCAAATATAATTATTAAGAGATCGATTAAATATCTATTATCTCTATCTGACTCTTATAAAGGGCTTAACCATTAAGTACCCCCTTCTAATTAGCTAGTACCCTCTTTATACTCTCTGGTTAAGGTTGAGAAGGGTTAGGGAGGTTAGGGTTAGGTGAGAGAGGTCAGTATTAGATTAAAGAGATTAGGGTCAGATTAGGGATTCAGATTTAAATTAGGGATTTAGGTTATAAGTAAGACTTATTTATAATATAATTAAAGAGAAATAATTAAGAATAAAAATTAATTAAGATATATTATAATTTTTTATATCTCCTTTTATTTAGGATGCTAGCTAGTCAGAAGCGAGTGCTTGTTCGTCGGGCCCCATAAAGACACCCTCTCAGTCTGGAATTGGGTACTAGGCCGGCATCTCAGACGTCGCTTTTTGCGGCAATTGTCTGGGATACATTCTGTTTAGTATCGGCCCTAAGCCCCTCAGTGACTCCGTCGATACGCAACGAATCATCAAAAATGCCATCTAGTTCCTCTAACGTCTTACCTTTGGTCTCAACCCAGAAAAACTGAACAAAAAGCAGTTGCAGAACATCCCAGCCCCCATTAATCATGTACGTTTTCCACCCAATAGTATCCAAAGCGTATGGGAACGCCATCGTAACCATCAAACTACACTCATTAGTAAGATAATCGTTTTCACGAGGATTATTACTATACCCGAGTCCGTTGGTAAGGAAAGTATAGAATCCCATGCCGGTTGAGCGAATGGTGTAATGCAGAACCTCTGGAGGATAAAGCTCCGCCAAGGGGGTCCAGGCAAAACTGTAGGCGCCCTGAAATAGAAAAATGCCTGCAACTGTGCTATAGATACCGGAGTTATTTTCCGACGTACCATACACTATGTATCTTAGCATATAGTTGCACTTTGGTAATTTGCCTATGCCATTTCTTCGTACCTTTAGTCAACGCTCCCACAAGGAAGATGAAGACCGTCATCGCTAAGCATGACCAAACAGCAGGCGGCTTTCGGCCAATGTTATCTAATAGCAGGGTGCCACATACGGCGCATACAAGACACCATGCATTAAGAATAATATTCTATATACGTCAGCATTTGATCATATAACGCACCTACGAATGGCTTACAATCTCCAATTGAGTTGTTGAGTTGGTTATACCGGCGTTGTCCAGCATGATTCCCAGATAGTAAGAAATAATATTGTTTCCTAAGAAGAGTTTAGATAGATTCTTTCTGAATCTCTATGTCAAAGGGTCGAACCTGAACACATTGTAATGATCGCCACCGAAGCACAGAGCATGAGTTTCTTGAGATTCTGGCTTGAACTAATGATTTCGAGATAGGTATTCTCCTTGAGTTGCGCCTCTCTATGAAGAGTCTCAATAATCTCCTGTTGAATTATGAGAACATCTGGGTCGTCGAGAACGCAATTCGAGTGTGTGAGGGCAATTACTTCCAGAGCCTCTTCTTGTCGGTCACGATAGATCAGCCATCGGGGAGACTCTGGGAGAAGAGGGATAACTATCACAGAGACAATTGTGAGCAATCCCTGTACAATGGATGGCAAGCGCCAAGCCCAAGTCGACTGGATCTTTGCCGTCCCATACGTAATGCCAGCAGCAAGAAGGCCACCTGTTGCGGATTAGTACGAAGTTCAATGAACGCAAAAGCAAAGCGTCCCATACCAACGTAGAAGAAGTCCATAAAAAGACCCAAACCTCTGCCTCGCCATTTCAAGGGTAATGTTTCAGCAAGGTAGATTGGACCGCAAATGAACACAGCACCGTTGCCTAGTCCCACGACGAAGCGGCCGACGACAAACATGGCAATATTCTGGGCTGCTGACTGCACTAACACGCCGATCAGCGTAATGATAGCACTGAGCCACATTGCCTTCTTCCTGCCAAGGGCGTCCGTTATTGTTCCATACATTATACCTGCCACAGCACAACCTGCCCAGCTGACTGCAGACTGTAAAGCCAGTGTGGTGTTCGTAAGGTGAAAATAATCGGTATAGGAAGGAAGTATGTTCAGTCCAGCCCTTTTGTACCTGACGTCAGTACTCTCGACGATACCACTGCTTCACGTACTAACATCATAGACGAGTCATATCCCAATGTCTGCCTCTTGTTAGAACATGGCAAACTTGCAATGCCCTGGATTGAACTTACAGTGGAATTGATGCTTGAAAACCATAAAAGTATCAATACAGCATATTTAGATTCCCGAAATGTGTTCGAGAATATGTTGGAGAGAGCCATAATTTGGAGGTTGGTAATTGATATCTTATTCGACACAAGATTTGTTCCAATTCGCGCAACCGTTTCCAAGAACACGAAGGTAGGAAACGGACGAATATATATATATCTCGCTATACCATCAAACTTACATACTCTGGGGCTTATCTATAGGATTGTAACGATTCTTCATGGATAGGAGAGGTCTCGTCTTAGTGAAAGGCTTACAGACTAATTCAAGGTAATCGCTCCAGCTGAGATAAGGTGGTTAACCACTCTCTCATCTGGGCCATCACCCAATCAAGGCTTCATCGATCACAATCATACTCCAGGTTCTTAAAATGGCTAAAGCATTGGCGGTTAGCCTTCTTGAGCATAAGGAAGAAACTACATGGCCTCTTGATGTCTGGTCCAGCGATAGCGGTTAACTATATCCAGTTAATGGGATTTCCATTGCTCAAGATCTAAGCAGCCCCACTGACAGCGGTTAATTATCCTTTTTCCGTTGGTTCAATGATAAGGGATTCATCAGCAAAATGTACGGGCGGTTAGCCAATTCAGGCATGCGATACTTCAGTGAGTCTGGACACATGATCATTAGGCGAAGTATTGAGAAAACTGCCAATTATATAAGCCCACCTCACCCTCAGTACATACCTTAATGAGGAAGAGTTTCGTGGCCAAATTTTCTCAAGATTTTTACGACCCTCGCTGTCGAACATAGTCCAATTCAATCCGCGATGCCTGGAGTTCTCTCAAAAGAATGGCCTGCCTGGCCCGAGATGATCCGCGAAGAAGGGGAGCTGGATCCCGAGAACACCAAAATCAAGAAGGAGATTGCAGCTCGGTATGGAGAGGAAGCGCTCGGCCGCAGCTGGCTCTTGGTTTGCGAGAAACTCGAGTCTATCAGTTCCCAAATTAAGGAAAAGAATACCAGTTATATTCCGGACATTTCGTATGGTGACTTCTTTCAGCTGAGCGAGGAGGCCAAGGATAGACTGCGATCTATCGGATGCTTCGTCATTCGAAACACAATCCCTACTGAAACTGCTGAGGAGTGGTATTCTGGCTTGAAGAAGTACGTTGCGGACAACAAGGGTACAATCACTGGTATGTGGCCTCCTGATAAAGTCACCAGTCAGATTCTAAGCCATCTGTCTAGGTTGGCCTGCTGAAACGCCTTACATCCTGGAACTATACTGGTCCCAAGCCCAATTAGAAGCACGCACGCACCCACAAGCGATGGCTCTTCATCACGCTTTGAATTCTCTCTGGCACGACGATGATGATGCTGAAAAGGAGTTTGCCCATCCGATGGCATATGCAGATGCCTTGCGAATGCGTCCTCCAGGTGCTCAGTTCATGGGCCTCGGTCCTCACATTGATGCCGGGAGTCTCTGCAGATGGGACGAGCCTGAATATCACCAGGTGTACGATCGAATTTGGGCAGGGGAGCCTGACAAGTTCGATCCGTTTGACCTTACACATCGAAAACTAGCCAATCCAGCCTATCATCCTGGGCCGGCACAATCCCACGTACTTAGAGCGTTCCAAGGGTGGACAGCTCTTACAACTGCTGGGGCAAACGAAGGGAGTCTACTGATATACCCAGACGTGAAGTGGGCTACGGCTTATGTTTTATTGCGGCCTTTCTTCCGACCTCCTGATTCGCCGGCTGATGTCCTCGATGCTACCAAGTGGACATTGGACCTAGAGGATCCGTGGTTTCCTGGTGTATGGAGGAGCAAGCCTCAGGAACTAAGCCCTACTGCTTTTCCCCATCTGCGGCTGGAGGACTGCCTCATCAATATACCCAAGATGCACCCAGGAGACACTATTTGGTGGCATTGTGATGTGAGTCTCGATCATGTTCTAGCAGAAGAAGACTAATGTTGAGTACCATAGATGTGCCACGCCGTGGAAACTGAGCATAAAGGCCAGAACGTGTCGAGCGTCATCTATGTGGCTGCAACACCTTCGACCAAGATCAATAAGGAGTACATGAAGCACCAGGCAAAAGATTTCCTTGAAGGGGTATCTCCTGAGGATTTCCGAGGCGGATGTTATGAGAAGGGACTAAAAGGATTTCCCGGTGAGGCTGCCATTCTGAATGAAGAACATGGCAGGCGAGCAATGGGGCTTGCTTAGACCTCTTCATTTATTTTTAGCATACTGAGTCATATCCACCACACCTGTTTGCACACTCATGGTCATGGTCATTGTTGAAGTACCTACGATATGGGCTGCAACAAATATATATAACTGAAATGAGAAAGAAAGTGCTCCAGCAGAATCTCGAGTCTTGTTGAGGTTCAGTCTACTGAGATGATGCTAAAATCCTAGGGTAAGCAGTTATATGGGTCTTAACGTGAAGTAATAAGTGCTCAAACCGGCCCAACTAAACGGATTGTTGGGAAGCTGTGCCGAGTAGTGCCAACCAACCCCGCCTCGGCCTACATCCGGTCCGGTATTTGTTGCAGATCAACTATGGGGATCACTACGTAAAGCTATCTCTGCTTGCCGCTTGGAAAAGGAGCTTCTCTCGTCAGTTTCCAATTCCTCGCTCAAAAAGCCGCAATGCCTTAGCTGATCTGACCTTCAACCAATTGCCTCTACGCTCTCTCACTTCACCATGGCGCCGCCGCTGGCCGCCCTGCTCTGGCGGTCTCTCCGCGTGCATCAGGTCTACGGCGCGAATACCGAGGTTGGGAAGACCATCTGGACCACGATTCTGTGCAATGCGGCGAGGGAGCAGTGGCCAGATGAGCGCGTGTCGTACTTGAAGCCTGTGTCGACGGGCGCGCTTGAGGATGCTGATGAGAAGTGTGAGTGATTTCTTTCGGGGACTTGAGCTATGTTGCGTCGAACTAGACTGATCCTTGTGCTTTAGGAGTTCATTGCGAATGAGGCTGCTCAAGCCTTGAGTCCTGAAGTTGGAGGAGGCCAATGGAAAATGAGCCACTGAGATGAGGTGTGAGAGGATGATTGCTGATGCGTTCTGGTGAATTGGGACAGGCACATCCGAAAGTACGCTCCCAATGTCGCATACGACACCCTATTCCAATACCATCTCGCTCAGAGTCCTCACTCTGCAGCCCAAGCATCCGGTCTCGTACGTGTCATTCACTCACTCATTCAACTCATCTCACTGACCTCCTCAGACCATCCCATCCGACCACTCCCTCCTCACCCAAATCCACACCCACGCCTCCTCCCTCGCCCAATCCCCCGGCTGGCTCTTCCTCGAGACCGCCGGCGGCGTTCACTCGCCCGGCCCCTCCGGCACCACCCAGGCGGAACTCTACGCCCCCCTCCGCGCGCCTGTCATCCTCGTCGGCGACGCAAAACTTGGCGGCATCTCGCAGACCATCGCGGCGTTTGAGTCGCTGCGTCTGCGGGGTTACGATGTCGAGAGCGTGCTGCTGTTCAAGGACCGCGTGTATGAGAATTACAAGCATTTGACGGAGTACTTTGGTGATAAGTATGGGATTCATGTTGCTGCGCTGGGTGAGCCGCCGGAGCAGTCGGCGAATCCGGATGTTGATACGCATCGAATGGGGGAGTATTATCAGCGTGCGCTGGCGGATGATGTACCCCGCGATGTGCTCTGCCGGCTGGATGCTAGACATAAGGCCAGGGTTGATAGGCTGGATGAAATGGCTGACAAGGCGCATGAGTCGTTCTGGTACCCCTTTACACAGCACACGCTCATCAGCCCTGACAAGATCACACCTATCGACTCTGCCCACGGCGACCACTTCCAAACTTTCAAGCCTGCGTCTTCCTCTGCTTCTCCCTCCGCCCTCCTACAAGCCTCCTACGACGGCTCAGCCTCATGGTGGACGCAAGGCCTCGGCCACGCCAACACGCACCTCACCCTCGCCGCCGCCTACGCCGCCGGCCGCTACGGCCACGTCATGTTCGCCGAGACGGTCCACGAGCCCGCCCTCGCGCTGGCCGAGGAACTCCTGTCCGGCATGCGCAACCCGCGCCTCACACGCGTGTTCTACTCCGACAACGGCAGCACGGGGTGCGAAGTCGCCGTGAAGATGGGCCTACGAGCCGCGCGGGTGCGGTACGGCTGGGATGCGCATGATGGACTGGGTGTGTTGGGGCTGAAGGGGAGTTATCATGGCGACACAATCGGGGCGATGGATTGTGCGGAGCCGTGTACGTTTAATGAGAAGGTGGAGTGGTATGAGGGTAAGGGGCATTGGTTGGATTTCCCGACGGTGAGGTGCTCGGAGGGGAGGTGGTTTGTGGATGTGCCGGAGGAGTTGAGGGGGGAGATTGGTCAGGGGATGGAGTTTGGGAGCTTGGCGGAGGTGTTTGATGTTGAGGGGAGGGAAGCGAGGGGAGATGGGGAGAGGTATGAGGTCTTCTTGAAGAAGACGCTGGAGAAGTTGAGAGATCAGGGGCACAAGTTTGGTGCGTTGATGATGGAGCCTATCGTGCTGGGTGCCGGAGGCATGTTGTTCTGGTAAGTTCACCCCTATCACCCCTATCACGATTCCTCACCTCTACACATACACTCTCAACGCAACAACCAACTAACACCTCCCAGCGACCCCCTCTTCCAACGCACCCTCATCAACACCGTCCGCTCCTCCCCCTCCCTCTTCACCCCCTCTCCTCCCCCCTCACCCTCCTCCCCCACCGCCTGGACCGGCCTCCCCGTCATCTTCGACGAGGTCTTCACCGGCCTGTACCGCCTCGGCCGCTTCACGCCCTCTTCTTTCCTCGGCGTCCACCCGGACATCAGCGTGCACGCCAAGCTGCTCACCGGAGGCCTCGTTCCGCTGTGCACTACCCTTGCTGGTGAGAGTATCCTAGAAGCCTTTGCTAGCGAGGATAAGACTGATGCGCTGCTGCATGGCCATTCGTACACGGCGCATCCGGTGGGATGCCAGGTTGCGGTTGAGAGTGTGCGCGAGATGGTCCGCATGCAGGACCGAGGTGATTGGGACTGGGCCAAGACCTCCTGGGACTGCTCGTCAAGTGCATCCTCCTCCGCCGTGACCCCCCGCGACACCAACGACGCCCAAGTCTACGCGCTCTGGTCCCGCGCCGCTGTCGATGCCATCTCGCACAAGACAACCCACGTGTCCGGTGTCTGGGCTCTCGGCAGCGTGCTCGCTATTTCCCTACGTGACGTTCAAGGCTCAGGGTATACTAGCACGGCTGCCGCAGCGTTGCAGAAGCGGGTGCGGGAGGTTCGCCAGGCTGAGGGATGGAATGTGCATGCGCGGGTGCTGGGGAATGTGTTTTACTTGATGGCTGGACAGAAGACGAGCCAAGAGACGCTTGATGGGGTTGAGAAGTTGGTGTTGGAGGGGCTGGATGAGATGTAGATTCAAAAAAAGGGGCCAGTATCCTCTCCACGGTCACAACTCACGAGCGATCGCATCACGTACAAACAAAAGCAATGGAAGTATTAAATATGTTCATATTCATCTCATATCTTTTCCACTCCTTCTATCTTTCTGATCCAATCTCGCTCTCCTATGCCAGTAATGGTGGGGTCAAAACAAGGGGTATGGTATTGGTATGCAGTAACAAGGTGCAACAGGAATGCTTGGAAAACCGCCCAGAAAACGTCTCATCAAACGAGAAAAAAACACACAAGACCCAACGCTCAAAGGTATCATAGTCATTGGCCCGCTCCTCTTTTTTCTCCTCCCCGTGGCCCCTCCGGTACTCCGTTTGTTGTCTCAACTATGCAAAGATCCCAAAAGACTGCATTCCAAAACATGAACACGCCACTGATGCTGCGCTTTTAAAAGTCATGACTCTCGGCCGTTGGTGTTTCTGTTGCTGTCTCGCCCATAGAATCAGACTGCTATCGCCGTCGTCCTCCAGGGGCAGGTATGTGTGGGTGATGGTCGTAGTCGTCGACCCAAAACCTCATATACGTGTCGAAGCGAATTGTTTGGAACTCCCTCCACTGGAGGTTGCCCTTCTCTTTTCTCAAGCTGTCCAGCCAAGCATCTCCAACGTGCCCCGAGCCTCCGATCCCGCGAGCCCACTCAGACCGAGTTGTCGAACTTGCGTACCTCGTCGAAGACGTTGCAGACCCATTGCCATCTTCCAAGCCTCCGTCTCATCGATGACGAAAACATACCGTTTGCCTTCCTGGTCGCGAACTGTCGCTCGAAGAATATGAAGACCCTTCGACTTCCACTCCCCGGTCTGGCCCGTCGACGATGGGGGGTTGGTGCCCTTGAACTTTTGATCGCACAAACCGAGTTTGCAGCAGTCCTTGCAGGCACGTAACATGTCGTTCAGGTACAGGTCGGCCTCGTCACCAGTCAGCGGCTTAGTAGAGCCACGGTCCCGGTTCCGAGATGCAGCCATCTTGTACAGCAGCGGGTTGGTCTTGGCCGCAGCCGGCGTCGAGTACGTGGTGTTGTTGTTGAGACAATGGGGAGGACACCATACCTCAGTGAGCTTGAGGGTCCAGGCCTTGACATCCCATTCACGCTGAGGCACCCCACGAACGTCGTCGTCGATGAAAAGCCCCTCGGTCGTTATGCGGAGGATGAGGCCATCCGTGACAGCCCCGACGCCCGATATCAATTGGCTGGCGGGTGTCTTCGCATACTGGTTCATGAAGAGGTACACGGCTGAGATGACAATCTTCTCGGGGTCGTTGGTGCTGTAGGGCCCTCGCACAGATGGCGGCGGCGACGTACGCGTGGTTGTCTGGGATGGCGCCCACGATGACTCGGACCCCGTCAAAGAGGATGTTGACCTCTTACGCTGGGGCTGCTTGGGTTTGTCGTACGGCCGATACGAGTGTGATTCATCCGTCTTTCCTGTCTTGCTGTTGCTAACGTTGGACCGGTTGGCTGACGAACCAGGCGGCGGCTTCGTGGTGGCATCTGATGTCACGCTTGGGCTCGCTGGAGGTTTGGGCGTGCCAGGCGAAGACGAAGTCGTTGACTTGGCCACCGGCGGTCGCCCATTGGGCCACATGCTTGTCTTCTCTCCAGTGTTGGAGAACGCATACCCGGTGCCCTTTCGCGCCTGAGTATACGACTCGGCTTGGACCTTTTCCTTCTCAGCCTCCGCCTTGGCACTTTCCTCGTCCTTCTTTTTCTTGGCCTCTTCGCGTCGTTGGGCCTCCTCTGCCTCACGTTTTCTCATTTCTTCGCGTTGTTTCTGAAGCCTCTTCCGTCGCTCTTCTCGTTCGAGTGCTTCCTTCTTGCGTTTGTCTTCGCGTTCCTGAGCTTCCTTCTGTTTCCGGTCCTCTTCTGCTTTGATATCCCGTAACCGTTGTTCTTCTCGCTCCCTAATTTCTCTGGCCTCCTTTTCCAGTCGTTCCCGTTCTTTTCGTTCCTGCTCTAATTTTTCGGACAGTTCCTTTGCCCGTTGTTCCGCTTCGATGCGCTCCTTACGCTCTTTGGCTTCCCGGGCTAGTCGCTCCCGTTCTTTTTCCCGTTCCTGTCGTTCCTTAGCCTCTCTTGCTCGCAGTTCTGCTAGTCTCCTAGCTGCATCATCTCGCCTCTTTTGCTCTGCCTCTCTCGCCTTGCGCTCCTCCTCCTTCTTCCTCAGTTCCTCTCGGGCCTTCTCCCATGTTGACGAGTCTCGTTTCGGCGGTCCCTCTGACTTGGGTGTCGGAGGTGGCCTTGACTGAGATCTAGGAGGGGTTTGAGGCGGAGTCTGAGGAGGTGGGGGATGAGACCTGGGAGGCGGTCTGGGTTCCGAATCCGGAGGGGGGGTCCCAGGAGCCTCCCAGGCGTTACTCTTATGTCGCTCCTGCTGTGGCGGCGGTTGAGGAGGAGGCTCGTTGTGAGGCGGAGGTGGAGGAGGCGTACTGTTACCATGAGGGGGCGGCCGAGGACCGCCAGAGTTGGCAGACGTCCTTGAGCCTGTTCCCCCGTATCCTCCTGATCCATCGTTGAATCCCGAGGCGCTGGGACCGTACCTCGGACGACTACCACCCTCCTGGATCCTACCCAGGCTCCAGGCCCCAAAGCCAACGCCCATGACCATCATGGCGATGCCCATGTTGCCCATCCCTTGGAACCCGTCCCACCAGGCCCGGAATGCCGGAGCCATACTTTGGAACAAGGCCACGAGGATCAGAGCTGTGGCAAAGCCAGCGGCGAAGCTGTTGACATTTGGCCGCAGCGAAGGTAGGTAGAGGAAGCCGGAGCCGGCCGAGTGCTCGGGGATGACGAAGATGTCGTATTTACCAGGAGGCAGACCGGAGCCCTTGGGCACTCCGCCATGTGGCGGAGGCGGCGGGGGACCGCTCATGACCACTCAGTACAGGATGCGTGGGCGTTGCGAGGACGATTCTGTGGTGTTGACTTTCGGTTCAGGGTCTAAGACGAATACGCTGGCGATATCGCTCGGTCTAGGGGAATCTTGAGGAAGCCATTAAAGGTCGTGAGGTCGTGACGGAAACTGGCTCGAATTAATATCGGCATGCTTCAGAGGCATTCTGGAACGATGCAAAAGGGGGAGAGCGATATTGACGAGAGTGGCTGGGGGTGGGAGATTTCAAGGTCATCTCACTCTCGGAATGAGGTGGACCCTGAGGAATCAGAGAGTCTGAGAGACCCCGGGAAGGGAAACTTACCGAAACAGAGAAAACGGACAAACTCCAGGCTCCAGAGCTGATGCAAACCAAATGCAACGGACACGCACACACACGCAGCAAGGCAAACGGCAAGCGGATGGGGAGGGGGAAGCGCCAAAAGCAAGAAAGGAAGAGGAGCCCACGATGGTGTCTCGTCTTTTTTTTTTCCTGGGTGGCTGGCTGGATGACCGGGGGGAAGGATCCTCGCTCGCTCCAAGCGTGTATTGGAAACGAGAACGAGGCACAAAAAACACAGGACAGTGCGGTACTGTACAAAAGCTGGATAAATCAAAATGAAAAGGAGGAGGAGGCAACGGGCGGGAGGGTGTCGGAGCACAGAAAAAGGCCGCTTCTAGGTTGGGGGGGAGGAGGAAGTGGGAGAGTGATGAGTGACGAGCTTGTTTACTTTGGTGGAGAAGCCGTCGAGCACTTTCCATTCTCTTGGACGCTCCTGCCCATGCACGCTCACGCTAGAAGCCCAGGACAAGACGGCGGGCGGGACGCAGCGTGGGCGGACCCCTAGCGTGCTGTGCCAGAGCTTGTGATAGGGCGCTAGGCGTGCTGCAGCAGGCGCTGGCCAGTGGGCGTCCAGTGGGCTTCCAGCGGAGTGGACTCGGCGCCAGGGGTCCTGGAGGCGGAGGCAGGCGCGGATTGGACGGACCTGCTGTCGATTTTCCTCTCGTCTTCTTTTCTCCAGGACCAGGGCGTGAGCTCGGAAACGAGACAATGAGTCCTCATCGTCATCACCATCACCATCATGCAAATCATGTCGCTTACGGGCTGCGACTCGGGGCTCGCGCGGTCGGCTCGGCCCTGCATGACAGCAGCAGCCCGGGATTTCTCGTCGTCTCTTCTGCTGTCAACCGTTGCGAAGCCCTGCATGCGGCATCCATCTGCCTGCAGCATCGCCATGGCAGCAGTGGAAAAAGCAACAACACCACAGAGCAACGGCGCAAAACACTCACGGCGAAACGGGGACAATGCAGCATTGTCGGGTCAGCAGCGGCTCAACAATCGCTCGGAGCCACATCGTACGAAGACTCGACGCCTCGTGACCTGTCCGGCACAGACCGTCGCTCATCAACCGCTTGCTGGGACTCCCCTGTCTCGCCTCCAACGTCTCGTCTGGCCGCGAGAGATTGACGACCATCCTCAGCGCCGACGAGGGCAGAAGCGCGAACGACTTTGCTGTGGACAAGGCTGTCAGAGCCCGCGAAGAACCTGTCCCCGTGCTCGCTGCTGCCAATGACCGACATGAGCTCATCTCTCACCCTGACGAACCATGGCTCCGCAAACAGAACACGTCGCTGGCCGTCGTCGCCAATTGGCACTCGCCCAGTCCAACCAGCCCGCCAGCGTCAACGGGATCGTGCGGGCGGTGTGGGGAGACGTTGCTTGGTTGCCGTTGACACCCTCTTCCGTGTGAGCGGCGTTTCGTGACATGCCCGAGGAGGCCTACGACGACGATCCTGCAGCCGCAAAGGAATTGATGGACACACAGTGGCCTGCTGCTGCGTTGGCACTCTCTGTCGGGCAGCGCATCCATCCATCCATCCATCGCATCCCATCGTCATCCGCGGCATCCTCCCCGCTCCCGTCGCTTCGCCGCCGCCCATCATGGACTGGACTCGGAAACCGAAATGGCTCGACGCTGCTTCCCGCCGCCGTTGCCCGGCAACCCGCAGCCCCAACAAGAGCCCGGCAGCAACACGCGCCAGCTGTCTGCCTTTCTCTCCTCCACCGCACCGCGTTGGCGGATCCATCTCGCTAGTGACGTAGCTCTTCCGCTGTGGACCCTGCCATCCGTCCCGCGCCGTCCCATGGAAAATGGATGGATGGATGGATGATGCCGCGCCTGTTCCATTCCTGCGCCGAGCTGAATAGAAGCTTTGTGACGGATCAGTTACATTCGTAGCTAAATGCAGCAACATCCAAGGCGGGTTGCGGATGGAAGGTTGCTTATCAGATCTACAGAATGCCATCCCGAGATCGGATGAAAGCTCGCATTGCTATCAGAGGAGCCTAAAATCCACACTCGGCTACAGCTCCCACTCCACTCCCCGCCTCCTCCATCACTCTCTACAGAATAGGAACACAAAACTCTTCACCCTCTCTCAATCAACGTGCGACAGCATTTGGGCCAAGATTCTGTAACCTTCCTCATCAGCGCACCTAGAGTAAGTCGTCGGCCACCAGCCCACCGGCCGCCGCGGACGCACACGTGGAACGGTCCGGCGCGAGGTCGCTGTCGAGGCCGACCCGGTCGCTTGGCTTTGCGTGCCATTGCATGTGAATCCGCTGGTGCAATACGAGGCAGGCTTTGTGTTTTTAGAAACGGCCATGTGTCTGTCTCGTGATGAAACCCAATGCGATACCGTAAGCACACAATGGGTTGTGAGATGGATGTTGTCTCGTCTCTTGCTACATGTTGCTGTGGACACACGATGGATGCATAGAGATTCAGAGTAAACACTCTACCCCAAACACGCACGCAATCATGATCGTTTACCGCCGCTGAAACAACATCAAACACTTCGCTCAGCTATCAGATATCTCCAATTGAAATGCCAGACTCCATGCAGGTGCCCAGTGTACATACTGAAAGTTACGGGTAACTCGTTTGAACCAAAGACATTCTTCCCGTCCGAAACTCCTCCTGTCCTTCTCCTGAACCCAAAGCATGCTGATGCGCCGTTAAGAATCAGATCCCATCTCTTCTCTTTGCCCGTCGTCTGTTCGCCATCGCTATCGCGGCTGCACAATCATCGTCACGATGTCTGCAATCCATGACATCGCCGTGGTGATCCAGCCTGCCAGCCAGAGCCACCACACGAGCACTTCGACGGCCAGCAGCACGGCGCGTACGATGACGAGAATTAGTGCCCGTCACATCTTGCGGATGCGGTTGTTGGCCACCTTGATCTTGCCCTGCACCCGCGTGGCGTCGTCGTCTAGCAGGTCCAGCATCTGTGTCTGCCGCTCGACCTCTTCGTTGATCTGGATGCCCATCTCCTTCTGCCGCCGAATAATGGCCGCCAGCTGATCTACCTGGAGGTCTTGCGCCTTCATTTCCTCTTGCTGTAGCAGTAGTACGCCTGCATTGTCCAGCTCCCGTGTCTTGTCCGTCTCCGGGAGCGGCGCCCCGAGAACTCTGCCGCCGGGTCGACCGCCGCGCAGAAGTGTCGCCTTGTCCGACTCTGAAGCTTGGCCTTGGCTTGCGCCTGCGCGGGAGCCGTTCGCGGCGGAGCTGGGCATGCTGTTGGAGAGCTTGTCGAGCCCGTCACGCTCCATACGAGCCTGGGAGACGAGGTCTCGCCGCCGTCGTAGCTCGCCCTCTCCCAATCTTGCAGACTCTTGGATCTTTCGCAGCCCGTCTGCAAGTGTAGCAATCAATGTCCCTGCCTTAACTAGGACTCTCTTGGCCGCCGCCCCAGCCTCTACTGCTGCTGTCGAGTTTCCACTGTCAACCGCTGCATCTCTTCGGGACAGGCACTGCCTTGCCTCATGTAGACACTGCTTCAACTCCCTATGTACATCCAGCCACGTCCCAGGGTCCGCCGCGCCTGCTGCCGCGTTGGCCACCAACCCGGCCGCTGAGATCTGCGAGGTCGTCGTGCTCGAGCTGGGCAGGTTGAGGAACGCCCGCCACGCCGATGTGTCCCTCCACCGACGGTCCGGCGTCTCGGCGATAGCTCTCAGGTATTTCTCGAGACCGGCTTGGCGCTCGCGCGTCAACTCCGGCGAGTTGACGGTCGACTTGAGCCAGTGCTTGCCGGGCAACGGCTCAGGTGGTGCAGCGCCGACCTGCTGCACGAGCGTCTGGTTGAGGGTGGCGAAGTCGGAGTAACGCTTCTGGACGACGAACGAGCGGAGGGGCAGGCGGAGTGTGATGTTGTAGAGCGTGTAGGGCTTGGACGAGTTCTCGTCCGAGACGCTGGTCGAGGGGATGGCGATTTCGGGCGGCGGTGCCATGTTGGGCCCTTGTTGGGGAGGATGATGATGTCCTCAGTTCAATGCGTACGGAGGTGGCTGCGGAGGCCTCGGAATGGGATTCGTGCAGGGTGAAGAGCGCAAATATGCAGCTATGTGTACAGTAATTGAGAAAGCACGCTTCCACGAGTTGATGGTGATGAAGAAGACAAGAATTGGGGGTCAAGGTTCAAGCTCAAAGAGGTCACGGGCGTGGACAGGACGAAATGCGTCATGGGCATTCGTTCGTCAAGGGACCAACCTTGAAGAGGCTGGGCCGCCCTGGAGTTTAGTGAGGTGGAGCCAGCGGACAGTGGAAGGTTTAGCGTCTCCTGCAGCTGGAGCCTGCCATGGAAGGACTGCCGGCGCCTGGTCTATCCGGGCACTCACCTTCATCACTCACCGACTGGATTGAGACATCGTCTACGACATGGCGCTTCCAGTTAAGCGCTAAATCCGTCATCATCAGTACCGAATGACAGTAAAACCTGGTGACGAATGGATGGCTACCGACGGTGTTGCAGGGGCTCTGCTCAGGTTCATTGTCTTGATAATTTGAGCGCTGCCTGGTATCATTGGTCCCCGTTGTGCCATGTAGCAGACGGATTCACGGTAAGTCGGCGCCTAGTCCAATGGCTTGATCCAGGTTGCTGCCTTTCGATGAGGGAATCATCCCCATGTCAATAAGAGCTAGTGGTCTTCACAGCAATATCTCATGCGTCCAAGCTTCAGCGAAGGATCAAGCTCGAGCACGCATTCTCACGGTATGCCGCGCACCATCCCTCGAGATGTCCAACGAGATGAATTTTTATACCTGTCCAGAGGCTGGAGAATCCCCTGAACGTAGAAAAGGCCGCTACAGCGCCAACCATTGTCCTATCATGTCATGTGTCCTCAGGATCCCGAGGCCTCAACTCCTTGCCATGCCCTGACGCGGTGCAGCTCTACTTCGGCGCAGCCCGCGTCCTCCACAAAACACGCTCGTGTTCAATCAAGTCCATGTACAGCTCTCCCCGTCGCGTTAACCCCGCCCTTAGAAAGTCTCCTGGTCGTCCAAACCCTCGCCCTCAGCCGGGATCTCGAATCCCTCCTCCGTCGAGTACAGAATGGTCTGGATTTGCTTGATGAGGCCATCTTCTTGCTTCTCCAGCTCGGGGTCTTCCTCAACCGCCTGCTGGATCAGCAATTCAATGTCTCGGAGCTTGCTGAAGTAAAAGTCACGTTCCCTCTCGAGACCGACGACCGTCTCCTTCAAGGTGGCGTTCTCCTGTTGCAGGGCGGCCGTGCCTGGGCCAGCCGCCTTGGCGAGTCGGGGTCCGCCGCTGGGAGTCGTACCTCCTCGGCGCGCCGCGGTTGTAGTAGCCGGTCGGGATGAGGCCTGGCTAGGGGGAAGGGAGCCGCCCTTTCGTCGAGCGACCGCATCGTAATCATGGTCAGGGAAGTTGAGGTCCCAGAACCTCTTCGTCCACTGCAGGAACTCGAGGTTGTCCTGCATCTTGCACTTGATAAGGGCCGACACGGGGATAGGCTTGTCGATCTGGTGCTTGGTGAAAGTATCTAGAAACCATAAGTCTGGCGTCCAGGGGGCGTGGGTCAAAACAATTCCAACTTACTTTGGAGCACCTTGAAGTTTTGAACATACAAGTACTCGGAGTTCACGTTAAACTTGACTTTAGACATGGGAACATCCATGTAAATGCTGTCAAATACTTGGCAGAGGGCGGCACTGGAGAGCGACTTGTGAGCGTTGTGCTTCTTCGACTGACCGTGGCCGTTCGCGGGGTCAGGGAGGGCCGCGCATCCGCTATGGCGATGGTGCCAGGCCAAACAAAGGGAGGGGTTAGGGAGACTCACCCAGTACCGCATTGTTCAACCTTGGTGATGTTGAGCTGAAGAAGGCTGTTCAGCCACTGAACAAGTTCCTGTCTAGCATCGGTGCACGTTAGCAAGAGCTCTGTTCGCCAGGAAAGACTCCCTATCGCGCCGGACAACCCACCTTGACTCGCCCATCTTGACGTGTTATGATGTTGGTCGGTAACGGATTCGGGGGGCGACGGCAACGCGGAATGGAGCGAAGTTGAGAATGTAGATGTTGGCGGATGGCAACGAGGGATATTAAGGATTGCAAATAAGCCTGGACAGAAAGCTCGTGATGGCGCAGGCAGCGGCAAAACAGTCGGATGCTGGAGAAATTAAAACAGTCCAGCTTCGCGCTGATTCCAGAAAGTGTTGGCAGCGAGGGTCAGTGGACGGTCGACCAATCAACAGTGGAGGGGTTACTCGGGGGAACCACGGCCTGCCGATGGCCCCCTCCTTCCTCTGAAGTTGAACGGAGTCACGTGCCGTCTTCTAAGTCCCAGCGGCGTGGGCCGGCGGCTTCAGGGACCTGGCCGGAGCTTGTCTCTCACCGCCAAAATTTTGGAAGCGGCAGAAAAAAAAGCTGGGCCTGCTGGAAAATCGCATTGATTTTTTGACGAAGCATGCCCCCGCCATCACCACTCTCATTATACCAGCCAATTCTATAGACAAGATGGCTCCTTCCCAGAAGCGGAAACCCGCTGAAGACGACTTCATTCACACAATTTCGGACAACGAAGACGGTCCCATCGAGGAAGAGCAGGTTGTCGAACAGCCTCCGAAGAAAAAGGCCAAGACTTCCAAGGCACCCAAAAGCTCTAAAAAGGCGAAGCGAGATGATACCCCCGAGGAAGATGAGCAGCCGGAGGGCATCTGGGGCCAGAAGGAAGACGACGATGGTGCTATGGACTCGGAATTCGAATTCGCAGCCGACGATGCTGGCGACTTCGGCACCGAGGAAATTGAAGGATGGGGATTTGATGGCGCCAAGAAGGGAATGAACGCAGACAAGAAGGGCGTCGATCTTGACGAAATCATCCGTCGACGGAGGGAGAAGAAGAACGGAAAGCCAACGGAAGAAGACGTGCCAGAGGCAGAGGACGCTGAGGAGGCTGAAGATGACAATGGCATGGATGTTGACCTGGACGATGACGATGATGAGGTCCTCGCAGATGATGCGTTCGGCATGAACGTAGCTTCTGAAGACGACGAGTCTGACGGTGACGAAGAAAAGGAAGAGAAGGCGTCTCAAGACGAGGATGACGACGAAGCCGCTTCCGACAACGATTCCGTCGCAACTCCTGTAGGACACCCCGATGACGATGTCTCGGACGCTAGCGACGAGGAAGATGCCGAAGAAGAGGCCAAACGTCAAGCCTTCTTTGCCCCCGAAGAGAAACCCAAGTCTGGGAAGAAGACGGACGCTTCATCCTTCCAGGCCATGTCGTTGTCTCGTCCAATTCTTCGAGGTCTTGCCTCCGTAGGTTTCTCCAAGCCCACTCCTATCCAGGCCAAGACTATTCCCATTGCCCTCATGGGCAAGGATCTTGTTGGTGGTGCAGTCACTGGTTCCGGAAAAACGGGCGCCTTCGTGGTTCCCATTCTTGAGCGTCTGCTTTACCGGCCAAAAAAGGTCCCGACTACTCGAGTCGTCATTCTAACCCCGACCCGTGAGTTGGCGATACAGTGCCATGCTGTAGCCACGAAGCTTGCCCAACACACCGACATCAAATTCACACTGGCCGTAGGTGGTCTGAGTCTCAAAATGCAAGAAGCCGAGTTGCGGTTGAGGCCCGATGTCATTATTGCGACTCCCGGTCGTTTCATTGACCACATGCGAAACTCAGCCAGCTTCAACGTCGACACCGTTGAAATTCTGATTCTCGATGAAGCCGATCGAATGCTCGAAGACGGATTCGCCGACGAACTGAACGAAATTCTCACCACCCTCCCTAAGTCTCGCCAAACCATGCTCTTCTCCGCTACCATGACTTCAACGGTCGATCGTTTGATTCGGGTCGGCTTGAACAAACCTGCGCGAGTCATGGTGGATTCTCAAAAGAAGACGGTTACTACTCTGGTTCAGGAGTTTGTTCGTCTCCGCCCAGGCCGTGAGGAGAAGCGAATGGGTTACCTAGCCCATATCTGCAAAACTCTCTACACTGAGAGAGTCATCATCTTCTTCCGTCAAAAGAAGGAGGCTCATCGAGCTCGCATAATATTTGGTCTTCTTGGAATGTCGTGTGCAGAGCTTCATGGTAGCATGAATCAGACACAGGTGAGGCGCTCATGTTACTTGATAAAACCTCATTGCTAATATCTCCCAGCGTATTGCGAGTGTAGAGGCTTTCAGAGACGGCAAGGTCTCGTATCTTCTGGCGACTGATCTGGCCTCTCGTGGTCTGGATATCAAGGGAGTAGACACTGTCATCAACTACGAAGCCCCTCAGTCACTAGAAATTTACGTCCACAGAGTCGGTCGTACCGCTCGAGCAGGGCGAAAGGGTACCGCTCTGACGTTGGCCGCTGAGCCTGATCGAAAGGTCGTCAAAGCGGCCGTCAAGGCAGGCAAGGCTCAAGGCGCCAAGATTATCAGCCGAGTCATCGAAGCCGCGGACGCAGACAAGCTCCAAGACCAAATCGACGAAATGGACGATGAGATTGACGAGATCATGAAGGAGGAGAAGGAGGAGAAGCAGTTGGCGCAAGTTGAGATGCAGGTCAAGAAGGGCGAGAACCTGATCGAGCACGAAGCTGAGATAAAGTCGCGACCTAAACGAACATGGTTCGAGACGGAGCACGACAAAAAGAAGGCGAAGCAAGCTGGAAAAGATGAACTGAACGGCATGAGGGAGGCCATGAAGAAGAAGGGGTCGGGAAAGCTCAGCAACAAGGACAAGAAGCGTCTTGACATCAAGGCTCTAAGGGCAGAGGGTGGCGAATGGAGAAAGGGCAAGAACTCTGAGACCGATTTGAAGGCGAAGGCCAAGGAAAAGGCTCAAGCAAAGGCCAAAGCCAAGGCTAAGGCCAAGTCAGGAGAAGCACCTAAGAAGGTGGCCAAGAAAGTTCCCAGCAAGGGCAAAGTGAGGGCGAAGATGGGCGGCAAGAGACGGTGATAATTAGTTACTGATATCTACTTGTATCTGTATATAGTCGTCGATGGAGATGGGGTCTGTCTTTGGGAGTACAAAACAAATATAAGCGTTTGATTATACTGGATGCCTGGTTCTGGATCTTGCAGCTTGGATCAGTAAAAGCCACCATAAGTTCTTGTGTGATATACACAGAAGCAACATGCTCTAGAGAATCTGGCCTGAGATTTTCAGTGCCATGCCAGTGGGTTTCAAAGCGCAAGGATTTCTTGTGAGCTATAATTACTACGACCCTCGTCTGCCTGGCGAAGCGTTTATTCTTCAAGTTCTGGGGCATCCAAGGGTCTACATTCATTGACCATCTCCACGAACGTCTGCCACAATCTAGGCCTGACATGAGCTTTGAGCCACTGCAAATCTTCTGTATGCTCTCTCATATGATCTAATTCAGACTGCGGAATGCCGTCCTTGCGTCGAAGTCTCAACCGCACAATCTCACGAACAGGAAGCTTCTCCCGTTTCGATGGTCGTGGGGTGAACGGAACTTCTTCTTTGAGCACGGCCTGAATCTTTGGGTCTTTGGCTATTTGCGGCATGGGATTTCTGTACGGTGTGTTAATCACGGAAATAGTTATTATGGTGAGCGGCATCTTACAGAGCCTCCCCTGTCCATTCATAGGACAGAATAGGTATATCTTCGTCATTCTCAGATTCACCGTAGTCAATTAGGAAGAAGCAACGTCGGTTGTTGAAAGCGAAATTGTCGTTATATGATGCCCAGCGGAACTTTGGACTCTCGAAATCGCATTTCCAGTGATATTGGCACATGCGATTCAAGATGAAATCGGTTCGCTCTACACTGTTACGGCCGGGGACCAGATGGGTGAGTGTCGACACCAATATGCGCACCGGTGGTTCCGGTTGGGGAGGCTTCTCTGGTGGGCTTTCCATCCTGTATAAGACGGTAGCACTTTTATGACGAGGTCGAAAGAATAGTGTTGGTGAAGAAATTAGCAGGTTTTCGAAAAGGCACAGCCGGATGATCGGGATCAATACCGAGTACATATGGCGCTGTTGACTTTAACGCTTATACGCCCCGATCGATAGTGAACCATGGTCGAGGCCCCTAGAGACCTGAAACCGGTCTGATATTTCAGTTACCGCTTGTTTTATGTTTCCTTTTGTAGACAAGCGCCTAGGTAAGCCAATACCATTTATTACAGTCGTCACTTTCGAGCTTGTTCTCTGCTTCTGCATCATTCGGGTGTGGACGTCGAAATTTAGCCGCCCAACCAACTTAAGCGCCCGCTACGAATGGTATATCAAGGAGACCAGATTTAGGGGTCTATACATAGATATGGTATGATTATCTACCAACATCCCATCCTGCCTCTATTTCATCACAGCCAACATAAATTATCCCCTAGCAAATTCCGTGAGCCATACTAGAAACCTATTTGGTTCCTTCATCCAGCGGGCAAATACCCTGCGCTTATGGTCCACTCATAAAGATGGCGCCCTTCCTGACCTCCCTCGCGAGAAACTCCGCCTTGGTATATACAGATCCCTGAGCCACCGAATCCAGAACACGACACCCCTCCTTGCGACCGCTCGCCTCAGTCGGGGAAAGATGCAGCAAGACTGTAACGCGTAGGAACTGTTCGCGAATCCATGCATGCTGCCCAGGCCTGAGAAAGCTCGCTATCAGCTGGCCCTGGTCTTCTGACCAGAGGGTCAATAAGCGGCTCAGCGGGCTCATGGCGTGCCATGGTCCTTGAGCGATGACATGACGTCTGTGTTCGTTTTCTGACATCCTCAGGCCGTTTGTTTGCTTGTTCATCGGCCTCTTGTCGATGGTTTGTAGGGTATCACAGCTAGGAAACAAAATCGTCAGGTCGTCAAAGTCAGCGATGTTGCATGGCATGGTCCGATTGCCAAGATAGAAGGGCACGCTAGAGCACACAGAATCTATCAGTTCTTGGAAGATATGTCTGCATTCAAGGATATCCTGCACGTCTCCCAAAGAATGATCTTTTGCAATCTCATTCGGACCTTGACCAAGGGTAGTATCGAACAGGTCAAGGGTAGTCTTCACGAGTGAAAGGCGCTGAAAGCGCCACAGGTTCCATATGTTCGCAATCGTGCAAGATGGGTAAACGTCGCAGACAGATTGATAGGTAGGAATCGAGGAGTCGATGTCTTTTCCACTTGTGAGCTTCTGTGGACGCCAATGATCCGGTACACTCTGCGCCCACGCCTGAAGCTGTCCATCAATGTGCTTTGCCTTGGTCCTCCACTCTCTCAGAGCTGGCTGCGACAAAGGCAGGGAACCTTTTTCTGTTTCTAGCTGCGCGTAGCTTGCCTGAAGCTCAGCGACAGACGCCCCTATAGCATCGAGTGCCGAGCTTGGGTTATTTGGGGCAGCCGTCAGATGCGTGCTCCCAATCCATGAGTATTCGGTGCTCTGTAGTGGTCGTTTTTGGCGCATCGCTGATGATACCTCGGTATGGATCATGAATCTTCGAATATATGCGGCCATCATTCCGTTGATAGAGTTCGAGTCCGCGAATGGGAGCAAAGACACTGCACCGTTGTGGTGTACTCGCTTGGCCGAGTGAATGCCATATACAGCATCCATGTCGTCGTATAGTTGAAGCATCAACACAGCCATTATTGTTGCTGGCTTGCTACGTTCTGCTGGATCCTGGACTGCGGTTCGTAGACACGCCACAGCTTGGGCATAGGTTTTCCCTGGTGATAGGAAGTTGCTGGTGTCGTGCCGCCATAACGCAAACACTTTTGAGGCCATCGCGGATACCACAAGCGAGAGCGGTGAGTTCTGCCTTTGCGAACAGTATACTGGAATCAGGATCTCAAAGAACCCGCGCGCAGATCCCCAGTCGCGGCCAATGCTGGCGTAATGCCAAAGATAGAAGTTCACGGCGGCATCAGGTTCGGCCAACGGACGCGGACGAGGATGCGGACGAAGCACAGCCGCCCGATCTCCATCTCCTACGGCTCGGCCCTGAGCATCTGTGTTGCGGAACTTGTGGTTCTGGTCCCTGAACTTCAGCTTTCGTCTGGTCCCCTTCGTGATGTAGCCTTCGCAGCGGAGCTTGAGGCGCTGACATAGCCGGCATTCGGGCTTCGCCTCATCGCATTTGACGCGTCGCTGTTTGCATGTAACGCAACCTCCGGAGCGTCCGTGATTGACCATGACGATGTTGACGATGCCGAAAAGAGTGATGTTGTTGCGGCGAGTGGTGTCGGTGCCGTCATGTTAATAAATAAGCTTGGTTCGGGGTCCGCTATGCTTACTCCGGCCGGGTTTCGTCAAGAAGTTGATCACCATTCCCGACCAATGGTAGGGCTCCGTCGCAAAAAGATACACTCAATTCGGTCTAGATAGCTTGGTAATGCCGGGGCTGTAGGAATCTACCGACACAAGCCTCAATGCCCGCGTAGCTCGAAGAGCACCTCGGAGAATAGAATAGGGCTGAAGACTGAGTATAAGTAGAGACAGAACGGCGAAAGTTGAAGATGGAGATCATCCAAGAAGCACAAGCTCAGCTCGCAAGCAACAAACCATCCAACCTCTTTGGAAATACTCTTATCACTTATACTTCATCACTTACACGTCGCCATGAAGCTCTCTTCCGTCTACACCGGGCCTATTTTGGCTGCACTGCTGCAATCGAGCCCAGCAGCCGCGGCCAACGCCACCGACTATAACCCTATACTATTACTGAGCTCGGATTCGTCGTTTCACTTCAACCTGCTGATTGCTCTCGGCGACGCCATTGCTGGAGGGTCCGATGTTGGCCCCGTGTTGGGCGCTGCCAAGAACATCCAGCCTGGAAACATGACATCCTATAGCGAAGTGTTCTACGCAATCGCCAACCAGACCAAAGCCCAGGCTGAGAACCCGGACAACGCCTATGACCCAGTCAACGTCAAGGACACTTGGTTCTCAGCGGCCAATTACTTCCGTCGCGCCGACTTCTACCTCCACGGCAACTGGAGCGACCCGCTGATCAACAGCCTGTGGGTAGAGCAGACCGCAGCATTCAACAAGGGGCTGGCAGCGTTGCCTATCCCTGGCAAGCGTGTGAGCATTCCGGCTAAGAAGAGTAACTTCACCATTCCGGCAATTTGGTACTCGGCTTCCGAGGACAAAAACACCAAAAGGCCGACTTTGATCATTGGAAACGGCCTAGATGCCGCGCAGGAGGACTCCTACCATAACTACGTCGCGCCGGCTCTGGCTCGCGGGTGGAATTGCATAACGTACGAAGGCCCGGGACAACCTACCGTGCGCCGAGAGCAGAACATCGGCTTCATCCCGGATTGGGAGCGTGTTGCTACGCCTGTCGTGGACTATGTTCTCTCGGAAAAGGCTGAGGTCGTGGACGAGGACAGACTTGTTATTGTCGGTAACTCCTTGGGCGGCTATCTTGCCGCCCGTGCTGCAGCCTTCGAGCCTCGACTATCCGCGGCGGTACTCATCGACGGCGCCTCGGACATCTATCCATCCTTCGCAGGAGCACTGCCCTCTGAGATGATAGCCATCTTCGAGGCGGGCAACTACACACAGTTCGATGCCGAAATCGACTCGCTGCGAGCCTCTGGGAAGATGTCGACTGCCTCCGCCTGGGGCTTGGACGAAGGCTTGTGGACGTTCAACACGCATTCGCCGTCTGAGCTACTCCTGAAGAGCCAGAAGTTTACACTGAAGGACGTCGTCGACCAGATCAAGGTGCCCGTGTTTATCGGCAACGGCGAGTATGACACGCTTATTCCCGGGCAGGCTGTGCCGTTGAAAGCGGCTCTGGGCGATTTGGGTACTCTGCATAACTACACTGGAGTTGCTGGTTATCACTGTCAGACTGGCGCAGGACAAGAGTTGTCGCGGTCCATTTTTGCGTGGTTGAACAAGACTTTGGGCAAGGCTTAATGTATGTGGTGAGATGATCGAGGGTGTAAGTAGATGGTGTAGAGTTGTAGGTGTATGCTTCACTCCTTAGATTATATTTTATGTTTTTTTCATGTAACTATAGATAGATGGTGGAGAATATATTTAGGGGCCAGCAGAAAGACTATCACTCCTTCAAATAGATATTTAGACTAGTAATAGTATGTGGTGAATGGCGTTTTAGCTATGACTCCTAAACAATTGATAGCACCAGGAAATAATGAGAAATTTATTAAATCTTTAATAAATTAAAATATGAAAGATTCTTGTAATTAAATCGCAGAAAATCTGCCAGCCACCCCACCATCAGCGTGATGACGTAAGGCTCGAGAGGTGTCTAGAGGGCCTGGAACTAGACCTGGAACTTGGATCACGAGCGTCCGCTCCTCCACCCTTCTTCTCTGCCCGGCACCTGAACAGAGCAAGCAGCCGGCTCTGTAGCGGCCGACCGATCCCTCCAGAGTCATGCGGCCCGGTCACCGTCGCTGACGATTGCATCAGGCCGAAGCCGCCCTGTCAGAAGACGGCCTCAGCTGAGGGCGCATAAGGCGTTACGTGCGGCTCAGCAGCTCACCCGCGGCTATTTGACATATATAACGACGACTTCCTCCCGTAGACTCGGTCCAGGAGTCGACATTCCTCCACAAGCTGGCTCTCCCTAGGTTCTTCGGTCCAGGCCGCCCTCGCCCGCGCAACACGCGCAACCTCCTCCGCTTCCTGTTCCCACGAACCGTCCGAGACCGATACCGCGAGCGCCTCCTCCGCTTCCACCTCGATACCCTGCCGTACCTGAAGCACAACTTCCAGTCGCGCATTTATAGGTATATAGTCGAGCACCAGCGCCGCCGCGCCGAGAAAGGCCGCGTCCTCGATCTTGTCGCGAGCCAGGGTAGGCGGCTACTCGGACCCCAACGCCGTCAAGCGCTCAAGCATGTGCGAGACCGGTCGAGAGGCTTCGTAGCGCAGAAGATGATCCCTCAAGGGGGGTCGCAGGGCGGCTATGGCATGGATCGGCCGTCCAGCCCCAGCAATGGGGAGAGGGGATATCGACGCCGGAAATTGGCAGCTATGGCGGGCAACTTGTATCGGACAGGGCAAGCTGCTGTGACGGAAATACGGGAATCGTACGCCCAGACGAGGGCAACGCGGGGATTTGAGGGCGGCGGGGACAACCATGGACGAATACATATTCCAGGAGCGTTCCCAGATGTGGCGATTGTGGTTCAGGGGACCGAGCAGATGGTCCTATTCCCCTCCTACGCGAAGCGACACTCGAGGAGGGATTGGGGACAGACAGCCATGCACCAGTCGCAAGCGGTGCATGGCAGCTTACGAGATGAAGACTACTGGCGACAGGAGTGGGAGCGGAACGAGGACGAGAGAGCCATCGTGGACGTGGACGTCAGGGGCTGGATTTACTCTCCTCACACAGGGCCTATGACGCGGCGAAACCGGATGCTCATAGGGCTGGCACGACAGCTCAGCGGTATCCCAGCACCTCGGGCTGATCAAGCATATGGGGCTCCCACGGCGGCGCCTCTACGGACACATCACCAGATGCATGAGGAGCAGCGTGAGCAGGAGAGGATCGCGCACGAAGCTGCGCGGATCGAGCGTCAGGGCCAGGCAGAGAAGAAGGCCGCCTACCAGGGCCGCTATAGCGAGAAGCCTCAGGACGAAGACGGCCGGGATGATGCCAGTGTATACGCCTACCGAACACAGACCAGTGGACAGACAGTCGATTCGCCTCCAGGAAGCCCGGCGATGCCCGCGAGGACTTTCAGTTCAAGCACGGCAGAGATGAGCGACGCGGAGCTGGCCCTGGCAAACGCAAACCTCATGGCTCGAATAGCTCCCTTTATGACCAACCCGTTGGTTGCTCTCCCGATTACGCTCTTCTTCTACAACGACACTAGCTCACAGTCGAAGACGGTCATCACTAACGATGCTGGCCACTTTGTGATGCGAGCTGCGCTGGACTTTGTACCGACACATGTCAGGGTCCTGGCCAATGAGGACCTATCAGCAACTCAGGAGATCACGCTGATTGAGCCCTACGGCGTCAGTGTTATCAGTGATATCGATGACACTGTCAAGAAGTCGAACATTTCTATGGGAGCGAAAGAGATCTTTCGGAATACTTTCGTTCGAGACCTGTCGGATCTCACCATTGATGGAGTGAAGGAGTGGTATGGCCGCATGCACGAGCTAGGCGTGAGCTTCCACTACTGCTCCAACAGCCCCTGGCAGCTCTTCCCGGTGCTCGCCAGCTTCTTCAAGCTCGTGGGCTTGCCTCCGGGGTCGCTGCACCTCAAGCAGTACAGCGGCATGCTTCAGGGCATTTTTGAGCCAGTAGCAGAGCGGAAGAAGTCGACATTGAACCGACTCCTGAGGGACTTCCCGCAGCGGAAGTTCATCCTCGTTGGTGACAGCGGCGAGGCTGACCTGGAGGTATATACGGAACTGGCTCTAGCCAACCCCGGCCGCATCCTGGCCGTCTTTATCAGAGATGTGACGACGCCGGAGCAGACACAGTTCTTTGATTCCGGGTTTGATCTACGACGGAAGGTGTCTAACCTTACGCTGAATGAGAGCGCGAAGCCGCTGATAGGGGGGAATGCAATGCGTCAGAACTCGACGCCCGCAGCCATCCCGCGGAAGCCGTCCTCTACAGGTCCAGCTATGGGCATGCTCATCGACTTCAGCGAGGAACCTGAGGAGACCAAGGTTGATCACACCGCAGCTCTAGCCCAACTTCGACAGTCCAGCGCAAGCAACCGCAGCGCCAGCACATCGGATCTCAGCGCCATCGCAGCACGCAAACCTCCGCCGCCTAAGCCGCCGGCGAAGCCCAAGGCTCTGCGCAGCGCCAGGTCCATCACGGAGCTGAACAAGGGAGTTGCCGGCCTGGGAATCTCGGCAGAAGCAGACGTGCCGCCGCCGATGCCGCCCCGGAAGACGCCAGCGCACCCGCTCAGCCAGATGAGCAACTCCTCCGAGCAGTCCGTCCGCAGCCAAAACACCACGCCGAAGAACAACAACGCCGGCGAGCGTCCGCCACCACCTCCTCCACGCCGTCGCGGCACACCCTCCAACAACAGCACACTCACCCCCGACGCACGCCCTCCCCTCCCTCCTCGCACCACAACATCAACATCCGCCTCCACAGCCCTAGATATCGACCCTCCGCCAGCATTCACGCAAACCCGCTCCAGCAGCCGCTCCAACACGGTATCGCCAAGTGCTTCGCCGGGTCTTGGGCCACAAGGCGTGAACAAGAAGCTCGAGCTGTGGCGGCGGCGGCTGGCTCGCGCGCATGAGCAGCTGGATGGGATGGGCGTGGCGCTGTATACGTGGAGGAGGGGCGGCGATGTGGTTGCCGAGGCGGAGGGGATTATCACGAGGGCGTTGCGGGATATGGAGAGGGAGAGGAGGAGGGCACGGAGCGAGGCGTAGAGAGATGTAGTTGGGACACGGTTTTAGATACTACGCGGTTGTTTCTATAGAGGGGGGTTCTCTGAATGGATCAATATACCAGCAATACATACGGCCAAGACGCCAAGATTCCAACTCACATAGCACGAGACTATTCGTAGCCTTTCGCATAGCCGCATCAACAGCGCGAGATACACCATTACTCTTCACATCCAAGTTGTGCAGCATTGCTCGCTCGTATCCCCTCGGAGCAGATCCTCCTCGCCTCGGAACACCGCCCCCCAACTATCCCACCACTCAGCGCCCGCAAAAGCCCAAAGTCCCGTTCCATGTGAATAACCATGGCAGACAAGCTTGACCGCGCTTATAAATGCTAATTCGCGCCCACATAGCGCAGGGGGGCGCGGTTATTAGTGGCAAGGCCCTGAAATCCGACCCTGTTCGGCCCATGCCCCTTTGGGGGAGAAGGGTGGTGATTGGCGGCGTCGGACTCTGATTCCAGGTTTCAGCCCTGGAAGGCTGATGGTGGTGGGACAGCGAGAACCGACGTGGCCGTACTTGTAGCAGCTGGAATCCTTCCCGGCGTGCTGTGACACTGTTCAGGGGATGATTCCAAGAGACGAGGCACAACCCAGGGGCAAGATGCACGAACGGAGTGGCTGTGTCCAGAGGGAAAGGCGAGATCGCCAGACTCGCTTGCAGCCCTGAGACGGCCCAGCCTACTCTACCAAGTAAGTGTTAGGCTTGCCGGTTAACTACGACCCCAAAGTCCCCGTTTGACTCCGCCGGGGAGCTCGTGCTGGCTGGGGATCGGCGCAGTGTAAGTGGATGCCCATGAGATGAGGAGCAGCTCACGGCCGTGACCAGCTTTTCTCTCTCGTGGCGGCCAGTGCTGACAGGATCTTCCCTTTCTTCCTCCGTCATTCTCAATCCCCCTCAGTAGTTGCTGTAGATGCGTGTGTAAGCTTCCCCCGGGAGCTCCTCATCGTCACGATGCCCTCCTCCTACGCGGCCGCAACCTTCGACTCCAACGTCTGGTACCACATCACCGAGGGCCGCGTCGACAACTACACCCACACCTTCACGTCGTCTCTCCAGATCATCGACGATGGCTCGCTCAAGGTCTACCCGGCCGACACGCAGTACTGGCAGCTGCAGGCCGTCGGGTCGACCAAGGGCCGGTATGCCCTGCGGTGCAGCGAGACGAGCATCTTCAAGCAGTTGAGCGTCTGCTATGTGGCGGACGAGATTGCCGATGGGCATACTGAGCCGTGTATGGCGACGTCGGATGGGAGTGAGGCCCAGCAGTGGGATATTGAAGATTGGGGTGATAAGACGTATCGGTTTATCAATGTGCAGAACGGTACGGGGTTTGTGATGGATGTTCATCCTGGGAATCCCATCTTCATGAACGATGATGAGAGCACCAGCTACTCGCAGCCCGCGCAGCATTGGTACATGACAAGCGTCAAGGAAATCAACGATGGGGCATACTCAACTACCTTTACGAATGTGAGTATGAACAAAGCACATCATGGGGAGGACGGTACACTAACCTGCTTCACAGGAGCCATCATCAACTGTCGCCTCTGCTACCTCCTCCGGCGCCTCAGCATCCGGCTCTTCCACCGATTCCTCCAGCTCAGGTTCCTCCGCCACTTCCGCCGCCGAGACCTCCTCACCCAGCTCATCCTCATCCTCCTCCTCAGGCCTCTCCAGCGGCGCCAAAGCCGGCATCGGTGTCGGTGTCGCCCTCGGTGTTGTCGCCTTCCTCGCCGCCGCCTTCTTCCTCTGGCGCCGTCGCAAGCACCAGGCCCAGCCCGTGGCCAGCGCGCCCGCAGAGGTCAGCGCCGAGGAGAAGGCCGTTCCGCCGCCTGTGCCCAAGGACGAGCTCTACGGTGCCTACGGGACGCCGCCGCCGCTGCACGAGATGTCTACTGAGACCGCCGTGTCGCCGCAGACCCCCGCGAATGACTTCCGTGCCGAGCTTGCTTGAAGTACATAAATCGCATAGGACGTTGCTGTGACAGCGGCCGGATCTGCTGAGAGCTAGATTAGCTTGAACATTTTTCTTCTTCAAAGACATTGTGCCGAACAAAGGGGCATAGGGATATCTAAGCAGCAAGGAGTTTAGCGTGTAGTTCGAAAGCGAGCTCATATGGGATAATCAATGGAACTTTTCTCTTCTTTGTCGTGAAAATAAAACCAGAAACTCGCATTGTTGGCAATTGTGTGAATATTCAAGTCGATGCCAGTTCGCCGGTTGTAATTCAAGATTCCCTAATCCAACTCCATCGTCTCCCCAATTAAAAACATGACTTCATTCCTTCACCGCTTGCTAACAGGCAGCACACCTCACGGTCGGGGGTTCATATCTCCGGCGAGGTTCATGTGCATGATTGCTTCAGTTGTCCAATCCTCTTCATCGTCTACCGCCGCGTTACCTCCCCAGAAGTTGATATCCTCTCGTCCGTCAACCCCGGGAAGCCTGATCTGGGGTGTGTTTGGACCTCCGCTCAGTCTCGCGTCAGGATGCGTTGCTGCCGTCGACGGGCGTTGGGCCGTGGTGTTGCCATAGTTCGTGAAGTCCGGCAGCCCGGAATCCTGTTCAGTCTGTTGAGGGAGGCTCAGGGGCTTGCGGGCTGTTGTAACTGGAGGGGGAGGAGCCTCGGTATGTGGTGGAAGCGGCGCATTCTGGACAGTGTGAGGATACGCTGTAGTTGCCATGCTTTGATCATCCGGAAGCTCCATAGTATTGTGCACGGGCGGTGCCGCAGGAGAGAAAGGCTGCGGTGTTGCCTCGTACTCTTCTTGCTCGAGGATCTGTGGCGGAGCGTTGTCGACATTTCGGAGACTCATAGACGATTGTGGCGCTCCTCCGCTACGGTTGCTCACCATAGAGGCTCTATGTGCCTCTCCAGTGTCCCCGCCAGAGCTACCAGGCTCTCCCAGCGCTCCCGGGTCGACATCCCGGATCGCAAACTGGGCTAGGGTGCGCATCTTGCGAGTTACCCATCCAGCGAGAATCTTTCCTCGCTGTTTCTCCCCCAGCCTTGACCGAGGGAAGTCGCCTTTGTTAACAAATGCAACAATATCGACAATAATCTGATGTTCGTTAAGGATGGCATTAACGATGACGGGCACAATCGATGCTAGATATGGTTTTCGGTTCACTTCTACGAGGACCACCACGAGACCACCCGCTTGGAATACGGCACTAGACATGTTAGATTTGCGGGTAATTTGAAGAAAGACCCAAGCTTACCAGCCATTGGTCACAATATTCCGGTGGCAACGCTCAACAGAGTTCTCAATATCCATCGGGAAATGACTGAGCCCGTTGATCTCGAATGTCTCGCCTATGCTTCCAAGGACAAAAAGCACCTGCATGTCGACGAGGGCACCTCCAGGACCGATAGGCCGACTGACATTGTGAAGGAATCCGAGGTCTCCTGTTCGCACATACTGTACGTTCGGGTCTCCATCCACTGCTCGCCCATCGAATCTCTCAGCATCAAAAGCATCCTTTGATCCGTAGAACGATTTGACGCATGCTTCAGAGTCAACCCAGATCTCACCGTACTCGCCATCCAGGCAGTGTAAGCGACTCTCTGGGTTAATGATGGCAATCTGGGTCGAGACAGGGACCATTCCAGAGTCTTGCACCAACAGAGCCTTGGGGTCGGCTTCGGGATCGACAGGAATAACCAGTCCACGCCGCAATGCCTTCGTGTCCAGCCAGAGTTCGATCGGTTCCACACACATGTAAGATCTCGATGCGACCATAGGATTCAACACGTGTGAGTAGACAGTGTTAATGGCAGTCCGATCAAGACCAGCGCCGGCAAAGTGCAGCCGCACTTTCTGGAACACGTCGACCCGAGGACGACCGTCTGCCGTGATCATCATGTTCTTCATTTCATGGAGCGTGAAGCCCTTCGCCTGCATCGAAGTCATAGCATGATCCAGCATCTGAGGAGTCGCATAGGTGTCCTTGATCTTGTACCGGGATAAGGTGACAAACAGCGACATCGGGTTAGCAGCAAACTCCACAGGCGAAAGCAGATATGTGGGTGTTCCAATGTAGATACCCATGAGACAAGTGTGAATGAAGCCCAGCCCGGTCGAGCTTCGGACGCACCCGAGGACTGGTCGGGAGCTCGTCATTTGGCACGTCTCCTTTTGGACCTTGCACATGCCCAGGACGGTATCATGTCCCAGTTGAACGGCAATTCGCCGTTGGTCTGGGGTCCAGTATGTCCAAATAATCACAGGATAACCGGGCCTGATCCACGCTGGATCAATAGTCAGCTTCAGATCTCGCAGTCCATTGTTCTGCTTCGGTGGTTTGGTAGTGTTGTAAACGCTGGGACTTGAGATCTTGAGGATCTGCGCCGATTGCTTGATGTGGCTAGCAACAGGCTTCATCTTAATCAAGTGGTCTACCTCATGATTGACCAAGACAGCCTTGACGTTGTAATCGGCGACAATGTGAAGGAAAGCCGGGACATCCTCGTTGAGTCGGTTTTGGTCAAGGGGAGCAATAGGGATGACGGTAGCTCCAAGGTTAATGCAAGCATGGACCGCGAAAACGAATTCCTCGGAATGGGTGTACATGAGAATCATGTGGTCTCCGGGTCGCACCTTGACCTTGTTTTTGAGATACATAGCAACGGCCGCAACTTTGGTGTCGAATTTTTTCCAGGTCACTCCTTTTCCTTCGCGGCCGCGGCCGTCAATTGTGCAGTAAGACAGTTCTTCTGGCTGACGGGCCACACGCCATTGAATCAAGTCCGAGATGGAGGTAAAGTTGTTTAGTGGCGTCGATGTTCTGTCGTCAATAACAACCTCTCGTCGGTCGACGCCAGAGTACTGCTTATCCGCAGGCAGTAGGAACTCAGCGCGGGAATCTGAAGCGAGCGGTGACCAGATGCCGCCCATCGGGTCGACACCTATGGGGAGATTGAGAACGGCGTGTTCAACACCGAACTTGACGTGAACGCAGGGGAGGTTTCCCAGATCAAACTCTCGTCGACACAGCATATTGCCGATTTCACGTCTGCCGTTCTTGATCACCCTGGGTAACGAGTTTGGAGCTGTGATCATAACACAGTAGAGTCTCAAGTGGTGTTCTTGCATCAGCACATCCATGCACCGTTCGGCAAGCGACTCCAACAGAGCTGTGTCTGGTTGCCGAGGCGGCCCTCCCGAAGTCAGCGGTGCTGTCGACGCTGCCGCAGACTCAACTACAACGACGGGCAGATGCTCTTCGTTGACAAAGACATCGAATGCGGAACAATCGTATATCTTTGGCACATTTTTGACAATGCTCACCACCATGTGCTGGACAAAGAAATAGCGGTACTCAGCGATCTCGTGGCCATGCTCAACCCACTCGACCTTCTGACGAATACGGTCTTCATAAAGTCCCAACACAAAGACTTTTCCTTCGATGATCGTCCCGAGTAAGCCAGTCCTGAGAAACTCGGGCTCGACCGGTGTCGGGGTGGGATCTCCAGGGTCAAACTTGTAAGGTCGTGCGTGGAAGATGAGTTCAGTATTTTTGGGCTGGGCCCAGAATCCACCAGACAACGAAGGCGAGTCGACCCAGATCTCTCCAATCGCATGTGGCGAGGCCAAGAGTCCTGTCTCTGGATCAACCACGGCCAGCGTGGCATCTGGGATGGGATAACCGAAAGAGCCCACCCGTACTACTCCGGGCTCATTCGAACCCCTCTTCCTTGCGTCATCGCCAATCGCGAGAACGACAACTTCGTTCGTCTTCAAGGCTTCCCGGTCTAATAGAACCTCGCCGAGTTCGTTCTTAGCCCGTTCCTCTGTCGTGGTAGTTCCACCGCCACCTAGGAGACTTCCGAAGCCATTTGATGGTGCCGACTTCCCCTTTTCTTCTTTGTCCACATCTGAGTCTGTATCTGACTCCATTTCGAGCTTCAGCGGCACTCCCATGCGTTCCTCGCCACCTAACCAATCACGAACACTGATGACCATTCCGCCATGCTCCGGTAAGCATAGCATAGGGGCCACAACTTCTCGCGCGCGAGGGTTACGAAGCGGCCGCAACCATCGATCTGCGAGCACTTCGTGGAACTCGCCGTCAACAGTCAGAGTGTCGATCAGGCAAAGTTTCACGGCCTGGAAGTTCGGTTCCATCCCTTTCTTGAAATTTCGGGTCGTCATGGGATCTTGTTGGTAATTATACGCTGCCCGCTTCAGACCAGGGTAGTCCGCAATCATGACCGTCGCCTTGTACTTTGTGATGAGATGGGCATACAAGCCCGGGACATCAACAGCCTTGTTATCGAACCACACCGTAGTATGGCCACCGTAGACCGTCAACAAGACGCTGAGAATCATGCCAATTCCTTGGCGCGGGTCAAGATAGGAGAGTAGAATCTCACTATTGGCTCCTCCGCCGATAAGTCGACCGTTCTTGTCGCGCAGGGACGGGTTGAAGGTATCACCCGGTCCGTTACCGGGAATGGTCGAAACAACAGCGCTCAAACATGCCATTTGGTGCATGATTGTTCGGTGACTCAGGACAACACCTCTCAAATCTCCAGTCGGAGCTCGAGAAAACTCGATATAAGCCAAATCAGGGACTGTCAGTGGCGGAATATCATCCTTCTTCTTTGGGTGATAGCTGCCAAACTCGTTCGTCTTCCACCATTCAACACCCTTCGGCCAGGTGAGTTTCTGTGTAGTGATGTCCCGCTGAAAAGCTTTGAGGTTATTGTCTGTGGTCAGGGCCAGGTGTGCCTGCGTAGAAGTGAGGATGAAGTTCAGTCGTTGATAATCTTGAAGGTCGTTTATGGGAACCGCAACCACACCCGCAATAAAGCAACCCAGCAAGGCAATTGCAAAGTCAATTACTTCAGAGTCGCGATAGACAAGAGCAACACGATCACCACGATACAGAGAGCTCTTATCGCGGATGACCTGAGCGACCTTTTCAGCCCTCGAGGCGAGTTTGTCCCAGGTTATAGAAGCAATCTCCTTGCCCTTGCTATCGAGGACCCAATATGCTGGTCGCTTCGCCGTCGTCCGAGCCCTATGCCTCAGAACAGCAGCAATGTTATCGAATTTGGACATGGGCGTGGTCTTGTCGTGAGGATCGTGAATTGCAAAGGGAACTTCTCGCGGTTCGAGTGGCATTAGGTATTCGAGGATCTCGGGGGGCGGCAGATCGCTAGTCGAAAGCATTGGCGGCGCCATAGCAGCAGTCGGGGAGAAAGCATCGCTCGAGGAGTATCGCTGCTGAGGACCTGGATAATCTATCGTCTGTTGTGTCTGATCATAATGCTGCTGGCCAGCAAAATCAGAGAAGTAGCCTTGTGAGTCCAGCAGCGTAGTAGTCCGTCCGTCAAACTGTTGTTGCTGTGGCGTCGCATCTGCGTATACGCCCTGCTGTTCTGGCTTGAAAGCATAATCGCCCGATACCATGGTCCCGCTTCGAGTCGGGGAATCGGTGTTCATGGCAGTTAGGAAGAGGGAGTCCCGCTGGGGGGGGCCAAGTGGCCGATCTGAGATTGGAACCCCAGGACGAAGGAGGTTTGCAGGATGTCCATCTTGGGCAATGGAGGAGGTCATAGACCCTGGCGGAGGGCCATATCCGGAGCCTGGTCTGTAGTTTGGGCTCTCAGGGCGGCCCTGGCCGTGCCCGCCGAGAGCTGCGTAAGCCGCAACGCGGTGTCCATCGCTCGACGGGTGCGTTGAACTGTCGGGAGAATGTATGCGCAGCCCACCGGTCTGAGGCTCCGCGGCGATTGAGGGAACAGTTCCTGGGGCATAGAACTGCGAGAATAGCTGTGTTCGTCGTTTCTGGTACCTGCGTGACTGTCAGTCGAGGCACGTTTTCGGTCGCGCAAAGTTGCGGCGTCGACGGGGAGTCAGAGCTCACCCTTTCTGTGTGATGTCGCCCTCCTAAATGACAGCTCAAGTCAGCTTGATCCTCCTACGAAACGGCTTCCTCCCGGTAGGCTCGGGCTGGAAGGCTGAATGGCGTGAGGACGGCCACCACAAAACACATCTGTGGGGTTGAGTTACGAGACACGACATACCTCCAACTCGCGATCCAGCTCGTCGAGTCTCTCCTGGAGCTCGGGACTGATTTCCGCCATAGTAGAGTCTGGCGATGCGGCCGCTGACGGGGGGGGAGGGAGCTGAAAGATGTAAAGCTGGAGGTGACTTGGCGGCGGCGGCGGTTTGCGTTTCCAGCCTCCGAGTGCTGGCCCTGCTCGCTGGGACCAGGGAGTCTCGTGACGTAGGTCGGGCCTGGGCCGTTGGCGCTTCCAGCGGGGAAGGCTTTGTCCGGGCTGTCTAGAGGGGCACAGGCGTCGGATTGGGTGCTCGTCTAGCGCCCCTGGCCTGGCACGGGAGCTGGTTCCTGGCCGCTGTCGGGCAGTTGAGATCTAGCGGCTGATTAGTGGAGGCGATCCGGCTTGGAGATTCCAAGGTTCTGAGGCGGCGAGCAAGGCGTGGTAGCAGGCGTTGCGGCGTCGACCGTAACATGGTTGTCGAACTCTCATGAATGATTGCTCCGAGGGGCTTCGGTCGAGGAGCGCAGACTTTGAGGAGTCGGAGCGGCTTGAGGGGTTGGCAGGTAAGACAGAACTGCATCTTGGTCAGACTCGACAGAGTACGTACTGAACACGGGAGCTTGGGGGCATATCCAGACTATCGAACACGAAGCATGAATACGACCCTGGTCCACACAGCTTCGGTTGAACAGCCGCCCGTTTAGGAAACTTACATGTAGAGCTCTTTGCCACTTTTAGCTCGGCTGAGAATATCTCTTCGTTTATCGTCGTCAGGTCAAGGAAGAGGATCATGCAGGTCGTTCAAAGCGGAAGACGAGATCCAAATGCCTCACTGTAGGTGTAAACATCACAAATCTCAGCCAACCCAGCATCACCATCTATATCTGATGAGATTACCTAACGCGAAGTCCCCAACAGACGTTTCTTAGGCAAGTGCGACCTGCAAGGACACCTCAGCTGCCAGCCTTGCGACGATGAAGCCTCAGGCAGTCCGACATCCGGACGCTCCTGCTCCGAGCTCCGTCCGACTCCATACGGTGGGGGAAGAACTTAGGTAGAACACAGCAAACGCAACCACGAAATCTTTTCACCCTTCATCTTCTGTTCCTGCGAACTACACTGCTACCGAACAGTCGAACCCGGAAACTCTGCCTAGGTCCTCTTTGTGCTGAATAAACTCGACTTCTATAACAACTTCCCCCGGCCCACCCAAAATGGCTGATATGAATCCTCTCCATCTACAGCCATGGCCCTCACACCGATCAATGCATTGGCATGTCCATCCCATACGGGAAGGCATCCAGTCATTGCGGTTAGGTAAGTCCTACTGTTCACAAACCTCCGTCCTGTTCATGATGAGATACGCATAACACAGACCTGTTCTGAACATCTCTTGTTGAAAACAATGCATACTTTCCTGATCGGGCACATCTACCCCTGAACTTCATGAGGATTTCCGGCTTAGCATCTAGACTAACAATTAATCAGGTGTTCATTGTGTCTCTTTGAAGAGCCAAATTTGGCAACAGTGATCTGTCTGTTCATCTAATAACCCAGGGCCTGTTGTTCGAGTATAACGGAACAAAGGCTGAGAGCCCTTGGTCTTTGTCTGTGCTATGTGTTGAGCTCTTCGCGGCTATTCCCAAATGTTCGAGTGAACAAAGCCATATCCTTGAGCCGCAATAGTCTCCTTCTCGTGTGGACTCGAAAGTCATTGCTTGTTCAACAAAGACCGAAACGGTCATTCATCCTCTCCAAAATATTTAATGTAGGAGCAGGTTCATCCTTTACTGTTTTAGCATTCCTAAAACTCAATTGCACACACCATCAAGAATACCAATCATACCGATTCTCCACTGACAGTGTCACATAAACCTTCCAACCAAAGCTCATATCACAGAAACCTCACACTAGAAGATCAGTCAACTCGCCGCCATGGATCTAGACGAGCCTCTGGGCACCATGGACTCTTATCTGTCAAACCTGTTGATGGAAGATGGGGATTTACAAGTTGGGGATTTCAACTTCGATAGCCTGGGGGAACTTCCGGATGAGTTTCCAACAACGGAGCCGACTACACAGTCCACTGTCCAACATAGTCCCAACTATCCGTTGGCAAACCAGGACGGCGAAGCCTTGGGCGTTGGTGACGATGGCTTGTTGAACTTCGGTTTCGATTCTGAGCTCGACGTCGTTAACGTCCAAGATGGCTACAATGGTGGTGGTGCTCGCTCCACGAGCGGCTCATCGCCCAATGGCCCGACCTTCTCTTCTTACACTGACCCGTCCGTTGCTCAAGAGCCTATTCCACCCTACCCAATCCTCAGCACTCAACAACAACAGCAGCAACAACCACAGCAGCAACAACCACAGCAGCAACAACCACAGCAGCAACAACCACAGCAGCAACAACCACAGCAGCAACAACCACAGCAGCAACAACCACAGCAGCAACAACCACAGCAGCAACAACAACTACTACAGTATTGGGCCGCCCAGCTGGCAATGGCCAAACAGGCGTATGATCATTATTACGGTGAGCAGCCGTTCAACCAACATGCTTACCCTTTTCCCTTGCCACCTCGCCGTTCATCTCAGGGCATGCCTCAACAGTCTCAAAACTTCATCACTCAACCAATGGGAGCCCCTATGGCACCTACCATGGCATCTCTGATGGGACCTCCTATGCTTCCTTCTTCTTACCCTAATCAGCCTCCTCCAACATCATCTCGGCAGAACGCTCTACGCCAGCCCTCGGTCCCTTCTCCCCAGCACACACCTCCACCTCAACGCGATCCTTCACCGCCCAACGGTCGAAAGCGCAGCAAGGAGGGTAGAGTACCACCATTTCCCGATCCCAAGTCTCGGTCGTCTTCTGATGGCTCGTCTTGCCTCAGTCTCAACCTTTCTCCCACGCGCACTCGCGTCAGTTACGAACGTAAGCTCCTGAAGAAACGTGATCCCAAGACCGACCCGGCCTTCTTCTATACGGAGAAGTTCATCCGTCCGGTTAGCTGGGGTCGCACTCAATCTGGACGGGGACCTGTCTTCAGGTATGCAGAGAACGGACAATGGCAAGAGGGACTGGAGTTTACCCCTGGCGAGCTGCGGCATTACATCGAGAATTGTCCTCGAAAGTTGGTGATGTGGGTGCAGCAATCTCCAGCACAGAGCAACCATCGAATGGATAATCGCGACAGAAAGTGCCGGTACAAGTTCTGCCCAGCGGGTAACCACAGCATCCTTGCCGGTTGGCTCCGCGTCGCCTTTGACGAATTCAGCGAGCTCACGTCCACAGGCCTCAAGGATCCCTTCAAGATGGCTGGCTCGATGCACCTATGGTGCTTCGAGCAGTGCTTCGATCCGGCTGAGTTCATTGCACTCCGAATGATGTTGCCTGACAAGCGAGACCTTCCCAAAGAAGTCAGAAACCCGATGGCTCTAACGCGAGACGCGGACAAACGTATCGTGCAGGGCGCTTTCATGCCCTGGTATAAGTCACACAAGTTGGAAAAGTCGACTGGACTCCTCCAACTGCCACGACCTCACTCCGAGTCGCTCTCCCTAGCTCTAACGGAGTACCACCTCCAAAATCAGACACGGACCCGCCAATCAGCCAGAACCCGGCGCAATGACAAGCGGCGCTCTTCTCTTTTGAAGACGATTGACGTTGTCAAAGGCAACCTTGGTCTGTATTGCCTGAGGCAGTCCAAAACGAAGACGCTCAGGCATGAGGCCTGGGAGGAGTTCGACAGGATGCAGAGTGTCACCACTAATCACATGCCTGAACCTGCTCGCATCCCCAACATGCCGTACTCTGTCAATATGTGGCCCCAGTCTACGATGGCTATGGCAGTGCCGGAGCCTGGGCCTATCATCGATCCACATCTTCAGGGCCAAACTATCGATCTAACCGACAGCTTTCAGGAGGATCACGGCTTTGGTGATCTTGGAGATGAAGTCACTACCAGACTCTTGGGTCTTCAAGATTTCAACCAGCCTGAACTCGATCTCGGGTCTCCGGCAAAGTCTCAGCCTCAGCCGCTACCTCAGGCCGAACCTCAGCCGGAACCTCAAGCTCAACTTCAACTCCAACCTGAGCTTGCGTCCGAGTTCGTTCTTCCATCCCAACTCGAGCTTCCGTCTCAGCCCAAGGACAAGGTTCCCGAGACCGAGACGGCCCCCTGCATGACACCTCCTAGGAGCCCTCCAGGTACGGGTGACAGCGTCGAAGTTGCAGTACCGCAACAATCGACTTGCAGGAAACGATCTCGTGACGAGTCCGAAGACGATGGCAGTCTGTTTGGAAGCCCCCGCTCTCCCAAGAGCCGGCGTGTCTCAACCACCAAGCTGCCGTCGCGAAGGTCGTCGAGACAGAGCTCCCGAAGCTCCCAAAAGTCTCCTTAGGCTTTACACTACAACAGGGCCTGCAGGTTACCCTCAACGTCAGCATCAAGTGGTGGGGACGAGAGCACCCCCGCAGGCCGAGACAGAAGCAGAGCTTCTTGCTAAATCTCCTTCCCGTCAGTATCTCTTTTTTTCTTTCTCTCTCCGCTGCTTCTTCATCTCCGCTCTGGTAGCGAATCAACTAGAACACACACGATACCACCCTCATCAGATTGTTTATTTTAGCCATGTTTTAGACATACAGCATCGTACAGACATAACATCACTAACGTTGTCACACGACGTTATCTTCTTTAATTAGGAGACTTGACTGAGCCTTGGCCCAAATTGTCTCCATAAGCTCAAGACAAATAAAAGAATTTTGGAAATATGAATATCGGTCTATTTGCTTAGATATGTGAATGAAAAGGTGGGTGGGCGGCAACGCAGGAGTGTATCGTGACTAACCGAACCCTTTGTGCTAGAGTTTCCTCAGTAGGTGCTGTCTCGTGTCTTGCAACTGTGCAACGGTCTCGAATGCGCAGCAAGCCGTCGCCAAGAGAGGGAGGGCTGGGCACATCTCTGAGGTCGGGCGTATCGGATGGAGACCTGAGGTATTCTCACATGCCCTCCGAGCCGCGCTTCTGCGACCACGGACGCACGCCCGCGGCCGGGCTCTGTCCTACGCCGAGACGACGGACACGAGGGCAGAGCCCACGAGCTCACCAGTCAGTTTGGGTCTAGATGTCCCATCCGTAGCACATAGGCTCATGCAGGACCAGGGCCAGGACCACTCCGCCGCTCCTTGGTCGTTGTTGGCGAGGGACTTTGCAAGGAGCAGTACTCCGTAAGAGGAGCCAGGACGACGGAGATCCCATCCAGACAGACACCACATCCATGCGTCGGCCGGCGACCGTGAGGTGAGACGTCTGCCCCGCCCGGGGCTCATCGAGCGAATGGGCCAGCATCGGCATCCGCACCAGCATCGTCAACGTCAGGCAGTTCGCCTGCTGGGTAAGGCGACGCTCAAAGGGGGAACAAGGTGGCTTGACACATCCGATGGCGGCGGGGCGACAGGAGCCTGGAATGCCCTGAGCCGACGGCAACGCCTCAGCTCTAGCAGCAGCGGGCTCTTGATGGTCCCATGGAGGGCCAACCTGCTGCCCAGGAACCAGAGACCGGCGACACGGTCTGCATGGCTTCACGGCGATGCCGAAAGGTTGGGCGGGCGCTAAACCAACATCTACCGGGGGGGGAGGGGGAGGAGGCAGAATGGATGGAGCCACGAAAAACAACGCTGGAGAGGGCAGCAACAATGAATGGAGAGAGAGAGAATAGCAGGGCCGTCCGGCAAACAAGGTTAAAGGCCTGCGAGGGTCAAAGAGCGGGCGTCTGCCACCGCCCTATTGTCCTCTGATTCTTCACCTCTGTGGTGTCGAGATCGCCCAGAGTCACGTCGCTCTTCACTCTTTGTCGGGGCTTTGTTCTCAGCACACGCTCAGCCCGTTCGCCAGACAGTCCAGGGGATTTCAGTACAAAGTCCCGGCGTCTCCTGGCTTTCGGGCGCAGCGTCCACCACAGCAACCACTTCGATTATCCATTGATATACATACAACACTCCGATTCTATTCCAGGAGCGAGCCGGCATCGACTCCATTCTCTTTACGCACAGAGCCCTCCCGCCATCTCTTGGCACGCGAACCCCCAATCGACCCCGATCAGCGCAGCTTTAGCGACACTCAGACCACTGAATCCCTCCCATCCGCCCACGATCAAATCACGTGTCACCCTGACCCCGGACAACGGCCACGCCTGAGGTACGGACCAGGCCCGGACCCCGAAAAGTCGCTAGATTACAGCGTCCGTCCAGTCTCATTACATCACTTCCTCTCCACCCAACCTCATCCCATCCCGTTCCCAGGGTCTTGGGTATCGCGTGCGCGCTGCCGCTGCCGCTGCCCCCCGCGAAAAATCTCCCGGGGCGTCACAGAGGGAAAAGTGACAGGTTTCCAGGCGCTGGAAACGTCCACTAAGGAGCCCTGCCTACTGCAGGCCTGCCGCAGCACTCACTGCTGCTTCTCCTGCTTCAAAGTTCAGCTCTGAGGCCTCGCTTTAGACTGTGGGGCGCTGCAGCAACCGGACGGATCAGATTAGCTTCCATTTGCGACGGACTGACGAACCGGCCTTGATACGAAGTCCCGTCGACCTATCTATCTATCGATCAAGCCCACGACATGACAGGAAATATGGGGGACCACGAGAAAGAGCCTGCCCTGCAGGTTATTGTTCTGGTAAGTATCTTTTTGTTTTTTTTTGTTTTCATCGTTTATGGGTGTGCAATGGGAGGCCAAGCCCGCGATTCCTCGTCGCGGTACTCAACCCTTCTGTCACCTCCGGTGGCCCCCAATACACCGGCCCACGAACCACCGGAGTTCGAGCCATACCAGGGCTCGCTGCCGACTCCAAGTTCCTCAATAGATGACTTGATATAAGTCGGCAGCCGACAGCTAGCTCTGCATTTACTCGTCTGTATCTGCAGGTCCTGGTGCTGGTACCCGTGGAGCCGGACCTTTGTTGTGGTGGCCTACCCATGCATATCCCCTGACTTACAGCCTATCATGATCCCCCATCAATGCATCCCCATTTCGTCCTCACTCTCACCCACTAAACGTATGAATAAATTGGCTAACTTCTCTCTCATAGGGTTCCGGCGGTGGTCCGGTTGAATCAAATACTACAGCTTTCCTTGTCCGCGCGACCGCTCAACAATGGGCCAAGAACTCGATTGTTGCCGTTGACGCAGGCGTCCATCTCTCATCAATAATGCGCCTCATCGAGGATTCCATGCCATCACCACTCCCCTCGCCACCCTTTACTCTCGAATCTGGCCCCTTTGCCGGCCTCACTTTACCTCATACTACGGCTGCCGCCAACGCTGCATATATCACCCGATCACTAGTCGATACGTATCTCATCACTCACCCTCACCTCGACCACATCTCCGGCTTCGTCGTCAACACGGCTGGTCTCCCTGGCACACGTCCGAAAAAGGTTGCCGGCTTGCCGAGCACCATCGCTGCGCTTAAGACGCACATCTTCAATAACGTTATCTGGCCGAATCTAAGCGACGAAAACAACGGCGCTGGCCTCGTCACGTACCTGCGACTCGTCGAGGGTGGTAGTCCCGCTCTCGGCGACGGCGAGGGCAAGGGTTATTCCGAGATTTGCGACGGCTTACTCGTCAAAACCTGGGGCGTCAGTCACGGGCATTGTATCGAACGCCATAGCCATCGTGGCTCGGCATCCAGTGCATCCACACGCTTCGGTAGCCATGACGCTTCGTCCATGGGTATGCCCGTTCCCTCCCGACGCTCAGATCTTCTCAGCCATCCCGGTGCGCCGCCCCGGACGTCCAGCTTGCTGAGCCAGATGGGGCTCAACTCACCTTCAAGCAATGATCAGGAACGCATCTGCGTGTACGATTCCAGCGCATACTTCATCCAAGAGCCTGTGAATCGCCGCGAAGTACTCATCTTTGGCGACGTCGAGCCCGACAGCATCTCGCTCAGCCCTCGCAACCAACAAATTTGGCAAGAGGCTGCTCCCAAGATCGCTGCCGGCACGCTGCGCGCCATCTTCATCGAGTGCAGCTACGATAACTCGCAGAGTGTCGACCGCCTATTCGGCCACCTCAAGCCTGAGTTCGTATTGGAGGAAATGCGCGCCCTGGCTGCCGAGGTGGATGTCGCGCGCCGCCTCCGCAGCCTCGAGAAGAAGCGCAAGCGCGCTGGTACTCTCGACGAAGCGCCTCGACGGAAACACGACATCCTGAGCATTGCCCCTGACGACCCTGTGTCGCCACGGACGGTCAAGGCTCCTGCGCTTGGCGATGTGAATCATGCAGAGACATCTCAGACATCTCTCACCACTCCCACAGGCGACCTCGATATTAGTCCTGGATCCTCGACAAGGCGGCAACTCGAAGGCCTCAAGGTTGTTCTGATCCATCTCAAGGACAAGTTGTCTGACGGACCTGAGGTGGGCGAGACAATCCTGGAGGAGCTACTCGAGGCGGAGAAGTTCGAACAGCTCGGCTGCGAGTATATCATCGCCAAGCCGGGACAGAGTTTCTACGTGTGATCAAATCTTTTTGTCAACTCAACTAACGGCGTTTCTCGGTATTTAGCATCAGGGTTTTGGTTTTTTTTTTCCCCTTTACGATTCTATAAGCGGTCTATTTGCGATTGCTTCTATGACTTGTCTTATATAGCACTGATGTAGCTGAAGATGAATGAATCATGTCCACTCATAAGATTCCCTCCTTTTTATAGTGATGCTTTTTTATCGTGATTTCTAGTTCTTGATCTGGGCCTTGAGCTTCTCGATGGTCGCCATGCCGCCAACTTCCTTCTCGAAATCTTGCCTCGTCAGCTCAATTCCCTCGAGCACTCTGGCGTAGGTAATGCCGCCCAATCGGCTGACGGGTTTCAAGACCTTTTCAAGTTAATATCTTATCTTGCTCAAGAGTAAGCATTCAGGGGGGGGACTCACATTGATGTCCACCATGTTCTTGTCCTCGTTAAGCGCATCCTCCCGCACCCAGAAGCGCGTGCCCTCCAACAACACCACCGAGCCGCTCTTCTTCCCCTCCGTCGCCCGGCTATCATACTCCCGCACGAAGTCCAACTTACACTCAATGCTCACCACGGCCTCCTTCACCCGCGCACACTTGACCGTCTGGGTGTCATACGCCGGGGTCAGCCCGCTCAGCTCCCACTCGCTCACGCCATACGGCGCATTGGTGCTTGTCGAGTTCGCCGCCTCGAGGAACGCCTCCGAGATGATGTTGACCACACACTCGCCGCTCTCGACAATGTTGCGCAGCGTGTCCTTGGCGTTGGCCACGCCGCTGGCGATGCCGACGGCGAACATGGGCGGGTCGTGGTTCATCATGTTGAAGTAGGAGAAGGGCGCCAGGTTGACGGACGTGCCGTCGGCGCTGCGCGTGCTGACGAAGGCTATGGGACGGGGGGTGATGGCGGAGATCATGAGCTTGTAGTTGAAGCCCGCGGGACGGCCCTCGGTGTAGGGGTCGATGGGCACGTGGGCGACGGAGGCCTTGGAGGTGTCGTTGGCGCCGCTGCCGTATGTCCAGGATGGCTGAGGGGTCTTGGTGTAGCGGAAGTTGAGGCTACTGTCGAAGTCGGGGCGCGAGGCCTCGACTTGCTTGAAGTCGGGATGGGGGTTGCGCGACATGCTGGGCGATTTCTTGGTTGAGAGAGGACGGCGATGAGGGGTCGTGAGTGAGGCAATGGCACGGAGACAGAGTGAAGGGAGATGGTGAGCTTGTGTGTGGGCGATGAGCATGTAGATAAAGATGAAGGGTTGAGATGCGGCTCTATGATTTATAAGACGTCGGATATCCGACTAGCGGTGCTGTGTCGAGGGGCTGCCCGAGAGCCTACGCAGCGATTTATAGACGGTGCGAGATCCGATGCAGCACTAACTGGAGTCCGTTTGATGCTGAGTTGCCAATGCCGGGGGAGGGATTTCTCATGAGCGAAGTGGGAGATGAATCTCGGATCTTATCTAGGATATGCGCAGCGAGGGGCACCGTTCCGGGTGGGGGAGCATGCATGAGATACCGGCGTCATAACAGTGGCGGCGCTGCCGACACCGAGAGGAGGGGACCGTTTATGACGGATGTGGAGGGGTGGCTCGGAACGGTGCGGTGCGGCATCCGAGTTCCGAGACGCATGAGCTTTCGCCTATTCATTGCTCTCCAACTCATGATGTGCAATACTTCATGATTCAGTATTGGGTGAAACGGAGAAAATGAAACGGTAATCTGCCGGATATCGGGTGGTGTGATTTTCTTCTTTTGCCTTTTTCTGGTCTTTCGCCTCACGCGCCTCATAAATTGCAGATGCCTCTTGTCTGAATTACTTCAAAAGGAAAATAGTATCTCATGCACATGTTTACTCCACACACATAGAAAAGGACGATATTACACATGAAGAGAAGTAAGACGCAGATTCGTATCATGGCATGAGTCAACGGGATAAGAGTACCTCCGGTGCCCTTTCTATCGCCAAATGCTCAATGATTTCTATTTCCAGGGCTTCCTCCAGGGTAGGTGGGTGCATGATTCTCCAATAAGACTCATCCGGCATGAAAGCGCAGTCAGTCATCGGCCAGACTCCACTAAAAAGTTCAGATTGCCATCTCCCGTGGGGCAAAGCAACCAGGCAAGTGCTACTTCGAGACTTCCAAAAATGAAGTTGTAGACCTCGACTCCCAGCTATAGATAGTCCTCGCTCTTTCATATGGAAAGATGGGGCTTTTATCGGCTCAGCCTTTCACTCCGACATCCTCCCACGCTCTCGTCGATTGCATCGTCTAGCACGCGCCGAACGCTCCTCTCACTCTCCTCTACGAGGAGTCGATCGCGAACATCGATATCATATCCTCGATCCCAACGTCGAGCCTTTAGTGCTACCCAAGACCGCAAAGCGCAACCTGATCGCTTTTCATCTACCAACTTAATCAACCGAACCATGTCCGTCACCGTCGAGATCGCTTCGGCGCCTACTGTCGACACGCCCGGGACCTGCATCTACGTTCATGATGACAGACACAACTACGTCTTCGGCCGTCCCTCGGAGGGAACCCAGCGAGCTTTCAATGGCAACCGAATTGGAATGTCTAGCACGGAACACATCTTCCTGAGCGGGAGCATGGGCTGGGATCAGCTAGGCGGTCTGTTCGGCTTCGTCCTTACCGTTGGCGGAGCCCTCGAAGCGTCGCGAGAGCAGCTGCGAACACAAAACGACGAACGGGCCGCCAAAGGCCGCAAGCCGGTTCAGCAGAACCTGAATGAGACCATTGGGGTGCATGGCGGAGACAATCTCTGCCACTCTCTTGCAGCCTGTCGACCAGTCATTCTGCGAAACCCCCTGTCGATGAAGACGTACGAGCACAGGTCAGACGCAAGAGTCGAGCAACCAGAAAACCTCGAACCGGATTGGGAAGACGATGCTATACGAGTCTGGAAAGTGCCTGTTCGGCGGGCTCGGTCTAGCAGTCCCAAGAAGCGCCGTCGTTCATCTGACTCGCAAAAGGATGCTCAAGATGGAGAGTTTAAGGAATCTTGCGGCCTCTCCGACCCAACACTGGCCGCAGCAATTGTGGAAAAGGTCATGTTCAATGGCAAGCTCTTTGGGGCCGGTGCTCTGATTCCTAAGAAGCTCAGCGAAGTCCAGCCGACGGAGACAGTGTTCGTCGCTGACAACGACCGCCTATCTCTTTACGATGGTCCCATTTCACCTAGCGAGGAGCTTGCCGACGCGGATAGGACCGTCTTTGTGGTCCCAACGAAGCCTCAGAAGATCACGGGGGAACACATCAACATTATCAACCGATCGCTACCACCGACTACCTACAGTCGAAACTCGATGAGCTACATCGTCAAATGCCATGGTCGACGAGGGAAGTTCAACCCAAAAGCAGCCAAAGACCTGGGAGTCAAGCCCCATGACTTCAAGCTACTGGCCCAGGGTGAAAGTGTTCAAGGAAAAGATGGCGTCACAGTCACCCCTGAAATGGTGCTCGGCGCTCCCCAGCCCGGGAAGGGGTTCATTGTGGCCGACATTGCCTCGCGGGACTTTCTCGATTCCTTCATGGAAAGACCTGAGTGGAAGACCCCTGAGCTGATGGCTGATATTGTGGCTGTGTATTGGATCCTCGGCCCCGGAATGGCCAATGACCCTCAGATCGAAAAGTTTGTGAAGGAGTTTCCGCAGATGAAGCACGTATTCTGTGCCAAAGACACCTGCCCCAACATGATTTCGCTCGCTGGCCCTGCGGAGTTGCAGACCAAGCTTCGACTCATCGACCCGGAGCGCTTTTCACTTCTGAACTACGATAATACTGTTAAAGGGTCTGTCGTGGAAGCGCCACAAGTCGAGCTCGGACGCGCTGGGAGAAAGATGAATCTCATGCCCCGGTATATGTTCGACGCAAAGACGGCGACACCTTTCCCGAACCTGCTCGAGGCAGCCAACTCAGTCAGTCCTGAGATCCTTGAGCTCTCAGCCAAGGCGAAGGCAGAGACTATGGACCCGGAATTTCTGAAGAAGATCGAGGAAGATGAAAAGGATATACCTAGCCGAGATACAGAAATCATCCCGCTCGGTACAGGGTCCTCTGCGCCGGGCAAGTACCGCAATGTTTCGGCGACTCTCATCCGCGCCCCTGGAATCGGGAGTTACCTGCTGGACTGTGGTGAAGGTACTCTGGGTCAGATTAAGCGGTTGTACGGCGAAGAAGAGACGGCCAATATCTTGAGAGACCTCAAAGGCATCGTCATTAGCCACCTTCACGCCGACCACCACCTCGGGACGGCGAGTGTCATCAAGGCATGGTACGAACTGACCTTGAGCAACCGCGATGCCAAATTGGCAGTCTCTTGCGTGAACCGATATCGCCACCTCCTGGAAGAGGTCTCGCAGGTCGAAGACATTGGATTCCACCGCCTCACCTTCCCCAATTGCAACCGTAAAAGCGACTCCATGCTTGCCCGCCGCGAAGACCTCTGCGACGGCGCGCTCGGTCTTAACTCCATCAAGCGAGTCAACGTGAAGCACTGCTGGCTCTCACACGCCGTCCAGCTGGAGCTCACATCAGGCCTCCGCATCGCATATTCAGGCGACTGCCGCCCCTCAGAGGCGTTTGCGCGCGAGTGCGAAGGAGCACATTTGTTGGTCCATGAGTGCACGTTTGACGACGACATGATGTCCCATGCCAAGAAGAAGAACCACTCGACGATCGGCGATGCCCTGTGGGTGGCACGCACGATGAAGGCGCGGCGGTTGCTGCTCACGCACTTCTCGCAGCGGTACGTCAAGGCAGATACAATTTCGGGACAGACCAAGGACGAGGATATGGTGACCCTGATGGCGTTTGATCATATGCGGGTGCGGCTGGGGGATTTCAAGGTTGCGGCGGCGTATCAGGGGGCGATATCACGGTTGATGAATGATAGCGAGTGAGGGGCGTCTGTATACTATGAGCATTCTGGGATAGAGGCGGCATAGCTCATCCAGACAGCGTTGCTAATGAGAATATTTCAACTCTGATGTAGTCCTGAGCGAAGTCGATTTGGGTTCTGTGGTCTTATTGTAGTTATTCATGACTTGGGCTCTGGACCTTGTCTGGAGGTGGAGGTAAGTAGCCCCTGAGATTCACGGTCCTGACTGCAAATCCCTTACCAGGATGGACATGTCATAAACCTGCATATTCAAGCCGTGTATTTTTCATTCAGATTGTGTCACTGTTGACGCTGGTGAATCAGAGCTGCCGGGGCGTAGGTACCTATTCAACGTAGGGAAGCTTTCAGGAGGGCATGGAGATATCTGTGGAGGACGAGACCATCTAAAGACCCCAAAACATTTATAACTCCGGAGCAATTTGCGAAAATCGAAAACTTACCACCCTCCTCTTATACTTTCAAACCTCGTGGCTCTCCTCCCTTTATCCGCCCACCCGCCGCCCCCAAGCCCAACTCCCACCACCACCACCACCCGCCATAACGAATCAGTGGCCTCAGCCTCAAGCCAGCGACCCTCCTCCCCTAACCACAGCGTTGTAAACCTAATCGCTGCCTCGATCTGGTACCACAACCCCGCCGCCCTCCCGCTCGCCCTTCTTGACACACAATAATGCCGCACCCATCATCGGCCGCGTGGCCTAATGGCTAAGGCGCTAGATTTCGGCTCTCGAGCACCGAATTCTCTAGAGATTCCAGGTTCGAATCCTGGCGTGGTCGCATCTTCACGCTCGATCTTTTTGCATGTTGTGGTGCTTGTTCGGAGATTTTTTTGTGTGTGGTTTTTGGGCTTTCCCCACTGGCACGTTTCTACGGTGGGCGAAACCACAAGTGCCCCCAACCCTTCTTGTTATAATACCTTAGACAGGGACGTTATTGCATTTTGGCTTGAGCAGAATCTCAAGTCTCTGCATTTTCATCTGCACCGGCTATCCTCCCGAGCCTGCATTTCCCCTCCCGCCGGTGGAGTCTCCGTCCCCGACAGCGGCATCCAGCCCCGACCCCACGCGCCTCGGACCCCCAGTAGCCGGGCCAAAGCCGCTATCGCCAGCGCCGAAAGCGGGACGCGCTTATCGTCGCCTCTGGGATTTTTCCTCCTCCTGGCTTGACTCAGGTACCGCTTCGCAACACCACAATCCTCACCGACTCTCGCTTTCGTGAGGCAGGCCGTCCTTCGCTCGCTGCTCAGACCACCCCCCCTTGGGCCTCCGTCGTCATCCGCCATGTCGTCGTCGTTGCCCGGCTCGCGGGAGCTGCCCGCGTCGCAGTATGATCTGGGGACGTATATGGGACGGGTGCAGCATGCAATTGGCTTGACGGACCCTACGTGAGTTGCTGTCTCTGGTGGTTATGAAGCTTGGAATTGGTTGAAAGAAGCAATCATGGCTAATATGGTCGTTCCTGTAGCACTCTTTTTGCTGGCGCAACCGGTCTCGAGAAGGCGAAGAAGCTGGTGACGGACTACAAGACGGGCAAGGCAGAGCTGTCGCCGGAGCTCTGGAAGGCCAAGAAGCTTGTCGACTCGACTCTGCACCCGGGTATGTAAACGAAACGACCCAGAGATGCTTCTTAAATCGTCTGGGGAGCTGTCCTGTACCGGGATATATGCTAATGGGCTCTCTTAGACACTGGCGAGCCGGTCCTCCTCCCTTTCCGCATGTCCTCCTACGTCCTCTCCAACCTCATCGTTACAGCCGGTATGCTGCAGCCCGGGCTCCAGACGGGAGGCATCATCGCCTGGCAGGTCATCAACCAATCGCTCAACGTTGCCATCAACAGCGCCAACGCCAACAAGTCCTCGCCCATGACCACAGCTGCGCTGGCCAAGTCATACTGCGTGGCCGTCGGCGCCTCGTGCTCGGTGGCCCTGGGACTCAACTCGCTCGTGCCGCGCCTCAACGTCGCGCCCTCGACGCGCGCCATCCTGCAGCGCCTCGTGCCCTTCGGCGCCGTCGCCACCGCCGGTTTCCTCAACACGTGCCTCATGCGCTGGGACGAGATGCGCACCGGCATTGACATTCGGCCGGTGCTGTCCGACGAGGATAAGGAGAAGCTCAAGGCCGAGGGCAAGTCGGAGCGCGATGTGCCGTCACTGGGCCGTAGCCAGACGGCGGCCAAGATTGCTGTGTACGAGACGGCTGCCAGCCGTGTCTTTACAAGCAGCCCCATCATGGTGATCCCGCCCATGGTGCTGTATCACATCGAGCAGAAGCAGGCCTGGTACCGCAACTTGATGGAGAAGGAGTGGGTGAAGGCACGGCCACGTCTGGCCAAGTCAATTCCTATCACCATCAACCTGGGCCTCATTGCCGTGACCTCTTTCGCCGTGCTGCCGTTTGCCCTCGCCGTCTTCCCCCAGTACCAGGAGATCAGTGTGGACCGTCTGGAGCCCGAGTTTCATGGCAAGGGAGGAAAGAATGGCAAGGTTATCTTCAACCGTGGTCTATAAACGGCTGCGCTGCTGTTTAGGAGCGATGCTTTGAGCTGATCGGCTTGATTTGCTGACTTGGCGACGCCTGTTGGTTAAGGGGCTGTGTCATAAGGCCCGTGTGGCCGGACAGGAGGTGGCTTGAGATCTGACACCTCAGCTGCCTAGGGGAGACGGTTTCATCGTATACATTTCCGACAGAAAGGACCAAATCGGGGCACATGACTTGGCAAGGAGGAGGAGGCCTCGTCCCCCGGAAACATGATGACGGATGACATGGACTTTAAGTGTCATGGAGACGAAAACAAACGGGAGGACGTTTCACGCATTGGCGGTGGCGTTTTTTTTGGAGCGACACGGATCTTTGCAGGCGTGTTAGACAAGAAGAGAGAAATAAAACTTAAGAGGGCATAGATAAGAACTTCATAGCATCTTGCATGGGGGGCGATATAAATAAAAGACCTTGCCATTTCGCAGAAACATTTTACAAGCCGTGTTGTTGATGACTGGCTTTACCTAGGCTGCATAGGTAGTCGTTGGATTGGCTGACAGTTACTGACTGCCGACGTATCCCTGAGCATCTCGACTCTATCAATAACCCTTGCAGACCAGGCCTGGAGTCCTCGGGCACGGTCGTAGAACCGAGTCCGTTGGACGACGGGCCGGGCGAGTAAAGCCGAGATGTTGACGTGAGCAATGTTCACCGACAAGTACATCTCTCCGGCTTTCCAAGGGTCCAGATACGACAGAAGGATGAAGGGATGGGGAGGGGAGAACGGACCCTGACGTCGATGTGCCCACGGCCACTGGAGCCGGCCCCGCTGGGAAGTACCAAGTAAACCTCCCAGACGAATAGCGCTCACGGCAGATGATGTATGTAGATGATATGTGCACGCGTTACGGGTGAAGATACGGGCTTGGGCTCTGGGAGTTGCATCACATCTGCGAGACTGGATTTGACCAGACCGGATTAGAGCGAGTGAGGCGGAAATAAGGCATTCTGGAGAGTTCTTTTCGAGGGACGTCCCTCGTCGCCACCCATGAGATCGACAGGTTTAGCCCATCGTGAAGGCGGCGAGGGTTGGAGGAGGGCCTCACGATGGTGACGATGGTGGGTATCGGATGGAGGAGGCCGTTGCGGGTAAGACAGGGGCTAGGCAGGACTAAGACTGTAGTCCGAGGACACAGATCGCATCCCCGAGAGTGTGGTGACGGGCGAGTAGTACTGGTACTGTACTTACTGTACTCCGTACTCAGAGTGCCAGTGTGCCAGTGAGGGAGGGGCATATGTCGAGGTCGGAGAAAGGCCGATGGCACCATAAGAAGGCAAGATAGGTGTTGACCCTCGGTTGACCCGGAGAGCAAAGCGGGCAGCCAAGGGCATGGGCCACGAGGATGGTGCCACGGGGATATCTTGGCTGGAGACGTGATGCTGCACGATACCACTGGGATGTGCGCGTTTGGGGAGAGGGGAAACGCTTTGCCGGTTGACAGATGCTGACGGCCTGGCTGTCTCTGTGCGGATCGTAGTGGTCCAGTTCACGTTAGCCAGTACCACGGCGTGGCGCGGTGGGGTGGGAAGCGCGAATGTCGGAGGCGAGTGATTGGTGAGGTGACTGTGAAGGTGCCGAGGAGGATGCGGGCCATGGTTGGCTGGTTGAGAGAAGGAGGGGAGGCGTTGGAGATTCGAGATGTTTCGTGGTGTTGAGCCCGATAGTGTGATGTGTCGTCCGGCACTCGAGAACAAAATACTGAAACGTAGAGTACACCAGAGAACCGTTGAGGAAGAGCGTGTCGAGAGGAAGCCCAACCAAATTCCCTTCCTCAGGCACGCTGACGGAGGACTCGAAGAAACTGGGGTCGTCCACTGGGACAGGCCCTTAGGGATTCCCGAAGCGGTTGGACCGAGGCGCTGGGCGATATGATACTGCCGTGCTGTTGTTGCATACGTGAAGATGCACTGATGCAGCACTACTGTAAGGTGTGCATACAAAGAGTGGCCCGGGCTTTGTTCACTGCAGGCGTCCTGTACCTTGCTACTGTAGGTAGGTACCTTACTGTAAGTATATTTGTCCATCTCGAGAACGGGAAGGACTGTGTGAGCTGCCTCTCTCAAGTCGACATTGAGACTGGACGACCCGCACGGACTTTGAAGATGTCAACTGTCCGATGAAACTGGAACAAGCGAGACATTTGCCACAGCGAAGCTCAGAGATGTCAACCAGACGGAAACAGGGACGTTTCCACTTCACACGGCGCAGTCCATCTGTCCTCCCCAGGTCCGCAACTTGCCCTGCAGTCATGGTGCAGTAATGGTGGGATGGCACCCGGATCCGCGCCTGGGACCACTGAAGAGCGACCTAACGGGGTCGGGAGGAAGGCTGACGGACTGCCTCATTCAGGGACCTAAATATCTCGGGGGAGAAAACTGGCGACGTTACTTTCCGGATTGCTCAGTCGATAATTAGAAAGCATTTTGTCTGGAACACGGAACGCCTGAGGGTTTTGCTCCGTTTGGCAAGCGAGACGAGACGGGGGTGAGGGATGACGGAAAAGAGACAGAAAAAATTGTCCAAAGGTGGTCCGAACAACCTGAATCTCTGGGAGAGCCTGGGTGCCTGTCTCCCGCGACGAGGACTAGAGCCCTGAGGCCATCGGCGTGCGCTTTGCTAGGCATTCCCCAGCAGCGCCACGAAACCCCAAAAGACGTGCTGTTCACGCTCATCCCGTCAGCCAAGGGGCAATCTCACCCTCTTCCGGGCTTGAAGGTATTAAATTGAGAAGCCCGGATCCTAAGACGGAGATGGGAGGCGGGGTCCGCGGCCGAGACAGAGACAGCGTCGAGACAAATGTCGTACCTTACTCGTGATAGTCGAAAGCCACCTGGATCCATTGGAGAGAGGAGAAGCCGCAAAAGCCCCCTTCTAGACGGCGTCGACGCTTGACGCTTCAGGCCTGACGCAGCCAACGAGGCAGGGCTATCGCGCGGTCCACAAATGGGCAGGCATTTTAGCCGTTCAATCGGGGGTTGGAATTGACGTGAACTTTGATGTGACTTTCGGGGAGTGGACGGCCGGGGGACGGATCACAGCACTGTGCGGTGGTACGGAGCACGGTACGTATGGTAGGATTTGATGCCCTACCTTACATCCGATATGCTTTCGTTTTCCGGCCGCCTCTTGTCGATGAATTTCTCGAACAATGATGGGCTTTTGATGTGATTCGAGAGAGGCTGGAGCTGGATGGCGATCCCAGACGGAATGTGGAAAATTGTTGGGGAGAACAGAGCTGAAGGCAGCGAGTCTGGAGGTTCTGTGGCAGGCGCCTGACGGACGAGAGAGAAGGTAGGTGCAACCTGTGACCTTCCTCCACTTGCCTCTCCACCTCCCACCACCACAAAGAGGCTTTAGTCGTCACCAAATCTCGTCACTCTCGCAGCGCTTCCCGGGCCTCGTCAGTGACTGGAGGCAACTTGCTTCAATCAACGAAATGGAAACCGTTTGCTGAAGGGTTTGAAGCCCTATTTCCTTCCATTCCTTTGCAGTTGCCCCGAATCCCTGAATTTGCCTCGACAACCAAGAAAACCCCCCAGCCATCTTTCCAGGCCCTACCAACAGCACCTCTCTAAACTGCGCCCACCATTGGCAGCACGCGCCCTCCCCCCCTCATTGGCCTCCCACTACCCCCGAAGGGCTGCCCCAAACAGGCATCGTCGCATTGGGGACTGACTGGGGACTCGCTGGACCGCCTGTCTCGCCTGTCTCGCCGCCTGGAGTCTCTGACGGCCGGGCAGACTCAGGGCGTCACTCCACTAATCGTGCTCGCTGCGGCGGGCTCGCGTAGGAGCTGGAGCCCAGCCGCTGTCCCGTCCACTGTGGGCTTGCCTCGCCCCTCCACTGTCTGGGGACTGACTGGACTGGACGGGACTCCCAGCCCAGCCGGACCGCTCTGACGGGCTCAGACTATTGCGCAGCACCTAACGCTCTCTGACGCTCCAGCTGGACTTGCGCTGCACGGGCTCCCAGCAGGGCGAAACACACACGGAGAGCCCAGGTTTGGGTCAGGTTTGCTCGCGTTCTCGTCCTCCGCCATTCTAATCCCATCGCTCGCCTCCCCGACCGACGACCCCCGTCACTCAGCCAAGCCAGCCCAGTCCTGGCCGGCCGCTCCTCCTCCTCCTCTCCTCGCTTCCCTCGCTTGCTTTCCATCAACAACACCACCGATCAAGAAGGAGTCTCTCACGACAAAGTCAACTGCAATTCTCGCAGCTCCTGCCCTGCGTGGACCTCGCCTCGACCTTTCCCCCTCCGAGGGCCCAGTGACGCCTCTCCGGCTTTTCACCATGTCGACGCCTACCACGGCCACGGCCACGCTCCCACACTACCATCATACCCATTATCCGCCCTCATACTCGCACTCGCACCACCCGGGCTACCAGCCAAACCCGGCGGCCAACTACCGCGCTGCGCCTGCAAACAACCCAATCCTCCCGCCCGTCTCCTCGTCGCCATCCAACTCGACCGTCGCCCGCCTGCCGCCGCCGTATCAGCCCTCAGCACTCGCCTATTCGGTCTCGGGGTCGAATGGCTTGGTAGCCCAGCAGCCCTCGGCCGCCCGTCCCGCCCCAGCCCACGACCCGACCACCACGACTGCTCGCCACGACGCGAATTACTCGACCACCACGGCCATGAACGAGCCTGCCGTGTCCGAGCAGCCGTCGAGGAAGCGTCGCCGGTCGCGAGAGCCCGACTGGGGCACCTTCTACAAGAATGGCCTGCCCAAGGAGATCATCGTCATTGACGACACGCCCGAACCCGAGGCCAACACCAGCCGCAAAATCGCCAACGGCGTCGCCTCGGCTGCCCTCCCCAGCGATGCCGCGACCATCGCCCGCCAAGCTAACAAGAAGAGGCGACGGGATGACGATGCCGACACCCTCCAGCACAATGGCTACCATATCAAGTACATGAACTCGCAGAACAACACGCCGCTGCAGAACTCAACGCCCTCGGGCTCCACCATCTCGAGCAGCGACCGCAACAACTCCTCTTTGCACACCACCGCGCCGACTTCGCTATCGTCCAACGGCCAGTACGAGGAGGTGGCCGCGGCACCCCTCAAGCGCAAGAGGACTCGGCAGCAGGTCGCCATTGAGGCGAAGCGGAGGGACATTGACGGCTTGGGCGACCCCTTCTTGACGTACAAGCCTCCGCCTTACCCGCCCAAGAAGGCCGGCGAGGTCAACGTCCGAGTTATTCACGACGTGAGTTTTATTCCTCTTCCCCCGCCGTCTATTTTTGCTCGTTCTAACTCGCTCTTAAACAGCGTCACTCCAACAAAAATGCCAAGGTGGATGATGACGACGGACATTACATCGTTGTCCCCGATGCCGACCTGACTGACAAATGTATGTCCACCACTGACCCGCCCAAACGTAAATTCAGTTGACTGACACTGCTTAGATACCATCCAGCGACTACTCGGTCAAGGTACTTTTGGAAAAGTTGTTCAGGCCTATGATCGAAAACGGGACAAATGCGTCGCTGTTAAGATCATTCGGTCAGTTCAGAAGTACCGAGATGCCTCAAGGATAGAACTGCGGGTGCTCGCCACTCTCAAGGCAAACGACGAGGCCAACCGGAATCGCTGTATCCACCTCCGAGACTGCTTCGATTACCGGGGGCATATCTGCATCGTCATGGACCTTCTCGGTCAGAGCGTCTTCGACTTTCTTAAGAGCAACGGCTTTGTGCCCTTCCCTAACAGTCAGATCCAAAGCTTTGCTCGTCAGCTCTTCACCAGCGTCGCCTGTAAGTTGTCGTATCCTATCTGGCCCTTCCACAACATCAGCTGACGTAGTACAGTCCTCCACGACCTGAACCTGATTCACACCGACTTGAAGCCAGAGAACATCCTGCTCTGCGATAACTCGTATCAGACCTTCACCTACAACCGAAAGATCCCCTCATCCTCGACCACAATCAACAGGCAAGCTACCCAGCGTCGAGTCCTGCTCGACACTGAGATCCGTCTGATCGACTTTGGATCGGCAACCTTTCAGGACGAATATCACTCTTCTGTAGTGTCGACCCGCCATTATCGAGCACCGGAGATTATTCTTGGTCTTGGGTGGTCGTACCCTTGCGACATTTGGAGCATAGGATGCATTCTCGTCGAATTCTTCACTGGCGATGCCCTCTTCCAGACTCATGACAATCTTGAGCACCTGGCTATGATGGAGTCTGTCGTGGGCTCAAAGATAGACACGCACCTTATCCAGGCCGTGAACAAGATGTCCTCGCGCAGCGGAGGAAACGCCGCTTCAAAGTCAGTCAACAAACGCAACGCACAACCCTCAGCAGCACGGCTAACAACAGGAAGATATTTCAAAAGACTTAAGCTTGACTATCCGACACCGGACACGACCCGAGGATCTAGGCGTTTTGTGAAGGCCATGAAGCATTTGCATGTACGTTGATTTTATGCCAATCCTCATTCGGGATAATTGCTGACTGGATATGTTTAGGAGGTTATCCCAACTAGCAATCCCTTTTTGAAAAACTTCCTAGATCTGCTCAGGAGGATATTCGTATACGATCCTGCTCAGCGAATAACTGCTAAGCAGGCCTTGAATCATCCCTGGTTCAAGGAGATGGCTCAGCCGGATGACGGCACCGAAGCTGCCAAGATACGCCTGGAACGGATACGACAAAATCGTGAGCAGCAGCCTCGGTATGATAGCTGAGCAACGACACCGCCGGGGATGAACATCAGTGGATACCTCTAATGATACATATATGCGCATGATCACGGAGTTCTGGGTCTCTTGGGATGTGTACGACGAAGGGGCGAGGCGTCCAAGGGGGAACTGGCTGATGACTGTCTGTCTGTTCAGATGTTGACGGCAGGCATTCCGTCAGCCGATTTGTTCCCCCCCTTACGCCATACAACGGATATCCTTGGGGTTTATGCATTTTCTTTATCATTTTTTTTTTCTTTCTTCATTAGCGGTGGGCGGCGCCTTGATGATGGGTTGCGGGCAGATGGAAACGATTTGTGGACTACTTGATACTACTGCGTCGGGCACAAACATTGAAGCGTGGGATATGGCTCCAAACGACACAAGACTTGCCGCTCTTTTCTGTCAGGTCTAATAAACACGGACAACTGTTCCCTCGCTCTGAGGAACTTCGTCTTGCCTTTGAATTGCCGTACAACAGGATCGACTCGACTGTTAACAGCTGGTTTTGCACACTTTGATACATGGGCTTCTTGTCTGCTAAGGACTGAACGAACAGCGATTGAATGGCTCGAAATCTTCTCCCGCGTTCTGGTAAATCATATGGCCTCCCGCGATATTATCTTCCCCGTTCTGGTAAACCATATAATCTCCCGCGTTCTGGTAAGTCATATTCTCAAGGCTGGAACTAAGACGTCTTTGCTGATATTCATTCTTGGATACTTCAGCTTTATTCGATCGGCACTTACTTCCGGTTTCTATGCTGAGACAATGCCCCTTGTTAAGTATGGTCAAGGTGAACATTGGAGGTAGGCCGCGCTAGCTCCATCGAAGAACAAAGAGCTCGCGAACAGGTTCATTCGGCTAGCTTGTTGTTCGAGCTTAGATGTCGGAAGCACACGCTTACTTTGTTCAGCATGTTGACTTGAACGAGACATGGCAAAGATTTGGGGTATAGTATAAAGTGTTTCGAGAGTTACTTAACGCATTTCTCGTAATCATCACCATCTCACTACTATCTTAGGATGTATCTGGATCTACCTCGACTGTATCCTCATATTAAACAAAGAATCGACTTACACTAATTTACGAGAAGCGTCTCGACGAGTTCTACTTAGTTTGCCCCTTTCAGCGCTCTTTTACTAGTCAATCTAGACACTGCACACTGACGATAATCACAGAGGATAATTGTGTTGATTATGTCGCCTCAAAAGTCATACAACCCCCTTCCAGGGACACGACACGACCCAACCCGTCACGAAAGAGACGAGGTTCTCATCCTTAACCGAGACGACGGCCTCGGCGATGTACCGCCACACGCGCTGAACCAACTCACCGCTCTGCTCAGCATGGAACTGTCCGTCAATGTCTCGAAACCAAACCAGGAGTGGCTGGACAAGCAGGATGCCCGTGCTGCCAATCTCGACAAGAGCGTGCTTCGACCGTCTAAAGTCCTGGAGCGCGTCGCCTTGAAGGTCAACGGCGTACACCGGCTTCCATTCATGCCACAAATGGCAAAGCTTTGCTCAGCGCACAAGGCCCTCGATCCTCGTGTGATTCGCAACCTCACGCTTCTGATTGGAAAGGAGTGCACGCTGCGAACAGACCGCTTTCGCAGCTATCGCACGCGCACTCAACTCCCGGACGACGTAGCCTCCTGGCTGGATCGAATCGACAGTGTCACGGCCATGTGGGTAGGGCCACATGCCTTTGCCAAGGTGTTCGGCTACGATGCGGCGATGCCGGCCATCGCAAAGGTGGAGAGTGGTTGCGAGGCGTGTATTATGGCGGTTGTGGGAGGGCGACCTCAGTTGCTATGCGATCTACGCGCCAGCTGCCTGATGCGCAAGATGCGAGAACATGGAAAGGAACCACGACTGCTGCGGATTCTCGACTCGTGGCTATCGCACTTCAATGATCGAGCTCGTTATGCAGCCAAGGGTCAGAGCGAGGCTATTGCAGCTTCGCTCAAGGACGTGTTCGACGAGATGCGACGGCGCAAAGAGAAGCGTGCACAGGAACGCGCCGCCGCCGGCAAGCCTCCCAAAAAGCGCCATCATAAGCGCCGTACACCGAAGCTGCCAGAACTCGAGCAGCCCCAGGCTCGATATCCACGCTCTGACGGTGTATCGCTCAAATACTACGACGCCGATAGTCCTGCATCCAGCCATCCCCTGACGATGGGCAATGAGGACGCGGCGCGGGCCTGGATCGAGGACCATATGCAGCACCTTACGCCAGAGGAGCAGGAGGCTGTACGAAGCGACATTCATCCCGTGTTTCGACCTGTGATAGATCCCGCTCTGAGCGAGTTCAAGGCCCCAAGCGCTGTTCCTTCGCCACTTAGCGTACAGAGGAACCGCTATGATGTTGCCGTTGAGTTGGAAGAGCAGCGAATGATAGGATCTCGCGGCACGACCAGCTCCAACGATACCGCCTGGACGAGCTGTACTGTGCAGGATAGCTGGTTGGATCCGCCCAGCCCACGACATCCGTTTGGCATCGATAGTGGCTCAGACTCTGGGTCATCGGGAAGTGAGTACATCCCTCCTAGGGCGGCATGGCGATCCCGCTTTGCTCCGGAGACTGATGCTACTACGCCCACGACACCGAAGCCGAATCCTCTTGCTTCTCCGAACCCGTTCGAAGCAGTTTCTTCTCTAAAGCCAGCGTCCCCTCCCCGTAACTACCCAGCACATCCGCCGCCACCGGCCGCGTCGAGCTTCTACTCGGAACACCCTGGGTTTCCAGTCAACCACAATGTGGAAGTGACGCGACCGGTCCTTCAGAACCCGTTCCTGAGCGAGGAGAGGCAGAGGAAACTCGCAGGGCAAAGTCAGCCTGTCCCTGCGACCCCGCAGAATCTCTTTATCAGCGAGGCGGAGAGGCGGGGGAAGAAGCCGCCTGGTCCATTGCCAAGCGATGCGGGTACGACCTTCTTCTCTTAAGTTTTTGGTAGGGTTCGGTGATATAGATACACTCGTTTGAAATATTTCTTTGATAGATACCATATATATATTTGAATATGAATGATTCTGATGACACTTTCTGTGCACTGGCTAGGGGAAGCATGAAGACAAGGTCTGGGTCTCTTTGTTACTAAACCATAAAGCAAGCTATAGCTGATTAGCTCAAAACACTTCTCAGAAAAGGACCTTATATATCAAGATAATTCTATTTATATTTATAACATTTAATTCTCCTTTTTAGTTAATTTATAATGAAATATCTAAAATTCAGGGGTAATTCGCTCTGCGCTTCAGTTACCCCTGAATTCCGAAATCTGTAGTATCTTCCTACTTCGTAATTGCTTTCACCGTAAAATTTCCTCGGAATATTGCCTTCAAGCGATGTGTGTTTGGGTAGGATTTTCTTAAACAATTTCTAGCTTTTTGCTTGGTTGTTTTCCTCAAAGATATGAAGCCGTGCTCCTGATTGGCGAGCGCACAAACTCACTGCAACCTGCCGCCGCCATTCTGCACTTGCCAGTTAAAACGGAAGGAACGAAGCATCAGGTCGCAGTTGCCTTGACGCCTGAGTCCGAGCTTGGGCTGTATTTATTTTGAGCCCTCGGCACATTCCCATTCGAATTTCTCTTTTCTTCATCCTCTCCTCGCGTCTTGAGCACACTCAACTCCTACACCTGGGATCTTGTCCAGAGCTTTCATACACAAAGGCGCATCCTACGCAGTTGTCAGAGACTCATATAAGTATTTCTTCAAGTCAAGCAGCCGACGACTGGACACCTGGCTTACGTCGTTGCGACCTGCGGACAGCTTCGCGTTCCTATCTCAGCTTTGTTTCGTCAGTCTTCGAACCAACCACAGCCTCAATCATCATCCTCACCATCAAGTACGTCAAAATTCCATGCGACGATTGAGAGATACAAGCTAATCACTCTTATAGATCTGATCTCGATCATGAACGCGCCTCGGTCGGTCGCTGCTTCGGGAAAGAGTCCCATGGCAGAAATTTCGAAGTCAATGCAGCAATGGTTGACGCCTAATCAACCACAACTGGCTCCTCACCAGAGAAAGGGAGAAGGGCAGCAAATGCTGCCAATCTCCGTCCTTCGCTCAAAACTCGAATCCAGCAGCCAACTGGCTGTTCGACCCATGCCACCAAGCCCTTCTTACACTCTAGAGGCAGGCGCCTCCTCTGTCCAAGGGCAGACCATTGTCGGAGAAGAGGCCGACATTTCACCTGGAGCTCTTGGTTTGAAATCGCCTTCCTTGGATGATATTGCGGATTACGATGAGGTCGGATCACCGACTCCTGACCGACCAGCGAGTCCCCAAGACCCCGAAGCTCCGCATCCAACGCCGCTGCATTTGATCGAGGCGCTGGCGGCAGGAGGCCATGGCCGCGGTCGAGATATCAAGCGAGGTCCCAAAACGTGGATTATGAGCGACTTTGGGGGACCGCTTGCAGAAGACGATGCGACTACCAAGAATGATAGTTCCGAAAAGTCGCTCGCAGGGTATCCTGCTGACGCCCTAACAAAGTGGTTTTCAATCGTGCCCAAGCCCCCGAAGATCGACAGCCTTGAGTTCAAAAAGTTGAATGAGGTCCCGGATGATCGCGAGATAGATGTAGTGACAGGACGACTTCTTCCGGCCGTTTCGTACCCACGGACTCACCTTGTGCCTCCCGAAGGGCCTTGCCGAAACGAGAAGGATGTTTCTTGGAGACAGGCCAACATGTCCTCGGAACTCCATATCATGAGAGAGATCAAGGCTCGTGAGCGGTTGGCAAAGGAGGCTATGGAGAGAGAGGCCTGGAAAGCTTGCATGATAGACGTGCCGCCTCGGGAGGAAGCAGCCTTGCCGAAGGCTCGTTGTCTACTTCGGCCTGCCACGCCCGCCGACTTTGCTGGTATCGCCAATATTATGAACTTGGAGAGCCAGCAAGAGGAACGCCCACAAGTGTTCCTGTCCGAACCCGTCAAGCAGGCAGATGTGGCGAACATCTTCGTCTATTGCCAGGAGAATAGTCGCCCTTTCATTGTGGCTACTCCGACCGAAGACACTGACATTCTCGACCGATCCAAATGGCCTAGGGACGCTGATGACGAGTACAAAGAGTTCGTCAAATTCAAGAAGTCACAGCAACCAAAGGCTCAGGGTCCGCCGCCCGTTGTCGGGTTTGCATTTGTCGTTGAGTCACGCCTGGGAATCTTTGGATCTCATTGCGCCGGTTCGAGATTCGCTGCGGAGATCAAGCTTATCGTGCATCCAGAATACCGACGCAAGTCCTACGGCTCGGCGTTGCTCGACCGTGTCCTCTTATCCGTGGCTGCATATCATCAGAGTGCTATTGACTACAAATGGGATTGCGAAGATCCAGGCCGGATCTACAACGACCTTGTGGTCAAGAATCGTCGAAAGTACGCCCGCATTTTTCTCGAGACAGCTGTGACCGGTCAGAGCGACTCCGACCAGGGCGATTTTAATCCAATTTGGCTCAAGAACATGCTTGAGGGGGTTGGATTCGAGAAAGCTGCTCGTTTCAACAGTGTGTTGCGTACGGATCGCAAGAATAAGAGCCAGTGGCTGGACCTTGTCGTTTGGCAGCTCGAGGCTCGCCCTCCTAACGAAATCACTGACGACAACCCTCGCCCAGTCTATGATTGATCCCACTCGGAGCCCATGAAAGAGACTGGGTTATCTGTACACCTGTTGTTTTGAATGCAACTGTATACGGCATCGATTCTTGTATCGCCGACGTTACGTTGAGGCCGGATGCCACACGCGATTACTAGTTCTACGCCTTCGGGGGAAATGAGGACTTGAGGAGCGAAGATGAATAATGTCTAATATTGGAAGGTTTACAAAAGTTGAGTTGTATGTTATGTACACGCTGTTAGTGGTCTGCAGAATGTGAGAGGTTCACTGTGGAGGGGAAAGGTCGTTATGGTCATGATTTTGTTATTCTAGCTTCGGCAATATGTACTTTGCAGGGTCGTGAGGAAATAAAATAGGGTTTGGTACCTTGAATACATCAAACCGTTAGTAGTCCACGTTGAAAGAAAGTCAATTCGCTCTGGTTGATATTGCGACAGAAGCTTCAGGGGGTCACGTGGGGCTCTTCAGGCGCCAGAATTCGGAATCAGGCACTGGTTCTGGCAACCTCCTGAAGTCACTCGCCTCACTCAACGCGACGAAAGCAACGCAAATTCTCTTTGAATCCTCTCGTTTCGAGAACCATCGAAACAAGGTTCCCAGATTTGGGTAGTAAGCTTAGCAAAGATGTTGTCGATTTTACGAAAAGCCCGTCTCAAAGACAAGGAGATGCGCATTCTTATGTTGTCAGTACAGCAAGCTGCCTTCGACGAAAGAAAAAATGGCGACTGACAATGAGAAGGGGTCTCGATAATGCGGGCAAGACGACAATAGTCAAGAAGATTATGGGAGAAGATGTCAGCACGGTGAGCCCGACGCTGGGGTTCATTATCAAGACGATTGATTACGAGGGGTATGTTGTGCGGTGCTCTATGACCTTCTCTTGACTAACTCTGCTACAGATATAAACTTAATATCTGTAAGAACTCTTACTGAAAGTTCATACGATATGCTCTAACTCTATAGGGGATGTGGGTGGCCAGAAGACATTGCGGTCGTATTGGAGGAATTACTTTGAGAAGACAGATGCGCTCATCTGGGTTGTAGACGCCACCGACCGGCTGAGAATCGAAGACTGTCGCGACGAGCTGCAAGGCTTGCTTCTAGAAGAGGTAAGAGTAGGAACGCGATCGAGGCAACACAGAGCTGATGCGAAATCACAGCGTCTGGCGGGAGCCAGCCTGTTGGTATTCGCCAACAAGATGGACGTGGATGGCTGCATGACAGAGCAGGAGATTCTATCGGTAAGGTGGCCCGAGATACAGAGGCCTTCTGCAGAGCTGATATGGGCTAGGTCTTGAAACTCGACTCGATACGAACGCATCGGTGGCATATCTTGCCGTGCAGTGCGATGACGGGGAGAAACCTGAAAGAAGGCCTGGCGTGGGTGGTGGAGGATGCGAAGAAGCGGCTGTTTCTGTACTGATTTGTATCTGCTGTATATACCTCTAGGAGCATTCTATTATTGTCTTTATATTCACGTGTCTATGATATAGGAAACGAGCATAATAGGGGAATTTACTTGATTTTACAGTGTGTTGGATGGCGCACGGCTCTTGATGGAGGTTTCGATACGAATCCACGAGAAGCGATCTATCAGATCCATCAGTCAGGGAGGCGGGGGGTTCGGAACGAGTCCGTCAAGCCTAGCTGACAGCTGGAGCCTAGGTGGAAGAACCTCCACCCCACCCAAGCTTCAGGGGAGTTTAGCGGGGTTCAGGTGTTAATTATAGCGGTGGCAAGCTGAAGGCGCCACCTAACAAGACGCGATCTCCCCACTAACCAGCGCGCTGAAGCTTAGCACTTAGGTAGGACCAGCTAAGTTTGTTGTTGTTGAGGGCTGCATCTCGGCTTGCTTCTCGATCGTCCAGTCCACTCCGACCGGACTAAATCCAAGACCTGCACTTGCACTCCATTCCTCTCTCTCTGCCAAAGGCAAGGCGCAGCAGGGAGACGGCAAGACGACGAGAACCGCCAGAATCAGGGGTTCAGGACTTTTATCGTGAGCGAGCGCGATCCATCCCCCGGCACCTGTCAGCAGCACTGTAATAGTGCAGTGTCATGCCCCCCGTCGTCGCCCAGCATGTCCAACGAAGTTTCCCAGTTCCTCGAGCAGGTCGAGCGTCTGCGCGGCCAGCAGATCGAGGAGGACGAGGTGCGCGCGCGTGAGCTGGAGGAGTATCTGGCCGCCAAACGCGAACGCCAGGCTAGGCGACAAGGTGAGCAGAGCAGAGAAGAGATTCAGGGATTGACGCCCAGGGCAGTCTGAGTCTGGGGGAGCGCAGAGGGTGGTATTTCATTTATTGCGGCGGCGCTTGGCCGTGGGATTTTCGTCATTTTATTTATTTACTTTCCCGTCCGTCAGGCGTCGTGCACCACCACCTCACCTCCTGGCAATGCGGCACAGCTCCATCACCACTTGATCTTCTACTCTATCGAGGCTGAACTAACATGCTCTCTCTCTCCCAGAACGCGCCAGGTCCATCTCGCCCCAGAAGTCGTCGCCCGCCAACACGCCCTCCCCGCGCTCCAATCGCCGCAGCGTCCTGCTCTCCGACGCATTGAAGCTCGAGTCGCCCGGCCTGTCGAAAGAGCCCACGCCAGAGCCGACACGCGACTTGTCCCCCGCAAAAGCTGCCGCAGACGAGCACGGCAGCGACGCGTTTCTGGACTCGGCCTCGTCGAACAAGGAGAACGACGTTGGCCGCGATCCCGACGCGAAGCCCGCCATCACCGCCGCCACAACCACCCGCGGCTCGCCCCTGTCCTGGCAGCGCCGTCCCGGATCCCGAGGCACTGGTTCCCGTCCCCTTAGTATGGTGGCGGCCCAGAACGCAACCCAGCGGTCCCTGGCCGGCACTCAGGAGCCCGCGTCGGCCACCGAGACGGCCTTCTCCAAGGACCAGATCGCCCAGGCACTGGGCTCCAAGGATCCCGCGTGGTTCCGCCAGACCGCTGATCGAGGCGCATCGTCGGCAGCATATCGCAAGAACCAGGTCGAGGATGAGGACCGGCTGGATATGGCCTCGATCAAGGCTCAGCTGCCCGGCATGACCCCAGACCCAGACCCAGACCCCGCGAAGCAACCGTCGCCTTCTCCTGTTGAGCCTGCTGTCAGCACACCTTCAAGGGGTTCTTTGGCGAGCCCTCCGACGCTCAATCCGCCCAAGTTCGAAACGCCAATTGAAGACAAGCCCGCTGAGCGCAGTCTCCCGAGGTCACCATCTGGCCGAACCTCTCCTTTCCGGTCGACCTCACCCACCAAGGGGGTTGGTGGTTTTGTACAGAGCGCCATGATGAAGCGGTCCGACAGCGTCAAGCGTTGGAGCGTTACGAGCCCTCCTGGACTGGCGCGCGCTGACTCCATAGCCTCGAGCCGCAGCGGCACCTTCTCGCGACCACAAAGCATGTACCGACCCAAGACCCCGACCTCAAGTCGACCAACTTCACGACACGGGGAGGATGAAGATGAAGAATCCACGCCCAAGGCGCCGGCACTTGACACCAGCGTGGATAGAAGCGAGGGCCACATCCCGACCAGCCCGTCGAAGACAATGGATCCTCGACGATGGAGCCCTACCAAGTCAAGTTGGCTAGAAAGCGCGTTGAACAAACCCGAGTCGCCCAAGATACCGCAGCACAAGCCCAACTCTTCTCAGCCCGCTTGGATGGCCGAGCTGAACAAGAACAAGGCCGAGAAATCAAGCACCCCGGGTACAGAATCGGGACGTCCACGGCCAGGTTCCATCTCACACAAGCACCAAGTCAGCATAGGTGGGCTTATGAGGTCTACACCCATGGGCTCGGCCTCGAAGACAAATACTCCAGGCCTCGGCGGCATCTACTCACCTCCCCCAGGCGGCAACCGTCCCATAAGTCAAATTTCGAACATCAGCATGTCCAAGAGTACGCCGAGACTAGGGGCGTCCGAGTTTAAAGAGAAGCCGACGTCTCCTATCTCTAGAATCGAGCCGGAGACTCCCTCCGAGACTCAGTCGGAGGCGGAATCTGAAGAGCCCTCGCAACAGCCAGATGTGCAGAAGCCCGAGAAGCCGGAACCTGTGGCATCACCCAAAGTCACCAGCCCTCCTGTATTAAAACCTAAGCCGGAGTCTGTCACGTCACCGAAGATTACAAGTCCCCCTTTGACAAAGCCCAAGCCGGAGACGCCCCCTAAAAAGGATTTCCGCTCTAGTTTGAAGCACCGGCCTACAGATGCTGGTGGTTCCAAGACGGAAGAACCCGAGTTCAAGAACGTTTTCGGGAACCTCAGGAGGACTAAAACACAAAATTACGTTGCCCCTGATGAGCTCAAGGACAATATCCTCCGGGGCAAGGCCGCCCTCAACTTGACCGGTGGACCAAAGAAGACGGAGCGGGTTGATGAGTTTAAGGAAGCACTCCTGAAGAAAAAGGACGACTTCAAGAAGGCCCAAGCTGAGGGTCGAGGCATATCACGGACGAACACGCTTCCTGCAGAAAAGCCCGTACCTGAAGGGCTTGCTAGGAGGGCAGAACTAGGGAAGTCACTTTCATCCAAGACCGAATCTGCTTCTGAGTCGGCCTCGGCGAAGAAAGCCGAATCACCTAAGCCGACACCGGGCCCTAAGAGGGTTTCCAGCGGCACAACGTCTTCGCCCAAGGTCTCTACGCCGACAACGTTGACGAAGGCCGTCTCTGCTCCTGAGAAATTGGTCGAGCCTGTTGAGCCTGCCGAGGAACCTAAGGAACTTGCCCGCAAACCAATGGATGAACCTCGACCTCTGTCGGGGGTAAACGCTGCGTTCAAGACTAAAGGACGCGTAGGAGGCAGGCTTGCTGACAGATTTAACCCAGCCCTGGCGGGGATGCTCGCAAGAGGCCCGCCGCCCATGGCTGCTAACGGAGGACAGGACTCGGGCGAACAGGAATCGAAGCCATCTGGTGGCTCAAGTGAGCCGGTGACTGAGCCGACAGGCACCGGTCCTCAGCTGACACACATGACGAAGGGTCGAGCGCGTGGACCTAGGAGAAAGGCGCCGACCAAGGCTGCTGCTGCAGCATCGCCGACAAAGACTGAAGCCCCTGTTAAGCCTACCCCTGAGGCCAGGCCTTTGCCGGAGGAGCCAGCGAAACCAATAGTTACGAAGCCCGTTCTGGCTCCGAAGCCAAGCGAAGAGGAGAAACCGGCGCCGGTCGAGAAAGCAGAGGAGACCAAACCTGCTCCGCTGTCTATTCAGCAACAAGTTGCCGCTAAAGCTTCGATTCGAAGCAAACCAACCCCAACCAAACCGTTGGAGAAGGCACCGGAGGTCTTCAAGTCTCCGGAGCCCTTCAAGCCGTCCTTGCTACGGAAGAAGTCTGCAAGCCCCGTCAAGGAGACTCCAGACACGCCCAGCCCTCTCAAGCCCCAAAAGACGGGCGGCGACGGCGGCGATGGGGCCACCTCGCCGAAGAAGCTCGACATGAAGCGCATGTCACGGTTCATGGATGAAGCATCATCTGACAACCAGAAGTCAGAACCGATTCGTGAGCCTGTGAAGTTGACGCATCAACGGACGGGATCACGGTCACCAGTGAAAATGACACCAAGACCTCTACCAGAACCCGAGCCATCATCGCCGACAAAGGTCGATAGCGACCCGGTCGTCTCGGTGAAGAATGGTGCGTCCATGTTTGGCGGTGCTGCATATAGATCCCCGCCTCCTGCTTCAAAGCCGACTCAGAAGTCAACGTCAGAGGTTGAGACCCCTAAACCGCAGAGAATGTCTGCTCGGCCATCACCTGCTGCAAAGTCTTCATCCTTTGAACGGCAGACACCCGAAACGCCCAAGTCGATAAAGTCACCGCCATCAGCCAAACCATCGCCAGTCCCGGGTCGGAAACCAACCTTTGATGGCCCTGCCCCTGAAGTCGAGACCCCTAAACCATCGCGAACATCAACCCGACCTCTACCTGCACCACCAACTCAGGACGTCAAGTCGCCGCCGTCAAATGTGACTTCGCCTAATAGCCGACCGTCCAACGATGTCGCGGGGCTTCTACATGATTTCTTCGGTGCTGACCGTACCAGCGGCCAGTTCCGGGTCGACACAGCAGAGCTGCTCATGAACCGGCCCAAGATTAGTGGTAAGATCCAGACGACCAGCTTCCAGATGTTCCAGATCTCAGGCGATGGCAAGAAGGTGCCCGTTGCGCCGCATTTCGAACGCGTGCTCTTCGAGCGCGAGATGTACATGTGCCCGCACAGCTTTGTCAACGAGGCCGGATGGAAGCGCTCGGAGATCTACTTCTGGATCGGCGACGAGGTGCCCGAGCCTACTGTTGAGGACGCCCATGTCTTCATCCAGCGGGAAGTCAAGTCCATTGGCGGCACCATGATCAAGATGCGCCAGGGCCGTGAGACGTCCGAGTTCTTACAGGCGCTTGGTGGCGTGGGCATCATCCGTCGCGGCTCCAACACCAAGTACGACTCGCTCGCACCCAATATGCTCTGCGGCCGGCGCTGGCTCGGTCAGGTTGTCTTTGACGAGGTCGACTTCTCGGCGGCAAGCCTCTGCGCCGGCTTCCCCTATCTCATCACCAACGGCGGGAAGTGTTTCCTGTGGAAGGGCAAGGGCAGCGACGTCGAGGAGCTCGCGTGCGCCCGCCTCATCGGCATGGACCTGACTCTCACCGGCGAGCTCCTCGAGCAGGACGAGGGCAGCGAGACGGCCGCCTTCTGGGACCTGTTCGAGGACCGCGCCAAAGCCCTCCCCTCGGCCGACCACTGGCGCCTCAAGCCCAGCTACCCCCTATACAGCGCGCGCCTCTTCTCCGCCTCCTCCTCTCCCTCCTCCTCCAGCCCAGCCGACCCCTCCCGGCGCCAGGTATCCCTGACTCTCAACCTCTCCTCCATCGCCGGCTATCTGACTAACTCGCCGCCCCCCGCGGCCCCCCAGATCTCCGAGGTCACGCCCTTCCGCCAGGCCGACCTGTCCCCTAACCGCGTCCACGTCCTCGACGCCTTCTTCGAGGTCTACGTGCTTGTCGGCGCCGCCGCCCACGACCAGTTCGCCGCCTTCCGCAACGCCTGCGACTTTGCCCAGGAGTACGCCATCCTCGCGGCCGGGGAAGAGGATCGCCCCTTTGTCCCGGTGTGCTCCGTCGTGCTGGAGGGCTGTCCGCGCGATTTGAGGCGTGTGTTCCGCAAGTGGCGCGATGATCGCTGTCCGACGGCTATGGCGCCTACGGGGCTGAAAAGGGGGAGGAGTCTGAGGGTTGTTCCTCTGACGCAGGCACTTCAGGCGCTGCGGGAGTAGATTGTGGGAGTGTAATGTGTTTTGCTGTGTATGAGAGACGTGTTTATGTATGGATGGATGGATGTGTGTGTATGCATGCATGGGCAGAGAATATAGATAAAAGGGGGCGGAGTTGGGTCGCATCGCAGCGCATCGCATCGCAGTGCATGTCGCAGGGGTATATGCAATGACATCAGCATCACATGCGTGTATATACAAACAGAGCGATCGTTGCAAATTGCATTTATGCTCTATGGCATCTTTTTTTTTTTTATTTTTCATCTGTCCGTCTCTCGAGACTACCTATCTAAGCAAATATTCCCTCTCTAAGCGAATCATGGTGTGTCCAAACGATATATCGCGGCATGGGGGATGAAATGGAAACCGAGGAGGAACCAAGAAATCTATAGGGGTATCAAATGGCTGCTGCTCTCGAGGCTGTGTATGTGTGTGCTCAGCGAACACCGACGAAGAAGGGCTTCTGCGCTGTCTATGTCGCTCTGCTATGCTCTGCTGTTGTCTCGTGGGTGGAAGAAGGGTTGTTCTCGTCTTGCGCGTAGTTGTCTCGTCTCATCGTGTTAGAGAGGAGTCTAGTGGGAGTTGGGGGTGGTGTCGACGCCGGTGCTCTTGGCTGCGGTGGTGGAGGGGACAGGAACGGGGGTGGCAGGTCGGGCCTGGGCTTTGGCGGAGAGCTTGATGAGGGTGTCGAGCATGAGTTCGCGGGTGGTGCGGGCAAGCTCGTCGACGTCGGCGGGGGTGAGGTTGGCAGTTGGGATGGGGTCGAGGACTGGTGGTTGTGTAAGCTGATGGGGCTCATGAAGAAGTCGACCAGGTACTGAACTCACCCTTGATAGGAATGCGACCTGAGTTGAAGGTCATGCTCTTAATGTATAGCACATTGCTGTAGTTGGCAACGACAACAGGCACGATGGGTACGCCAGCCTGGACAGCTAGGTGAAAAGCACCCTTCTTAAAGGGCAGCAGCATGGGCTCCTTGGGGTAGCTTCGAGTGCCTTCGGGGAACATGTAGACACTCTGGCGCTTGTTCTGGATCTCCTGGGCGGCACCCTTCATAGCCTCGCGAGCGTCCTTGCTGTTCTTGCGGTCGATGAAGATGCTGCCGCTGAGGGTCATGAACCAGCCGAGGAAGGGCGTGCGCTTGAGCGAGGCCTTGGCGGTGACGCTGCAATACTTGGGGAACATAGCACCAAGCATCAGCACGTCCAGCTCGGTCTGGTGGTTGCCAATGAAGACGGCAGGGCGGGTGGTGCCCAGGATGTCTTTGGGGTCGTCAATCTCGAAGGAGACGCCCGTGGTGAGGCGCATAACATGGTGAAAGGCGCGGGCCGTCGCCCACTGAGCGATCTGCTGCTTGCCGACGAGGGTCAGCACGATGGAGGCCACGACGCCGTAGAGCGCGACGAAGATGAGCGAGATGTAGGCGGCGAGGACGCGGGCGATGAAGGCGGCCTTGGGGATGACGAGGGCGAGGGCGTAGAAGAAGAGCGTGAGGGCGGCATAGCCCAGCAGGAAGTTGGAGAGGTAGTGGAGGAAGGCCATTGCTGCGGCTGAGGAGTGATCGTTGAGGATCGCGAGATTTCGGTCTGGTGTTGAGGAGACGGAGGGACGGACAGCCAGCCAGCCCGGTCGGTCGAGCAATCAATCCCGTGTGTAATAGTCCCGTGGTCTAGTTCTAGTCGCAATGGCGGGGTTAGGGCCGGCCGAGGCTTGGTGGATATCCGCGGGAGGGAGAACGGCGGAGGGAACGAGAGGCTGCGCGTGAAGCTATCGCGAGGACATTCTGGATGGATGGAAAGAGAGGAGGAGAAAGGGCGGGAGCGGCGCGTATAAGAGAGGGACAGGACGGGACAGGATGGAGAAAGGCTGAGTCGGCGCTGCAGCTCAGAAATCACGGCTCCGATGTAGATGTTGGGATGGATGGGTGTGGGGATGGATGGACGGATGAAAGAATGGATGTCTTACAACAGCGCGGGCCAGCCGGGTGACTTGTGATGGACAGCCAATCAGGGCGCGCGGCTCACCCTCCTCCAGGGGTCTTCAGCGGTCAGGACCCCCCCTGTGGTCCCCTGTGGCGTGCGCTGGCGGGACACTCCAATGCCTGGACGGGCTGCCGAGGGCCCTGGAGCTGGCCTGTGATTGAGATGACATGGCCATAGCTTCCGGGTTGGTTGGGGCAGGCGGGCGGGCTGGAAGCTATCGTGGGCGAGTCAGGGCAGGGCGTGCTGGGCCATGCATGATTCAAGGCGAAGAAAAAATAAGAAGAGAGAGACCAAGCCTGAATTCTGCCCTGGATTCGGGCCTCCCGACAACTTTATGTTGGCCTTAGTTAGGTAAGTTGGGCGTGTACGTACCTTCGTGTTGGGACGGGCGACAACTAAGAGACTTAAGCATGTGAAACAGCATCATGCCATGCCCTCGACCTAGTAAAAGGTCGATATCCCGGTCCTTCCCCTCTGCTCTCCTTCAACTACTGTCGAAAAGCGATAACTCAATGCCAGGCAGGCATCCAATAGACCTTGCGCCTGTCAGTTCTCAGCTTTGTGCACTTTCCAGTCTTAAGAGCATGCATTGCCATCACGTGAAGCCTCCCCAATCGGCTTGGATACCGCGAGCCGGGCTCTCTCCATCTCTCCATCTCTCTCCCAACTTAGGTAGCTAAGCTACATCACATCGCCCTACCTCCTCCTGCTCCCACGCTTCAGCTCGTCCAGCAGCAGCCGCAGCAGCATCACGGCTTCGGGTGTGCGCATCACTGCGAGAGACACAGCTGTGATTCCGAAACCGCTGTAAATCCTCCCAGCGAATCGATACGAGCCCTCGCCCGCCTCTGACCGCGTCACCTGTCCCAGCAAACGCCCTCCTTGGACCGCTCGACGCAACCACGCGGCCATACGTACCATGAGCATATGATGCTGCCCCCTCGATAGCGCATCATCACCACTATGACGTCCTCCCAGCCCTCCCTCTCCGTCCGCATGCCCTCGGCCCTGCCGCCCGTCGACCGGCCTCCCATCGCCGCGCTCTTCCTCATCGACTTCGACGTCAAGGCCGGCTACACCATTGTCTGGAAGCGCGCGGCGCCCGGCGTCGAGCTCGAGGGCCTGGTCGAGTACAAGTCTCTGCCCTCGGGCTTGCACACCGTCAGCGAGGATCTCATCTACTTCGTCCACGATGCTGGCCATGCGGGGCTCAGCGCCTTTGTCAACGTCCCCTGCGACGAGGAGGAGGCCCGTCATGCGCGCATGATTGCTGTTGGCGTGTTGGTGCCTTTGAGTTATGGGCGGCTAGGCCGCGCCTGGAGGCACGCTGAGGCTTTGAAAGAGATGGCTGTGAAGCTTGCTCAGGATCGGAAAAGTACCGGCCTGCTCGAGGATTACTGGAACGCCAACAAGGAGAAGCAGGGCCAACCCGCATCACAACGACGCCGATCTTCGGGAGAAACCCCCTTGAGCTCGCCGTCCATCCAGTTCTCAACTCCTGCGGCATCGGGGCGAAAGGGACATACTAGAAATCGTTCCGCCTCTGATGGCGCTTCTCTAGTACCGGCCGGGCACAAGCTCTCGCCATATCACCCGGCTTGGAGCTTGACCAGTCTGCTCGACAAGTTCGGGCCCTTGATATTCCCCATCCACCGCGCTGCTTTGCTGCGGAAGCGCATCTTGATCTCTTGCCATGCGCCAGTCCACGAGATCTGTGACTTTGGTAAAGTCTTATTGCCCGTACCTTGCTCTTCACAACAACAATACTAACATTTCGCAGTGTATAACATCTCTGTTTTATCCAACATTCCCCTCTCTGTAAACGATATATTGCCAGTTGCAACACCCACCCAGCGCCTGCGACCTCTCTTCTCCATTGGTGTCCATGACATCCCCTTCTTAATGGACGACTTTGAAGCTTCCAAGCGCCAGCGCAGCGACGAAGACGCCGTCGATGACGAGTCTGGCTCTGGCTGGATCGCCTGCACAACAGACAGCATCCTCGCCATGAAGGACACGCTCTGGGACATGCTCATCACCATCCCGCCCGACTACAGCTCCAATGCCGCGGAAAAGGTCTGGCCGGTGGTTGAGTGTCCCCGCGGCCAGCCCATCAAGGCCACCCAGCGCGACTTGCGCCGCTTCACAACCCTCAAGACGGGCCTCGCTCGCTTGGCAGCAGCTTCAGCACCTACCCCTGACTCGCCCCAAACGGAGGAACCGGACCGCCGCCTATCCAGCCAGTCTGCCCGCACTCTCCATAACCGCCACGACGACGCCGTGGATAAGATTGTCGAGCCCCTGAGCTGGACTGCCCTCGCCTACAACGGCTACATGTGGTGGGCCAGCGCCGGCGAGCAGCTTCGCTCCGAAGAGCACGAGGAGGTCTCCCGCGATACCGCCCTGCTCTCCGACCTCGCCCCGGCCTCCATGACCATGCCCCCTCCCGCCGCCTCCCGCTCCGACCCCCTATCCGACTCCCTCGCCTCCCTCGCCGTGCGCCGCTCCGACTCGGCCTCTGCCCCGGCCGAAGCCCGTCTCGAACTCGGCATCATCGCCTACTTCCACCGCCTCACCACCCAGATCCTCTCGACCCTCGCCGACCTGGTCGACTCCCAGGACGGCCCCTATTCCGACGCCGAGACCGAGTCTGGCTCTGGATCCGCCGACGACGACAGCTCGCCGCTCCGGCCTCAGGAGCTGGAGTCGGATGTCGATGCCGTCCGTGTGGATAGCCATGCGGTTGAAAGCATGGGGCTGGATGTCTGGAGCGATGCCGATGCCGAGTTTGTTCGCGACCTCACACTTCTCTACTTTGGTCGCTCCGCACGGATAGAGGGCAAGGGCGTTGAGGTCTGTGGCGTGAGAGTGTGTTGATGTGTACCACCACTATGACTACGACACGACATGCTTTGGCTTTTGCGAGAAGATTTGCCACCGGATCAGTTCCAAGTTCTGTACTTCACCCATGTACGAGACCAAGAGTCGGAAAAGGCGTACGGTTCACCACCAGGTCTACAAACACCATCCCCAACGACTAGGAGACGGCATACCCACAACCCTTCACTTCTCACCCATCCACTGTTCATCACTCAGATTTCAAGGCAGATTCTATGATATACCATCCCTATATATATCCCCGAACAGAGAAAAAGGAGGAACATGCTTTTTCTTGCAAGGCTCAGAGACTAAAAAAGATCAGATAAGATAATACAGAAGCTTGAACTATGCGTGTAGTTACAAGTGCGTGCGTGCGTGAACACCCAGAACCCCTGAACGCCCGAACCGACAGACGCCCTGCCCAAGGGCCAGAAGGACCCCCGTGCTCTTTTTGCGGTAAAATACAGACCCGAGCTCCCCGTAGAAATATATAGACAAGCGCAGTGCTTCTCAAGACAGATGCATCATGACTCGTCCTCGGTGTCGGTGTTAGTATCGCTCGTGTCATCCTCTTCCTCCTCCGTGCCGCTCTCGTCATCAGACGAGTCGTCGTGACTCCTCCGCGGTCGGGGCGCCTGTCCAGTCTTCAGGGCATGCATCTGGCCGGCAATGGAATCTGGATCACACGTCAGCACTTGTCCCTCTCGCTGCTGGGTCAAAGACTTACCCTCTTCGGGCTCGCTGATGTCGTCCTCGGCCTGCATCTCCTCGGCCTTGCTAGCCTCGTCGACGCGCAGCACGACCTCCATCTTGGTGTCGAAGCCGACGTAGGAATCGCACACGACGTGAAGCGCAAAGGTGTACTTGCCGGCCTGCGGGGGGGCGGCGAACTGGGCCTTGAGGGTCTGCATGTTGAAGGTTGGGTTGGCTTGGGGGTCGAGGATGGGGCGGTCGAACTTGTCGAAGGAGAAGGGCGGCACGGCCATCTTGCCCTGCTTGGAGTCGCCCAGGAAGGCGTGCCAGCGGGGAGCCTGGTCGCGGGCATAGTGCGGTGCGAAGGCGAGGGGGGGGAAGACAGGCTCGTCGTCGATGGGGATGGGCTTGCCGTCAGGGCCCTTGATGGTCTTCTTCTTGCGGCCGCTGAGAGCTTCAAGGTCGTCTTCGGCGGGGTCGATGTCTTCCAGGTCGAGCTCGTTGATGGCGGTGATGGTTTGGGCACCGGGGGGGATGAAGCGGCCCTTGATGACGAGAGTGACGAGGGATGAGGGGATGATGTACTTCTCGCCGGTGACCTTGAAGAAGGCCTTCTCGACAACAAAGTTGGGGAATTGTCGGGCAACGTCAACGGCCGTCTTGTACTGGGCGTCGGTCAACAGGTTCGGGCCAACAGCCAGCGCTCGTCGAGCTTCATCAGACAGCTCCATGAACTTCTGGACCGGCCATCGCGTCTTGGAGTCGCCTTCGATAGCCTTCGCAATGGCAGGCGTGACATATGGCAGCTGGAGGAGAGGAGACGCCTTGGGCGGGATAGCTTGGACCAGGTGCTGGCCAGCATAGTAGGAAGCCATGATAGGGGCAATGTTGCCATAAGCCAGCGAGATAGCCAAGAAAGACTGGTTGAGGGATCGCGCAATAGGTCCGACCTCGTACTTGGCCTTGGTCAATGCCGGATCGTCGAGCTCGATGCGGCCCAGGTAAGCCCACAGCAGCGCAAGAGCCTTCCTTCGTACGCCATTATCGAGATCCTCCAGCTTCACCTTGTCCTTGGCCGTCATGCCAGAGGCGAACTCGCCAGGTGCAGTCTCTGCAGTGATGCGGGACTCGATCTTGGATAGGCCGGCCTCGGCTTTGTCTCCCTTGAGGAGAGCCTCGAACTCCTGACCAACACTCAGGGCAGTGACGATGCCGCCCTGGTCGATGCGATCCTCGTACTGACGGAAGAGGTTGTTGGCGCTCTCCATCAGGACACCCTCCTTTGACCTCCTCTTCGTGCCATACCACCAAGACCCGACCAAGTATGGCAGCAGAACGCCCAGCAGCAGAGTGTACACCAAGACGACGTACTTGCCGTTGCCGTCTGAAACGATGAACTTGGGTAGGGCAATACCCATGCTGAAGCTCTGCTTTCCATCAGGGTGGCCATACTGGATGTAGTTGTTCCGGACCTCCTCGTCGGTGAGGGCTTGGTAAGCCTTGGTGAGCTCCACGTAGTGGTCGTTAAGGGACTCGATCGTCTCGTTCTTAGCCGCGTCGGGCTTGACCTTGTCGGGGTGATACTTGACAGACAAGCGCTTATAATGCGACTTGATCTGCTTCTCGGTCGCGGACTACTGGTCTGTCAGCTGCTTGCATCCAGGTGTCATGAACCCCAAGGAGGGGCAGAACAAACAAAGAAAGCGACCAACCTCCGAGATGCCCAGAATATCATACGGATTCCACAGCTTAGGAATCGTCCGTTGCGTCACCACAATCAAATACACCATGGCGCCCATCATCGCCCAGCCTGCCAGGGCGAACAGCACACGCTTCACCCGCCATTGCTTGCGCTTCTGCGTCGTGCGCAGCGCCTCCACCGTAGCGGCATGCTCCGTCTTGTAATCGCTCCGAATGCGCGGCGCAAGATCGTCGACCTCCTTGCTCGGCCGCACGAGCGTGTACGTGAGCGGGAGCGTGACGAGGCCCGAGAGCGTGAGGATGAAGAAGGGGAAGAACTGGGCCTGGACGAAACGATTAGTTGTCTATCTGGGGGGAGCGGACATGAGAAGCGCCGTACCTGGTCGTCGTACGAGTACTCGGAACTCATCTTGACGGGTTGGGCGAGCTCAGGCGGCTCGTGAGGAACCTGTCTGGTTGAGGAGAATGCGGGTGTAGAGAATGGAAGTGGTCGTCGAGTCGAGTCGAGTCGGTCCCCTATCAAACTGGCCCTAATGAGTGGAAGGTGTCCTGTCCTGAAAATGTTACGGCCACGCAGCAGTTTCCAGCTTAGCTTATGCCCCGGTGGTCGGATTATCCTTGACCCCACAGACTCCAGCTGGCAGGGCTCAGCGCGGGTGCTAAAGTGCCGAACTCTAGCGGACTCCAGCGCTTTCTTTCAGGGATGAGACCCTAATAACGCGCCACCGTGTTCACACCCGACAAGCCCAAGCCCATAGAATGTGACGTCGCTCCTATATGAGCTTATAGCAACGTTGAACGTCTCAATATGAGCCCCGGTCAGCTCAATTCTCAATCTACCCAATCTAAACCTATTCTTAGAGAGTAAATAGCTGCGCACTGTCAGCTCATGCATACTATATCATGCTGTACTCTAGTCTAGCTAACTCTCTCTCTCTCTCTCTCTCTTTCATAATTGTTCGTCATTCTCATCCTGTGCCTGTTCACATGAAACCCTTTATAACACATACTGATAAAGAACCCATCAAAACTCCCCTCAATACCATGTAAACATATGAAATGTCCCTGCCACACTATTCATGAGCCCCATTGTCGCTCTTCTCTTCCACTTCATCAGTTTCTTCATCCTCGTCCACCAGCGCCGTCATCCCCAGTCCGTTCGCAAACCCATTCACGTCCTCCACATCCGTGTCCTCCTCCGTTGTTGCTCCGTTCTGCAACTCCTCCACCAAAATACTTCTCAAGTCCTCCTCACTCATGATGGTCTGGATGCTGCCCCTCCTTACCCACGGCCGCGTCTCGCTGCGTCCGCGCTCAACCAGCCGCTCGACCTTGAGGCGGTTCGCCACAAATTTCAGCTTTGGAAACGCGCTCTGCTTGCCCTCGTGAATCATACGCGCCAACCGCGGGGGATCCGGGTCCGATAAGATGTGCCAGAAGTCCGACGGGATTGACTTCGGCCAGATTGTCACCGTGCCGCTGAACTCCTGCAGCCACAGCTGGCTCCAATCCTGGCCCAGCGGCCGTGGCAACAGCTCTGCGTGCCGAATGAACTTCAGCCACTTGTTCATGTCCAGTTTGAGGTAGTGCTCGAAGGCAGACATCAGGTAGCCGCCCCGCCAGCCGCGCCCCTTGCGGTGCGTAACGGGGTGGCCGACCGAGCCTCGCGACGAGAAGAAGAAGAGGTTGATGTGCGGGTTGACTTGACTGACGATAGTGAAGTTGACGTTGAAGTGTGTGTTCAGCGCCTTAATGGGGATATCGGTTCGCAGACTGCCATCCTTCCACTTGTGGCCGAAAGAGTATGGCACCAGCGTCCCATCCCGCGTCTTCATCATGAGCACAACGGGATTCAAGATACCGGGAACAGCTGCTGAAGCCAGCACCGCCGACCAAATAACACAGTCGGGGCTTGTAAGATAGTTGCAAAGAATCGTAGGAGAGTGCGGATCCGCAGGGACGCACGTAACATTGAGGATTCTCCCCGTCCGCTCGTATGCCTCCCGGAAGGTCATGGATCCTCGAGACCACCAGCTGCATCGATGTGCCCAGTCGACTGAGTCGAAACGTGCTCCCGTCTTCCACCATCTCGGCAACCAGACTGTGAAGGGTTCGCTGCAGGCATTGATCTTCTCGGCCAGAGCTGGTACAAGCAGCTTCTTCAGCTCATCGTTCGTCCGAGTCGCTACGAGGGCCGCGATCAAGGCGCCACCACTTGTTCCCGTGATGACATCGGGAAGTAGGTCCTCGTCCACAAGAGCTTTGGCGACTCCAATGTGATAATACGCGAACGCCGCTCCACCGGAAAGACAGAGCGCGGTCCGCCCAAGGTTGGCATAAACGTGCTTGAAGAGGACTCGCTTTTCCTCCATTTCAAGCTGGTGTGTCTCCATGAGGAACTTAAGACTCTTTTCCACTATACCAACATCAGTCAGCATCTCCGGGTCTCTTCAGCCCCCTATACTGGAAACAAAAACAACGTACCTTCATCGAGAAAGTTCTGAACCAGGTTCTTTGTCCCGTAGTACGTCTGGCTGTACAGCCTCGAGTTCTCCACGCCAACAAAATTATTCTTGACGCACGCCTCGATCAACGCTTTCAAGTCCCCAACCGCCTTTCCACCGTCACCCTTCTCGCTCTTCTTCTCTTGCTCCTCCGCCTTGGCTCTCGTCTTGCGCATCTGATCCCACACGCGGCGAACCGTTTTCGAGTCGTAGTACGCAAAGTCGTTCTCTTCCTTCCACGTCTGCCGCCCGAGATAGTCGTCCAACTCCTTGGCCGCGGACACCCAGTCCCGATAATTGGACGTTATGCGCATGTTGCGTCGGAGGCGCTCCCGCTTGCCGCGCCAGGTGACGAATCGCTCGTAGACCCAGATGTACATGCGAGTCGAGAGATACGCGATGGCCAGGCCCGCCAGCCAAGCGACGACGAAAAACAGCAGTGGCCACTTCGATAGTTGGTATAGGTAGCCCTCGCGGGTCTCGTCCTTGGTTCGCGTCCCCAGTAAACCCTCGACAGGGCCTTTGCCGCCTTTTCGCGGCCTCTTCTTGGACCGCGACCCCCTCCGATGCTTGTACACGCGCGAGTTGACTGGCGCCCAGTCATTCTGTGCGGTGATGAAGGTCCCCTGGCCCATAGTAGGGGTGTTCGGTATCGGTAGATCCCCCGACGCAGCCCCAGCCGCTGCCGCAACAGCTGCCACATCGTCTTCGATTCGCGTCCCTGTCTGCGAGTCGCGCTTCGTCAGGCTGATCGATGAGGGACTCCGCGGCGACCGCGAGCCGGTCTCATCAATGGGGCTCTGCAGCGGATCAGGCGCTTGCAAAGCCCTCTCGAAGGCCCTCAGATCCTCTTCGTCGAGGAACTCATGGTCGAAGTCCGGCAGCACGGAGGGGTCGAAGGCGTCGGTGGGAAACCCGTAGACGGCGTCGTGCGGGATGAAATGGACATGTTGTTCGTGCTCCTTCGATGCCATTGCAGTTGGATTGTGATTGCCCCGGCAGTCTAGGGCATCGCGAGACTCGGGCGAGGAGCGGCTTTTGTGTCGTTGTCTTGAACCAGCTTCTGGTTGGGACGCCCCGTGATGCGACAACGTGCCAGAGTGGGATGACGTCGGCTGTGGCTGCGATTCCGTTGGGGAAAGAGCCGCTAACTTAAAGTGCCTACCTTACTTGCTTCCCTGGAATCCCAGCGCCAAGCGGGCCCAGGAAGAGCCTCGGTAGCGGTTCTTACAGGGAGCAATTGGCATGGAATTGACACTGAAAGTAGAAGGCCTTCAAGCTACTTGCCAGTTGAGGTGCTCTAGGATTATCCGCATCCATACCTACCAGAGTGTCAGCCTTCAGGCCTTTCGAGGTAGTATCAAATATCAGGCCTTATTGCACTCCTAGGCGCAATGTATGGGTGATTCTCTGGTGCAATACACTAACAGCCTTCCATCCCTTGCAAACACATGTGATCAGGGGAACAACAACACAATGCTTCCCCTAAAAGCTCTCTCAAATAAAACATGATGCTATCTTCCCCAACATTCTTCTATATGAACAGGGTCCAGGGTCCCATGTCATCCTAATATCCGATTTAGAAAGTTGCCCGTCCCTGGACATTCAGCGGCAGGCATTCTTCCAGAAACCCACCGCTGGTCTCCAGATCTCGATTCTCGCCGCTTTCCAAGACCCCTGGCTGCGAAAAGTCACGGGATAGTATATTCTCTTTCAGCACGATCAATATTGCCGCCCCAAGAGACATTACACAATGAAGAAAGACTTGGAATCGTTTATAGTAGAAATGCACGACCAATTTCGCCTAAAAGAGAATGCTGAGTCTCGTAAAGCAGCGGGTCAACACCACCACCACACAGTCTGTCCCTCCATCTTGCCCCGTCCTCCAGTCTAAATAGTCGTCTTCCGTATCTCTCTCTTCCTCTACACGTACTGCGACAACCAGCGTATGCCGTCGCCATAGCCTTGCCTCATGACGACAGAGCACATGAAGAGCTCGATCGGTCGGATGCCCTCGAGCTGCACCTTGCCCTTGCCAGTCGTCTGGTACAGGCCCAGCTGGTGTCGCATCTCGTCCTCGGAGACGGCATCGGGGTGGTCGATCTTGTTGCCGAGGATCACGAAGGGGACCTTGGCGAGCTCCTCCATGGACAGGAGGGCGTCGAGCTCGGCCTTGGCCTCGGGGAATCGCTCGACATCCTTGGCGTCGACCAGGAAGACGACACCGTTGACCTCGGGGAAGTAGTCTCTCCAGATACGGCGAGCTGCAATAAATTGTTAGAAAGAAGTCTGCAGACGCCGTAGCTTTTTCACATACCCTGCTGGTGACCGCCCAAATCGAAGGTGGTGAATCGAACGTTGCCAATAGCAAGTTCCTCAGAGGCTGTCCCCCATGTTAGCTATCGACTCGTGCGCATCGTGGAAACGGCGAGGATCTCACTGGGATGGAGAGTAGGCTGCAGAATAGCGACTCGGTCGTTCTAGAACCCAAATGTTAGCATCAGAAGCCATGATGGGATTCCAACTCCAGGCGCAGGCCCAGCCAACAGACATACCTTCAACATGTGTAGCAGAGTCGTTTTTCCAGCGTTATCAAGACCCAAGAACAACAGCTTGGCATGCTTGTTCAGCAGCCCCAGCGACGAGAGCACATCGTAGACTATCCAGCACGTGTCAGTCAGCCCATCAAAGAACAACCAAACGCAGCCCGGCCAGCAAACACGTACACCAGTTGACAATCCACATGCTGGGCGATCTATCAGAGAAGTATCAGATCGACTCGAAAATTATCGGAACAGAACCGCGGAAGGGTCGTGGCGGTCGTTATCGTTGCGATGGGGAATTGGTATGAAGACGAGATGTGTTGGATCGGCCATGATCAAAAGCTGGCATAAAGGGTGATGGATGGTGGTTTGCTGCCTGAGATTTCAGGCGCTAAATGCTAAGGTGGCATGTCGCGGTGGCGGCCGGCAAGAAGGACACGCGACGCAGCATGTATCGCCAGACTTCTAGGACTTCCAACTCGCAAAAGAACAGATGTGCGGTCTGTTCAGATCTAGAGATTCTGGTCATTACCTAATTTCTCAATTGTGTCCTCATCCGAATCGTCTAGATTCAACAACGATTCCACGATTCGGCAGCTTACGGAGCTGACAAAGACTGTCAACCCATGACAGCTTCGGCACATCCGACCTCGGGAGTTTCGATAATTCCTACAGCAAAGAATTTTGTTCATGTGCAGCTGTTCGATGCACGCTAGAATCATCCATTTACATCACACCATATGAGGTCACAAGCACTGGAATGCATATTGTACGTCTTGATATCAAGGTTCGTTATTGATATCTATCTCATGTCTCCCTCAACGCCATCGGGAATTCCGAGTTCCCTCCCATATGCGTCGTAGGGTATCCAAACGAGTTCGAGAGTTCCTCCCTGGCCAGCGAGTGATGCCTAACCGCCCTATGCAATGCTGAATGGCAAGCCTAATAAGACAAATATGTACCGGGAAAGATTCGAGCTGCAGTCCTCCAACTGTTGATAGATACAGGCGTCGGGTCTCGTAACATGCAGTAAGAAAGGTAGATGAGAATGTCGCAATTTAAACTCAGGTATGATGCGTTCCATACGCTCCTCGCTATGCCGTGCCATGCTATGTGAAGAAAAATGAATAGAAAGAGTGAAAAGGCAAAAACGCCGGGGTCGGACTGGATTCCGACCATCGAAGGGCGTAAGTAATAAGAGAAAATTGCGTTTCTAGACCGACAGGACATAGTTGCCTGGGTCTTTCTTCCCGGCCATCAAGAGGCCTAGTTCACGCATACGTTCTGCGCCGCGGCCGGGGAGCGGCTTTCGCTCAGGGATTTGCCCACGGCGGGCCCGGTCGCAGTACTTCTGGTGGAACTTCTCCTTGCGTCGCTGACGCTTCTTCTCCAGGCCCTTGACGATATCAATGGCCCCACGGACATGGATGTCGTCTTGGTGGGGGTATTTCAATGGGCGTCTGGGCTGAGCGAAGATAGCACCAGCGCGAGGAAGGGATTTGGTATGGGTAAGACCGGGACGGCCGGCGAGATTGAACTTGACCTGACCACATCGGGGAGAGCCCAGGGGTGTGGTGACAGCCTTGCGAGCAGGAGACCGGGTCTTTCGGGGCGAATTGCGGTTGAAGAGCGGCTTTGGAGATCGGGCCCGGGTTCGGGGTGGGGGTGGTGACCGGTGTCGCTTCGTTGGCGCAGGTGAGCGGTACCTCTTGGGAGAAGCATGCTCACTCTTGCGTCTGCGACGGGGACGATCACGCTCATGGTGGATGTCTTCCATCTCGCCGTGCAGCCACTCTTCCTCGTCACTGTCGCGATGGACAGGGTTAAAGATCTCCTCCTCTTCCTCGTTCTCGGGGTCCGAAGCAGGGAAGCTAGGGTCGATGTCTTGAGGGATGACCCGCAGCTTCTCATTGCGGCGAGCGGCCATACGGCAGAGGTAGGCTTCTTCCAGAGGCTTGTCCTCGTCGAGAGTGCCACAGACGAAATCCGTGCTGTCCGGAAGATCAGGGGCTTCCGCGGCGGGCTTGATGCGACGAGCCTTGACGCGACGGGCAGATGTTTGGCTACTGCGTGAGGCAATAGACGAATCTGATTGTTGCTCGTGAAGGGAAGGTCTTCGAAGTTGAGAAATGCTGCTGGTGTGTATCACCGATCGTTGACCGGGAGTCCACATGGCCATGTTCTCATCGTCATCCTCCTCCTCATCCGAGTCGGCAAATCCGGTTTCCTCGTCGGTGTGATAGCCGTCCGAATCATTGTCAGCCTCGTCTTCGTCCTCGTCTTCGTTATCATCTTCATCGTCCTCGTCGTCATCATTATCTCCCTCATCGTCATCTTCGTCGTCATTTGCCTCATCAAGATCATCGTCGTCTTCGTCGAGCGCGGCTTCGGCATCATCATTCTCAAGCTCCTCTTCCTCTTCGGCCTCAGTAGTGAGACGTCGAATGTTGTTCTCCCGATACAGGGTGTCGTTGATGGTCAACTTCTTGCCAGCGTTTGTTTTCTCATGGCGAATCCAATCATCCTCGCGGGAAGTGGCACTGGCAAACTCATGAAAGTGAGACCCATCAGTAACGGGATCCTTTGAGTTCGCTCGGAGAAATGGAGGACGAGTGTTTGATGGCCTTCGGGCGGAGAGGTGGCGAGGCGATACAGGGGCGGGAGCCAGAATGACTGAGGTCCTTTTAGGAGTAGATGGTGATTCGGCCCGTGGGATGCGAGTGGCTGAGTTCGTTCTTGCGTGGGTTTGTTTCGGAGGGGTGTTCTGCGTCGAAGCGGGACGAGGAGCTGGACAAGCGAATTTGATGCAAGGTCTCCTAGGAGCTTCTTGAGCAGAGGGGGCCTTGACCATCGGCTGAGCGCGGGGAGCCTCTTGGGTCGCCGGCTTTCCGCAAGCAAACTGGATACATCGTTTTCGCGGCGCCTCCTGAGGGAGGTCTTGTCGTCCTTCCTGTCTAACAGCAGCTCCGAGGAGCGAACCGTTCTTATGACCAAGAACACCGTCCGCGTTTAGACGGAGGATCGACATTTCAGGCAGAGGAGGGCTCGGCGTGTTGGGTCTCGAGGGACTCGTAAGGCCAGTGTCGCTGGTCAAATCGGCTGTAGAAGCAATGCTGATGTTGCTAGCCAGCGAACGTCTTCGGTGTGTGGTGTTGAGGATAGGATGCGAGACTTCGTGCTGAGAGGTGTGGGCATCGTCGTCCGAAGATGCCATAATAGCCTTGGTCAAGAGCGAAGGCTGATCGGCGGGACGTCGAACCGTAGTTCTTCGAAAGTTTTCAGAAGGGATTCGTTTTAATATTTCGTCCGGCTCGTCAAGTTCTTCTTGCTCTTCTGAGGCTTGAGACACCCAGAGGGTGTCGGGGTTGTTGGTCGTCATCTTTGGGAGGGATTTCGGGGTCGTGGAATAGGAAGCAGGGATCAAGGCTTAAAGTAGTGGATGTCGAAACGGTAGCCGGCTGTGTTGACGCTTGGACAGAAGACCGTACCGACGCGGTTTCAAGTGTTGGGTAATAAAGCAAAAACGGATTGTCGTTTCGTTTGTGGAAGTTGTTTCGTGGAGATGCGTCGAGCAGACGAAGCCTACAAGCCGGTGCAGACCTCTAGTTTGTTTTGTTTTTGCGAGAATTGAGTGCTGTCAAAAGTGTCCCTCAGGACCGTCATGCTATAAAGACAAGACCAACATCATTGTCTGAAGCAAGAGGGCTGAGAGGGTTGAGGTTGAGGTTCTGGGAAGGCGAGGCTTCGAAGGACCGCAATGGGAGGAGCGGGAATGGCGACGGATGCGTTGTTGTCTGGATGCGAAGCCACGGGCCGAGCTATTTAGAACAGCGGAGGGGGGACGACGGAAGATTGGCGGGCGGAAATCAGTGTCTCAATCCCCAAGGGTCCTGGCCGGTCGCAGGAGCCGGGTGTGGGTGCGCTGGGATGCTGTGTGGCAGGCCAGGGCTTGGCGCGATTTCCCGATGACGTTGGTTGCTGAGCCGGTACGAGGCAGCGCACACGTCGAGCGAGGCGGGCGAAGATCTGCAGGGCGGCCGTGCAAGTCGAAGGGTAGGCGTCGATGTAGATGTCGCAACAGATGCAGGTGAGGTGTAAGTGCGAAGATGTGCAGTGCAGGTGAGGCTCGTAGATGTGAAGAATGAAGAAGAGCAGGACGCAGGAAGGAGCGAGCCCGGGCGGCAGACGGTATTTGCCTCCTTCAATCCGAGGCAGGCACGTCCTCCGGTCGGGAAGCGTCTGGTTGGGGCCTCAACAGCTGCAGCAAAATGACAAGGAAGAGAAAAGTGCAAGAGCGTCCACGAGACGAAACGAAACGAGACGAGGCGAGCGAGATGACTGATATCCGCGCGCAGGGAGCGGGTAGAAAGGGCTCCAGCATACAAAGAGCCTCCCTTGTTTGTTCCGATGGGGGGCGGCCAGTGGGCACAAACAGCGCGCGGGTGACAGTTTTTTTTTTTTTTTTCTGGCTTCACTGAAGGGGGCAGTGGATTAATGAGCTTCCAGTGAGTCTCTAGCGCCCTCGATCGATTCGTCAGGCCCTGGAAAGCCCTGGTGTCGGGGCGTCGCACTGCTTGTGGCATCTGCCCTTCAGACCCAAGCCCAGATCGTCCTGGGCTGCCAAGAAGGCGCGCACAGTACGAGCACGGCTGGGCGACGGCGCTGGAGGCGCGAAATAGCGACACTGCACATTCCGAAGGCGAAATTGGGTGACCTGCTGATGGGCGGGCGCTGCGACGGAAAACATCTCGCACCCGCAGCACAGTGCTGACAGTGCCGGACTGCCCCCCACTAGAAGGCCCCTTCATCGCTCCGAAATCACCCCGTAGCGGCCGTCAGAAACGAAAAACGCTCATAACAGGACGTCCACGTGCTGGCGCTGAAGACAATTTCTTGAGCGCAAACTGTGCTTACACACTGTGAACCCCATACAAGTACACCGACTTCCAGCAGCACAGTTCTCTCGTCGCGGGCACTGTAAGCGCTACAGTCCCCCGTTCCTGTCCCGTTAGCCTGGCCAAGCCTGAGAGGCCTCATGTAAGCACACCTCAGGCAGTGCACCTCAAAGTTTGGACCACCGAATCCATCCAATTATTCAGCGGTCGGGCGGGTTCCTTTCCATGGGTGATGATGACAGCCCGCACAGTCACAATTAGAAGAAGGCAGCCGCCACTGGAAGCTGCCCTGCCTGCCTGCACTTGCCAGCCAGCCAGCCAGCCAGCCAGCCAGCCCGCCCAGCCCAGCTCGACTCATCATCCACTGACTCCACTGATGCGCCTCGCCTGCCAGCTGTGGCTCCTCCTCTCCATCCATCCCCAAATCAAACTTCCATCTGCCAGGTCCAGTATTATTCCACTCGCATCGCATTGGACCATCCAGTTTCTAGTGCCCTTCTTTTCAGTGCCTCCTCATGGCAGTCATCGTTTCGCCTTTGCCCTAAACTACCTTATTTAGGAAGGGATGAAGACGAGCCCCGACTCCCGAGGCGGTGTAAATCGAGCCGTACCTGTCTGCGTCCAGCACACTGTAGAACTAGGACGTTTTGCTGACACAAGCCAGCCATCATCATTTCGGCTACGGAGCATTGACGACGGTACGTGTTTGCGGTTTTGAATGCGTTGAATTTCAGGTCCGCAGCTCCGGGTTGTGACCGGCATTGTTAAGGTCAGCTCCGGTCTGCTGGAACAATTGCAGATGCAGATGCGAGACTCAGCTCAAGGGGGTATCCTTGCGATACTTGTCAAGGCACCTCGGCAATGGGGGAGGCGAACCTCTCTGCGGTCTCTCTGAAGCCGAAAACGCATCCTTCTGTCATCATCGGCTCGTCAATCGTCTGAGAATCGACTCCACGTCTCCGACGGCCTGGTGTGAGAGAGCCAGAGGAAGAGCGCAAAAGCCCGCACTCATACTCCACTGCCGGTCGTCCGCTCCGGTCCTCAAAGGCTGGCACGCTCAACATCTCAGCATTTGGCCGCAGCTGCAGCAACCTATGGTGCCAGACAAACAGCGCTAGGGAGCTTTCAAGCGAGCGGCATCAACGCATCTCACTCTCACTCACACGCATGCCGTCGGCCCCTCTCCGAGCCCCCATTTCCATGCATGCCTTAGTTGCATTGCATCGACCTCCTCTTGGACATCCCGACTTCTTCCCTGTCAAGTTACACCACTAATACCAACAAGTGCAGCTCCGCGCCAGACCAGAGAGAGCGAGGCTCGTTGATCATGCAGAACTGGAGAGGAGAGACGGCGTGCGCAACCACCTGACACGACACGACGCTGCATACTCACCCTCCATAATCTCGGCGTTCGTTTTCCACGGCCAATGTCAGTGAGCCGGCTCATACCCACCATCACCCCAAACATCCATCCCGACGGAACCCCGTGCATGGGAGAATGCAGCAGGCTGGAGTCTAGAGCTTCCTCTGCAGCTATCTGCAGCTCATGACGACAGCGTCTTCTGGTGTCGACACACTTGCCTGCCTGTTCCGGTCCCGGTCCATATTCACTCCCCGTGTATTGGCATCAAGATCGACCCGTGAATGATTTTCATATGGTATATTGATCTCCCATCACCAGGACATCAACACTCAGATATTGGCATGTGGCAACCGGCTAAGGACGGGCACCAAACACGGCTTGACGGACGCGACAGCAAAGACGGCCTATCAGTGACCTGCCGTGAAAGCTGCCGCGAACGGTAGGGGTCCCAATCAGGCAGCCTGCAGTATCGAGAGCACAGCGCCCAGGAACTTCACATGGCTGTCTGTGTTGCGGCCGCCCAGAAACGCCGTGTCTCGCCCAGTCCAACGAAACCAGTAATGTGACCCTTCATGCAGGCGCCCACGAGGCTCGGCGGTCTCCGATGTCTCGAGCTATTGATGCTCGCTTGGGTGTCTGATGTGATATTGGAGAGCGATGGCTCTCAGCTCGACAGCTAGTCGCTTGAGCCAGCCTCCCTGACTCCTATCATCGAGGAGAGTTGGGAGCTCCTAGACGCTAACCCCCGCGTTGCGCAGCCAAACCCCGCATCTCGCCCGTCGAGACGCTGGCTCACGGCGGTATCAGCGCGTAGATGGAAATTGCGCTGACTCTTGCGACGTTATTGAACGGTCTCGCCCGCTCTCTGACGCATGCAAGCGCTTGGCGAAGGTCATTCTCAGCAGCCCAAGACAGTTTGGCTCCGGAAGACATGAATGATGATTTGATCATCCAGCCTGCAGTCTCCCGCCGTCCCTTTGGAGGGTGGCCGTTGGTCATGCCAACCGGCGGTGAAGGTCCAGCTCTCCGGTTGCAGTTGGAGACCAACCATCCAGAGCATCACACGTGAGGAGCGATCCAAAAGCGATCGCTCATGCAACGGCAGGAGACGAAGACGATCACCAATAGGCTATGACTGTCCCGATGTGGTACTGCTGAGGTGGAACGCAATTCGAGCCGACTTATCCAGGACTTTTGTCGGTTGTCCTTGGGCAGGATCCCAGCACCTGTGCTACCTCTGTACAGCCTACATATACATGATATGGGACGGTGACATTTCACAGACACCCGGCAGTATCTGAGACGGTAGGGGTTGTCTGCTCCGGTACTTGGGCCACAGTCGAAGCGGAGAAGCTTAGTTGGGAACCTCTGGCACTGCTCCGCGAGTCGCGATATCGCTCACACCAACTCAACACCGCAAACCGGTATCTCGAGGCACTGGCATCGACGACGGCCGCACCATATCAGCAGGCCAGCTTGAAGACGCCCGCGCGGTTGGTGCCGATCAGGGTCTTGGGGATCACTACAGTACCTCCCTTGCCACGACTCACTAGGGCCGTCGTGGAGCTCTCGAATCGGGGTGAGCCAGCCCCTTGTGATATGATACATACATACCGAGGTGGTCACCGAACCGTCCCTTGACTGCCCTGCCGCGCCCAGCAGATCACAGCGCATCTACAGTACTCCATCAATGTGCTCCCTACGCAACAGAAACACCGCATCGACAACGTGCACCGAAGAGCCCCGTTCAACGGCTGTTACAGGCTTGTCCAACCCGATGAGAACCGTCGTTCGGTGGGCTCGCCGCTGAAAATTTGCTTCCCGCTAGACTTGCTCCATGGCCTTGGTTTGGTTTGGAAATTTCTCAACAAGCTTTTTTCCTTTCAGCGGCCTTGATTCCCCACGATGCTTCCGCCGACCGGTAGGTTCATGTACAGTAAGCACACAGTGAGAACTATCAGCTGTGGCTTTTCCCCCCTGCGCATCGAGATGCAACAGGGGGCGCGACAGCGTGCAGTCACCGGCGAGCCATGGCTGAGTCGAGATTCTGATGGACCGCACTTTTGCTTTTCGTGTCTCCCTCGGTGGCTGCGCTCGTGAATGCTGTCGTGTCGTGAGAGCAGAGTTTCGGCGTTTCGTTTGGTTTCGTTTGTGCCTTGGCAGGGGCAGGGCAGGGCAAATCATCAGCTGCTGTGACGACATGCCCGGATCCAGGATCGTCCCTTCGCCTCGTCGTGTTCCGTGTCGATTATCTGCTGGGCCGTGGCTGAGCCTGGACCGCTCTTGTACGAGACTTCTTTGGCAGCCGGTCTATTGTGGCTCAACCAAGTACAAAACCACTGGCGTCTGGTACGTGTACTTTGTTCTAAATGTGGTTGCCGCTATTGTCCAAGTCGAGGGTACGCTTTGTTGTGTCTCACTTACAGCGCGGCTGACGGCGAGCTTCCGTTTCGCAAGCGGACGTGAGCGCGACTCCGCCAGGATGCCCGCCCAAGTTGCCACGGAATGCAAGCTCCTGATCCTGGATGCTTACAGCGCGGCATATACGTAGCTTTCTTCCTGATGATGATGCAATAAGTCTTATACGTAAAGAAACGGATGTTTCTCGCGGTGGAGGTTACCCGGTTCTGCAAGATTCCTGCTGCGCGGATCGTAGCTCTCTAGGGTAGCTCGCTCCGTCGAGCCCGGTTGAGGATGCTCCGTGAAGGATGAGATGCTATAACAGTTCATATAATGGGTTGTCATGCGCCGCGTACATGGTTACGATCGAATGGGTCTGCCAAGGACTCAAATCCTGAAATTTTGATGCCGCCGCATTTCCTGTTGGTTGTATCATTAGTCTCGTGGTCGATGAAATCCGTAGATTAAGGATATCCGTGAAAAATCCAAGCATGTATTAACGACCAAGGATTCGTTGTCGCGACCCCATGCTCTGCTGAAATGAAGTCATAGTACGGAGTACTCAGGGGATGTCTCAGACAAGAAACAATATTACACTGCCAGAAATGCAATAGTCTACCCCACGGGTGCCAAATAGGAGACAAACATCGGGAGCATCTAGACAGAGAAGAGAGCCCAAAGCAGCATATATACATGTATCATGTTTATATTTCATAATCATCTACCAGCCCCCCTACCCCGACAATACTCCCCTCTAAGGAAAGATATTCATACAGTAAAACAAGTCGTAAAGCCGCTCCAGTAGTCCAGAAGGGCCAAGGGTATCGAACATGAATTTGATGTACCAAGCAAAAACGCTCCGTCCTGCCCATAACAAAAGAAAAACCCATTTTCACCATCCCATGCCCCTTTTTATTGTGTATTATAACGCCTCAACAATCCTCCAGTCCCTCAAGAATCTTGCGCGCGGTGTCAATCCGGCGCCGAAAAGCCCTGGCCTCGGAACTCGCGCGCGACGCCTCGCTGAGCGAGAGCACGCACTTGCCAAGGCTCGCGACGAGGCGCTCGACGAGGATCTGGTCGTCCTTGGGCAGCATCTGCATGGGCGGGGTTTCGCGGCTGCCGTGCTCGATGCCGCTGTCGCATACCTGGTTGGTCTCGTCCATGAGCGAGCGGGAGACCTGCTTGAGCTCACTGTCGGGTGAGGCGCCCGGGGTCGACGTGTTGGGCGTGAGCACGCCATTGCCGTTGCTGAGCTTCGCCTTGTTTACCAGCGGGAAGCTGCGGTTGGTGCCGGTCGACTCGAAAGACGAGATGGACGGCCGGTGCATGCCACCGCTGACGACCGAGGTGCTGCTGGTAGAACGGTGCGAGCTTGGGCGCCATTGCTCGCTGGAGCCGAAGCCGCCAAAGGTCTGGCGCTTGGCCGTGGGCGGGCCGTCGGACTCGGAGCTGGAGGTTGTGACGACCGTGTGCTTGATGCCGGCGCCGTCGGGGAGCATCGAGTTGCGGCTGGCGCGACTGGCACGACCCTCTGTCGCCGTGGCGAACGAGTTGACGGACGACATGGTGTCGATACTGGGCCGGCGTGCTCGAACAGCTAGGGGCCCGCGAGCAGTCTCGATAGAGTCGTCTGAGCTGACGCTGTCGGTGCTGCCTCTTCGTCCAAGTCGCTGCTGGCTGATGGTGCCCATGGCCGAGTGAAGGAAAAAATGCTCGTAGTCGAAGGCGTCTTCACGATCCTCGTGAGACACCGGGTGCTGGAATGTGTCGTGGTAAAGAGAGTCCCCGCTCTCACTCACATAATCGTCCACGTCGTCTTCATCCCGGTCTTGATCCTCCTCTGTTTCATCCAATGCATGCTCTGATGTACTCTCTGCATCAATTGCCATTTGTGCGTTTTCAAAACGATCTTCCTCTTGCATGTCTTCTTCTTCATCCCCGTTCTCCGTCCGGAGGTCCTCTTCATCATATACTGGACGCTCGTCCGGATCTATGCCATTAACTTCATTCTCAGCAACCCCGTTGGTCATTTCGTTGGGGAGATGGTTTCCTGGACCGTCTCTGAAGCCCTCCGAATCTGGAGATGCCTTCAACTCATAACGTGGCTCATAACTGGGGCTGTCTTCCTCCGCATCTGCCTCCGGGGCTTGAGCGGGCATGTCATAATTCCATGGTGCTTGGAACTGATTTGCCGTCGTCTCGTGTTCGGTGTCCTGAATCCTGCGTGGCTCCATGAATCCGTGGTCCCACCGAGCATGTGTAAATGGGCTGGGTGTCCTGAGGCTCTGTAGGCTGCGTCGCTTCATGCTGTCGGCCCGCGCTTGCTCTTTCAAAGTAGAAATCTTGCCTTTGAGGTCCTTCATCTGGTCTTTCAGGTCTCGCATCTGGGCCACCGAGGCGGAGCGCGTCAGCTCCTTTTCAGCAAACGAGCCAAAGGTCGGGCTGCGCAGGTTGGGCTGGGGGTAGCCGTCGGGTCTGCTGTCATCGTTTGATTGGCCGTCATCCTCGCCCAGCGGCTCGAGAGTCGTGTCCAGCGGGTGGTGCGAGAATTTGTAGCCGGCTGCATATGATCCGCCCAGCGCATCTGCACTCCTTGATGCGGTCAAGGGTTGTCGATACCCGCCTGCAGCCCCCAGGGCGCTGGCAGACCGCTGTGGGAATCCCGACAGAATGGGGCCACCATTGAGCCCATTCTCGCTGAGCATCCTCGAGTGGCCGGGCGATGTTGGCGACGGGAGCGTTGATTCGCGAAGGAGGGACGTTGCGGGCCGTACAATTGGGGGCGAGGGCGTCGAGCCATCTGACACGGACGAGTAATGAAGCGAACTCCTGGCCCGCGAGAGGTTGCCTTCCATAGTCTGTGGGTTTGAACTCGTTAGCAACTTTGTCCAACATATGGACTCTCAACTCTGCTTACAGTCAACCTCCGCTTGGCATTGGCCAAGATCTCTTCGGCTCTCTCACTGAGCGAGTTGGTGGAATATCTGTCTTCATTCAGACTCTGCTTGCCAGCCCACTTCCCAGACGCGGGCTCTTGGGCAGGGGTTCCCTCGACATATTCAGATGCCATGCTCTCTTCATCGTCACCCTGAAAGTTGCTGTCGTCTACGCTGACTGCATCATCGAAATCCGCAAAAGCAGCGTTTTGGTCCTGCGTCGTGACGGTGCTGGTGGAATCCATGGATGACCTCCGTTCGCGCTCGCGGCCCTTGAGGATCTGTGACCGTCTCTGGAATCGGCTGGCGCCCATTGTGGGCGAGGATCGCATTGCAGCATCCTCGCTGTGGTCGGACAGGTGCGACGAGACTCGGCGTGGTGGCGGAACGCCAGCGACGCTTTCAACCTCGGTGACCTCGCCAATATCTGACAGCATTGTGCCGTTTCCATAAATGATAGGGGTCGCGGGCGTGATAGGGCCCGCAATGAAGCTGTTTGGGGGCGGCAGCTGGAAGTGCAAATCATCAGGACGCGGGTTCCAGGAAGCCAGTGGTGACTGAGAGCGAGGATCATCAGAATAGTCGTAGTCCGGTAGGATCATATCGGGGTTCGTCAAGGTAGGAGATCCGGGCATGGGCGCATAAGAAGAGGCCGGTGTTGACGCCCCCTGGCGGATATCAACGCCATGGATGGCAGTTTGTGTTGCCATTATGACTGTGAACAAGCAATGTTCGATGGAGGGCACGTTTCGTTGCTCGAAAGGTCAGAGGCGAAAGGAACGGCCTCTCGTCGGAGAACAATGTGGAAGGGGTGGACGACGAGGCCTCGCGCCGACTTCGAGGGGAGGAACGACTGGGAATTGATACGGCTTCGACTGCCTTGTAGATGTCGAGAATCGTTTGCAAGGAGTAGACGGACAATTTCAGCGGCTCGTGAACGATATCGGCTGGCTGATCGCAGGCGGAGAGGACGTGGCGCAAAAAAGTAACGAAGCCAAAGACAGCCGAGGACTCGAGATGTCGATCGCAGGAGGTTCGAGAGAAGCGAGCGATGGAGAGTACTCGCAGCAGGTCGGAAGTCGCGATACGACAACGGACGAGGTCGCAGATCAAGATCGAGGCCAGACCGAGGCGCTGTCGAGGAGGAGGAGCATGACTGGGAAGACTTTCTTTTGAAGAGGCCGTTCGAGATGACGGACAGAGAGGCTGGACAAGGTTTTGGCGGCGCTCCGCTCTTGATGGCACCCGTGAATACAGTAGTACTAGCAGCTGGCGCTGGCTTCTGCGCCGCGGCTCCTGTCAGGGGTTCGTTCGCGGGCGGTTCGCGGGTCTTAGACTGGAGAAGAGCCCTGACTAGCCCGTTCGACTCGTAGCAGCAGGGCCGGGCGCTGGCGCTTTGGCTCAGAGCGGCCAGCCAGAGAGCGGGTGAGGAATGGAGGGGCAGTCTATGTCTCTGATGTGAGGACGGATTCGGACGGGAGAGTGTCTCATGTGTTGAATTGAGAGTGAAGAGAGAAGAAAGCAGGAGGGCTTCTGATCTAGGGAGTTGTGTGCTTTGGGTTACTAATTGGCACCTGCCGACCTACACCTCAGTCTCAGTCGTGCCTTCCGCGCCAGTCTTATACGGCCTCAACATCCCAACAATGCACAATTGCGCAGCACAGCAGGTAAAACCATTCCGACACAACCTTGAAGCTGGAGGCATTGCCTATCAGCCAGCAGCTATGATGCCACGTCTCCGCTGCGATGCGTCGGCGCTGCGAGAGATCCATGGATGACGCTGGTGAATGGCTGCAGACGGGGGAACCGAAATGCAGGGCAGCAGCACAGGCACAGGGCATCCTGCAGGGAGCCGTCCAGCTGGGTGAAGCCCGGAATAAGCAACCATGCCAGCGACGCGCCCGTATGTAAGACATCCATCCATCTCTTGCATCTGGCTGGGGGTTTGGTTTCCTTTCCGTCTCAAGACACGTATTCACCATGGCGTCGCGCTTATATGCAGTGTGTTCATTGATGTTACTTCAGTGCGACAACTCCAACAAGCACTCACTCCTTCAACAGCCTCATCCTCGAGCCGCACAAGCCACCCGGTGACCCCCCATATTATAACGGCAAACCGCTTTGGCGGTGCCCTCGGCAATTGCTTTTCTCTCATTTTCAGACTCGGACGACTAGCTCGTTCGGGACCAACTCATTTCTCCCCTGCAGGCATTGCCTAGCTTCCCGCAGGGCTATCCGAGGACGTTTTGTTTCGTTTCGTCGCATTCTAGAAGACTATCACTCACCCGCATCGCATCCGTTGCGTCTGATCTTTGGTTCACATAGATCTCGATTTGTGGCGTGCCATTCTATGTGGTTTTTGAAACACCCTCGTCTTTTCATTAGGGCAAGGTGGTAGGACGCCAATGCTCGATGACATGCATTAACCAGTCTCCTTTTCTGAATAGTGGCCGACGACCCAATCGAATCCTCTGTCTCCTGAAATCTCTCCTTATATTTCAACTTATAGTCAAGGACCCTGCCGATATTGCGATCCAAGGGCGATGGATAATGCCTCCGTGTCCAGATAGAAAAGGGGGTTGAGTGGGTGACATAAGCGAGCTGCAATGGATTAGCTGCACAGGCACCGAAGATCTTCAGTCACCTCATCGGCAGGGGAAGGCATGACGAGCTCTCTTTCCACCTCACCCGACGGCAGCGGCTAGCCACTCCCTAAGGCATCTCATCACACTGGATTTGCTACCTCAACCACTTGAAGGACAAGCGCCTTGGTTGCACCTTTTGCTCGCCGTTTTTACTTACCTCGAACTGCTTTTCACGATGAATGCTCAAGTAAATTTGTTGATGCTGAGCTCCTCTCGATGCCGTTACCTGACTGGTTCCAAACAACAAGAAGAGATCCTATGCCGAGACTGATACCAATGGTTTTGCTGCGTCGCATGGGCCGTTAATTTTCGAGGGCTGATTTTGCAGACTGTATCATTTAATATAGCAAGATGCCACTGTGAGTACGGATCACTTGAACAAAAATAAACAGGTGAGGCTGACGTCGCCGGTATTGAGAAAATCATGTTGCTGGATTTCATTCTCTTCAAATGCCCACGGATGCCGCCCCTATTTAGCAGACAACACGGAACCAGGGCAGAAGTCTACCTATGAAAGGGAGGCTCTGAGTTCTCCCGCGCGCTCCCGAAATTGGGGTTGAGCGATGACACCCAATCTGCGAACAACCTCTCAGGGATCGAACGATTGGTCGCCCATCACATCGGTTCCTGATTAATTCTGTGGCTTTCATTCGAGAATTCATGCTTATACTCGTTTTCTTATCTTCCCCCCACTGCAAGTTTGCGACCGTTCGAATCCGTCGTTCTTTATCATGCAACTATATAGGCCTTGGCTCCCGCCACATCCTGCTCCGCGGAGATTCAGTTACCAATTTTTGCCAGCGACACAATCACACACAACCACCGCCTGAGGCTCTTATCTCTCGACTCTTACATCCCTAGTCTAATCCCTGACACGGTACCAAACCTCAGCCGCGATAAAGCGTCTTCAGAGTTCACGTTTTTGGGCGTCAACCTCTCATATCTGGGAGTCTAGCCAATGAAAAGCCTGTATTTGTCTCGGAAGACATGGGTTATCATTGGTGGTTGGCAAGCCACATCCCATAGTGGCGGTCACATGGCAGGCAGGCCGTGCTACGGGCCGTCGCTGGTGAGTCTGGCACTCTGGCTTATCTTGAAACATTTCGTTCTGGACTTCATCGAGCGATGAGTGTCCTCAAGCCCGAGGCACGTATCTTTTGATCACAAGTCTTGCAACCATTTCATTTCTGTCGAGAGACTGCACTGATCCAGCGTCGCCTGGTCGGCGCGAAAGTCCTGGCATCTTTCCGTTATCAACTCCATGGATAGGTAGCAACATGTCGGCCCTTCTCTAGCCTGTAAACATCTGAGAGTCGACAGAGGCACTCGCGAATAACAGTTCTCGAAAACCTCTTGCATGACTTGGAGATAGATGCCAAGTGGTATCGATCCGTTCTTGGCTGGGTCTGGCCTGAAGCAAACCTGATTTCACTCCCTTTCAACAAATCATTCAGCCTCGAACGGGAAGCACCCGCCCGTAGTTCCGGCTACCCTTCCCGTCCTTATCGGAGGATCAGCACAGACTGAGGGCAACTCTGTCGGTTTGGACATCTCCGTGCTCCGGAGCACTTGCATGGACCTTCACCTCGACCCAAGCAAGACTGTCTGGATAGAGCAGAGGACCCCCATCACGACCCAGATAACGCGGCATTTGCATAGGAAATCCGGAGATGCTCTCGTCGACCGTGTCCCAGAGTAAATGTCTTTGGCACAGAGAAGGCATCGCAACCAGCCTTCTATATAGAAGCCCCTGACCCGCCGTGGATCTTGAGGTTAATTGACCAGAAGCCAACGACACTTGGAACCATCAGCCGGCTCACTGCCACTCTCCCTCAGAGATTGAGTCTGAAACTTTTGATTGTTCATCTCGAATATACTCTTGTTGTCCACAAAATTTGCGATACTCCAAAATGGGGTTCAAGATCACGCAGTTGTGGAACGCCCCTGAGGTCAACCCCATCAACAAGAAGGCCCGCAGTATCCCAGTTCTCAATCCCTTCAACGTATACGGCCGTGTGTTTTTCTTCTCCTGGTTCGGGTTCATGCTTGCATTCTGGGCATGGTGAGTTGTCCCAAGCCCTCGGCCCCGAGTATACTCGTCCAAATGATGACTGACGTTGCTTCAAGGTACACCTTCCCCCCTTTGTTGACCGTCACAATAAAGAAGGACCTCGACCTCACACCTGTACAAATAGCCAACTCCAACATTGTTTCCTTGACTGCGACCTTTGCTCTCCGCTTCCTCACCGGCCCTCTCTGCGATCAGTTTGGCCCTCGACGAGTCTTCGGCGGATTTCTGCTTTTGGGCTGCCTCCCTATCGGTCTCGCACCCCTCGTCAAGAATGCTGCTGGACTTTACGCCTCTCGATTCTTCATCGGTATTCTCGGTGCGACGTTTGTGCCCTGCCAAGTCTGGTGTACTGGGTTCTTTGATAAGAACGTTGTGGGAACGGCAAACTCTCTGGCGGGAGGCTGGGGCAACAGCGGAGGAGGTCTTACATACTTGATCATGCCTGCAGTCTTTGACTCTTTGGTATCTCAAGGACTTACCCCTTCGAAAGCATGGAGAGTCACCTTTGTTGTGCCTCTGGTCTTTCTTATTGTCTGTGGTGTCAGCATGATCCTGCTCTGCCCCGACACACCCACCGGCCGTTGGGAAGATCGGATGCAGAAGATTGAGGTCAACCTCCAGTCACATGGTCTCGGCGGCTTGATGGCCGGCGATATCCCGGGCACGCCATCAGAGAAAGTCGTCTCGGACGAGGAGAAGAGCGCGGGCTCTGAGAAGGATGTCAAGGTTCGAGACAATGAGGTCGCCATCTCTAAGGGCGAGGCTCTCGAGATCGCTCAGGGAGAAGTTGTCGTTAAGCCCACATTTCGAGAAGCTTTGAATGTTGCCTTCTCACTTCAGACTCTCTTCCACGTCGTCACTTATGGCTGCTCCTTTGGCGGCGAGCTCGCTATTAACGCCATCCTGAGTTCTTATGTCAAGGCCAACTTTCCGTCCCTTAGCCAGACCACAGCTAGTAACTACGCCTCCATTTTTGGGTTTATGAACGTCGTTAACCGACCGATGGGAGGCGTCGTTGCTGACATCTTGTACAACAAGTGTGGTCGCAACCTCTGGCTCAAGAAGGGTTGGATCACTGCTTGCGGAGTCGTGACGGGTGCACTGCTCATTCTTGTCGGCCAGCTCAACCCATCTGCGGCTAACGGCGAGGGCATCGGCAAGATGATTGGGCTCATTGTGGTCATGTCAGTGTTCCATGAGGCTGGCAACGGCGCCAACTTTGCGCTGGTACCACACGTACACCCCTTTGCAAATGGAATCCTATCTGGTCTTACTGGCGGCGGAGGTAACATTGGTGGCGTGATTTTCGCCATTATTTTCCGGTTTGTTGGCAACGGCGTTGACTATGCCAAAGGGCTTTGGATTATTGGCATAATCCACATTGGAGTTAACCTGGCGGTGTGCTGGATCCCTCCTGTGCCTAAGGGCCAGGTGGGAGGGCACTGAGAAGCGGTATACTCTGCTTGGTAGCGAGTTTTGCTATTTTGGGTTACGAAATCGACAGGGTCGAGTTGGATATATGGGATTTGGACAGGATGGAATAGGGGAACGGAGTACGTGAGACTGATGCGGGTTGCTGAACGTCCCTTTGGAGCGATACCAATGTTTCCATACGCGCAATGATTCCATACGCGGAGCGGTAGTCAATACGAAAAGTGCTTTTGGTTGCGAACTCTTGTGTCATTCGCTGTGCATGCTGACAAGTGTAATAAGGACCAGCATGATCTTACAAAACCCACCGTCAGCACACCCTCTCCCACACGTTTCGAAACGGCGGCTACACCCCGACAAGCAAGACACTCACTCTCAAAATAACAACCGGTCAGACCTGTCTCTTCACTCCGTCACCTGTCTCGGCCACGCACGATGAAGAAGATCTCTCTCCTCACCTCAAAACCCAGCTGTCTCGCCGCCCCGAAACATCTTCACCTTCAGGAACGCCAGCACGCTAGAGCGCGTCGATCCGCACAGGGGAATGCTGCCATGGCGTCATCCGCCCGCCGATCCCCGTGCCTTGGTTCCTGACTAGCCGGCGCGTCGCAATTTCTCGCTCAGGGCCTGTGGTTCAGAGGCCTCGCTGCAGATGTTGGGCGTGCAGACAGATAGACGTCATGGGGGTTTGGAGGGGAGTTTCGGGAGGGTTTTGGCTGTGGTGGTGAGCATTCCGTCGCGTGGGTTGCGTCCAGCCTTCCGCCACGGGGTCGCGGGTAAACAATGGAGAGGCGCATATTGAATACATTCCAGCGCTGGGTGGCAGACAGATGCGCTTTCACGAGCCCATTGTAGTGGCTTTGGTTGCTGGGTGCTAGGAATAAGCAGTAATGGTAGTTAGTAGCACGTAAGTTTAGATGAGTATCAACAAAAATATTGCTCTCATTGCGTGACTTCTCACTCATCATCAAGACTCACTGACACTCACACTCCACCTTAACGAAGCCAGAGAACCAGAGCTTAGAAGATGTAGTCATTATCGCATTAATGTAATATGGCTCGAGTATGAGCTGGGTCAACGTCTCTATTCGACATAGCCGCAGGGGAACTCCGAGGCCTGCTACATCGTCAAGCTTGCCTAAAGATCGCCAACCCAGGGGGGGTTTTCGTTTTTTTACTCCTTCAAGTACATCAAACAATCCAGAAGTCCTTTCCCAACTCAGTACCAAACCAACGACGTATGTGCACGCAAAAAGGCTAGGAAAACCCAGATAGCCCCGATATTCAAGACCCAAGAGGCGACCCTCTAAATGTAGTCATGAATTCATGACCCCGTAGAAACCAAGACAAACTAAAAACCAATGCTCCGTTTACAGAGCAAGGGCAGCGAGGACCAGACCGGCAACGGCGACCAGGGAGCTGGCGCCAACGCGGCCGGCAGCACCGGTGACCACGGTAGCGGGAGTGGTGGTAGCAGCGGTAACAGGCGAGGTGGTAGCAACAACGACGGGGACAGAGGCAGCAGTGGACAGAGTGGTGCAGTTGTAGCCGGCGACGGTGACCTTGGCGACAGTGGTGGGGGTGACCACGGGAGTGCTGGTGGTGCAAGGAACGGTGGTGGTCTTGACGATGTCGACGGTGGTCACGGGAGTGGAAGAAACCGTGGAGGAAGACAGGGTGACGGTCTTGACACCAGCCTTGGTGGTCAGGGTGGTGGTGGCGCTGGCGCTGGAAGAGGTGGTAGCACCGCCAGCAGCGGCCTTGATCGAGAAGGGGTTGGAGTACTGGAAGATGGAGGTGTCGCTCTCGACCTTGAAGACAAGGCCGTAGACGTTCTCGGCACCAAGGGAAGCATCAACAGCCCAGGCGTAGGACTCGGCAGAGTTGGCGACACCGGCTGGAGCGTGGGTTAGACATCAATTCAGCTTCTAGGTAGATTTGGCAACGTACTGGCAATGTCCATCAGAGGGACCTGGGTGCCCTGGGTCTCACCACCGATCAGAGAGATGGTGATCTTGACATCGGCGTACTTGGCGGGAGCAGACCAGGTGATGGTGAAGGTCTCGCCGGCAGGGACGACCTCACCGCTCGTGGGCTTGTAGATGGGGTCGAAGTCGGCAGTCTGAGCAATGGCCGAGGCGGCGAAGGCCAGGAGGGCAGCGGCGGAAGAGAAGAACTTCATCTTGAATTATAAGGGGGTGGTTTTCGAAGTGTTGACAAAGAGTGACTGGGTAGGAAAGTGAGAAGGAAAGGAAGGATTGAGTTTTTTGTAGTAGCTTGTAGAACTGCACCAGAGGTTGAAAAAAGAGTGTGGAAGGCTGGATGCCTGGATTTAAAGAGTGACTGGTATGTGCAGGTTGGGTGGTGGGAAGAGAAGAGAGGAGGGGAAGAAAGGTGAGCGTGAGATAAATGCCTTGGGAAGAGGCTGAGACGAGCCGGCCTCAGGCACGAGGAAGCCGCGCGCAACGACGGTGCGAGTGACTAAGGCGTCAGAGTACGTACCCCCCGTGCCAATAGCGGGAAGGAGTGACCGCACCCTGCCTGCCTGCCAGTCTGGGCCTCAACACTCTCCTCTCTTCGCGCTGCTAGCCGCTCTCGAACTTCTCCCTTCTGCACGGCTTCTCGTCCATTTCCCACGCCAGGCACTAACAGCCTGCGATCGGTCCATCCCAAAACACCCCGGTCGAGTCCTGGGGCACGTCAGGGGCAAAGCAATTTAATCTGCACTCGCCCCGGCCGCCGATTGGCTCTGTCCACCATCTGCCCCGGCTGGACTGGGCCCTACGCTTGCCCCGATGCTACCACGAGGGACCAACGCCGACCAGGAGGCGGCCTGCATGGAGACGTGCACCCCCTCGGCGAACAGGGCTGAGCATCGCTTTTGACGGTCCTGCAAGGCTCTCCCGGGCACGCCAATTCACAGTGAGGATGGCGCCCTCCCTCCCGGCTTCCACTAGTGGCATTGGTGACCTGAAGGCCGGCACTGGGAGGTTATTCTTGGGAACAGATGAGATGACGGGTCGGGGACGGGATGCTGGCGGCATGGGAGAGGGTGGTGAGCTGTCGCCATAGGGCTGTTGCCGACGATGCATGCACCACCGCAAATGGTCTCGTCAGTGTCTCTCCGTCTCCAAGAGGAGATTTGCGACTCTAAGTTGACCACCAGACCCTGTTAGGCATCGAGCATCCGCCGTCTCCGTCTGGATTCTCCGTCCGGGCCAAGAGCACGGTGGCATCATCGACCCTGCTGTCTCCTTCAATCATCGATCAAACCGCTTGCTGCGCCCCAGATGCTACCCTGCTCACGCCAAGGCCAAGAGACTTGGGTGAAGTTGGCAGTTGCCGAAGGATGCAGACTCGTTTGTGCAACAAGATATCTCCGCCGGTGTAACAACTGGCTTTGCTCTCCGTAATGGGCTCCATGAACTCACTCATTAGCACGATTCCTACCGAAATCAAACATCGCTGCACATTCCTCCAAAGATCCAACAACAATAATATCGGGTCACGGAATCCTGACGTTTCGCTACGCATCTCCCCACCTCAGACGTCCCATCCGAACTGTCCCCCTGATAGAGTTAAAATCCTGCACTCCCTGTTCATTTCGACATTGCCGGCAGCCAATGGCAGCGGCATGGTCTCGCCGCATTAGCACATTTAATCTGCATTTTGACATTTCAGCAGGCCAGCACGGAAGAGCCGTAGCGATCACCGAGTCTCCAGACACCGCTGACCACCAGCTTTAGCGGCCGTAATTATGATGACGCTTGCCAAGATCAAGCAGTACTGCTCAATACGACCATGGTGTTGGGCAGCTTTGCCAGAGGATTCTCACGAGAAGAAATTGTTTCGCAAATGTTTCGAAGCTTGACTGCTGTGGCTTGTTTCCCTGTTTTTGTGAAAATTGAGCATGGCCGTCTCGGATAGATTGCATATATGCGGACATTATTAATGGCCAACTTGCAGGGCTCAGTTCCTCCAGCCTGCCGACGGACCACCAGTGAGTGAGGTCTTCAAGGAGCTCTCTGTTTTCGACTGCTTTTCGAAAGCTTACACTATTGGACGCCATGGCTGAGATGGTGCAGGTGCAGCCAAGTGTCTAGACCCAAGACCTCCCACGAGAGCAGACCAATGTCTGACGGAGGTTGGACAATGGTGGTTCAGCTCGAACGCCACAGTTGACAACATTCGTGGGCTGGGTTGGACAATGATCACGCACCCAAATGACGGCGACGGTGTCAGCGGGAGGAATGAGCCAGAGGCGTCGCGGCGCCCGCATTCCCAGCAACGTCTTTTCGGCATCCAAGACATTGCTGATCGGGGTCCAGCTCAGTTCCAGTCATGCCGCTTCGTTGCCGCTTATCCATCAAGACAATGCACGGAATTCCCTGCACGATGAGACAGCACCGTCAGAGGGTGAATCATGGGAAAAGCTGTCTCTCCGTTGCTGACCAGCGCGAGACAGTCCAGATTCTGTTTTCAGCGGTCTCAACTAAAGTCAGCGCAAGGGTCTCTCACGACATGCAGCTAACTGCCACCTCAAGACACATGGCGTCGGCCGACCAGTAACGCAACGGCACGCGATCAATAGCTCGGTTGACTATGTAAGCGGCTTCCTGCTTGCCTGTTTGGGACAGCGCCTGAAGGCCAGCCAGCCCCTTCACAAGACCTTGCGCAGCGCCCTGCCTAACGAAGCTCTTTTTATAGCACTAATTTGAATGCAAAATCTTTTCTAGCTCCTTTCACCTCCGGCTTCAAGATGGGCGACAGCCGGGGCAGACAACAGACCTAAAATGAAGCGGCGTGTGGGAGACGTCCACTCATAATAAGCGGGCGTGGTATTGCTTGGTTGTGTCCGGGGCGGAGCTTCATGACAGCTGACCTCAAAGCTGACTCTCGGAGAGATCTTGGAAAGCCAGGACTTGGCAAGCGGTTGGTCAGATTTTTAAATGCTCACGGCAGATGAGAATCTAGACCTTGCTCTAAGCCGGGGCTATGCACCAGCCCATGAAGCCCTACGGCGCCATGCTATGCGTGGCAGAGTCTGTTTCGACGACCAGCTGAGCAGGGAGGGACTGGAATCACGGTCAAGAGTCTTGAAGCTGCCTGTCACTGGTGGTTGCATGAACGTGGCAGTGCTCACTTATACGGTGGGGGTTGGAGAACTTGCAGAGTGCACCACCGACGAATCAGCAAAAGTCAGAGCTTCCTTTTCTGTGAGGTGTGTCAATCCTCGACCCCGAAAGCCGGTAACTTCTGGGTCACCGAGCGGTGGCTTCGAATCCATCCAATCATGAGGGCTTGCACTTGGCGCCCGAGACCCTCGACGAGTTCCGGACAGGCTCGCAACTGAACCTGAATCAACTCAATCTCAGAGTCTGTGGTTATTGCACATGGCTTGCAGACAAATATTGCGCAATAGGGCAATCTCGGGAAGTGCCCACCGCATGCACCGCAAAGTTTATCGAGATTCGAGGCATGGAGCAGTGGGCGGTGAATATTCGCTCGCCTCGTGTTCCGAAATTGCGATGCAAGCAACTGTCCTCAGGGGGGCGGCTTGTGGCGTAGGAATCCGGTTTCTAGCCGCTGGGAGCCGTTCCGGCAGCGCGCAAGTTTTGGTTGTCGCCTGCCTGGATCCGTTTCAAGCCCACAGACGGCCTGCAGCGGTGAGGCCAGAAAACATGTTGGTGGTAGAAAATTCATGTTGGCCCGAAAGGGTGATTGTTAGTCCTAAATGGTGTTTGTTAGTTCTGGAAGAGTAAACCCGTGTATACGACGAAGCGCCCGTTGGTCATGTCGCGGTGCATCCTCTGAACGGAAGGTTCCGTGGAAAGGGCCGACTTTGCTCTGAAGCTGGGAGGTCAGAGGTTGAAACGATTGATGAGGCTCTTGTCCTCCTGTCCTGCATGTGATACCATCTGGATGACAGCCTGCTGGCTAGGGTGAGATGCTGTTTTGTGATGTTACGCAGCATGGCCCTCGCAGTTCACGACAGGAGCAAACAAAGATCCTGGTAATGGGGGAGAAAGCTGCTCAAACGAGCCCCTTGGGATCGAACGTGTACTTCTTGAAGATGTGAATTTAACCTTTGTCGATTCTGATAAGGCTGTTTGTTATCTCGTTGATCGTAGCCGTTCGTGTGCCTGGAAGGTGACGTCAAGCCAGCGCCCTCAGGCACGAATTGGGGGAGCAGCCAATCGCAATCGCGCTAAGCCATTCGACCCTTCTCAGCCTCGTCCACGACTTGTCCCCTTCAAGAAACATGCCTTCCGACGACGAGGCTCCCAACAAGCGTCGCAAGACCGATGGCGACTCACCGCCGCAATACAGCTCGTCGGGGGATGAACTCGCGCAATCCTACACAGATGGGCCAGCTCGCCCTGCGGTGACGCGGCGGTTGTCGATCCGCGAGCGCCCGAGGGAGGCTGCAACGATGAGCCGCAGTGCCAGCCCGAGTCGGAGTCGCAGCCGGGCTGTCAACGGGGAAGACGGGCCAGAGAAGAAATACTACGATAGGAGTCAGAGTTCCTCGCGGTCACCGTCGAGGCGGCGGCCCCGGTCGCGCTCTCGCGATCTGTCGTCCACCCGCTCGGCATCGCGACGACGCAGCCGCTCCGGACGCCGTCGCCGGTCTCGCTCACGAACCGACTCGCGCTCCCAATCACCCTCCCAATCTCGCTCCCGCTCGCCCAACTCCCGTTCGCGCTCCACGTCTACGAACCGCACCCGCACCGACTCCCTCTCCCCGCGCGCGCCGCAGCCAACCCCGCCACGCGAGATCCTGAAGCCGAACTACCGGCCGCGCCTCGTGCTGCACGGGCACACCAAGCCGGTCTCGCAGGTGCGCATCTCGCCGAATGGGCGGTTCATTGCTAGTGCGTCGGCGGATGCCACGCTGAAGATCTGGGATGCTGCGACGGGGGAGCATATGGATACGCTGGTTGGGCATATGGCGGGGGTGAGTTGCTTGGCTTGGACGCCTGATAGCAATACCCTTGCCAGCGGCTCTGATGACAAGCTGATACGGCTGTGGGATCGGGTGACGGGGAGGCCAAGGACGACGGCTCGGAAATCGGTCGCCGGACAGGAGATGGCGCCGCTGAAGGGCCATCATAACTACATTCACTGCTTGGCTTTCTCGCCCAAGGGCAACATCCTCGCCAGCGGGTCTTATGACGAGGCAGTTTTTCTGTGGGATGTGAGAGCTGGAAGGCTTATGCGTAGTCTCCCTGCCCATAGTGATCCCGTCAGTGGAATCGACTTTTGCAGAGACGGGACGCTGGTGGTGAGCTGCTCTACGGATGGTCTCATGTAAGTCCCCCGCCGATTCCTTAATCCACTACCTCTCTAACGTCTGAGCAGCCGTGTCTGGGATACATCCACAGGCCAATGCTTGCGTACGCTCGTCCACGAAGACAACCCTGCCGTCACAAACGTATGCTTCTCACCCAACGGACGCTTTGTGCTGGCCTTCAACCTCGACAACTGCATCCGGCTATGGGACTACGTCGCCGGCAGCGTCAAGAAGACGTACCAAGGCCACGTCAACGAGAAATTTGCTGTCGGCGGCTGCTTCGGTGTGTTAGATGGGGCGGCGTTCATCGCGTCGGCCAGCGAGGATGGAGGCATTGTGCTATGGGATGTGAAGAGCAAGGCGGTGGTGCAGCGCATTGAGGGCCACAAAGGCGTGTGCTTTTGGGTGGATGTGAATGGCAGCACGATGGCGAGCGCGGGGCAGGACGGCACTGTAAGGGTGTATCGGCATGGAGAGACTGTGGTTGGGAATGGTGTTGAGGGAGGTGAGAAGGGGGCTGAGATTGAGTTGCCAATTCGCGGGGAGGATGTCAAGATGGAGGGGGCATAGTCTGTTCAGCGACGGCGTTGAAGGGGACATTACGAAAACAGGCGGGGAAAATCAGGAACGTTATGATGCACGGGTTTCATCAGAGTGACTTCTGGAGCGTTTCAACGGCCTTCAATATTCCATAGGATCAAAATGGGAATCATCTTCATTACCTTGTCTTGAGCTATAAGAACCAGTCAGGTTGGGGTGAGTCGGTGCGTGAGAGACGAATCCCACGGGTAGGCCAATGGAAGACGCAGGAGATGATATACAAGGTAGCTGGTGATTCAATCTTGGATAGAATCCAAGGCACCGCACCGGCAGATCAACCTGCTTCACACTAGGTGGCATAATGGAGTGCTGAAACCTGGTTGAGCTGGTCTGGTCAAGGTTCATGTTTGTTGGTCTTGGTGGGGACGTCACAGCAGTGCCACATCAGCTCAGCTGAGCTCTATACAGCTTGGCGGGGAGCGAGCGGGACGACATCATCACAGTGCATCGTCACCACCGCTCTGCTTTGTACATCCCTACCATTCTTGGGTGCATGTAGACTTCAGCTTGTTTTCTGCTCTTTTGCCCTTCTTTTCTTGCTTTCCTCAAACATCTTTGCTGAGCAAACATGAGCAAGCCCATCGACCCCCTCCAGCAGGCCGGCGGCGGCGCCAGCGAGACGGCGCGCACGCTGACGGCCATCAACCCCAGCGTGTTGAAGAACCTCACGCACATCTACGAGATCCACGCAGACCCGACCTCGCATCTTTGGAGTCGCGACCAGATCCATGCCTTTCTGGCCAGTGTCCAGCACCAGGGCGCCTCGCCGGCCGCGGAGGAGCTGCGGGCGCGCGAGACACTCGATATGGCGGGCTTCCTGGCCTGGATGACCTCGTCGCATAGTGCTGCTACAGAGCCGCCCAAGGACCAGGATTTGTCGTGGCCGCTGTCGAGCTACTTTATCAGCTCGAGTCATAACACGTACTTGACCGGCAACCAGCTGTATAGTGACAGCTCGACCAAGCCGTACACCGACGTGCTGCTGCGGGGCGGGCGGTGTATTGAGATCGATGTGTGGGATGGCGATGATTCAGATGTTGAGACGAGCAGTGAGAGTAGCAGCGACGAGGATGTTGCTGGCAAAGAGAAGAAGAAGGAGAAGAAGAAAAAGAAGGAGTCTCCAACGGGCAAGAAGCAGAGCCGGTTGAGCAAGCTTAAAGAGACTGTCACCAGCAAGCTCGAGAAGACGTCTATCAAGGACAAGGACGAGCAGCAGAAGCCACCTGCTGCAGCCCCTTCATCAGCTGAGCCAGATGTGCCGCCGCTTCTGGTTGAGCCGCGAGTCCTCCACGGCTACACCCTCACCAAGGAGGTGCCTTTCCGTGCTGTTTGCCACGCCATCAAGGAGGCAGCTTTCGTGGTCAGCGATTTGCCAGTGGTGGTCTCACTCGAGGTGCATTGCGGCGTCGAGCAGCAGCAAGTCATGGTCGATATCATGAAGGAGGTTTGGAAGGGCATGCTCGTCCCAGAGACGCAGGCTGACCAGGCCGCCGACGCCCTGCCATCACCGGGCGAGCTCCGCCGCAAGCTTCTCGTCAAGGTCAAGTACGTGCCTCCTGGAACAGCTTCCACCGCCGTGTCGACACAAGCAGAAGAAAGCGACGAGGAGTTGGCTGGCAGTGCAGGCGACTCGGCGGCGGCAGCCAAGGCCAAAGCCAAGAAGAAGAAGAAGCCGGCCAAGATTATCCAGGCGCTCAGCCAGATGGGCATCTTCACGCGCGGCGTGTCGTTCAAGAGCTTGACGCAGCCGGAGGCCGCCATGCCGACGCACATCTTCTCGCTGTCGGAGAAGAAGGTGGCTGATGTGCATGAGAAGCAGGCTGCCGAGCTGTTCAACCATAACAAGCACTTCTTGATGCGCACGTATCCATGGGGGCTGCGCATTGGGTCGTCGAATTTGGAGCCCGCGGCGTTCTGGAGGAAGGGCATTCAGATCGTGGCGCTGAATTGGCAGAATTGGGATGAGGGGATGATGCTGAATGAGGGCATGTTTGCGGGCACGGGGGGATACGTGCTCAAGCCCGACGGTGAGTATCTTGTCCTGATTTATATACATCTCACACCTAATACATACATACATAGGTTACCGCCCTGAGCTTCCAGGCAAAGATGCCCCCAAAGCCGTCACCCGCCGCACCCTCAACCTCACCATCACGCTCCTCGCCGCGCAAAACATCCCCCTCCCCCGCAGCGACAAGTCCGCAAAGAGCTTCCGGCCCTACATCAAAGCCGAGTTGCACGTCGACGGGCCCGAGGAATCGCACGACACATCCATCCCGAACGACGGGCGCGAACGTGAGGGCGAGTACAAGCAGCGCAGCCGCACGTACAAGGGCTGCGACGTGGAATTCAACACGGACAAGCTGGAGTTCCGCAGTATCCCGCGGGTGCTGGATGAGTTGAGCTGGGTGCGGTTTACGGTGCGGGATGATGAGATTGGGAGGGATGATTTGGCGGCGTGGGCGTGTGTGCGGTTGGATCGGTTGGGGCAGGGGTATCGGTTTGTGCATTTGATGGATGCGGAGGGACGGGTGACGGAGGGGGCGGTTTTGGTTAAGATTGAGAAGAAGTATGTGTGATTTGATGGGTTATTATGTTGAGCGATGGAGTTGTGGTGGGTGGTGATGAGATGATTGATGAACAGTTACGAAATCATATGGAAAAAAATGGTCTGTCCTTAGGAAAGATTTGTTGCATAGCATTCATACACTTGAGATTCAACTCGTAACTGGGTATTGCGGGATGGTAATGAGACCATTGATGAACAACTGCGAAAGGAAGCTTAATCATCACTCAACATTAACATCACAGTTTAAATATTTATGGCACGTAATGTAGATGAGATCAAATCCTCAATTGAGCACATTCAACTCTTCGCTAATAGAATACATTGTCGCTTAGTAGTCATCATTGCCGTAGCCCTTGTTCTCTCGCTTCTCCCGACCACGCTCGCCGAGCGAGTCACTGCCAAGCACATCGCCAGCCTTCTCCAGGATCTTGCCGAAGGTGCTGTCGCTGTTCTTGTTGGACGACCCGTAGGAGTCGTTGTCATCACGGTTGCTGGAGCCATAGCCGCCCGAGGAGCCATAGCTGTCGTTGTTGTCGTTGCGGGAGCTTCCGTAGGAGTTGTCATTGCTGGAGCCGTAGCTGCTGTCGTTGTTGCGGCCGGAGGAGCCGTAGCTGTCGTTGTTGCTGGAGCTAAAGTTGCTGTCGTTGTTTCGGCCGGAGGAGCCGTAGCTGTTGTCGTTGTCGTTCCTGGACGAGCCGTAGGAAGAGTCGTTGTTACGGCTGGATCCGTAGCTGTCGTTGTTGCTGGAGCCGTAGCTGCTATCGTTGTTGCGGCCGGAGGATCCATAGCTGTCGTTGTTGCTGGAGCCATAGCTGTTGTCGTTGTCTCGGCCGGAGGAGCCGTAGCTGTTGTCATTGTCGTTGCGGGAGGAGCCATAAGAGGACTCGTTGTTGCGGCTGGAGCCGTAGCTATCATCGTTGTCCCGTCGAGACGAGCCATAGCTGTCGTTGTTGTCACGGTCAGAGGAACCGTAGGCGTTGGACGAGCCCTATAGACATTGTTAGTCGGGATAGGGGAAGGAGGGGTAAGATTGGAGCTCATACGTAGCTGTCGTTGCCGCCGCCGTAGGAGTTGTCGTTGTCGTTGTCACGGTAAGACATGTTGATAGTTGTCAAAAGACTTGGAGTTTATGGATAGTATGGTTCGAAGAGTGGAAGACAGGAGATAATAAAGAAACCTTCTTTTGAGGAGTCGAGGGGATGAGCTCTCTTTAATAACGTCAGAGCCCCCCTCGAGCTCTCCCCTCCCAGAACCAGACTACACTTACCGTCATCGCCCAGCTCGTCAACCAACAGCATCCTCAACCCATGCCACGCTGATGCACCCGTTCAGAATGACGTGCTGGCCTCTCTGGCCCACTGATCTGATCACGGCAGCTGAGACATGAGGCAATGCCGTGAAGAGGAGAAGACAAGACTCGGCGAGCCCAGACCTCCTCAGCAGCAGCGGGACGGCAGAGCAAGTCCCTCCCTAGCGGCCTTCGCTTGGCCAACCATCACGACATCTGTCCCACCCGGCCTGTCTCGGACGCACCGTCACCATCGCCAAAGGTCCCTCCCGTCCGGACAATCCGGCTTCTTTCTCACTCACAGCATGCTGGCATCACTGTGCTCAAAGACGCCATCTCGGCCATCACGTTCCAGTACAAGATCGTCACACCGTCCATGTTTGGCCCGGGATGCCGTCAATTGGCTCGATCAGGAGAAGCTTCTGTCGTCATGTTGAGAATCAAGCTCTCTCGCGCACCAGCGGGGTAGAAGCTGGGTCGATCTGATCCTCAGCTGCATTAGTGGCTGCTAGTTGATGGCCTGCCCAGCTGAACAGGGATTGAGCACTTCTCTGGGGCTCGAGTCGGCGGTACGTCCCGAGGCTGTGCTGCGGAGAGGCCGCAGGGAATTCCTGAGCAAGGAGTACGTACCTTGATGATGAGAAGCTTCTCTAGGCTTTGGACTGATAGGTGGGAGAATTCCACGTGGTGGATCTGGGAAGAGTTCTTGAGTGCATCGAGCAAGCTAAGGAGAGGGGAAGTTTGCCGGGGAGATGCCGCCATCCGCGGGCGTTCTGCAGCAAATACCGCTTTGTCTGAGGTGATGATTCCTAATTTGTAGCTCATCGCGTGTCAATTCCTTCGCCAGGCCTCCAGGGTGGCCAAATGGCAACCACCACCGAATAATCCTCTTCTGCTAGGAACGAAGATACCCTGGGAGCTGGCTGCGAGATCATCTGATGATGTATCGATCGAGCACTAGCAGTAAGCATAAAACCCTTGCCCTGCTGGAACCCCACTAGACTTCCTCTCAGGGTTCCCCCGCTTGATTTCTGATAGATCTGTTCTGTTCAGCTTTGAAGTCGGCCACTCCCTGGCAACGCCTCAATTTCTTGATTGGGGCATTGTTTGTCACTTGCAGCTCAAAGAAGGAGTCTTGTCAAATTGTTTTCATTACTCGCGTGACCCTATTGCCCCCAATTCCAGTAGTCGAGGGAGCGGCTCCAGCATAATTTAGCTGTGTCCATCCATGGCCAGTGTCAAAATTAGAGCTCTAGTTCCTCGATGCGTTCCCGAATATTCTCCATCTCCGACATTTGCTTTTCGGCTTCAAGAATAGCTTCAGGGTTGCTAGGCCGATTGTTCAAAAATATTTGAAGACTCTCGGTGAGCTTGTCGAGGGACTCGGACAGTCTCTTGAGTTTGGCTTCCATCGCTCGCTGAGTCTTGGCCTGACGCTACCAGAAATAGGTAGTCAGTGATGAGTAGTCAAATATATACCTTATTACTTACCTTGTGTTTGATCACCCGCTTGCTAGGCTTATCGGAAATTTGTTTAGGCGTCGCTTGCTTCTTGGACCTATCTTGGTCTCGCTGATCGGGCAGTTAACAGGGCACGCGCAAGACAAGCAAAAAGCTATGGCTCTTACCTTCTGCGAAGCGGGAATTGAGTTCATCTTCTTGTCTTGACCCTCGGTTTTGACTTTTGCATCTCGTTGCTTGGGTTTGTCGGCCGTGATCTCCGCGTGCGACATCTTGGAGATAATCGAGTGAGAAAGGTTGATAAGGACTGAAGTTGGCAGGTGGCGAGAAAAAGGTGCGAAAAGGGGAGAAAAGAAGCGAGAAGTGAATTATGGAAAGAATTCTGTCTGGCCGTTCTTGCCTCTTAACCCTCGCTTGGTTGTGAATCACGGTGGCTAGGTTACGCAAGGTAGGGGAAATGCAATGATATTGGTGACATTTCAACATTAGATAAGGGGCAAGTTTTGAAAGAAAATACGGGAAGTTTCGCTGAGGACATATCAGACAAAGGTTGGCGTTCAATGGCTTGATTCCTCGGGATAACATCACTAGAGTGTTGGATGAGTCCTGAACTTGTCGTGAGTTGAGACTGAACCGGTCATTGAAGCTCACTAACTTTCCAGAGTAGGTCGCTTTCCCTCCCCCAACAACTACATAGGACGTATTGATGACTTCAAATGCAGTTCGGAGCACGGGAGCTTGTCACTTTAAAGGACGAACTTGCTTGATATTTCAATGCCTTTCTGGTCTGCAACCCAACTCAACTCGTTCCTTTCAAGAAAAATAGGGTAGTTGTGGAATAAAGCAAGTCCGAGTTGCCTCAAAACTACTAATAGCAATCTCATGATTTTGTTCAATCAATGCGGAGCCTTTCCGCCTGTAAGGCACTTATCAGTATATCGCACCTTGAGTACGGGAGTCTGCATCTTAAGAAGTTGTCCCCATTTCGGCCCAACGCACTCCATTTTAATTGTTGGAGTCTGCAATACTTATCCGACACCGCTCATGTCCGACCCTCTGGCTTCGGCAACTAAGCCATCGGGCCGTCACCGATCTTTCGGTAAGCACGGCGGATATCCGAGATAATGCGCAAGAATTGTTGATAGATCGTCGGGCTTGCGATTTCTAATCCTGTATTTCGAATTTTTTTTTTCTGTCTAATATTCTTTATCGTCACTTATTTTACTTGTTCTGGTTGTTTTATATCTCTTGTGTATCAGATGTGTTTAAGGCTGAATTGGCGATTGCGAATATCCTGACACCATGATAAGCCCTGTGACAAGCGCCGGGTCGAGCCCAATGGATGATCATGAAAACGAGAAGAAACAATTCACGTCTTCCGAAACACCAGATGATGATGTAGCGACTCTACAAGAGGGAGAACGGGATGGCGATGGCAGCTCTTCAACTGCATCAGAGCTTGAGCCTAGCCGGACTTCACAGTCCATCATTTCCAAGTACGAGGGGAGTTGGCTTTATAAGATTCTGACGCCTAGAAGATGTCGCTGGAATCCCAAGGCTCCGCCACAGTTAACCATGTTTCTGTGTATACTCTATGCACTTGTAGGTGAACTGCATCTCCAGACACTAAGATGCTGATTGAGCTAGTCTTCAACTTTCACTGCTGCAAATCTCTACTACAACCAGCCAATCCTGAACAAAATTGCTCACCATTTTCATGTCACGTACGAAGAGTCTTCTCAAGTTGCCACTATGGTGCAGGCTGGCTATGCTGCTGGCCTCATATTTATTCTGCCTCTTGGTGACCTGGTTGAACGACGACCATTCATCATCTCTCTCATAACCTTCACAGCAACTCTCGTAGGTTCATATCCTCACGCTGTTATAAGCATACTAATAGTGTACATAGTGGATTGGCCTTTGCTTGACAGATAATTTCACCGTTTTCCGAGCGCTCACCTTCATCTGCGGTATCACAAATGTCACGCCCCAGCTTATGATCCCCCTAGTGGGTGACTACGCTCCAGCTCATCGAAAGACTGCATCATTATCCATTGTCATCTCAGGGTTGATGTTGGGCATGGTATTCGGGAGGTTTCTGGCGGGTGTCGTGTCCAACTTCACTAACTGGAGAAACATCTACTGGGTTGCGTGTGGCTCACAATATCTTCTCGCAACTGCCCTCTTCTGCTTTATGCCTGACTACCCATCGACGAACCCAGATGGGCTGAACTATTTGCAGGCCTTATGGTCGATCCCGTATATGATGGTGACGGAAGTGGTACTCATACAATGTTGTCTCGTTATATTTTGTCTTTCAGCGGTCTTCACCTCTTTCTGGACCACCTTGACCTTTCTTTTGGCTTCTTCGCCATTTGACTACTCGTCCCTGCAGATCGGACTATTCTCTCTTCTCACTATGGTCACCATGGTCATAATACCATTCATTGGGAGGCTTATTGATAGATTCGTACCTTTGTTCTCCATCCTAATTGGGCAAACCATTTCTATGATTGGAGCGATGATAGGGACGACTATCGGCACATTTACTGTGGCTGGACCGATAATCCAAGGTATCAGCATTGACATCGGCGTTCAAACTTGCCAAGTCGCGAACCGAGCTGCAATCTTTGCCATCAATCCCAAAGCGAGGAACAGAGTTAATACTGCTTATATGGCGACGGCTTTTGCAGGGCAATTAACGGGCACGGCCGTAGGCAATAAGTTGTATGCCGGAGGTGGCTGGAGATGGAGCGGCGGATGTAGCAGTAAGTGATGACCTTCCGTCGCTTTGACAAGAAAATTAGTTGACGTTGGAATAGTTGCGTTCATTGGGATGTCTTTGTTAGCTACTATAGCTAGGGGTCCCCGGGAGACTCGTTGGCTAGGATGGAGAGGCGGGTGGATGCCGCGAAAAGACAAAGCCGTCACTTCTTCCACTGTGACTGTTGATCCAGAGCTTCAGCCCGCAGAACAGGTGTCGCAAACTCGGTTCACGTCCTGAAGCAACAGTGGTTGTGTATCAAGATAATGCGACTAATTGGAATCTAAGTTCTTTCTTTTCTGCTATACTCACAAATACAGAGGAAATTTCCGGAGCTGCCTCCTTCTACACATAAATTGGGTGTATACTTAAGCAGGACTAATAATTTCGCTGGCGCTTGGTCTCTCTATCTCAACGTGACTTGAACTTACCCCCTGACTGTGAATGCTGATTCAGGGGTTCGTACCGGTAAAAATGTGCAGCAGAATTCACCTCGCCTCGCCTTGTGCCTGTGAATCCAACAAATAGATCAATGAATCACAACGCCCCTCTGAGGCCTTAATTTTCCCCTTTCCTCTGCACGGTTTCCCTCGATCATTTCCTCACTCATCACACCCCTTTCTTTCGTCGCAGAGGCAGCCTACCCGCACAATCCACAACCTCTGACCACCCTGTTCTGTCTCCTTTTACCCTTTACTCTTAAGTAACTGTCTTCTATCATGGACACCCTCGTCGGGCATGACATTAAACTCCCCGCGCTGAAGCGTCGGAAAAAGAACAAGGCCAATGCAACCATCGTCGTGGGAATCGACTTTGGCACGACGTAAGTCCAAACATTTCCTGAGCGAGGATACCAAGCTGAGCACTGAAAGATTTTCTGGCCTTGCGTGGAATGCCGCCGACAAGGCGGATAAGACGGAGATCCTCACAAACTGGGACTCACTCATGAGTTTCAATAGTGACAGGCAGAAGGTCCCATCTACAATCCGATACACGTCCAACGGAAATCCTACAGAATGGGGGTATGGCATTGCCCCTATCGATGAAACCTTGCAGTGGTTTAAATTACTCCTTCTGGACGAGAAAGACCTCCCGGCTTCCGTCAGAAAATCCTCACATCTTCAAGACTGCCGAGACTCAATGGAGAAACTGGGAAAATCCCCAACAGAGGTCATTGCTGATTACCTGGGGCTGCTGTGGGAGCATGCACAAGAAAACATGGTCCGATCGATTGGAGAGGCTCTGCTCGACAAAGCAGAGTTTCGCATCGTGGCGACCATGCCGGCTATTTGGCCTTTTTACGCCCAGCAGAGAATGAGGGAGGCGGCCGAAATGGCCGGAATCCTGAGAGCACGGCGATCTTCTGTGCCAACACTTTCTTTCATCTCCGAACCTGAAGCTGCTGCATTGGCTACGATCGAGGACATGTCGGACCGATCCGATGTCAAGGTGAGATGCTCGTTTATTTTCAGGAAAAACACTTCTGACTCGCTAGACTCGTGACCACTTTGTCGTGTGTGACGCTGGAGGTGGTACGGTGGTAAGTTTACGTACTATCGCGGAGCATTCTTTCTATTCTAACACTTATTAGGACCTAATCACGTATACCATCACTAGTCTCAAGCCAATGACTGTGCGCGAGAGTGTCAAAGGTGAAGGTAAGCAGTTACTGAAGCGAGTTTGGGCAGCGAGAGACTGATGTCTTAGGCCAACTGTGCGGCGCCATATCGTTAGACCAGGGGTTTTTTCAGCTAATGAAGGAGCTCATTCCTCCGAACGTTTGGAACAACCTGAGCGACGCAGATTTCTGTCGAATTATGCACGATCACTGGGAGAACGGCATAAAAATGAATTTCAGGAATACTGAGCGAGAGTGGGAGATCGATCTCCCCTTTGGCGCGACCATGGGGGATAGGTGCCATCGTCCCGTCGTTCAGGTGAATCGGTATGTGATCGCATCTTCCTGAAGGCAAAAGATGAAAATCAGTCTTAACAACCTACAGAGCGCACATTCATTCCATCTTTCAGCCCGTCGTCGATCGAATCACGAACCTCGTCTCCCGGCAGGTGACACAAGTCAATGTCAGTTTCGGAGTCCGTCCAAAGGTAACAACCCGCTTTACACCTTGAATTGCTTAGTGTGAGCTGACGGAAATGTCTAGTTGTCCTTGTTGGCGGCTTTGGAAAATCAGGCTACCTGCACGACTGCATGAAGCAGAAATTCGGTAAAGATATTGCAGTGCTCCAAGGGAGTGGTGAGCGACCGTAAGTTTCCCCTGACAATGAAAAGAGGCTTCAACTCATTCACTGTTTATCCAGTTGGACCGCAGTTTGCCGCGGTGCGGTGATTAGGGGCCTTGCAGAGAGCAAGCCTGGTCAGGGCGCTGCTATGGCTGTCAGCTCTCGGATCTCGCGAGCCAGTTATGGAACCCTCGTCAACGTACTGCCCTTCGAACCTGACGACCATGATGTTGCGGATCGAGTGTGGTGCGATGTACAACAAGAGTTTTTGGCTGTCGAGCAAACTGAATGGTTTGTGAAAATCGTAAGAATTTAGGATCAACTGGCCTGCAACCTATCCAAGCTGACATGTTAATTCCAGGGGGACCAGATGAAAACTGGAGAATCTATCTCTGCTTCGTTGGCAGGACATAACGTCCCCAAGCGAGAGCATCGAAGTTGATCTCGTCTTCTCGGATGCAGCTCAGCCACCAGCTCGGTTCAGCAAACAGGTGAAAACACTCTGTTCAATTAAATTGTCGCGCATTCCTAAATTCGACAATCTGCCCCTCTGGAAGAACACCGAAGGGCGAGAGTACCGACGGGTGAACTATGACATCCGAATGTTCTTTGATGGAGCATCCCTCGATGTTGGAGTGTATCATAAGGGCAAAAGGATGGGATCGAGGAACCTCTCGATCCAATTCAACGACGTAGCCCCCACGATTGAGTAGGGGAAGCACCAGACTCACACGGTCTTGGGAGGACTTAGTTGCTATCTGCGGTGTATCTTTGCTTGTTGCTATGTACTGGCAGGGTGTCGGAAGAATTTTGATGGTCATTTATCAGGGTTTAATTGCTATACGAACTTCAGGGCGATGTAACTTAGGTATGGGAATGAATGGTACGGAACGGCAAACATGGCTTAGACATCGTTTTCATTGTAAAATTTAACTAATACCTCCGCAAACCCCGCAAAACTATCATTTTCTACCTTCAAAAGATAGCTCAGCTTGTAGATTACCACTTACTAACCGGACTTACTGGTGAGCTGTTCTTAGAGTCATTAAGTAGCCTATGAACTTCGTCTGGAACGCTGAGTCTAGGAGTAAACACCTTTTCAGTCGTCTTGGAGGCGCAAAGTAAGTTTTTAACTTCCTCCGAGACCTTTACATCAGGCATGGGCCCTTCGGGCCGCGAATAGCTGTCAAAGATGAACGGTCGTTTGGTAAGCTTACCTTCCTCACCGAGGGCGAGCTCGTTGAGCTCCTCGTTCTTAATCCGAGCGGGCTCTGGAAATTCTCCATCAGGGTTTGAATCAAGCTGACACTTGATCGCTTCCAATATCTGAGGCTGGTCACTGAAGTGATCCATGAGTGTCTTGAAACCAAGTTCGGGCGGCGTACCTTGGCTCAGTTGTTCTTGTCGAGCTTTCAGATCCTCATCGGCGAAGGTTTGAGTTATTCGATCGGCCTTGAAAATCTCTTGGATCAGCTGTTCAGGAGGCGTCTGGATGATACTGCTGTTGTTAAGAACAGCACTTAGTCGAGCCTCGAGATCGGTCAAAGGATCAATTGTGGTGATCTTAGGACACACGTCAGCGAGCTTCTCGTTAGCATAATCGACAAACTTCTGCCGGCGACAGATTTTTTCGCGTAGATACTGGACCTTGGATGGCTCAAGCGCAGGGATTACCTCGACGCCACCAATTTGGTCGTTTAGCCAATCATGCGCTTCATAACAGTTGCCGTAGTTCATTCTGCGAATCTTCTCCCTCCAAACGGGAGCCTCAGCTCGCCGCTGCTTGACGCGGCCTTCCCAGTAACCGTAATCATGTTCCATGCCGACGTGACTGAGAAAGGTCTTGAGGATGTCAAGATCGTAGTCCCAGGTATCCTTGCATCTAACGAGGTTGCGAGTATAGGACTTCCAGGCCGAAGGAGGCGCAGTGTCGACAAACTTGTAGAGAGCTAACACGACTTGCGTAAAGTGAAGGATCTGTTCAGCATCCATCTCGTTCTCCATATGCCGGAACTCGACTCTACCCCCAAAGAATTGGGCGCTGGTGTCGAGATGATTAGCTCCAGGGGGTGAAACTCCATTGAGACTCACCGATGAGCGGCCTGCACCGACATTTGTGCAGATGTCTATGAGTTGGAGAAGTTTTGTGATAGACCAAAGGCGCTTAAGCATTCCAAGCTCCTCGCGTGGGAGTTCGTCGCGAGGAAAATGCTCGAAAAAGTCATCTGGGACGGAGAGCGCTCGCCAAATTTTGCCATTTTCTTTATACCCTTTGGCTAGGTTGCTCTCCTCCCGGAAAGACGTGCTGTAACAGTTGAACTCTTTTCTCTCGACCTTGCAGAAGCTGGCGAGGACACGGTCCGCAAGGAGGGCAGCACAAGCCATCTTCCTGTAGAAATGTAAGGGCCTGAGGATATTTCCGGAGCCGACGTTGACGTGAATGGAGCAGCTCTGGTCGGTCACAACTCTCAGCTTACGAGTGAGACCAATGATCACGTTGAGGATCGATTCCCACGACTCAGGACAGTCGCGGAAGACGGGGCTCGCGATCTCGAGGCCGATGACCTGATCATAGCCCTTCCAGCTGTTCAGGGTAGACAAAGAGGCGTCGTTTACCACAGACCAATACTGGTACTGAGCTTTTGTTTCCCGGTCAAATCGGAGACCCATCTCTGCGAGGTACTGTTTGACCCCCGCAGCACTGTGACTTGAGTGATCGCTGTCACTTAGCTCTGACATGCTGGGAGCACCGAGGCCGTTTATGACGGCGGCAAGCTGCTCAGCGTGTTTCTCTTGTGAATAGCCGGTGAGGAATCTTCGCTGATCCTGAGGACTGGGGTCTTGGAAAGGGAAGCCCGGTCGAGGGTTAGCAAGTGTTGCGTACAACGCCTCGACCTCGATGCCGAAAGTGTAGCGGCTGTCAGGGTTTCTGGGCGAGGGGTTCCGGTACCAGTCATCAACCACGGCTCTCGAAATGAAGAGTTGCTCGCGAAACTGCATACTAGAGACGACCTTATCGTCCAGATTGGGTTTGTTTCCCCTGTTCATTGCTCCCAGTGAGTTGCCGATTTGGAGTTCTGATCGATCGTAGGGAACGGCTAGGCGCAGACGAGGCCACATCTTGAGGTCTGGGATTTCGAAATCACGCATTTGCTTTTCGTAGTAAGTTGCTGCTGCATCGAGCCCGTATCGTTTGAGATACGTTACAATGTCAAGTTCTTTCGCTCTGATCTCGTGATGTTCCAGCCGAAGTTGGTGCTTAGCCTCCTGGTCTGGTCTTTCGACTGCAAAGGCAGTGAGATGACCACAAACGGCAGTCCAATGTACGATGGCTTCAAGATCCAGGGTTCCATAGTGTTGATTGAAAGCAATCATAGCGGGGGGAGAACAGGTCTTTATGGCGCTGAAGTCGTAGGCGGGAGACACGGCTTTGATCGCTTTGAAGTAACTGTTCGTATTGAAGGTCTTGGTGGTACCAGGAATGTATGGCACCAGATCGAGCATTCGTGCAATATCATCTGATTGTGTGGCAGTTATAGCCAGTGGCAATCGCCTCCAATAATGCTCCTGGGGCGCAAGGGATGGCAGCGGTTGCCGATTAGGCGAGACCCTGTCACTCCACGGGTCTTGAACAAAATCTGCTCTAGGAAACTCGATATTCATGTCAATATTCTCGTACATATCCGCCGCTCGAGTGAATTGAAGCCCAAGGGATTGAAGGGAGCCGGGGCCGCAGTGCGGTGCATGGATCTCGGCCAACATAGGATCAAGAGCCGACACAACCTCGGCCATTGTGCTTGTAATATAGGGACGTCGGAAGAACCCTGCTTCTGCCGGCCGCACAAGAACTTTCAACCTGGATGAACTTGGAGCAAAGGTGATGAACTCCGTGTTCAGGATAGAGAGGGCAGTATCAAGCTGGGAGACGAACAGGGTTCTGTCGACCTGCTTACTGTAGACAGGAGACGTGATGCGGACAGGCATCCAGTCATACTCCGTTTCCTGGAGTTCTAGGAGAGAGTCAGAGCCCATGGCGACTGTCCATACCGTCTCCGAGTCGAATGTATCAGGGTCTCGTGGCCCTTGAATGTCAATACTCGCAGGCGCATCAGAAGAAGGCCAATTGGTTTGTAAACCCGCTTCACCGAATTCTTTTGCTATGATATACAAGGCCCAACCATGATAGTATCCTTTGAGTTTCTCGTCAGCTATCTGGGGGTTGTTAACTTGCAATAGAGTCTCGGCCACAGACCTCCATCCGTCCACTTCTTGAAAGCCAGTCGTATTGACACCCATTCTCTCAAGGTGCGACAGCAAAGTTTGGTCGTCAAAACCTCCGTTGGGGAATCTAGCCAAGGCCGAGGACCGCCAAGAACTGGAAGGGTCTGTTATAGGTTCCAAGGGCTTGGGCGGAGTGTACCTGTAGCCCTGAGGTGGTGGAGGAATCACCTCTCCTTGTGGCCGAACATAGCAGTCTTCGGGTCGGTCGTACTTTGAGTAGGACTTCGGCTCCGGCTTCAAGAGGGCCACCAGGAAGTTGAGCTCAACTTTGAAGTCAACACTGGCGGGGATAGGACAGTTGTTAATTTGAGGGGAGGTCGTCATTTTTGCTTTGCTGAGAGACGTTGGTATGTGTTGGAGAATGTTTGAGGGCTTGTTTTGCGTGCTGACGAATAGTGATCCTGAGTGTAAGTCTTGTTGTAGCTGTAAAAAATAGCCAGAGTTATGTGTAGCTGTGCGTGCTTCCACTCAAGGTAGTCAATCGCTGAAGTCCTCGTTTTCATTATAAAACCGGCCGAGAACTTATATGACCATGAGAACCGTGAACAACCCGATGACCGCACTCACGCAGAACAACGCCATTGAACACTAATTATTGTTGTTCCTGCATTTCAACAAAGATCGACACGCAAAGAACAACGGTGCCAGTCGAACTGAAACACTCGGTTTAACAATGAAATTCTTAGTTTCGGAAATTGTTGCCTCTCCAAAAACTAATCGCATATTCCCGGGAGTTGTTGAAACTTGTAGAATTGGCATCTCCAGGAACACCTCCGGGGTTCGTTGGCGAGACAAACCCTCCACCTGTTTGCGTGAAAGGCAGGATTGATGTAATCAGAACTGGCGGCACGGACTGGTCCTCCCGAGATTTTTTTTTTTTTTTTTACAAAGGAGTCGACCAACAGGCATTCGGAACTCGGGTCTCCAATCTCGGGTAAGTATTAGGGTTCAATGTTCTAGCAATCAGATGAAGAGTGTGTTTACTGTAATTATATCGCTGTTTAGGATGGTTTGCCAAGTATTTCACCTTAAAATTCTACTGGAAGGATCTGTAGGGCGTTACCGTGTAAATAAGGCTGATTTCATGGTTGCCGATAAAGTAGAAGAGTACCAAACTCCAACAAGGGTATCACCATACACCCCCCCGGCCAGTACGCCGAACCAACACAAGACCCTATCTATTCTACTTTTGCAACGAGTCCTACACTCATCTTTTAGCAAGATGTTGAAAGCATGGGAGACATGTCAAATCCGGTATTTCTTATGGCTTGAAGGTGACTGCTCTCGCCCTCTCCGGGCTGGATCGTATACTACTAATTTTATTCTTTATTTTAGATTAGGTTTAGTCATAGGCAAGATTGTTGCTCCAAATGGTGCTTTTTGCTGGCCAGATAGAAAGGGCAGGTCTTGAATATCTGCTTGGTGGCAGATTCATGTTTCATGGGCGAGCAATCTGTCCATAGGAAAGGTTAGGGTGCTGCCCACGCCTTCTCTCCAGAACGAACCGGGCACCAAAGCCCCTCCGCAACTGTTTACCTATTGAAATCTATCGACTAGATATCGCTACGCGGTGACCAAATAAAGGCTATCTGGAAAGAAGGATCTGGGCGTTGTACTTCGATTGCCCTCCTAGTAGCAGACACCCTAGAGGAACAGCACCCCGACCAATTAGCCTTTCAGTATTTCGATCTCTCTGGACATCGGCTGGCACGTTGTTTCAAGACCGGTATTTGTCTTGACTCTAGCTCGGTGATTGGGGTCTTTATCTTGCCCGAAGGAAAAGAGGGTCGATCCTGAACTTTCTGCTTTTGGAAGGGTAAAAGGACTTCAACTGAGTAATCCATCTCCATGAACCCATTTTCAAAGGAGGTTGGATCATCCAGTTCGGCCAAGGCAATATCAGTTTTCCCGACTCTTTGTCGGACGAGCCCAACCTTCGTTCCAGGATCTCCCTGATTGACTTGGTACCTTGATCGGGCTTCTTCGCTTGTATGGCAGAATAGGTCTGGGTATTTTGCAAAATTGTCGCCCCAATTATGGAATAATCAGCCGTCTTAGTGAACTTCACATTCCCCTCACTTGGCTCAGCTACGGTGTCGCAATGGAAAGGAAACACTGTCAAGGTGTGAGTTTAGACGGAAGTCACCTTATTCTGAGACGTAATTCTTATTAGACTTATCGGACAAAAGTTACTTTAAATCAACCGCACTTTAATTTATGTTTCACCCTGTTGTCACTTCTTGCCATATTACTATATATCACCTTCTTACTGATTGTTCATTCTTACTTAGAGTCATTTGCATTCTGAAAGGAAAATAAGAAGTAACGACCTACTTCAGTGCAAGAAGCACTATAAATTCTTCGATGTAATCCCTTGGACTGTCCTTTTCTGCTTATACCTTCACACACTCCGATGGATTCCGCCAGACCAACCAATCACCACCCCACCACTACCATGCCTCCCTCCAACAAACGCAAGCGGGACAGCGAAGACCTTGACTGTTCAAACAGCAAGGCTTCCGACGATGAGATTGTTCAAAATTGGGGGCAAATTTCCAACGAAATCCTCCGATTGAGCCATCAGGTCTTGACGCGCGATCCAAACCTGTCGGGCAACATCTTCGCCCCCAAGGATGTCAAGGCCCTGATCGAAGACTACAATAAGCTCCCTCCCTTGCTTCGCCCGTACCGCATTCAAAGTCTCATTTGGGACCGAATCTACAAGGATGTGTTTCGAGGTTGTGAGAAGTTCTGGCGTTCGGCAGCTGGAAAGAAGTATACAGATTTTGTTCACACACTATCAAGTACGGTGTTCAGTCGCCCATATTAAGTACGGATAGCTGACAAGACATGTAGCCATCAGGCCCGCCTACCGCGAGGCCTTCAGTTTCATAAAGAGCTGCGCCTCTAGCCTCATTGACGAAGCCTTTTCTGAGCAGGAGAGCGACTTGAAGCACAACATCCGATGCATAGCTCGGGAGTGGCGTGAAGAGTTGGACCCCTTTATTGACCCTTCTAAGAGGGGCGAGTTCCTTCAACGCGTCGAAGAAGTTCTTGACAGATCCGTCAATCTTCAGCGCATCTTTATCAAGTCTCGGGCATGCTTCATCGTCAAGAAAGTTCCCCGTACGACGTTTGATGTTGACAGTTCCGGGATGGACGTACGATACCGCTATGAGAACCTGGATTTCGGTAGGCGGGCTATTCACATAAGGATCTCGCCTATGGTCAAAAAGATCAGTTCAGCTGATGGACATAATTTTAAGCACCGGGTTATACTCTGCAAAGCGGCGGTTACGGTTCATATGGTGAAGTTGGTTAAGTACAGACCATTTATTGATTGAGGATGGGTTTGCGTTTCGGTCTATTGCTAAAGGGATGGGGACTGTGGTTCAAAAGGCTTCGTGGATTATGAGCTTTAGGTACATTGTATTTTTTTAACCCCGAATAATTTAATCGTGATCTTCTTCTGTCAAACCTGGACATCCTTCCATCTCTTTATCCGGATACGCCATTTTACACCAGAAGCAGTATTGATGCTTCTCCCGTAGATACTCCAACAATTGCTTCAAACGGTCCCCAATCTCTAACGCGTTGAAAGTGTCTAGCTCTTCATCTTCTTCATCTAGGTCTTCTGCAGTCGCGTAGACAGTGTGCCCCTTGCCCAATGCCCTTTTGTCGTCCTCATCTTCGTGATCATCCTCGTAGGTCGGTAACCGTGACAATGACTGCTCCAAGTCGTATCGCATCCGGCGATCTCGCTCTTGTTCCTCACGATGGCGGATGAGGCCTCTGTATAGAACAGGAATTGACTTGAGCGGCCGCGATGAGATGGGCTTTGGCTTCTTCCCCGCTGACGCATCTTCAGGGTCTGAGTCTGGAGATTCTGTGCCCTCTCCATCATCCATACGCTCTGCCATGCGCTGTGCTGCAAAGAACTGTTTCTCCAGCCTTGCGTCCTCTCTCTCCTTTCGCACTCTCTCCCGATACTCATCGGGATTCATCTTCACCGTCTTCACCTCCCTCTCCTCCGCCGCTTCGCGCAACCGCCTCTTGCGTTCATTGTCCAACCCAATACCGCCCTTGTCCTCTTTGATGCTGACCTTGATGGGCTCTATCACCGCATCGCCGCCCTTCTTGCCTAGCGCACCACCCGCGAAGCCCATCTTTGCCATCATTGCGAGACCCTTGCTTTTGCGCGACCGCGGGTCGTCGAGGAGCGATGTTGAGAGCGCCTTCTCACGTGCTGCGGCTTCTTCCTCCGCAAGTTCGGCCTTCGACTTGACGGTGCCGCGGGCGCGTGATTCGCGCTTGAGGCGTTGTGTGCGCTGGAGTGAGGTCTCTTTGGCGGGTGTGGGATCGTCAAAGGTCATGTTCATGTAGTCATCTTCATCATCCCCAGACGCGCCTGCGCCATTGTTTTGGGAGGATGCCATGGGTCAGAAGTGAGCAAAATCGTCTTTCGGAAGATCGGAAATAAGGTGGTTCTTATAAAGTGGTCGCCTGATGATGGTGGCTGTCGTGAGGGTGCGTGAATGAGTTCTGTTGTTGAAGGCAAGTAAGTTCTTGTGAAAGGCAGGTCGCTACCTAAACTTCGGTACTGGTTGCGCACTGTGTCATACACAGTACGCCTCGACTTTTTAAATGGGACTAACACAGTATTACCTGCAAGAGGACCCGAGATGGGCAAAGAACTTGAATCAATACAAATGAATAAATGGTAGATATCAACTGCAAAGGGACAATAACAATTCATGCTTCGCTATTCCGTACAATGGTGGCAATGCCTTTACCTCACTTAATCGATGACTACAGGACCACCTACAGTTTCATATCAAGCATCTACGAGGCACTACATCAGGTCATGAGGCAGTGTGTGTTTTGAACGCCAATAATAAAATCGTAGAATAAACGCCCTTAATGCTTTTGGTATCTTCCACACTAACAATCCAAACTTCTTTACCTGTTCTTTGCCCTTTTCCTTGCCGACCTCTCCCGCTCGTAAGCATTCGCCTCGCGACCCTCCTCGCTCTGAATCTCCGCCACCAGTCGCTTGTACTTCTTCTCGTAAGCCTCGTCCTTTGCCTTCTTGATGCGTAGCTTCTCGCGGGCCATAAAGTTGGCATCCTTGCGCAGCTCGCGCATCGCACCCTTCCGCTCCTTCTTGTGCTCCTTCTGCAGCTTCGCCAACTCTGCCCGCTCGCGGTCTGGGTCGTAGTGCTTGTCGGGGTCGAATGTCTCCTCGAACTTGGGGATGTAGGTCTTGATGGCGAGGGGGCGGTGGTGGTGGAGTTCGAGGGGTCGGCGGGAGAGCTGGGCGATCTTGAGCATGCGCTCGAGCTTTGTCTGGAGCTTTTCGTTGCGCTCAATCAGCGCTTGGGGGAGATGTGCGCGGCAAGTCTTGCCGTTAAGGTGCTTGAGGACTTTCGCAACTTGATCGAATGTCTCCGTGAATGCACTCTTGCCTGTCCAGGTATCTGCAGCTGCCTCGAGGACCTGCGAAGTCGTGCCCAAGATAGCGATCTTAAGTTCCTTGGCCTGAGCGCCAGCGAGGCCGACATCCAGGCAATCGGCGAAGGTCAGTTTTCTGAGAGTGGTCTTCGTCGATGATGTCGCCCGAGCATCTGCTGGAGGCTCATGCACTGGGAAACTCCCTAGTTGTTTAGACGACGCCACAGGTGCAAGCCCTGACAGAGTGTTGAGGGTGAAATTCATGACCTCCGGAACATATCGTTTTGATAGTTGCTGGTAGCTGATGGCGAGAATAGAAAGATAGGTGCCAGTAGCGTAGTCAGATAGACTTTGTGGTATCTTCTGGCCGAGGTATCGCGCAATAGTTAACATTGCCGGAGTCACAACCTGGTGAAAGTGATCGGATGTTGGGAAGATGGTGCCGACAGCTGTGAGCAAAACCATGTCTCCCGGGTGCAAAGCCAGAGGTCTTGACTCGCTCATACCCTCAATATTTGAGCGAAACTGCTTGCTGATCTGGATGGGGAACATCTTGGCCAGGGAATGGATGTGTCGAACAATGCTCTCTAGCACTGCAAATGAGGGAGATGACGTTGAATCCCAAGGAGCAGCCACATAGTCGACCAGAGCGGCGGAAAAGTTGCCAAGCTTCTCCTTGTTCTTGCTGTCGAGCTTGGGGTGATATAGAGCTCGGATTCGCTGGACAATAGTGGGGAGGGCCTTCGAAGGATATTTGGCGGCAATGGATTGGAACTCGGTGCAGGTCTGAGGACAAGGGAATGTATACGGGAGGCCTTGCTCATCGCCCTTCTCGATGGCCGAAGCCTTGGCGGAAGGATCGGCGAATAGGACAGGATTCTTAGCCTCTTCTTCGTTGAGAAGTCCCTTGGTGAACTCGTCATCATCGTCTTCGTCTTCGGCATCCTCTTCACCCGAGATATCTTCCTCCGAATCCTCATCGTCGTCCAAGGGTTCGAGGTCAGAGCCACTCGCAACAAGGTCATCGTCGATAATGAAGTCGTCCTCGTCCTCGAAGCCCAGCTCTGTCGCTGTTGGTCGCGCCTTGATGCCCTTTCCGAGACCAAAATCGTCCTCCTCGTCGTCAAGCATCATTATGTCTGGCTGGTTGACATCATCCTTGTCTGATTCGCCCTCGTCCTCGCTATCTGTGACTTGCTCGCCCCGCATACGCCTTTGGCGTTTGTTTTCTAGCTCTTGGAGTCGCTTTGAGTCTTCTTCAGCTTTCTCTTCTTCCGTCTTCGTCCGATCGGCTGGCGCAGCTCGCTTATCCTGGGCTAGCTTCTTCACTTCGAGATCGAATTTCCTCTCGAAAGCGTCTCTGTCAACACCCGCAATCTTGGCCAAAGACGCTTCTTCACCGGTTTGGTGTTTGGAACCACGTCCGCCTTGCGATAGAAGCATCTGAATGTTGGGTAGCTCTTTGTCCAGTTCGGCTCGAAGGTCGTCGTCCTCCTCTTTCGCAGCTTGTCGTTCGTACTTGTGAAGCTTGGACTTGGCGATAACCTCCTCCATGACTTCTTTCTTAGTCTTTTTGCGCTGGGGTTCGCCGTCGTTGTCGTCAGAATCTGCATCGCCCGTATCCGCAAGGGCGCGCAGCCGTTTTAGTCGCTGCATCTCACGAACAGAGCCATCACTGTCGTATTCTTCGTCCAGATCCGCTTCATCGAAGTCGTCCACAGCGTCATCATCGAAAGACAATGATTTGCCCATATGTGTCAGGCCCTCTGACGGTTCGTCGTCTTCCAAGTCGAACATGGAGCTCTTCTTGTGTGCTCGTTGTTTCTCTCGCGCAAAACGCTCCAACATCTTCTCTTCGGGTGCCATGGTGGGATCGTTTTCACCGAATCGACGATCGAGAATTCCTCCGACCTTGTTCCGTCGCTGCATCTCAACTAGAAGAGTCTCTTTGCGCTACATCCAAAGTCAGTACTTTCTTCTTCGATGGTGATCATGATGCTGACCCTCGCTTCGCTGGCCGCCTTTGCTTCGCCCGGGCGACCTTTGATGCCCCTCGCAGCACTTCCAGTGGCGGGGCGATTGGTGGTGACATCAAATTTGGGGCCTCGAGCAGCGTGCTTGAGGTCGAAGGGGTTGAACTGTTCGCGAATGCCCTCCAGGACGACCCCTCTTTGCAATCGCTTCTCGTTGCGTGCGCGCTCATCTTGGGCAACTTTTCGCTTCTGCTTCTTCGACTGCTGAGGGCCAATGATTCCCTGGTCTCTGAGGGACGCCTTCAGGCGCTTGAGTTGGGAGCCAGCCATCTTGATGAAGGATAGCGATCGTGGCTTCACTCTTCAACTAAAGTCTGAACTAGAGTCTGAAGCTGGAATTTTTTCCTCTGAAAAATCCTTATCGTTATCAGGCCGTAGCACTTAAAATATAGTGGGCCTTCAACGGGATGCGGTCCACTTTTGCGGCATCGGTGCCGTTAGAGACGCCGGACCGTCTCCGGGGTTCAAAGTACGCAAAGATCATGAAGTGAGGGAGCCAAGTGGCTCGCAGGAAAGAGCGTCTATTTGTCTTATGATTAAGATGTCAAATTTATTTTGGTTCGCAAGTCCCCTACAGCGAATTAGTTGGTCTCTTTTCACAACCACGGTTTCCGTGATATCGACGCGGGCCTGTCAAAGGGAGGAACTCAGGACACGCGCTAACCCAAGTTATCAAATATGAAGGCGGTGACACGCGGCAGAATCTGCTCATCACGTCACGGCTGTTTCTCTGATACTGCTGCGTTCTAACACTCAACTCCCCAAATCATGGGCATCCAAGTATTATGATGCATTTATCCGACAACTGATCAATATGGGCTGGTCGGACACTTTTTTCACCTTTGCTCGTGACGAGCGGGTGCTTCTGGTGTCTTTTGGCCTAGCAACCTTTGGTGTTGTGAGCACCATGGTCACATATCTCACAATGATTCGTGACGAGAATCTGGTTCCGCCCCCAGAGCCGAAGACACAATACATCACTCAAGAAACGGAAGACGCGCTTCAGCTCGACACCTTGCAGAAACTTCTGAACCACTCGAACTACAGCATTCGGGAGATAGCAACCAGAATCCTGTGCGACCGAGCTCTCAACGATCCAAAGACGATTGATTACCTATTGTATGGCATTACGCGGCCAAATTACAATGAACGAATGGATTGTCTTCGCGTGTTGGCGCTAATTACCCAAACGATCGGTTCGTGCTCTTTTCTTTTCCTTGCTCGAAAACAGCTAATGATGACAGGAACCGATGGCCTCCCCAAACTAAACAATCCAAAAGCCTACGCAGCCCTTGTGAGATCGTTGGAGTTAAGCTTGGAAGATGTCGACCGACCCAAACTCGATGACTGCCACTGGGACGAATACTACCTTCGGGACATGGCTGAGAGGTTCTGCCTCATGTTCGTGTTGGAGCTGTGCGTCAAGTACGGTGCTAACAAGATCGTACAAGCTGGATTCGTCGAGAGATGGTTGGTAAAGCAAGATTGGGGCGACACGCCTGAGGAACGACGACGCAACTTCAGGAACTACATGGAGTTCAAGGACAATAGAATTGTCGAAATCGTCAACCATATCAAGCACTGCCTACGTGGACTCAGAGCGCTCGAAAAAGCGGACTTGATCAACAAGGAGCACTCGAAGCGTCGGATCGAAGAGCTGCCGGACCTCATCATGGAGGTCGAGGAGGAGATGGCCGGGGAACCTCTTATGGAACCGCAAGTCCCCCGAGCACGAGAGCATTCCGCCGAAGAGCAACGGCTTCGACGCCAACGACGCGAAGCCATAGTCTTGAACGACGGAACACGACCCCTAGTACGGGAGGACATTATCGAGAGAAACCATGGCTCGCCAACTTGAAGGAGCACAGATCAGAGCTACTTCATTTTGGAAGGGGCAAGGCTAGTCCCGGAATCCGGGAGAATCACAAACAACATCTCCTGAGGCCGACTGCCGGCAGCACCAACTGGACAGCCTGGCGGAACAAGGATTTCGCAGCAGCTGCACCCCGATCACTTGGGTGAGACATTGAGGGAAACTAGGCTTTTCCGCGGGGCCTGAAGCCTGTTGTTCCTGGAGAGGTTCATGTGCCGATGGATCGTCCGCAGTGGCGGTGAGAAGATCAGGCGGAGCTTCACAAGCTCAGCTGCATGTCTCAGGACACAAAAATGAAGCTGATGCAGAACGGGAGGGGCCCTGGGCCTGCATTCAGGCACGAACTGGTTCGATGAACGCCAAAACAAGGCGCATCATCCGCCCATGCTGCGGGCTGTACAACAACCCCGTATTACTATGTATCAGGGCGATGTTTGTTGCTGATGTCTCCCTTGCGCCCGCCACGACTTGGTCTTTGCAAGCTGTGAAAGCTTGCACACCCCTGCGTTAGGGTCAAAGCAGCTGTTGGGTTAAGGGTTCTTAGCTCCGCGCGGGCCGAGACGGGGGTTGTCGATGCGGGTGGAAGGAGGACGGAACAAACGAGGTCTACATAGCCATTAATGCCAATTGAAGCCATTAACAGCACCGAGAGAGTTTGCCTTCAACTTGGGATTGTCACAGCTTGTTCTAGTTACGCAATTGACCCTCCAAACCGTGGCCTTTTGCCCATGATGCGTCCCCCGCTGTCGTCTCCTGCTTGCTGGGGCAGCATGGGATGGAAATCGCGTCAGACTGCTTCCCCCTGCAACGCCAAAGAGGCAAGCCGGGTCCGGATTACGGGGGTTTTATGGAGATCCCTGGCCGGGCTCGTCTGACGACCAGCAGCAAGCCGTGTCTTTACCGCAATGTCTAGAGCGCTCCGCAGGGGCGGTTAGGGAGATTTAGACTGATCAACAGGCTGACTGCTTGCTTCTCGTGCATCCATGATCCATTGCCAAAAGAAAAAGGCCATGCGCTGGCCGGACCGGGGAAGCAGGATCTGGCGAATGGCGGCCGGGGTCGGCGATGCTCCCACTGCAGCATCGTGGGCTCTGCGCTGTCATTGGAGACGAGCGGGGAGGGGAAGCGTCTGATGCATCTGATGCTATGGCGACAGGCGGTTTAGTTGCAGGTAAACAGAGTGAGCTGCAGATGGATGATGCAGCATCGCCAGGACTATCAGGGAGCTTATGGCGGAGGGCGAGTGCAAGGGGGCCGGGTGTGATGTGATGGATGAAACGGTGACTGGACTGGACTGGATAAGAAGCCGGGCTCTCCTCCCATCTGTATCGTGGGAAGTCAGCAGCAGCAGCTCTTCCTCCCACACTCGCTCCTGCCCTGGGTTGCTTGCAGAGCGTTGGTTCGCATCGCTTTTTTCTTTTCCCTTCGATGCAATTCTTCTTTCTTTGTTCTCCAGTTCGGCATAGCGAGCGTCCATTCCAGTGCTTGTCTTGTTGTTGTTTACCAATGATCATCACCAGCGACTGACTTCCCCTCCGCCCCCTCCTCCTGCATTCCCTCTCGACGAATTTCTTCCAACCAGAGGGAAAAAGGCTTCACTGCCCCTCATCAATTGCAGAGATTCCTTTGTTCTGCATGCACCTGGCCGACAACACATACAGCATCACGGGCCGCAGCAAACCTAGCCGGCACCCTTCAGCGACATCCCTACGAGACGACGACGCCCATTGAGCCACGATTTGACGACTGATGACGTCGAGGCCCTTGCCTACACGCTATACATCCCCCTGAACCAAAAAGCCGTGCAGAGGCGGTGCCGTTCGGGTTGCGACTGTGACAGTGATTGTCTGCTGCTGACAGATTGATTGCGGGCAAGTGTCAGGTCCAGGTAGAGGTCACCTTACATTACCTTAGCCAGGTAGCCTCCCGAACTTCCCAGAGGCAGGGGAGTTGGGACAGGGTATCGTCCATTCTGCTTGCGCCTCTCTCCGCACGTTCGATCCCGTTCATTTCTGCTCTTCTGCGCTTTCTCCTTTCTGTCCACAACTTGCACTCTTCCTACAACATTCTTGCATCTGTCATCGCAGCTCGACAGCCCGACCGGCCGCCCGAAGCCCCAGAAAAAGGAAACCCGACAGGATCCTGGGGGCCAGCGAGAAATTAGCTGCTGGCATTTGACAGGCTGCGGAAATAGGATCGCTCTTCTGGCCGTTTCCTCGCCCACCAGAAGCCCCCTAAGCAGGCGCCCCTATTCGCCAGCGGGCGGCGTGGGGTAGTAAACAAATGAGACACGCCCTCCCGGGAGCGGACGATCGCATCCTATCGTTTGGGCTAGCACGCTGTTGGGCTGGACTGTTAGCAGTCTAACCGCCGCCCGCCATGCCTTCTGCCACTGTCACCACCCAGGCCAAACTTCGCTCCCAGAAGTCGGCGCGATCCCTGCGACGTCCCTCAAGCTCGAAATCGCTCGCGACCGCTCTCTCGACACCGAATCTCAAGGCCGCCTACACTTCGCATTCGCGCCCGCCACCGCTCCCGCGCAAGGCTTCGCTGGCCGCCCTGACCCAGTCGTCGCTTGCCAGCATCCCCGATGTTAGCGAGAGCTACGCCCTCGATTCTGTTCTGAGCGACTCGTCGCAACACAATATGGCTCCCGCAACGCCTGGCCGCTTCACCGGCGAGGATGTCTTCACGGGCGACACCGTAGATGTCCCCGGCGGCATGTCTGGCACTGTCCGTTTCGTCGGCACCGTAGCTGGCAAAAAGGGGACGTTCGTGGGTGTCGAGCTGCACCCTGACTTTGCGATCCGGGGCAAAAACAATGGCGATGTTGACGGGTAGGTTTGCTTGCCTTACACTATGGCAAACCTTATACTAACGCGTTTGACCAGTGTATCTTACTTCAATACGTCCATCCCCGGCGCCGGCATCTTCGTCCCCGTTGGCAAGGTCCTTCCCCGACGCGACTCCATCCCCTCGATTCCCATGACTCCAACGGCCAGCACATATGGAGGCCTGAGGGCTGGAACTCAGAATTCTGTCAACTACACCCCGCCAACTCCAAGCCTTCCCAAGTTCAGCGCCTCAATTGGTCCTGGAGCGAGGGCGCCAAGTCCCCAAGGAAAGCGAGCGCCCCGAACGTCTCTTCCTCGCCCCGACTCTCCTGTGCGGCGCCTGCAGATGACACCCGGACCAAGGCCGTCGATCACCACACCCGGCAAGGCGCCGTCAAGGTTCGGCAGCCCGACAAACCGCTTTGCGCAGAGCGTGCGAGGGACCGCCGGTGATCCCAACAAGAAGTCGAAGCTGGACCGCAAACCAAGCATAGGACCGCGAAGTGCGTCAGCGCTGGGATCAGTCAACGGCATGGATGATGATGCAACTCCTGTCGGAGTCCAGCGAACCGGTACCAACGGCAGCTTGGGCTCTGTCTCGTCATTTCACATGAAGGTCCGCCCTGCCTCTCGGGCTGCCGCAGCCAATGAAGAAGAGATGGACCGTCTGCGATCACAGCTTGAGGACCGAGATCGGCAATTGAAGGACCAAGCGTCTACCCTGGCCGAGATGGAGAGTAGTCTCGTAGAACTGCAAGGGCTTATGGAGCAAGCAGACGTACCACCTCCACGACGCAACAGCCTCGACGACAAGGACTCCGGTCAGCTTCGACATATGCTGCGGGAGAAGAACGAGAAGATCGCGATGCTCACGGCAGAATTTGACGCACACCGGGCAGACTTCCGAAGTACCATCGACACCCTCGAAATGGCTAGTACCGAGACTGAGCGGGTTTATGAGAAACGGATAGAAGAACTCATGGCTGATGTTCGCGAGCTCGAGTCTCGAAACCTTGATGTCGACTCGGTTACGAACCAGTTTAAGCAGCTTGAAGAGCTAGTCCAGGATCTCGAGGAAGGCCTGGAAGATGCTCGACGAGGAGAGGCTGAAGCCCGTGGTGAAGTTGAGTTCCTTCGAGGGGAAGTTGAGAGGACCCGATCTGAACTGCGACGGGAACGCGAAAAGAACTCCAACGGTGTCAACGGCCACGCGAACGGCGACAAGAGCGTCTCTAAAGAGCTTGAGCAGAAGGAAGATGAAATTCGAGGTCTAAAGGCCATCATCCATTCTCTCAGCCGAGACTCGGTTCCCGGCGAAAGTAAGATGCCCGCCGCTCGCCCAGGGTCTCTGCTTGCAGGTGATGCCGTGGCAAATAAGATTGCTCGTGACAATCTGGAGCGCCAAGTTGCTGAACTCCAGTCCATCCTAGAGAAGAAGAGCAGCCGAGAGGAGGAGATGGAGCGAGAGCTGGAGGCCCTCCGTCAAACTGCGTCCAACGCCCAGCGCAACTCTATCCCAGTGTCGGCTCACCGATCTTCTCTCCGAGATTCTCGCGATACTGTCGTTCTTGCTCGGGCGATGGAGACTCGTTCCCCTGAGATGAAACGCGAGCCCACTCACAAGCGAGGGAACACCCTTGACACGATGCCCGAGAGCGACGCCTTCTCGTCTGCCACCGAGACTAGTACCCTCTGGTGCGAGATTTGCGAGACCAACGGCCACGATATTCTGACCTGCACGAACATGTTCGGACCTGACGGCGCGAAGCCCAGCAGCGACACGAAGACAGTCAAGGACGCGCCCCGAAGCGAACTCAAGATCCAGACCCCCACCGGCGAGCATGCTCCCGCGCCCCTGTCTCCCTTCCGCCTCAAGGCTCCTGGCCCGCCATCGCCCAACGTCAAGATCCTGCCTAACCCCATGGAATCAGGCCCTGTGGCTGGAAAGGAGAGCGGTATCATGGACCCTGAGAAGTGGTGCGCGGTCTGCGAGCGCGATGGCCACGACAGCGTCGACTGCCCCTTTGAGGACGCCTTCTAAGACGCCTCTTTCTAGACCTCCTTCGACCAACACACCTCCTCCCCTTGTACGGAACCCTCCACGACAAACACGGTGTGGATATCATGACCTCGCGAAGCGAATGACTATACTACTATGCTTGGTGTACAAAAACGGGCGTGATGAATACCGCCCTATGCGTGTGCCCTCTTGTTCTTTGTCACTACAATTCCTGATAAGACTCTTTCTTTGCCCTGTCTTTGCAAGTTTCCTTTCTCTTTAAGTCTTTGGCTCTGACTCCTGCGGGGACATTGTCGTTTGGCTGGGAATTCTTAGTGATACCATACCCCCCTTTTTCATACTTCTTTTTCGTCGTCGGTCTCGCGGACTGGCGACATGAGTTTGTAATAGCATGCGTTATGAAAATATGTCTCTTTCTTTCTGTTTACTCTCTCATGTACTGTACAGATGTGACGGCTTGCTACGGCTAGATGATGTACAGGTAGCTTAGATTCACGTGGTAGTTGAAATATGACGGGTGTTCTTCATACACATGGCTGGGCTCCTCGCCAGGAATCGCTTTCATCTGACGATTCGGGAAGTTCCTGTATCCGTTCTCCGCGCATTTCGTGCCACCACCGCGTGCGCTTCCACATCTCATCGTCCCAACCTCCCACGAGCGATGCATACTTCTTCAGAAACCACACCTTGGGCTCCCAACTACGGCAATCCCATGGCACTGTTGCCTCCATGGTCAGCTGGCTGTCATGCTGTGAGCCCCAGCATAGCAGACCCCCTGCACACAGGTCCATACATAGCTCGTCCTCGTCGAGCAGCGGCGGTTCCTGGTCTAGTGCCTTGAGAGCCTTGTCGCGGAACGACTTGAACGGGAGTACGTCCTATTCGTGTGAGTACTAGACATACAATAAAAGGGGTGAGGCACTCACAAGGTAAGGGTGATGCGCAAAGGTAAGTTGCACGTCCACAGGTTGCAAGTCTGACGCCAAGTTGCGGAACTTGGCCCTCACAACAGACAGCTGCGAGGGGTGATATCCCAGATCTGGCGCAAGCGAGAATACACTGCATCCCTCCTCCACGAGCAGATCGTCGACGCTGCCCATGCCTAGCGCATAGCAATTGGCGAACAAGGCGCCGAAGAAGCCCCCCTGTGTGACATAATCGCTAGGCATAGGCGGCATTGTCAGCCCCGTGGCCGCACAATGCAGCGCCTGGGCAAAGCGCTGAGCCTCAAGTTGCAGCCGCGTGCGCGCGGGGTCGATGGGTGGAAGCTTGCGGCGGGATTGTAGCTGCAGACGGTGTAGGAGGAATTTCTTCTGCTGCGGGGGAAGTGCTTCGACGCTGTGGAGGAGTTGGATGAAGGTGAGGTCGCGGTCTTGGTCGGTGAAGGGGGTGAGGGAGGTTGAAGAGGGGATGATGGGGGTTTGGACTAGGGCTGTTTGGGAGAGGGGGAAGTTCATGGAGTCCCATGTTGTTGGGAGGACTTCTGGTCCTGGAGGAGCTGCGGGTGCAAAGCCATCGAGGAATGAAGGGTCTTGAAATAGCATAGAGCTGAAAGCCAAGTTTGAGGCATCAGGGAGGTCTCCCCAGGTATTCGCAAAGACGTTGTCCACACCATTAGCAGCCGGTGGCAGCTCATCCCCAGGTTGCTCAAGGCCTGTATTCACAGGCTGACTAGGCCCAGCATCCTGACTAGGAGTTTCGCCCTGCCCATCGACCAATAGCTGGTTCAGGAGGGCAAGCTTCTTCTTCCTCTTCTCACCTGCGAAGATGGCGTCAGCAGCTGTTACATAAGTCGGTTTTAGAGGCGGTCGAGAACTTCACGCACGATAGTTGCGACTGGCTTGGCGGTTTTGTTCGCGCCGCGCTTCGGTGTTACGCTTTGGTGCAGTTTTGGGCTTTTTCTTGGATTCGTCCATGGCTGGTAGTCTTGGGTTGTCTGTTTTACATGAGAGAGTGAAGTTGGGTGAAGTTGAGGTTGCGAAGTTTTAGTAAGCGGGCACGGAGTTAAGAAGCTACATTACGCCGACGTACAACCTAAGAGCAGATCAGGAATCCTATTTGGTGACCATTTACTTAAAATATATAACAAGAAATGTAAATGAAGACAGACAATTGGGAAATCTCTAATTCAATACTTCGGGTACGATACGGTGAGATCTTGACTGTGCATACCGTCTAGGAACCCATACAGGCCATCGTACAGGGTATCTTGATTCACCACGAGAAATTTCATCTCGAAGATACGGGATGTTTTTTTATTTGAAAAAGGAATAATAAATAAAAGAAGAAAAATTAAAACAGATGATACTGCGTATTGGTTCAATAAAGATTGTTTGTTGGCATTGAAAGTTACGGTTGATGAATGCTTTTCCCTCCGGGTATTGATGCTGTGAATCATGGACATGTGACAACCACCTGTTGAGTTCGAAAAGATTTCAAAAGGTGATTGCTCTTCTTCTTTTCGAAATCCCGTTTTCTTCCTATTACATCATCTTCTCTGGACCCCAAGAGACACATCTCGGCTTGGTACACCACGGAGAGCTTTTACATCATGGAGGATTACCCCGACTTCCACTATCGAGAGACGGTCCCGAGCCATTCTTCTGAAGAGCTCGAACAGAAATGGTACTTGGCCGCCCTCTATGAGTACAGACAATACCACCGCCTTCTTTCGGATGAAGAGAGAGAAGCCTGGAAGAAGAACGTTTCTCAACTTCGCACCACTGAATCCACGAAAGAGGCACAGCGCCATGCATTGGGAAGACGTGGTGCACCCCGTACTTGGGCGGCACACCGAATGCTGTTCATTATGTTCCCGGAAAACTACCCCGGATCGGAAACCTGGCACTCCTTCCAGACAGCTTTTCCTAACGCAAACTTGAACATTCCTTATCCAAACGAATGTGGGAAGCGAGCTGCAGGCGTTTACAAATGGTTTGCGCGAGACTCCACGCCGCCATCAAGCGCCAGGAATGAGAAGTCGCAGAAGAAAACTGATGTCTCTATCCTCGTTCCATTTACCACTGCCATCAAACGGAAGATGCCGGATGATTTTGAAGAGCAGGGCGAAAAGGATGAACGGGATTCCCGGAACCCGGCGGAAACACTCGCCACAACGAACGCAACGATGGACGCCCCGCTCGCACGCGTGTCATTACTTGAAGACAAGTGCAGTCACCTTAAGGGAAATGAAGACGAGATCAGCGAGGAGCAGAACGCTCTTTGGGAAAAAGTTCATCGCGCCATCGGCCGTCTTGAAGCAGAGCTTTTCGACTTAAGGAACTCATAAGGCCTATTAATCGACGGATTGCGTTCCGATGTGAATGAACTCTGGCAGCGGTGCAAGAACACGGATAAGAAGCATCAGGAATCGGAGACTCGAATTGAGAAACGTCGGATCCGCATACCCAAATATCTCGCGAAGGAAATGGTTGGATATCGAGGCAGCTGAGAGAATGAGCAGAAAGAGCGGAATGCGTATAATAGAACGCATCGAAGAAGATTGCGCCGATACGAGATCGTAGGGATTGACTGCGCATGGAGAGTTGGTAAATCTAGCTAGCAAAGATATTGATCGTCCCTCAATTATTCCGCCCTGATTCCATGATGATCAAACTTCAAGCGTAGCTCGACAATGAGCTTCGAGCACTTCGTGACGGTATAACTTAGAGCAAGGATCCTGCGCAAATTTGAGCCTCCATCGATGTCACCAGAATACTTTCCCACGGCTCGCAATCGTAAAACTTGTCTGCATTATATGATTGAAGGATGCTCTTGCCCCCATTAGTTCCCGAGGGAGCCAAGGAGGTCGTTACGCTATTGGCGAAAACCTCAATTGGGGCAGGTGCAACGCCAACCAAGTAAACAGTCTGACGCGATCACGTTTCTTTTCCCCCTCAAGTTCTTCCTTCCTCAAAAACATCATTTCGAAGAGTGAAGAGTACAGCTTTTACGGCATACCATGGATACTTATCCCCCCTACTCTCGCATATCCGTCCATGACGAACAATCGACCGAAGAAGAGGAACGAGAGTGGTACCGACGAGCTCGATAGGAATATGCGCAATACCGCCACCTATTGGAACATTAGAGAAGACAAGAATGGCTCAGATGTGTTCCGCATCTACGTATAACCCGCGGCACATCACACGCTAGAAGACATCGCCTGGGAAAACGGGAGGGATGGGGGGCACACCGGATGCTTGTGATCATGTTCCCTCGAGACTATCCGAACTCAAAACTCTGGCACCAATTTCAAGACGTATACCCAAACTTAGACTTGAGCGTCCCCTATCCGAATCAATATGGCAGTGCAATGCCGAGGGTCATCACTTGGCGCGAGGCGAACGCTGTACCTTCCAGGGGAAATATTGGCAATATTCGGCAGCGGGACTATGAGGCGGCAAGAGTACGAGCGACGGCTGAGTACAAAGCCCTCGAAGAGCTATACAACACAGTAAATGCTGTGAACTGGGATCTCCTCACAGCAAAAGTAGCACTCTCGAAGAGAGTTGATCAACTACAAACAGAGCTGAACAAGGCGAATAAGTGGATTTTCGCTGTTAAAAAAAAGCATCATGAAAAAAAAGTGGCTAAACAAAAATCGTCAGACGGAGATTCAAAAGCTGGAGACTCAGAGGCTCGGGAACCGAAGGAGAGCGAGTGAGTGAGGAAGAATGGGATAACACGAAGAACAGATACGTGAGAAGGCTTGGTAGCTTTATGGTATTACAGCGATACAACCATCTGCCACACACTCTGCTTGATCTTTTGGTGATTGATCTTCAAGCGCAAGCTGACAGTGAACGTTGGAGTATTTATTTACCTTGTGATGGTGTAAGTAAGGGGGCAAAAATCTTGTGGTAATGTCAGCTAAGGTTGATAGGCTTTGTAATGTCAGCCGCCTTAGACGTCCCCAGAAACACCTGGCTGGTCTCCTTGGTAATTGCCATCATCATCAACCAGCGAGTCACCGCGGCCCGGTCCAGTGTTCGGCCACAGATTCTCTTGATGGATGGAAGCGTTAGGAGGAAGACGAAGGGACGGGACGGAGTTCGACCGGGCACTTTCGTTAGCGGAGTTTGTCTCAAGAAGCTGCTGAGCTGCCTTGGAAGCGCATCCGCCTACCAGGTCGCGGCGACAGCTGGTTGGCCAGTAGCAGTCCCGCGAATTGGTCGTCTTTGCTTGTTCGGGCTGGACCAGGTCGGGTGCTAAAATCGGGGCCTCGGAGGTTGCATCCAGTGGAGTGGGATCGGACCCTGCGGTTGGAGAGGGAAAAAAATCCATGAGATTCTGTGTTAAGGAGGTACATTGCGTCAGGGGGCCGCAGCCCACCTCAGCCTCGCGGGGACCCTGAGGTATTGCAGAAGGCTGCCTCCCAAATGCGGCGTCGAAGTAGGCGTTTGCTGTAAAATTCGGAACTGGATAAAAAGCAAATTTATCGCCAAGTTGCCTGAATCAGGAATTCTCCTGCAGCGCTCCCATCAGGCAGTCCGTGGGCGAATTCACGAGTCGTCAGCTCGCTGCACCTGAGGCCCCCCCAGCAGGTCCCCGCCCAGGTCGTGCATTATCAGCACCGCCACAGCGTCGACTTTCTTCTACACAGTTCCATGAGGCGCATGCACTCCCGCGATGTGCCTGCAGCCTCCCTTTGTTCAAAAACCCCGTCCCGCATCAACTTCAGCGCTTCACAAACTGTAAGCCAGCTGAACCTGCAATCCGCCTGGACCGACCGAGTATCTACCGCTGCTGCTGCTATCCGGGTCGAATTTTTACAAAGTTGATTCCATTCCTCCTCTTCCCCCAGATTCTGCGTCGCAAAAAAAAGCCTGTGGAACTTCTCGTCAGCCCCGCCACCGGAGTTAGAGATAACCTTGGGTGGGCAAGGTACGTACGAATGAATATCAAGCACCTTCCCCCCCTCCGTCAGACCTCCAGCATCTTCTCTCGCCAGCAATCCTTCCTCTGCTTGATTCACTGGTTGCGCTGCCGGAATCTCGCTTGCTTGTCAGATCTGCTGTCTGCGCCTCGTCACTCGCTTATCGCTGCGAAACTCCTGACTAATTCGTCGCTTCTCAGAGTCCCGTTACTCCCCGTGCGCTCTCACCAGCCTCATTCTATCGTTCGAACCTCGATTCTTCTTCGACTTCTTCTTTAGGCACTCCACACCAGCGCCGTCAAAATGGTCAAGGAGACCAAGTACTACGATACCCTGGGTGTATGTTTTCTTCTCTTCCGGAGTCTGGTTATATCGCGCCCGCAATAGTTCCCAGGCTGATTGACATTTTGACCAGGTCTCCCCCACGGCTACCGAGCAGGAGCTGAAGAAGGCCTACAAGACCGGTGCTCTGAAGTACCACCCTGGTATGCTCAACCTACAGATTTCAACCAGCATAGCAAGTCTCTAACTTGAACAGACAAAAACGCCCACAACCCCGCGGCCGAAGAAAAATTCAAGGAGATCTCGCACGCCTACGAGATTCTTTCCGACTCCCAGAAGCGACAGATCTATGACCAATATGGCGAGGCCGGCCTCGAGGGAGGTGCCGGTGGCGGTGGCATGGCTGCCGAGGACCTGTTTGCCCAGTTCTTCGGCGGCGGCAGCTTTGGCGGTGGCCTCGGCGGCATGTTTGGCGGCATGAACAGCCGCGGCCCCCCCAAGGCTCGCACCATCCACCACACCCACAAGGTCTCGCTTGAGGACATCTACCGCGGCAAGATCTCCAAGCTGGCCCTTCAACGGTCAATCATCTGCCCCAAGTGCGAGGGTCTTGGCGGCAAGGAGGGCGCGGTTAAGAGATGTCCTGGCTGTGACGGTCACGGTATGAAGACCATGATGCGCCAGATGGGCCCCATGATCCAGCGCTTCCAGACCGTCTGCCCCGACTGTAACGGCGAGGGTGAGATCATCAAGGAGAAGGACCGCTGCAAGCAGTGCAACGGCAAGAAGACCATCGTCGACCGGAAGGTTCTGCACGTCCACGTCGACCGAGGCGTCCGCAGCGGCACCAAGGTTGAGTTCCGGGGCGAAGGTGACCAAGCTCCTGGTGTCCAGGCTGGTGATGTCGTTTTCGAGATTGAGCAGAAGCCCCATCCCCGATTTACTCGCAAGGAGGACGACCTGCTCTACAACTGCGATATCGACCTCGTCACGGCGCTGGCTGGTGGCACCATCTACATCGAGCATCTCGACGACCGATGGCTCAGCATCGACATCCTGCCCGGTGAGGCGATTGCTCAAGGTAAGCTTCGTATTCTGCTCATATGTTTTGACCTACCAGACTAATCACTCCACAAGATGCTGTCAAGATGATCCGTGGCCAGGGTATGCCTACTCCCCGCCATCACGACTGCGGCAACATGTACATCCGCTTCAACGTCAAGTTCCCCGAGAAGAACTGGACTATGGATGAGGCTGCTTTTGAGTCACTCCGACAGATCCTTCCTGCCCCAACCCCCCTGAACATTCCCCCGCCCGAGGCTATGACCGAGCCTGCGGACTTGGAGGATCTCGATGGTTCGTCCCAGAGAGTCTTTGGCAGCCCCAGCGGCATGATGGATGATGAGGACGAGGATGGCCATCCTGGTGGCGAGCGCGTCCAGTGCGCTTCGCAGTAAGCTGCTGCCGATAAGTGCCCTTCTTGGGGCGCTGTAGATATCTTCATCGCCCTACCGGGTGTTTCCACGTAAGCAAATCGTCTCGATGATCCCGTCACGAGAGAGAATCCGACTTCGTGGTGAAGTATAATGGTGCGTTGCGAGCAGGCGTGGGAGTTTCCATGGAACTGAACACGCGAATCCTGGGAATTTGAGTTGTTCCCTGATTTCTCCATGATACCATGTGGTGAGACGGGCTATTCAAGCGTCTTCACGACGAAAAGAAAGGGGAGGGGTTGAGGTGTTTGCCCAAAATTCGGCGGTTGATAATATTTTTGGGCATCAGAGGTGACGATAGGTGCATTCGATATGGCTGGTTGGCGTTTAGAAAGGGCTTAGACGATTACATGAGGTTTAGTTGTTGCGAACGTAGACAATGATCATGATGATTCTGCGCAAGGACGCCCGAGGTTGAGACTCTACATGTGATCGAGGATGATGAACTTGGCTTTCAAAATGGCATGCCTAGAAAGCTTCTCTATTACAATGAAGGTGTCTAGATAAGGTAATCCGAAATCCTCCTTCTTGACCGCCTTTTAGTTGTTTATCGCCTTCTAAGCTCTCACCACCGGAACTTTCTCTTCTTCATATGGCTCTTCCCCGTCCTTGGATTCCTGGGCCTTGGGAGCTTCCTTCACCTTTCTTAGAAGTTCCGTAGTGTACAGCAATGCGTCAAGTTCCTCCTCCGGCACATCGGGTTCTTCGGCCTCGAACGTTGTATCTTGGAGAAAGTGCCATTTTTGTCCTGGGCTGGGACCGTCGCTACCCGGCTCAATCAAATCAAGAGCGGCAATGTAGATGTTCTTCGCTTCTGGCTCGGTGGCAAAGGGTTGGACGGTGATGACGAGCTTGAATTCCCCGTTGGCCATTTGGAATGTGCAGATATCCAAGGGGTTGCCATCAAGCGCGATGGTAGACAGGTTCTCTAGAGTGTTTTCGGGGCTGAGTGTCCAACAGAACACGACGGGGACTCTGCAGTGACTGTTAGGATTTGGGGATAGCGTGGAAAAGGATGAGGTAGAGCTTACTTTTCACAAATCGCCAGAATGAACGTGTGTTGTCCAGATTGTATCTGATGCGTGACACTGCGGAGCTGAGTAACAGCAACTGTGGTCTGCTCTGGAACAAACTTGCGGACGGGGCTGAGGAGGTCTTCTTTGGAGAGAAGGCGGCGGTTCTTCCAATCCCAAATGAACAGCTCATTGTCACCTCCACCTGAGATGAGAATGTTGCTTCGCGAAGGAGGCACGAGCAGACTGCTCACGAACTCCTTGTGGCCCAGGCAGAAGCCCACTATGACATGTGTTTGGGGCATGTATCGCGATATGCGAATGTGCTCGTCGCGGTCGCCGGTTATGATGTACCGTCGTCCTTCGCTCTCCCCCAATGTCACGGCATTAAGCATGGAGACGTGTCCAAGGAGGAAATTCAGCTTAAATGGAGGACCCTCCTGTTTGGCGCCCTGTGAATTGTCTCCTTGGCCAGCAAGCTTCATCTGGCGAGTCTGGTTTTCTAAGGCCTGGAGGTTTCGCTTGGAGTGCACTGTCGTGGTATCCGCGGATGGCTTATACATGGGCTTCTCCGACGGGACTGAGGTCGACGTCTGGGCCGCCGCAGGAGTGGTAGATGGGTCCCAGAGGAGAGGTAGACTGTAAACATCGCCGAACTTGTCGGCATAGATGATCTGCGAGTCGGACTCGGAGATCACGACAGAGCTCGGCCGCTTAGGCATGACCCTATACTGAATGAGACGCGAGCCAATATGGACTAAAGATGGGAATGGAACTAACCGTTGACTGAGCAGAATGAGCTGGCCCTGTCCATCATGCTCGAATACCCAAATAGTCTTGTCGTGGGATGTTATCGCCAGTAGATACTTGCCATCCGCCGTGCCCGTCAAATGAGAAATGACTGGTCGGTCAGGCACTCGAGAAATGAGTCGATCCTTGTTCTGGTTTTCAGACTTCTGCCTATCCTTGCTCTTCTTGCCCCCTTTCTTTTTACCAGCACTCGCATTCTCGGCTTTCTGAGCACTTGAGGTTTGGGTGGTGCCAGCCTCCTCAGCCTTGTCGTTGACTTCGTCGTCATCTTGACGCTTTCGTCTTTTGGCAGGGGGTTCTTCATGATCTTCGTTCTCGATAACCCCGGCGCTTTCAGCTGCTGGTTGCCCAGCCTCGGCTTTTTGAGCGGCAATGGCCTTTACAGCCTCGTTGACCTTGTCGACATCGGGATGCTTCCATGTCGAGAGAGGAACACTTTTGTTCAGGCAGAATGAGTGGATCTTGCCTCCTCGAGCGGCAAATAAAATGTTGCCTACAAGATGCAAGGCATTGTATGAGAGCTTCATCTTTGCCTTTACAGTAGGCCAATGATGGATGTTCGCTGTCTGACGAGAGAAAAGCTCACAGCCTTGACTTAAAAGCTGTACCTCATCGCGAACCCACCTGCCGCAAAAAAAAGGTACATCGGCCATGTACCTTCACGTGGGGCCCGCCAGCTCGCCCGCCCAGCCGCCACGCCTTACCGAAAGCAGACTAGACTTCATGTGCCCTAAGCGGGCGCAACAATTCACCACACATTTTCTGTGGCCCGGGGCGCAAAAAAAAGGGAATTTCTGAAACTATCACGACCCCAACCTCATCAACCACAATCACAACAGATACCCGAACTTGCCCTTAAACAACCTGCCTTCATAAAATAAGAAGATATGGGGGGCAAGACTAACAAGGCCGGCTACTTCGACAAGCTCAAGGGCTTGCTCGAGGAGTACAGCTCCATCTTCATCGTCGAGATCGACAATGTCAGCTCTCAGCAGATGCACGAGATCCGACTTGCCCTCCGTGGCAAGGGTGTTGTCCTAATGGGCAAGAACACCATGGTGCGTTTTGAGAGTCCTCGCGAGACGGCGAAAGAACTGTGCTAATTGCGCCAATTCTAGGTTCGCCGTGCCCTCAAGATCTTCGTCAACGACTCCCCCGAGTACGAGCGTCTTCTGCCTCACGTCAAGGGCAACGTCGGTTTCGTCTTCACCAACGAGGACCTGAAGGAGATCCGAGACATCATCCTCGACAACAAGGTTGCTGCTCCCGCCCGTGCTGGTGCTCTGGCTCCCGCCGATGTCTGGGTCCCTGCTGGCAACACCGGTATGGAACCCGGCAAGACCTCGTTCTTCCAGGCTCTCGGTGTTCCTACCAAGATCGCCCGTGGTACCATTGAAATTACCACCGATCTCAAGCTCGTTGAGGCCGGCTCCAAGGTCGGCCCCTCTGAGGCTACCCTGCTCAACATGCTGAACATCTCTCCCTTCACCTACGGTATGGGTATCGCGCAGGTCTACGATCAGGGCCAGTCCTTCCCCCCCAGCGTTCTCGATGTTGGTGAGGATCAGCTCCTCGGCACCCTGACCAAGGCCATCGCCACTGTTGCTACCATCTCGCTGGCTATCAACTTCCCCACCCTGCCCTCGGTCATGCACTCCGTCGTCAACTCCTACAAGAAGGTCCTTGCCGTCGCTGTCAGCACCGAGTACAGCTGGCCCGAGATCGAGCAGCTCAAGGACCGCATTGCCAACCCCGACGCCTACGCTGCTGCTGCCCCTGCCGCCGGTGCTGCCACCGAGGCTGCTGAGGCCGCTCCCGCTGCTGAGGAGGAGAAGGAGGAGTCTGATGAGGATGACGAGGGCTTCGGCGGTCTTTTGTACGTGCCCCTCCTACGCGCTTATGATAACTTGCCTGCTAACTGTTTCCTAGCGACTAAACGATGTTTCATGATGTCAATGGTGTTGGGCCGGTTTCCAGGACTTTGGTTGGGTTTACGATACATGGATCTAAAACAACGGGTACATAGATCGTCTGCTGGTCAATTAGAACCTGTGCAACGGTCACGAAGACGCGTGTCTTTCGAATTGCTCGATGTGATGTGTGATGAAACTTGCTACAGCACCTCAGCAACGGTTTATCATCCCAAAAGGTTAGTCAATGCTTTTTCTTGTCCCTCATTTCCGGATGATTTTAAACAAACATCATGAGCTTTTTAACCCTGAAATCTCCTTGATGACACACGTATCACCACCCTATGACGGATTCTCTTCCCACATTCTTTTTGTTTCGCAGACTTTGATCAAGTTCCTTGCTGACCTATAAAAGACCAGGTGCTTACGATCCAATAACGTAAATGTGTGATGATGTCTCGTAGTCCCAATGTTCCGAATCCCGGCTTAAGCCCAAGTACGGAGGTCATACCCCGCAACACCCATAGATCATAGTGGTTGTGGTCTACTCTTTAGTTGCTTCTTAACTGTCGGTGTCCGGATGGTCGTTTGGATTGAGATTCAGGATTGAGATTCAGGATTGAGATTCAGGATTGAGATTCAGGATTGAGATTCAGGATTGAGATTCAGGATTGAGATTCAGGATTGAGATTCAGGATTGAGATTCAGGATTGAGATCCAGGATTGAGATTAAGGATCGAGATACAGATACTACATTAGGGATTCAGATCAGATTGAGGTTAGGGATTCTTATTACATGAGACGTTGGAGGCTTGGTCGAATCTACATAACATATTGAATCCCAGCTCCCACTGCCATTATTTTTGGGTACTTTGTTCTTCCTTCGCCATCCTGCGCTTCCATCGGCCATCGTCGAAGCTTCGAGGATGGACAAGGTACCTACCTCCTAAGCTTCGTACCTCGATACTTTCTAAATCTTAGGTGAGTTGACCGGCTCTGTCCCGTCGATTTTGAAGTGCGACTATCAATGCAGTGAGGCGTATCAACGTACAAACCTTTAGCCCATAATTCCGGAAAAAGGAGGTCTCAGGTGCATAAGGTATCACTTCTTAATAAGTTATACTGACGTTTATTGAGACTGGCTGATTATTCTAGGTATGCTGATGATGGCTTCCTCCCCCTTGCTTATCATTGCTTGTCTTCTCATCTGAACGCTTCACCTCCGTTTCGCTCAAATTGCCCTCGCTACGGTGGTACCTAGCAAACAACAATAACCGGATAATTAACGTACTCCGCATACGTGGTTGGTGGTGGTGCGTAGTAGCTGAAGCGCCACCACTTCTGCCTGTGGCCAAACAAGTCGTGGATGCTCCCAATTTTGTGGTCTAAACAAGCTCTCTCCTCACGTCTCCCATATGGAAACGCCTGAGTCCTCCATTCCGGATCGAGGGGCGATCCCTCACCTCCCAAATCACTCGCAGTGATAATCAATAGAGCTCCCCCAGTGCGCTCCACAAACATGTCGGTCAGACACCACTTACAAGCACTGTACAATTTGAAGTCCTCTCTTTTCTGGAAGGCCTCCTCAATGAGCAGTGCGAGCTGGCTCATTGGGCGATTGCGCCAGCCAGGCTTCATGTCAAAGAACTGGTGTCGACAAATGCGCAGTTTGCCGAGTTTGTTGATATCATGGTCCAAAGCACCCATGTCGTATAGGTATGTAGTCCGTACGAGGAAGCGCCCTTGTTTGACTTTTGATTCGATGACAGCTTGGACGCAGGCCGTGTTGCATGGATTCCGCGACGGTGCGAAATGGCAGGTATAGTGAGACAGCAGTGATAGAAGATAGATTTTCTGAAAGGGATGGAGAATGGTGCCCAGGCGGCTAAGCTTGAGGGCGAGTTGGATGTGGCGGTGGCTCACCATCCAGTCCATGAAGCCGTAATCACCACACTTCAAACGATGTTCGTACTTGCTTAGGGGGCATGAGATTCTGGCATTGGGCCTTGAGGGCGTGTCTCTCATCCGCACAGGGTGTAGCTTCACGCATGCTTCGCAGACCCATCGGTTAGACCTGCTGCGGGCCAGACACGCGAGAAACTCCAGGGCATCATGTTTGGACAGATCTGGGGTGAAGAGGTGATAAAGCTTTCTTCGGAGGAGGGCGCTGGTCTGGCAGAGGATGAGCTGCTGGTAGTGTGGAAGAAAGTTGAGGATTTGATCAATGATATTCTTCGGTAGGTGAAGAAGGTAACAGTTTCTTGGCTGTTTCTTTGGGCCCCTGATGTTGTAAACGGCTTTCTTCACTCCAAGAGTGAGGAAGCGGCCGATTGCTTTGGGGAACATCTTCATCTTCGTGGTTGAGATCCGAACGTCAAGAACAGTGATCAAGGCGCGATATTGCTATGAGAGTGCTAAAATACAAGACGAAGGCACACGCTATAAATATTTATAGGAAATATTTAGAAGAGATCTTAAAGGTTCACGTGGACAAGATGAGGAGTTTTTTCTAAAAGTTACTTCCTGTGGCTGAGTGTTTCGGGAGCTCTCTTGATATTACAGAAAAGCTAAACCAACTTACACCCCAAAAGTGTAATGACGATACAGTCAACAAGGTGGTGGAACGAACGGCGGTGCAAAAATTGGCCCAAAAAGGAAGGATCTGTCCTGATCTATACTCTGTCATTGTTCAGAAACACCTATACTTCAGTCACGAGTTTGAAACGGAAAGGACCGCACACAGGCGCCGGGAATCCAGTCATGGTTTTCATTGATCGTCTTTATTATTTTCTCGGTCTCATCATGAAATGAACCTTCAGCATCACTCGATCTTAAACGTGCACCGTATCCCCGAATGATCACTCCAAGGCATAAACCTCTCCCGATCAATAGCCTCACACCTTCCAACCGCCTCACTCGCAGCCCTCACCTCCTCCTCACCCACCTCATCATACCGCCCCCACCTTGGCACCACCCCCGGATGCACCACCTCGATCATCCGAGCCTCGAGCCCAAGCATCGCGATCTTGTCCATACGGATAGGCGGAAAGGGGGCCTTGCCGTCGGTGCCCCACGTGTATCCCGGGCTTTGTGGGCGGAGGGACAGCCAGGCGTCCGTCAGACCGTTTTGTTGCACAAGTGTTGCGTCCTCGGGGAGCACGGGGTTGAAGTCTCCGGCGATGAGGCCGCAATCGGCGCTGCGGAGGAGTGAGGTTGCGATGGAGAGCTGCTGAGGCCGGTGGGAGGGTTGGAAAGCTAGAGAGTCTAGATGTACGTTGATGATGCGAAGCAGCTTCTGCGTATTTGACTGCGTAGAAGGGATCATCAAGTCGCAGCAAAGCGCATCTCTCCCGTAGCGGCTTGGGAAGTTCGTCCTGAAGACACTACCGATGCTCGGTGTCGTGGTGCTTGGTGTCATCGAGAATCTCTTCTTCGATAGGAGTATCATCGATGCGAAAGGATGGCCAAATATGAGGCCGCCCCAGCTTTTGGCATCGAGACACTCGCTGGAGACCCAAGATTTCTGAATGACCGGGTTGGCGAGCAGCTCAGGAAGTGCCTCGCGGGACACTTCTTGCAGTAGAATGATGTCGATAGCTGGCTTTAGCGACATTATCCGGGACAAAATCCCGGATACGCGAGGGCCGGCCTGCTGCGGCGATGTATCGATATTCCATGTCAAGAGTGAGAATTCTCGAGATGTCGCAGCCTGCGTGGCAGTGTTGGATGTGGCTGTGTCAGAGTTGGATGACTCCATTGGAACCCAGTCGTCAACTGAAGCATCGTATTGATGCCAGGGCTGTAGTATGGCCTCGTGCTCTGCCATATTGCTAGGGAGCGGGACTCTGAAGGAACTTGCGCTCATCTTTCGACCGCGACTGAAGTGTTGAGATGGGTGCTGACAGACTAGGCGTCGTGGACTTCGTATTGGAGGAGTGAGATTGGCAGGATTATAGCATCCTGAAAGGAGTCTTAGTATCCTTCCAGTCCTATTGATCAGACGATTAGTCATCCTTCAAATGTCTGCTGACTCGATAAAGGTAGGCAGCAATCCTCGTCTTGTGCTTGTTTTTGTGGAAAGGAAAGAAAGTGCTCCCAATCACAGGCACGGTGGGGTTGTTTAAAACTCGCCGTGTCAATTTTTGACATCTAAGCAACAAAACAACAAACACCTTAGTCCAACATGGTACACGCCCTAATCCATCATGGTATTACATGATACAGCCGTAATTCGTCAAAATGCCGTTCCCAATGCCAATATTTCCGATTTCCCCACGCAAATGATGATAATGATGAGCCTTAGCTGGCTCGATTGTTAACCTCCCGCATCATGCTCGTCATGCCAGTCGTATCCCAGTTATCGCCTGGCAATCCAAGTCGTGATCGCGATGATGACGCCGATGATGATGATGATGATGAAGACGCCGCCTGTTCTTGTTGATGTTGCATGCCCGGTAGTATTACCGTCTCATGGAAATCGGGCATGATTTGTGGCGCAAAAGCAAAAGCATAGAATTGAACACTGTCTCGCAAATCCGTGAGGATCAGAGGCAGACAGATGCCCGACAAGATGGGAATATGAAGGAGGTTGAGGCCGGAGAAGACGGACCAGTCCGGGGTTGATTGGCCCACATCGGGGCCGGATAGTGCGGAGCCAAGGCCCGAAGAACCGGGCTCGGCGCGCTGGGGATTGGCATAAATTGATATGCCGGCTGCGGCCTTGGCATTGAGAACGTCCTCCAGATTGCGCAAACGACCAGCCAGACTGGTGTTGAAGGTGAGCAACCGCGTAATGCGGTGCGACAACTCAGCGCGACTGCGCTTGGCGTCGCCTTGACCAGGACTACATTTCTGGTTAGCGATCTAAGGCCGCCTAGTACACAAATAGACGGCGCCGGGAAAAGGCTTCTCACCACTTGAGAACGGTCATCATCATAGCCACCGAAAGGTTGTGAAAGCGAATGCGCGCTGACAGGGCGCGGATGCGCTTCCCGTGCCGCGCACATGCGTCGCCAGGGCTGGAATTTGCGGCGTCCATCTCCAGGGTGTCGCAGAGACAGTGTAGCCGCGAAAAGGCCAGCACCATGTCCGTGAGGGTGGCGATGAGTTCGTCGAGCTGGATCCAGGTGCCGCGTTCAGGGAGCGGGAGTGCGCCAGACTGCAACAGCAGGAGCGTCTTGTAGAGCACCTGGATGGAGGACCGGCATTCGCGCACGGTGTGCAGAGCCTGGTTGATGAGCGCCGTGGCATCCTTGGGCGCCGTGTTGAGATCCCAGAGCACATCGACGGCGCGCTCTGAAACGGCCAGCAGGCCTACCATTGCGGTGGTGACAGACAAGGAGGAGCCGTCCATGGCGAGGGCGGTGCCGTCATTTACTCATCCGAGTGGTTGGCTTTGGACGTCTCCCGTCTTTGGACGTCTGTGAGGGCCGCGACGACAGGACAGCAGGATCGAAGCCGTCGCTGGCAGTTGAAGTCGTGGTCGTCGTCTCTGAGATTCGAAGTGTGAGTGAGTAGCTGCAGCAGCAAGCAATGACATGAGACGGGCCTTCTTGGCGCCTGGAGTCTGGGACAGCCTGCTGGTTCATAAAGCCCCAGAGCCCGTCCGGTGCTGGAAAAGCGGCAACGCAGCTCCCCCAGCGGAAGGACGCTAGAACTGCCGTGCTTCCGAGACGGCGCTGGCCCTCGCTGCCCGCCAGGCTCGACCACTATGAAAACCCCGCAGAGCGCTGCGATGGACGCCTCCCGGGATCGCCTTATCGCCGTGTGAGAGGCCAGGTCAGAGCCTCAAGGGCCTCAAGGGCGTGGCTGGAGCACGCGGGAGGGTGGCCGTGGAGCAGAGCGGCGGCGCACCAGGGGGCCTCATTGGACCAGATCGGATAACGGCACCGCGCGGTGAGATGCTCCACCGCCCGCCGGGGGGCCTGGCGTGTCGGAAATACAGAGAACAGCCTGAGGGCAGCGCTGCCGATGAGGTGATGATGTATTGTGTGACGGGCTGGGCCTGAGCCTGATGTTGGACGCGTGTAGAGGTGATGGAGGAGGGAGAAGCGACGCCGCTTATCCGAGTTCGAGCCTCAACCCTTATGCCGAAATCCTCAGGCAGGCGCCTGCCGTGCGCACCTTCCGTCCCCTTCGCTCAAGGGATGCTGCTTCCCCGGACCGCGCCCTCCACTCAGTGTGCCGTGATATCCAATTGGGTTCGTTACGCAGGTACCGCCGCCCCCTCTCGAAACCACACCGACTCGCAAGTCGCGCCCTATCTGCTCTGCTAGCTCGGCATTGTGTTAGTCGTCTGCTCAAGTAATTCTGCGCTATATTTATCACTTCCCAGTTTCAGTTTCATATCGACCTACGTACGTCTGCAACGCAAAACACGACGAAAAATCATCTTCGTTTTATTTCCGGATACCTGCCGTCCCGAACCAAACCCTGCTTCCCCCGTCATAGCGCTAATTGCAAATCTACGGCGCTAACTCCCCGGCCGTATTCTATCTCTTCATCCTCCCGTGCTTCCCGTCGACCATGTCCATCAACATCACGAGAGCAGCTGTCGGCTCGGCTAGAAAGTCGAGGCAATCATCGGACACATGAGCAATTAAATACTGTCTGTATTTTGAGCAACTACAATCTAAACTATGGAGAAGCACCTCGATAAACCACCCGCGGTCCTTCAGTCCTACTCGAAAGCTGCTGGCAAGGGATTTTAAGGAATGTCCCACCAGTCACCTGGACCCTTAGGCAAACGGGCGTGTTCCTCGCAACCTGGACAAATGATTGAATGATCAGCCCCTTCAGGAACCGTCTTCGGCACTCTTACGTTCACCATCGCGGCGGATTCGCGGCTGGTTGGTGCCATAGCGACCAGCGTTCTCTCAAGTGAGCAGAGCCGGCATATCAGCTCAAACTTACATGTTGGGCACTGCGGGTCTTGGAATGCTTTCTCTTGGTACTTGAAAAGAACAACGAGACAGACCTCACAGAAAATATGGCCGCATGGAACAACGACGCATGGAGGCCCGGATTGACGTCGAGATGAGATGCCAGCGACGCTGAGGTCTTCGAAACAGATGGAGCATGTGGCCTCGATAGGCGCTTCGTCTCCAGCCTGACCGAGCATATGTCGACGAATGGTGGGAAAGAAATTCTCCGGTACCAATTCCTGCTGGCCTTTCTTTCCTGGCTTCTCCGTCATGATTACAGTTGAAGCAATAAGTTCGATTTCACGGTCAAGCTCGGTTGAGCAACTGCGAATATATGACCCTTTTGCCCAAAACTTTGCGCAAAAATTGTAGGTCAAATCTCATATGAATCCTATGGCATTCATACTCTCACAATTTCGGTCATGATTTCCGGTCAGCGTCCGCGTGGTAGGAACAATTTTCGTTGTTCAGAAGAACACCAATTCCAACCCCTGTCCTATCAAGACAGCCAACCAGACACTAATCATAGACAAGGTATACATAGAGCACCCAGGTCTCCAACAATACACCAGTAAAGGCCTCTAAAGTCATTAGTTCGATTATGTTCCGATACTCATACAAGCCAGCTCCCATGGCTCCTCGTGGTCCAGTGTACTCCCCCCGGCCATTCCCTAGATTTCGCCAAGCCCCAAAGCACATCAAACCAGCCCCAAGTCAACCGAAAGAGAAAATGCGGAAGGAAGAATTCAAACAACCTCCTTTGGGCCAGCCCGTTTTAGTCTTCGATAATAAACGGCGAGGTAAGCCATCCGCTTTTAAGAAGCCTTCCCGAGAAAAGAACAAGTCGCGTATGTGCTATAACCCTCTTATCCCAACGAGAAAGGATTTATTTACAAGTGACAGAAGGAAAGTCTTGATATTCGCTTAAGCAAGCCCAGTGCTGTGTCGTGCCCGTTTGCGTGCGCTCGAGGAGCCGGGATGCATCTTGTCGGTTCGTTCTCGCTTGAGCTTTTCGTCCAAAACCCGAGCTGCGAATTGTCAGGATTTTTTTTTCTCCTTCAATAAAACATGAGCACTTACTGAGCACATCGTATCCGAATTGGGGAAACTCCAAGCAGAGCGCCTTGAACTCGTCTTCCGCCTCGGCGCGCAGAGCGTGCGAGCGGGTAGCCCAGAAGCTTGCGACGGGCGCCCGGATGGTCGTGTCGTCCTTGCTGGTGTACTCGTACACGTATCGAGCGTATGCGATCTCGCCCTTAGCAGTTGAGTTGACGCAATGGATCTTAGAGCTAGCAAGAGTCTTGAGGCCTAAGAGGCCGAACTTCTCCGCCAAGGTATATACGCGCGCATGCTTCAGAAGCTGGTCGCCAGTGTCATCGACGCCGGGGACTGAAGGGTCGGATTCGAGATGGCGCTGGCCGGGCAGCTTTCGGGGGAAGTATTCGCCTGTGTAGAGATACTCGAGGAAGCAGCCGACGGCATCGAGGCTGTACTCTGTGAGTTCGATCTGGCGCGGCTGCGCATGATTGTTAGCTGTCGCCTACTTGTGCGCGCAATTGGCGCATATTCTGCTGGAAAGCCCACTTACACTCCCATCGTCAACGAAGGCCTGGCAAACTTCGGCAAAATAGGGACTCTGTTTCAGTAGAGCTTCGTGCGCAGTAAGGATGGTTGGCTCGTCTGATCCAATCAAAAGAGTCACCATAGGACTTGCAAGATAGCTCGCAAAGGTCAGCCGGGGCTCGGTAACTTCGGAATCGGCAAAAGGCAATTCGGAACCGTTCGCATGTACATCATCAGTGGCGGTCGCATCGTCGCCCTCGGCCATCTCGACATCGGCGCCAGGGTTGGCATGTGGCTCGTCAACGACGGGGTCCTGGAATTCGTCGGCCATGGTGGGCTATAAAAGAGTGTGTGAACCTCCGCAAACTTCCGTCAACCAGCGGGAACCCGAGAATGAGAGAGTGACGATCGCGGAATTCGCGATTGGATGATGCTGGGCTGCGCAGGTTGATGGACAAGGCTGGGAGCTCGAGCCACAATCTTGGGGCTAGTGAGCTCGCGCCTTCCTGCCTTAGGAATCAGGCAGGAACTCGGCCGTTTGCGGCTCGACAACAGAACGCGAAGCAACTGGATAACTTCACCAACATACACTCCGTAAGCTATCAACAAGTCCTTACTCCCACTAATATTCTTGTGAACTATCATAAGGATGTTGTCATCTCATTCGAACGGGAGGCCAGCCACACAATGGAGACTGCATATCTGACCTTCACAACGACGTGCGAGTGCTTGATATTAATCTTGAAGCAGCCGAAATGGCTTAAAACAATCCCTCTCTACCCATAACCCCTCAACATTGGTCCATTGTCCAAAATCTAGCATGATTTTTTTTTATGCGTTTGGGTGAGATGAGTACCGTCCAAACCCACGAGATGGTTCATTTTACGATTGAACATCTTTCAATTAGTAAATGGCATATTCATCGTCCGAGGCTGCTGCTGTAACTCATTGTCTATGTTTCTTCTCTGGCATTTGTTGAATTTACGCTGTCTTGACTAGATTGGTATGTACTGGTTCTTGAGAGGTGACGTCGTAGGTCAACATGTGGCAGTGATTCACGGCTGGATAATGCACCAAAGGCAACGAAGGAAGGCACGCACAAACCAGGGCAAGGTGAACGAACGCACTTTCTCATCAAAAATCCACCACCCTGTGTAGAAAATTTTGTTTTCTCCTCTCATATTGTCAACTAAACCCAGCCTTTTCATCGTGGACTGCAGCCTCAATCAACATCCGACATCCTGGAACAGCGGCAAAAGTCCTTCATCGTTCCCGAGAACACTCCGCCATGCCGCCAACAGACGCTACCATCCCAGCGTCAGGGCCGCTGACGTTGGAACAGATTGAGGAGGCGATAGCGCAAAACGCCCTGTCCACGAGCTTGCTCAGAGTCGACCGATCGCCACCTAACACACTCCAACCTGCTGGAGACAAGACCTTGGTTGCTCTAGCCTTCGCTGCTGTCGACAAGATGTTTGAGAATGCTCACATGTCTCCCGCTGAGTTTCCGAAAACTCGAAATAAATGCGCCGAGGCGGTCGTCGAAACTGAGGTTTTCTTGTGTCCGACTCTGTGGCAATGGTATGGGGAAGATGAATTGAGATCGAAGATTAGCCTGATTGAAGATGAGTACGAAAGACTATCAGACGGCAAGATGATCCAGGCGCCCATTATAGTGGCGGCAATGGTCATGAAGCACATTCGTTTTTGGGGCGTCGACTACTACAAAACAGGTGCCATGCTGCGCAAGCTCAGCAAGTACATCGGCGTTGCCATCCAGGTATACGAGCGCCATCCTGACGTGGTGAGCTTCAAGGTCATCGAGGAGTTCGCAAGAACAGGTATCAGAGCATCAAAAAGGGTTAAGGATATAGGCAGGGGACACGAGTGGGTTGTCCTTGTCCCTCCTCTGGATAATGGTCTCGGCCGTCTTTTCGGCAATCCCGAATTCGAATATCACAAGTCATCCGAACCGAACAAGAGTGCCAGCTCCAGTATCACGATCACCGACAACGATCGCCTTGACAGTTCAATCATCAATAGTCCTACAATTACGCGCTCACAAACTCGCCAGGAAGCTATCGAGTCGGCTGGTGATCTTCTTACGCTCATTGGCAAGCGTCGCGAACCGCAAGAGGTTTTGAAGGGGCTTGTGAAGAAATGGCTTACCCGATGGCGATACCGTGTCCTCCCAGAACAGCTCAAAAGCAACGTTTACAACTTCTGCATTCAGTTCTGGCCTGAATTTCTCGAAGAGATCACGGAAGACGACGAGGAAGATTGCGAAACGTCCCGCTATGAAGTACTTTCATGGGAATGGGAGCTCAAGGAGCCGGTCCAACGCTTACAAGCTATTGCAGATGGCATGAGAGCCACCGATCCCTCCAGCGCAAAGGAGATCGACAATGTGTGCGCCGACGTTATGAAGAACAACGAACGGATCGGAATCGCAGTCAAGAGAATCATGGAGACATCCGGCCCGGAGATCGTGGAGCGTACAACCACTGAATCTTCGAGCCAAGGCGATCCTACACAGACTTCTCTGAAGCGTCGTCGAGCAGATTGAGTACTTCAAAGCCTCTGTCCAACTCGAGCCGGTGGACTTCGATATCATGTTGCGACGGGACACAGGATTCTTTCGTGCGGGTGGTGGTTTGTTTTGCTGGTTATGGACACTTTGATGAGCAACGCGGCTCCGGAAAGGTGGAAAACATGGCGATGTCATATGTGCTGGGAAAAGGCATTTTTGTGGACTTAAAAGTGCGCATAAATAATGAATCTTTTCCATGTCCCTTTCTTTGTCTTTCAGTTTGCTAATGCGATCCGCCTTCCTCCGCACTGGTGCACCAAATCTTTTCATGGCTGACTGTCTTCCTCCAACTCGAACTAATCCTCTCATGATCCTGGTGGTCTCTTGTAATCCGCCGAATTTCTGCAATTCGGGTCCTCGCAGCATATACAAGGTCCCGATCTCTTCGGTCCATGCCATCCAACCTTGAATCTCGGCGGCCACTCCAGCCTGCCATAGTCTCCCCAAGTCCTGTTCATGAACCATCCAATTTCCTCCGACTCCTGGGCACACTTCGCTCGCATTTCCGTCCATTCCATCACACCGCAGCTCGCAAACGTGCCCTCTCCGAAACAGAACCCGTCGGGTGACGAGAAGCACATGCGAATCCCATCCGTCACGGCCAACACAGGGGCCTCGATGATCTCGCCAGTGTGAAAGTCCGGGTGGTTCCAGGCTTGGGTGAGCAGGTTGATAAAGGCGTTGCGCAGCAGGTGCTCGATGCAATATGTGTGCACGGCGCCACCCTCAGGTCTCGTCAGAGGCAGAACGATGGCCGAGGCGCGGGTCGTGGGCAGAGGCTTGGCTGGGATCAGACACCGGCAGTTCTTATATACATCGGATTGTCGACAGAGGCCACAAGCGGGTTCTTCACCGTTGAGAATGGATTCCTCGCGAGCAGCGCTGAGGCAACGTTCGTGGAAAACATGGCCGCAAAAACGCACCACGGCGTCTATTCTTTGGCGCCGCGTCTCGATATCTCGGTCGCAGGATGCGCATTGGAAGACAAGCTCGTGGATAGGTACGTCAGTGGCGAGGAGAGCCTTGATATCGGGCCAGCGGCAATCGTGGTCATCATCAGAGTCGTGGCGGTGCTTCTCTGCCATTGCTGCTATCTCAGCCGTGTCGTTGTCGAGGTTGACTTATTTGCTTCGTCGCGGCGCCGAAGGGTTGCTATGTTTGTCCGCATGATTCTGAGACGAATCTCATACATCTTTGCACGAAGTGATTGACTGCAACTAGCTGGTCATCTTGCTCTAAGTTAATCTTCACTTGTCAGGACTCGTGGAACTGCGAAGGCGGATGAGAGGGGCAGCCTCAGTGACACCTCGGAGCCGCACAAAATCCCACGAACAAGACTGGTGATGCAACGTGAGCCTATCTCAGTATAGTCTTCTATTTCACTGCGTAGGCCACGACGGTTCGTAAAGAGAGTGTCAGAGTCCAGTGTCGTGACCCCTATCGCGAGTGTCAATTAGCAAAGAGTCTATAAGTCAGGACCAACAATACTAGTGATTTTTATTTCTGCGCTGCAGCCTTCATCTCTTCATCTCCTTTCCGCCTCTCCTCCGCGATAATCTCCTCGACCGTCTTGGTGTTCAGGCCTCCTCCAAAATACTTCTCCGACAACTCGATACATCGCAGGTTAGCCGACAACTTGTTCATCGTCTCCAACCACTCCTCGGTCTCGTCACTGTCAAAAACAATTCCACCACCAGCTTGCATATACACGACACCGTCCTTGACGAGCATGGTCCGGATCGCGATGCAGGTGTCCATAGCACCTTCATCGACAAAGACACCGCTCGCGCCACCAACAGCATAAGAGTCATCTGTCCTCACAACGTCGTAACCGAACCAACCGGCGGCACCCGCATAGATGCCTCGCTTTTCTCCCTCGAGATCATAAATCAACTCCATAGCGCGGATCTTGGGAGCACCGGACACTGTTCCGGCGGGGAATATTGACCGCAATGCGTCCCAACGAGTGCATTCTGGCCGCAACACACCCGAGACCTCTGAAGTCAAGTGCTGCACATGCGAAAACCGGTCGATTCTCATCAATCGGTCTACCTTCACGGTAGCAGGGTGACAGACTCGGTTGACGTCGTTTCGGGCCAGGTCAACCAGCATGACGTGCTCAGCCCGGTCCTTCTTAGAGTTCTGGAGCTGTAGAGCCAGTTCATCGTCTTCGGCAGAATTTCGTCCTCGGTGGATGGTACCAGCAATGGCGTGGTTCACGATCCTCGGCCGCGAGCGAGCCTCCTCGGCGCTGTAGCCAAACCGGGCATCATTGGGTAATGAGGCGTATCCGTCGGTCTTCATCAGACACTCCGGCGAGGCACCGACAATGTTGAAGTCCCGGCAGGAAAGGAAGAAGACGTATGGCGAGGGGTTCAGGGTGCGGAGGGTTCGGTAGATGTTGAATGGGTGAAGGCTGGTACTTCGAGAAAACCGCTGGGATGGGACGGCTTGGATAATGTCGCCTTTGACGATATATTTCTTGAGTTCGGTCACAAAGGTCTCGTAACCACGTCGGCCAACATTCGACTTGAATTGCAGCTCCGAGTTTGGTTGCGAGGTCTTGTTCTCGACGGGTAGAGGTGTCTCTGGGGAATGAATGATCTCCATAGTCGATCGCAACGTCGCGCAAGCTTCATCGTATGCATCCTGGAAGTCTTCTGAAGGGTTCTCAGGAAGCTTCATATGGGTTACAATAGTGAGAGTCGAGCGGAAGTGGTCAAGGGCCACAACAGTGTTGAACAACATGAACATGGCCTCTGGGATCTGAAGGTTGTCTTTAAGGGGTCGAGCCGTCTTAGGTTCGAAGTACTTGATGCAGTCGTATGACACATATCCTACCGCGCCACCAGAGAGAGCGGGTAGTCGAAGGGACGGGATGTCGAGAACTCGGTCCTGGGACAATTCGGCCTCGAGGGCTTTGAGAGGGTCGCCAACATCGTCATATCCAGGTCCAGTCTGCAACACTTTTCGTGGATCTGTCCGGGATTAGAATCCAGCACTCCTTTGAAGCGCGATTGAGTATCTGGGAAGCTCACTGGCGCCGATAAAACTATATCTGCCCACAGTCTCTGTACTGCCAGTCGCACTCTCCAGGAGGAACGAGTAGTCGGCCGTCGCGCTGGAGACCAATTAGCCCGCTAAGCACATAAGTTGATGCAACTCCATGTTCCTACCCAGCTGAGAGCTTCAAGTATATCGCCGAAGGGGTCAGAAGGTCGGCCGGTGTCGAGGCGCATATCGGGAGGAGAGTCGGACGATGTGTGGAAGAAGCGGTCTTCTGGAAGGCCTCGCGGGCCTCGGCGACAGTCGGCCGTACGTCGAGCTATGTCCAGGCAAATTAGCAAGGAGGTTCACTTCGAAGGAATTTGGGTTCCATTCGTACCTGGGTTCCGTCCATGGTCGCAGCGGGCGCTGAAAGTCGTTGCGATGGTGAACAAAGCAAAGGGAACCGTCGCAACGGAAGTCAGATCGGTGAGTAATCGGCCGCCGAAATTCTTCTGGCCAATCGAGTCATACTGAATCGAGCTTTGGTGGGGGAGGGGCAGAGCGCCGAAAAAAGGGGCGCTGTAGGGTAGGCAGAGGTTTGGCTTTCGTCCGATTGCACTCAACCACCAGAGCTTTCTTTTAGGAGTTCAAGAATGAAATAGTTAATAACCAAGAAGAGATCTGACAATTCACTAGCTGGCAAGATATGTAACATTGTTGAGGTGTATTAAGACAAGAGTATTTTACGACGTAGCTTCAAAATTGGAAGTTCAACGCATAAATCTGCCGTGCTTGAATCAAGGTGTTCTAAACCGCATACAACATTCACAAACATTGAGACTCGGGTTTTATGTTAGACTGGGATGCATAATGAACTACGATCAGACGAACGAAGAGGAACACAAAACATTAAGGAAATAGTTGAACTAGTGAAATATGCTAGTAAAAGTGATGGGGTGTTGGTTGTGTAATTCTTGGACACTCAAAATCTGATCGTAGGGTTGAAATGGGTGATTTGGGTCGTGCTTCTGGGCTTAAGACCTCAACATGCTATTTTGACAGGATGTCATAGCATCGCATAGAATAGCGGAAGAAGTGAAAAAGCAACTTTACTACAGCGTCAACTACACATAAGCCCATTCGCATTAGTGTTCACTCAAACACCAACCCTGAATGTCTAGGCTGCGGCAAGGCAAACCGAAGGACGCGCAAGTGCTTCGTTATTACAGGCGTAGCAACAGCAATATTGTCAAGAATAACCGTCGCGCGATCAAGAAATGAGCTGAGAAGGCCTTGCGATTTACGGGCAGACAAGTCATACGAAGAAGTACACAGCCGCAAATTGTTGTTGCACCAAGACACCTGGCGGCTTTTCCGTTGCTGGCAGTCAGCAATAATCCGTATGACGATGTTGGACCTGGCTCGTGGTTTGACAACATCTCGTGATGGAAACTTGTCATACCTTAGCCCTTGTTTAATGCTGAGTTTTCATCCTCCCGAGACTTTTATTAGCAACACTCTTTTGACACCCAAAGAAATTTGTTGATATCAAGGTCACGGACACGTTCCACTCGGAATTGCTGGAACGAGTTCTCTGTGGGTACCCATCTTGAGAGTCACAGCAGACAATAAGTTGGGCCCGACAGAATTGCTCCTTGCATATCTTCCGGCAAACCCAATCGGCAGATTCCTGTGGAGGCAAGAATACACGAGCACAACAGCAGTTCTTCAACTCTTCCAGACGGTGACGACTAAAGGATCAATAAGGACGGGAACGCTGTGCAAGGGGCGATGCCGAGCCGGCCGTTTGGCAAAACTCCATGACGGTTCCATTGGCAGATGCGCGACTGTACGCAAAGTACGATGAGTTGGCGTTGTGAGAACAAAGTTAGGCTCCACGCCGAGATGCGCCTCGGACCGAAAGTTAACAGTGTTGATAGGCGGAGCGAAGCTTTGAGCAAACGCCACGGCGTACAGAAGCGCAAATAAGCTTGCCAGCATGGTTATCCAGAACACATGGCAGTGAGGGTCTCGTGATATGCTTGGCGAATTTGGGAGCGATTGGTGTCGACAAGGCGAGACGAGAGAAGAGGCGGCCGATGACGCGAGTTCCCGGTGCCCAACAGACGAAGAAAACGGCCGTACGCGATTGGCAGCTATCTTTGGCCTCACGGATGGCGGCTCAACCCAGAGACCCCTGGTGGCCCAGCGACTTCAAACGACGCTTCAGACGCCGGACAAGCTGATCATCAGCTGCCCCCGCGTGGGGATGGGCAGGGTGAGTGGCCACTGGCACTCCTTCACAGCAGAGCACCCGGCGGAGAGGTTGGTAGCCCCAGGCCAACGGGGCCGGACCTGCTTCGTGCGTGCAGGGGGGCGGCTGACGGGCTTGAGGGCTTCCCAGGATGTTCTGAAACGGCATTGGGCGCACTAGGCCTGGGCTTGCCTAGCGCTGTCGACGCTGCCAGTTGTCACCTCACCAGTGCTCGTATGCTGCAGAGCATCAGCAGCGATTGCAAAATAGCTACACGCTCGAAGTCTAGACTATTAGGAGGCTTGCAGACGGGAAGTCGATAGCCAGAAAAGAGGACGACAAGTGGCTCGCATGCAGTAGTTCTGCTTTCTTCTCCCTGCCTTGTCCAGTCAGTTACGGCAAGTTCCAGAACGAGACACCAAGCCATCCATCTTTCAGCTGGACCGGGCTGTGAGTCTAAGTCAGGGTGGCGGAGGGCCCGTAACGGGAAGAGAGGCTAGTCGACAGGAAACGATTGTGGCTTACCAGTAAAGCTCGAGAGTTGATGACCCTTCCAGACACTACCACTCACATCATGCCACATGCTGGGAGAACCCGAGAAAAGCTGCTTTTCTTCCTTGAGGCAGCGTCCGCCTGCTCGAGAGCCTCAGGCACCTCTGCTTCCGAGAGGGATCACCGGACGGACGAGTTGGATCTTCATGTTGGTGCACGCATTGACCTGTGAGCTTTGAGGTGTCAGCGGCATGATGCAGGAGGGTGACTAACATTGCCTGGATGCAACTCAGCAGGTAAGCAAGCAAGGTACCCGACTTTATGCTGTTGAATAGAAGGAGTTGAAGGAGTTGAGTGAGTGGGAACCGCATAAACTCTGGCTGAAGGTCCGGATGAAGTGCTCCGTCCCAACGCCTGGCTGGGCGTGGAAGGAACGGTTCACGCGATTGCCTCCAAAAGTCAACACCAACGGTCCGTTATCCCGATTGATCACCCCCAGAGGTTATTTCACCGTCTGTTCATCTTGCCTCCTTCAACACTTCTGCCCGCATCATCATGATGACGACCTCACCGTTGCTCCGCGCTCCAGACCCCTCAGCGCATACAGTAGCGTTGCGCAAGCGCATGCAAGTCTCGAAGATATTTTCCTGCCCCCCAGAAAGCCCTCACCAGCAGCATCGGCCCCGGTTGGATGGCAGCCATGGCCACGCGAAGGGCGGTATGGGGACGGCATGCGAAGGACGGCAGACAGAACGCCTGTTTCTTACATGCAGCAGCTTCGGGTTGCCGTGGCATCGAAATGCATGGCTGCAGCCACCTCTCCACCTACCGGAACCCGATCCTCAGGTCGCCCGTCCACTCTTGAGGTCATCCTCCTCGTATTCACGCGCTCCAGGACCTGCTCTTGACCAACTCAAAGTCCAGAACTCTGCAGCCTGCAGCCTGCCGCCTTACCTGGCTAACCTGGAGCCGGTTTGCCACCGAAGGCGTCCGTTTGGGTGGGTAACTCCGGTAAGTTACACCTCTTTGCTCTCACGAGGTGATCGGGGCATCGCTTGAGTGACATGAGAAATTGTCCGTGATTATTCGTCTATGCATTTGTCTGTACAACTCACCCTCGTTGGATCCTTGCAGATCCCGCCGAAGGGAAACCTTCCGGTGTACACACCCGTGGGGAAAGCATCGTGATGCATCGTGGTTGTGATAGGGCACAATCATCAATAGCCGGTTGGTTGCCCTCCCAGCTGACTCTGGCCTGCATAGCTCCACTGGGATATTGCTCGTCCAAAATTCTTCGAAAGTTCTTGAATTGTTGATGGACATTCCATTTGCTGAAAGCACGTGAAACGGACGTCCGAAGTGTTCATCTCAAGGGTGTTCTCTTACGGGGCCTGATAGAGGTTCTAACCAACAGATGACGAGCAAGACAATGTTGCATCCGATACGCTTCTCGCTCGCCTTGAGGGAGGAATCTGAGATAACTCAAATCAGCCATCAGACGCCGCATACGGACGCCACTCAGCACCTTAGACCAGTCAGCACCAGGATGGTTCTACCTCGTGGGCCGTATTCTGTTGTGATATTGTTCCGCATGCGAAGAGAAGCAGGCTCGGAGCCGTCGTGTCGACCCATGATCGGGACAACTCACACAGCCAGATTCGAATCCCCATTACCAACCACCAGACCAGCCTGCAGTGGAGCGGATCCTCCGAGTTGTTCTTTGCAAAGTTGCTCGTCATAGAGTTTTGTTCTGTCAGCTCATCGACCCATGAACAAACTCCGTACGGAGAGTGCCCTGCCAGCATGGACGGTCATCCCGGGAGCTCTGCAGTCGTGGCATGCACTTCTCTTTGCTTCTCATGGATCCACAGCCTCTAAAGTCATGGCCTATAGGCTGGGCTATAGCAACCATCACTCCATCGGCGTCTGGCAACGAGTTGTTGGTTGTGGAGAGAATCGTCGATTGGCGACAGATGGCCGGGATGGGGTGACGATCCCGACTAAACCCCTCAGAGAAAGGCGTGCTCGGTAAACAAGAGGCTGTGATCCTCTCAAGGAGTCCCCTGCAAGCACCAGGTGTCCACTGTTCTGCAGGTGCATCTTGGAGCCAGAGATGCCCTCCTGACCCAAGCCCTGAAGCAAGTTTTGACTGGCTTGGATGACCCATGATTGGCTCTGCATCCACGCTCCTTCTGCGACGTTCCTGGCCTGACAAGGATCAGCACTTCGAAGTGTATGGTGGAGGACGCGGCTTAAGGGCCTGCCGGCGACTAAACCCTGCCAGCAGCAGCACCACAACTGCATGCCCCGACCGCTGGTTGACCGACCGGTTGTTTTCTGGCTCGGCTTTCTGCTTTCTGGCTTCCAAAGAGACGGCGTCGACATGCCAGGATGGCTTTGGAAACGACAGGTTGCTGCATCTCCCACACGATATGCATCCATTGCGCCTCGATCAGGCCCGGCCTGCAGGCTGTGTAGGCCGTTAGGACAAGAAACCGCTCATCCATCAACGTTGCTGCTTGCATAACTGACGTCCATGAGCTGCGACAGACGTGGCCAAGAAGCCCGCCAGGCACGCCGATCTGTTTGGCCTCTCGATTGGTTTGCTACTTTTGATTCGCTTTGCTTCGTTCACTGCCTCTTCTTGGGCCTAGTTGTTGCCTAGGCGTGCTTCACCATCGACGCCCGAGTTTGTCAGATAGGTGTTACCAGTGATTGCCCAGGAACTGCGTCGATGCCAAACACCGCGGCCCAGATCCGAGGCCAAGCCCTGGGTACGAACTGGGTGCTCACCCAGTGATGTCGGTGTGATGTTCTTGTGCAAGGGGAACTCACGCATAGGGCAGAAGTGCTGGTTCGCGTACCACCCACTCCATGGATAATTCTCAATGCAGGGTATTGTGCAGTTGGCTTTCTATCAACACTCCTTACCAATCTCCTCGTTGGACCAACACGCGGACTTTATCCTTTCCCGCATGCTTAGCTATTGCATTGCATCGCCCGAATGATGTCGACGTCTTCCCCGGGTTCGATTACATACATACGGCAGGGACCTTTTGCCCACGGTCACAGGCGAAGGCGTACATATCGGCCCTGTTATTGCAGATCCAGTCTCCCACAACGGTCAAGAATCACAAACCTTGGACCAGCCTCCTCATCAGACAGGACAAGACCGCGGCGCCAGACCCCGAATACCATGTCCCTGACATCACTTCCGAGGGGGTGGGCTGAAGTATGCGAAGCCCGATGAATGGTCGGGCCCGTGGCGACCAGTGTTCGTCCAGCCGTAATGCACACTCCCACCCCGTCGCCCCATTGAGCTCCAGCCACATCTTCCGAGGGGGGCTGGCCTCACGCTGCTCGTATCAAGCCTTGGCATGTCCAGCTCCAGTCCTCCTTTGCTGTCTGCTTGCTGTTGAGTCTACCTAGCCAGGACCAGTATGGCCAGTCTTATGCATCCCCGAGTGGGGATGCCCATGGCGACTCTCCTCGTTGGACCAACATGGAGATGTCATTGCCTGGGTTCTCTTCCTTGTTCTCAGTCGGTCACTTCCGCGTCGACTTCTACCCGAGCTGGGTAGAGATATAAGCCCGCCCCCCAACTTACTTGTCCGGACTCTTCTACCTTTCTCTCTCACACTTCAACTGTTCATAGGATCTCCAGCGTCCTCCACTGGATCGACCTATCCAAGTAACCCCTTCGTTCAGGTTACTTGATCCTTTCGCTCATACCCTCCTCACAGTCGCTTCTTCCACCCACCCCCAGTCCATTTTCCTGCCCCCCCCCAACCGTCGCTATGAAGTTCACCACCGCCGTCTTGGCTTGGGCCACGGCTGCCTTGGCTCATGAGCTCCAGGAGAGAGGAGGCTATGAGCACGAGACCACTCTGACGACTTACACCACGGTGACAACCTGCCCAGTCACTTCTACCTACACCAAGGAGGGATCGTAAGTTCCTACATCTGCTCTCTCACAGCATCTGAAAACATTCTAACGTGTATAATAGCACATATTGTGTCACCGAACTCACCACCTCAACTATCACTGTGACTGAGTGCCATGGCTGTGGCTCCGAGGTCACGACAGTCCCTGGTCCCGTTGTGACGGAGGGAACTACCACTGAGGTCGAAATCACCTACACCACTGTCTGCCCTGTGACAGAGACGGTGACCGGCGCTGGCAAAACCTATCTCACCACTTACACCACCACCAGTGTCTGCACAACCTGGGTGCCCACAACCTACTACAAGACCGTTCCTGGCCCTGCTGTGACCAAGACGGACGTTGATACTGCCTATTCAACAATCACATCGCTTTGCCCTGTGACTAAAGTTACTACCCTTGGCGGCAAGGAAGTCACTGTGACGTACACGACCACAGAGATCATCAAGACTAACGCCTACACTACGATCTATGAAACCTACCAGGCGCCTGGCTACACCACCACTGAAGTCGATACGGCCTACAAGACTATTACATCGCTTTGCCCGGTCACTAAGGTGACTACCATTGCTGGCAAGGAAGTGACTGTCACGTACACGACCACTGAAATCATCAAGTCAAACGCTTACACTACGATCTATGAAACTGAAAAGGCCCCCGACTACACTACCACTGAGATTGATACGGCTTACTCAACCATCACGTCTCTCTGCCCAGTCACTAAGGTGACGACTATTGCCGGCAAGGAGGTGACCGTGACCTATACGACCACTGAGATCATCAAGGCCAATGCATACACTACGATCTATGAGACCGAGAAGGCCCCTGACTACACTACTACTGAGGTCGACACGGCCTACAAGACCATCACGTCTTTGTGCCCTGTCACCAAGGTGACCACGATCGGTGGCAAGGAGGTGACCGTGACGTATACCACAACTGAGATCATCAAGACCAATGCCTACACGACCATCTATGAGACTGAGAAGGCTCCTGATACCACTAAGGTTGCGTACGAAACCGAGTATGGTACCATCACCTCCCTCTGCCCAGTGACCAAGACGACCACCATCAATGGTCAGGAAGTTTACATCACCTACACCACGACAGAGTACATCAAGACCAATGCCTACACAACCATCTACGAGACCGAGAAGGCTCCTGATACCACCCAGGTTTCGTATGAGACTGAATATGACACTATCACCTCGTTGTGCCCCGTCACTCTGACAACCACGATTAACGGCAAGGTCTCATACATCACCTACACTTCGACCGAATACATCAAGACCAACGCCTATACCACTATTTACGAGACAGAGAAGCTCCCTGACGTTACGAAGACCAACGTCGAGGTTGCGAAGACCACCATCACTTCACTGTGCCCCGTAACTGAGACCAAGACAGTGAACGGCGAAGTCATCACTGAGACCTATACTTCCACTGAGGTCATTGTCACTCAGATTCCCACCGTCGTTGAGGAGACTAAGCACATCCCTGGTTACACCGAGACCACCTTCCAGGTCCAGTACAGCACCATCACCTCTCTCTGCCCCGTCACTGAGACCCAGACGATCAACGGTGAGAAGGTGACCAAGGTCTACACCTCCACCCAGATTCTCTACACCAAGATCCCCACGACCATTGAGGCGTACAAGACCATCTACGAGACCGTGTCTGGCCAGGAGGTCCAGACCCAGTACTCTAAGGTCTACTACACTGTTGGTGGTGGTACTGTCTACCACACCGTCCCTGCCCAGCCCACAACCAAGGTCGTCCCCCAGACTTCCGTGGTCTCCTATCCTCCCGTGACTGTCACCACGGGTGGTGCTGCTAAGGCGACGACTGCTCCTGTTGAGGTGCCTACTGGTGCCGCTCAGATCAACAACGCCCCTGGTGCCGTCGCTATGGCAGGCTTCCTCGGCGTCCTCGCGCTCTTCTAAGCGTTTTGCCTTCACCATTTTTCAAGCCTTTCTGTTCACTTCACTTCTTTGTCTCTCTCAAGCACTTAGAGTCAGACGTCCTGGGTACAGTCAAGCGCTGTCCATAGGACTTTATAATTTTGGTAATTTTTCCTTACTCTCACGACCCCAACTGATAGAGCCACGACGGCACATGATACCACACTCGCTCATGACACGACTGATGTACACTGGATATGGAACTGGCGGGAATCATGGACGGAACGACATGGCAGGAAAGGAAACGGATACTGAAATGGAACTTGGGCTGCGGGAACACGAAATTAGAAAAAGTAAGAGGGTGGGGGCTTAATGTCCATGATGATCACTCTGTGAGGCAGTCTTGGGATCCAGATGAGCAGTTCCTGGATGAGGGGCTGCTCAGCCCAAGCTGCGCCAGTGGCTGATGCTATTGCTGCCGTGATGTAGACGGCTCTTATTCGCCTGGAATTCATTAATTCTTTTGTATATATTTCCTTGATTAAAGTTCACTGAATAAAGACTAGCGATTTGGGACTTTTTGGCGCTCTGCACTCGAGATGAGATGATCCGGGGAAAAAATGCAAGGCGGCATTGTAACTCAAGTGTTCGCAGCCTTATAAACAAAGGGGTCGACAGAATCTTGTCTCGCGGCTAGGTAGTCTGAAGCTCAGAGTCTGGGGGAGGTTGGAGAAATGCGACGCATGAGGATTTAGCTTTAGTTTAGCAGAGACAGAGCCTTTTTCTCCATACCATTCCGATCTGTCAGTTCGAGAGTTTCCGGATGTATGCACTGCTTTGCAATGACCAGCCTGGCAATTCTGAGTATCTCGATTTTCCTTGGCGAAATCCACCAAGAAATGCACTCCTTCCAAGAACAACGTCTCGCATCATTAAAGCGGCCACTTCAATGCACGTGAACCTCGGCGACAGGCCAAGATCGACCAGCAAACGCCGAACCCCGCGCGTTATGCTTCTTACTTGGCATTCATGCCTCCTCAAATACTTATTCCTAACAACATTCGCCATGGCTGTCGACAATACTCAACCCGTGGGCGATAACCCGATCGGGGAATTTACCGTGGTGTTCCTCGGCCACCAACTCGCGGACAATAGCGCTAGCAAACGCGACTTGGGCTTCACAGGCCAGCTTCAGGGCAAATGGTACGCCGTTTATGGCGATACTCTCTGGTGCGCTCCCGGCGTGACTGATCCAAGGGAGGACCGCGAAGGATTCCATGGCATGGTGAGGAATTCGCTTTCGGCTCTGACGGATGACCCTCTTGTTGTGCATGACCTGCATTTGAACGATGATGAACCCGTCCCCCACCAGAAACAGCTGATGCCTTTCAACGAAGAATGGGGCGAGACGAATATTTTCGGGTTTGGAGGTACGAGTATCGTCGAAACAGACGCCGAGACTGGGACTGGTGCTCTTTATTACCTCGTGGTAAGTTCGGAATTGAGTGACGGCAAGGAACTTCGAGACTTACGCAAAGGTTCAGAATGACAACGAGCATTATAAAGGTGCTGGAGTCGCAAGGATCCAAGTAGTCGATGACGTGCCTACTGTGGTCGAGCGCTTTGGTGACCAGGGCATGTGGTGGGATGGCGACTCTCTCCCCAAGTACGGTGATGTCGCGGCGTATCGGGATGTCAATAGCGAATACATCTACATACTGGGAAACCCACCAAACAGCGAGAGTGAGTTCCCGGGAAAATTATACGTCTACATGGCTCGTGTACAGGCTGCCGATGCTTTCGATCTCAGCAAGTACGAGTATTGGTGGGGACGACAACAGGGCTGGAAGGATGAAGTCCTCACGGAATGCAATGCTGAAACGGCTGTGATGTGGGGAGTTGGCCAGGGACAGATTGTCTACAGCCAATACTTCCTGGCCTACATATATGTCCATCTTGATCTTGGTAAGACCCCTTTCTAATGGCACATCGTGAGCTTCGTACTGAAATTCACGCTCAAGGTGGAACGGTTCAACTGCGCACTGCTCCATCTCCTGAAGGTCCATGGACTGGCGACAAGGAAATATTCAAGACTGAGCCCATTGAAAATGGCTTGGTATACGCTGGAGTGGCATACCCGCACCTTGATGAGTCGGGAAGAACGCTCACGATTGGCTTCACGAATAACAACCATATCCAAGTCATCAAGGTGACATTTGGGGAAGACAATTGATTAGAGTATAGTATACATAATCTCCATAACAAATTCTCACGATGACTTTAGGTTGCCTCATTCACATTTCTGATCTCTGATCTCTGATTGCTGAGGTGGAGACTGCTTCATCTCATCGCGGTTTGACTCGCGGCCATTATGTAGGAAAGACATCTGATGCTATACATTTTTGCGTATAGTTAATGCTGGATATTTGATTCAAATCTGAGTACATACAAATGCTCCCCTGACCTTTCCCTTCTCGTACTGGTCGACCTATATCCCGAAGTCAGCCCAAAAGCTATGAGTGTAGGGGTTAGGGGTCACTCACGATATCAACGATGACGGCGTACGTTCCTCCTACCAGTACCATAAGACCCAGGACGAAGATTGCGATGTTTACTAAAACACCGCAACGCCAATACAAATGTTCGAAAGTAGTGCCCTTGAGTAACATGAAGTACATTAATGCGGGGAGATACAGAGTGAAGCCGGAATTGAGCAGACTCGATGCGATGGCAACCAAATCATTGAAGAAAGGAATTGCTTCGGCAATAATAAACCCAATCACTGTGAAGACGGTGATGAGAGCGAGCCAGGTAACCCATCCTTTAGTCGTGTTAACGAACCGCGTAATGGAATCCTGATAGTAACGTCCGTGGACGTATCGTGCCGCGACTGTGGTATTGATAGAACCACTGATGAAGATGACAGGAATCGCCACGCCGAAGGCAACCTTGCTCACCGTACTCCCGGCAGACAAGAGAGCGGGAGACTTGACATCGATTCCGACGAAAGAATAGATCAGGGCGCCTGTAATGGTATAGATGAAGATCTCAATCCCCCCAAGAGTGTAAATAGCCTTCATATAGTCATGCGGATTTCTCATCTCATCCATGAAAGAGAACTGAGACAAGCAAAAGCTATACGCGAAGAAGATGTTGCATATTGCGATTATGCTCTGGGCATAAGTCGTTCCCTCTTTAGGCCATGCCGACCACTCAGACATAGGGTCTCGCCCAGAGTCGCTTTGGGTGCCAGTAGCGATGATGGTAATGGCGATTGCGAGGATGATCGAAGCAAAGTCGATGTATCCTAGAATAGCGATCTCGGCGAAGCTTGGCGGCACTGCGAGCAACAGCAGGATAATAGCAGAGATAGCGCCCCATATAAGACTGCAGAAGCTGGATCCTGTGATATTGATGAAAGCAATCGTCCCCGTCAAGCAATGCGAAGCCGTGAGGAAAAGTAGTTGGATCACCAGCATAGCTCCAACGATCTCGTATCCCTTCTTTCCAAACATCAACCGTCCAGCATCTGGGTAATGCGCAATATGCGGGTATCGAAGTTTGACTTGGCCGACGATGTATGCAGTGTAGATAGCAATCATGCCAATGAAAAGGCAGAAGAACACCCCTAGAAACATACCGAGTGTTGCAAAGGCTGTGGGCAGAGAGAGGGCACCCAGAGCGATAGCTTGGACTATCATTAGCATCGTGAGACGCTTCCAACCAAGACGCTTGAATCTGGCAATGCCCTCCTCGGTCTTGCGGCGCTCAAAGTCAGAGGCTTCGGTTTCATATTTGGCATCATTACTCTGGGAGATCTCGTTGGTGAGCGACATGCCCCTTGTGGCCTCATTGATCCCGGCCTGAGACATATCGTGCGAGATGGGCGGAGAGGTCATATTGCGGATGTCAGACATTTGGAGATAGCATCAGAATATTGCGTTGATAGTGGGGATATACTCGAACTTGGGGAAGGGAAAGGAAGGGAAAGGAAGGGAAAAGCAGGCATTCATCAAAGTCACGATGCAATGTGGGAGTGTCCTCGCTGGTGACCACGATGGATGACACATCGAACCTACACTTAATCTCGGACTTGTATAGCTCAAGTCTTCACGTTATTATATCAGAGGTCTGATCGCCTTCTAATTATCTGTTCTCATTCTTCATCTTGAAGAATCTTGAATGCTAGCATAACGTTTATCATCAGACCGCGCAATCACCAAGTCATCCCCTTTCCCTTTGACATGTTTGTAATTCTATGAGAAATGTTGAGATGCAGCGGATACTTCAGTTGTTCCGACTGAGAATTAACGCCATTAGTGATGCAGATGATCCGCCCTCAAGGTCCACGGCCACAAGCGATGTGTTGTAAGTTTGGGGCGCCGGTTTTACATTTCTCGAAGCCCGTTGCCTATAAGGGTTCAAGTACTCCGCAATAAGTGCCATTACTCGAACAATACAACCCGTAACACATATAACAGCTAAATATGGTTCAGATAGGCATTTCTCCCGCCTTCGATATAGCAACAGTCAGTTTTCCTGCTCGAGGGTTAGGGTTCAGGCTATGATTAGGTATTTGGGCTAGGGGAAGTTAGTATTAGGGGTATAGTCATTTACTCGGGTTTCAGATAGGGTCAGGGTTTATGGAATGCATTCTGATAATGCGATGTTAAAGTATCTCGCTGAAATCTAGGCATTGCTTGAGATTGGGGAGCTCACTGGCCTTTGATAGCAATTTGGCCCTCTGAATAGTGTTTTTAGTTTAACTGTTTTGTGTTACATGGATAGTGTTATGCGTGTTATGGCACTCCGCAATCACTCGAATCGTCCCGGGGCCGTCCTCTCGACATCTTTCACTTGGCACGCTCAGAACTAGAGGAGCGGGCTCACCCGCGCGTGAATGCACATTATGCCCGTCTTCCCGGAACAATATAGAAATCCCGCCAAACTTTCCACATATGCGTGGAGATATTACAATAATTCCGTAAGGAGCTTTGCTCTTTCTGGCCTGGAAGTCCACATAGTCACGTTTGTTTCCAAGCACTGACTTCATGTTGCGATACCATAGTCAGGTGGTCTTGAGAGCTGAGAAACACTCGGAATTGTGGCTACGGGAACAAATAGCTTGTGATAGAACGTGAAGACAAATGTGGCTTTTGGTTGGACAACGGCTTTCTTCAGGAATCAGGATCAATTTCATCTCGTGTTTTCGTGATAGCTATCCGAGACAACAATAACGGGCGCCAAGTTTCTGGGTTCTGGGGCAGTGTCTGGAGGTCTCCTATTGGATGGCATCGAGACATTTAGATTCGTGTGAAAGACATTATGCAACTCAGTCTGAAGAACAATCACATGTTGCTCCCTCGGTATAAATCTCCTTAGCGCACAGGTCAAACGAGCGCTTAGTTCCGTAAGGCACATATCGTGAGTAGCTCACTTCCACTGTTTCACGTTCTGGAATGTGGAATGAAGTGTCATGCCGGCAGCTCCGAATATCTCCGTTGTTTCTTCTTTAGATCTTATTCAGCGCGTTAATCTTTCATAGAGTCGCGTCATCTAGTTGTGTCGAAGTTAGAAAACGATTCATCGTGTTGTTGTCGCGCTTTGCAATCGGGCGACTGTCCAAAGTCCTAACTATTGTACAATATCATTATTCCAATCATTACCAAGATAATTTCGAACCCGAAGCGTGTCAACCATTTGGAACAATAACCCAAGCCCTGATATACCCGATCCATCCTGTGCGCCATAACCCCTTGCAGTCCAAAGCACGGTCAAGCAAACCAAATTATTTGGTTGTCTGCTTTGGACGTCTATTCAGGAATAGGTAGAGCGGCAAGAAGAGCAGCGACCCCATGACACAGAGCCAAGTGCTGTAGATCTGCCACATGAACCAGAGGAAGGGACCTAGTCCTGGGAGCAAGAACTGGATGCAATCGCTCACAGGGTACAAATCCTCCTGGCTGGCGATGAAGTACTTGGTTCGTCCAGTCGTTGGCCTCGAAAGCTTAGAGTTAAGAGAGTTCCGCTTCTTTGTCGCATTCGGCGAGGGTTCAGGCGAGAATCTTCCAGGGGACGATGCAACTGGGGATCCTGGTGCAGACTTTTGCGTGAGTTGCAGGACAGACACAAGTCGGACTGGCGCTTTGTACAGGGGGATGAACCACACGGCAAAGGTCTGACGCAGGGATACGTAGAGCAGGCCACTACGTTGGTCGAAGGCTGTATCATTGTAAGCCTTGTAGGAGACCATTGAGGGACAGTCTATTCTTACCAGCCGAGTCCACCTTGATGTCAATGTGAGGGCTCAGAGTTCGATACCATCGATAGATGCCAAGAATGACCCAGAGCGAGTCAATGCCACCGGCCAGAGGGATAGTCCCCTTGGAGAATGACGGTACATGGCAGTACGGATGCGAGAATGAGGCATTCGGGAGAAAATACTCTTGAAGAGTCGACTCCTGCTCCTCGGGCGTGCCCTGGGTGAGGGCGGTGATGACACCCGCGATCTCTTTGACTGCGAGTGGGTCAGTAAATGAGCATTGCATTGCTTCTCTGCCGTGATCGTTGCTCACCTGGCTGCTCCATCTCCGCTGATCCGGGGAAGTTTGAGATGGGAGGAGTCTTCCTGGTGCTAGGAGTCACGATAGTTGGCAATGGGGAGGGCTAGCGTCTGGGGAAGTGGAAGGACGATGCTGTCTCGGGGACGGGGACTTAAAAGGAAAACTGAAAATGCGGCGCGGGTCCCATCCTGATCAAAAAGTTCAACAACAACAAGCTGCGGCTCAGGAATGCTGGCGTCTCGCTCTTTAATTCGGGTTCCTGAATCTCGATTCCTGGTCGAGACATGTCATGGTGGGGCGAGACCCGAGCATGTGAAGTTGACGTCATGAAGACTAGCCCGGCTTTCACGTGTAAATGCCATTTGAGCTTCAGCTTCTTAAGTCGCTCATCTTGCTCCTAGAATTCGATTCAATTGTGTCTCAATTGCGCCCCAATTCGAGATTCTGAAGCTGCATCGCGAAAATGGGGTCCAGATCCGAGGTCCAGAATCCCCTTCTGCACCCATTCCTGTTCCTGTACCAGCTGCTACAGTGGGTGCTGGACAAGGTGCTTTCTCCGACGCCTCCCGGGCCCAATGACAGACTTAGTCGACCGAAAATTGCTATTATTGGAGCTGGCATTACTGGTGTCACTTCAGCAGCGCATTGTGTTGGCCATGGGTTCGACGTGACCATCTTTGAGGGCGGGTCAAAGGACCAAGTTGGAGGAATATGGAGTGTAAGTAATACACCTCCTAGTATTGTTGATTGACACTAACAATTGGGTTGTTTCAGAGAGTCAATGATACTTCAGGCCTCCAGATCCACTCTCTCATGTATCGATTCCATCCTTCTGTCAAGTGGGAGCGTGGCTATCCGGACCGTCAACAGATCATCAGCCAAGTCACTCAGCTCTGGAAGCGGTACGGGCTTAACAACAAAACACGGTTCAATACCAAGGTCGATAAAGTATATCAAGATGATGAAGGCCGGTGGATTGTCAATGACCCATCCCTTGGTCGCTTTGAGGGCGTAATTGCAGCAATTGGAACCTGCGGCGCACCAAAGATGCCTCATATTCAGGGGATGGAGAAGTTCAAGGGCGAAATCTATCACTCTACTGAGCTGACAGGGTAAGTCTACAGACTTTCGAAGCTTAATGCAGATCTAACCCCTGTCATTAGAAAAGATGCAAAGGGCAAGAAAATTGCCGTCATTGGGGGTGGTGCTTCCGCCGTGGAGGCGCTCGAGTTCTCAGCAGCAGAAGATGCCGGAAAGACTACGATTCTCTCACGCTCCGACAAATGGATCATCCCCCGAAACATGATTGTCGACACTCTCCTTAGCTTCAACATCTTCGGCCAGGAGACGATGTTCTCCGTCATCCCCGAATTTCTCCTTCGCAAATTCTTCTACCGCGACCTGCAGGACCTAGCGCCAACTGACAAGGGGATTTTCATGGACACCCCCATGGTCAACTCTGACGTTATGGATAAGCTCCGAGAAGGCAAAGCTGAGTGGATTCGCTGCGATATCGAAGAGTTCAACGAGGATGGTATTGTTATAAATCGACGAGCCAAGGGGATCCCTAAGGGAGGTCCAGGTCATCAGGAAGTCGTTGAAGCGGATATTGTGGTCATGGCAACTGGATTCAAGCGGCCATCGTTGGCTTTCCTCCCCGATGACTGTTTCAACGAGCCGTATCCTCCGCCTAACTGGTATCTCCAGACGTTCCCGCCTTCGCACCCTTCTATCTCGGCAATTAACTGCACCTACCTCTCCGCCATTGGCACCGTCGGCAACTGGCACATTGGCATCTACACTCGAATCCTGCTCATGTTCCTCGTTGACCCCTTGACGCGACCCAGTCCCTTCTGGATGCAACGGTGGATTGATATGACCAAGGTGTTGAAGATGAACAGTCCAACCGGCGCATTTGACTTCTTTACCTACTTGGAGCTTGTCTGGTGGTTCTTCTTTTGTGTTGTCATCAACCCATTCCGATGGAAGTGGGCCATCTTCGTGTTCTTTGGCATTGGCTTCGCGTTGCCCAAAGCTATAGTGCGTCGGGAGGAGAGGTTCATCACTAACGGGAATGGCTATCACTCAAGAGACGAAGGATCCAGCTTCTGAGTCACCCCTTGAGGAGTTTTTGGCCATGGGAGGGTCCAAAAAAATGAGAATTCCCATGGTATTCGAAACATTGTCACTTGAAGTTGGATATGGATAGATCGATAAAGGGAATGCGGTGCCTCGCGTGGACACCGGCCAACCCGCAGCGCAAATATTGGCCGTCTTAAATTTGGATAAAGGGCTTGGGTTATGAAGCAAGCAAAGGGCATATTGGTTAGATAAGTTGGACATGCATCATGATTGGTTATCAGGTAGCAATGCATATAATCAGCTCAATAAAGGAGTGTTTCACGATTCAAGGACTGTTCCATCTTCAAACGCCTTCATTTTTCTACTTATTATGGTACAGATTACAATATTATATACAATATGGTCTTCTAGAAATCATACAAGAGTCCAAGTCCCGGTCTCGCCAAAATTGACCCGGTCCCCAGTCGTCATTCATCACTGTTTCCCGGTCGCTTTGACAATCATCAACGTCGTCATCTTGGCGCGGCGCTTGAGAGACCGGCTCGTCTCTTAATTTCCTCCAGGGGCACAGAACAGTGGCTCTGGGTTGTGTTTTATGTGCATTGGAGCGTCGACTTACGGCTGAGTTCGTACTCAAATGGCGGCGCCGCAGGGTGCTTTTATTATGCTCTATGGGAGCGAAGACATGTAAGGAGATGATATTCGATCCAGGTAGTCTTTAAGGGAAGTCGTTGTTGCTGACAGCCATATATCTTCGTTGGTGTGTTCTTCGGGTTGTTTCTCTAGCTAATGGTGATGAAGGTCTCCTTGGTGATATGGATGCCGTTGATATCCTGCACCTGCTTGGTAGAAAACCCTACAGGAGCAGGCTTTTGAGGCAATTTATCACTGAAGCTTTCCACGCTCTCGGAATCCTGTCGAGTGTCCACACTAGAGGGCATTGCGCCCTTCTTATCCGACCAGAGCTGAGCCTCGTCGTCGTTCCGGGCAGACTCGGACAGCTCCTCGCGGCTGGGAAGCTCGTAGGAAGGGGTATAGATAGTGCGGCCACGTTTCGCCTTCTCCGAGTGGAATTTCTCGGTGGAGGAGTGTCCATGAGAGTTGGCAAACAAGGGGATGTAGCGGACGCAAAGCGGCTTCAGGGCAGGGACACATGCGCAGAAGAGCCCGCCGTTGACCTCGATGAAGCTCCAGAGGATCTGGGAGGGCAGCTTCCAGGTGTAGTCAGCAGACCTGAGAAGAGGTGCCATGATGATGGTTCGCTTGATGGCCACGACACAAATACTTGATTGTATTAGCAACAGGAAGCACAGTGATACTAAAGGATTGACTTACAAGCCACCGGTGGCGAAGAGAAGACCCAGAGAGATCTTCTGTCGAATAGGGATCTGGAGCGGCAGAACGACCTTGATGGGCAGCAGAAGAACAACAACGTCGAGAACGATATTGAAGATACTCAGTGTCATCATGGGTATCATGCGACCCACACAGTGACCATCGATGTCAGTCTCCCAACTACGGGAGACAGGACGGCATCGGAAGATGATCAGCAGCATGAAAGTGACAGTGTAAGTGCAGACAACAGCGATAATGCTGTAGACAATGCGGCGGAAGAATCTTTCCGGGCAAATGCGCAAATAGAAAGAGAGAATTGAGAGCTTGGCAAACGCAATAGAGATGGCAAATGTCAAAAACATGGCCATGTTTGTCTGAGTTCCTTGTTAGTATTGAGGTTACATGCATAATACAGCATCTTCTCACCTGCAACAGGTGCGGGCTGTAGTTTGCCAGAGGCACGTCCCACATGTGATGGCCAGCGCCAAGGGAGACGACTGCATGTGAGAAAGGTGATCAGTCGCATATTCCACACTTCATGATGTCTAAGGTTTACGTACTGTGAAGGGAGCATCCCAGGAAGCCCATGCTGACAACGAGAGCACAGATGCACAAGTCTACGTAGGCTTCGTCAATATTCTGCATACCCCTTTAAGGTTTACACGGAGACGAACAGTCATCGATTCCCAACACGCCCTTTACCACATATTTCCTCGTAAAGAGTCGGAGGCACACCCCAATGACGGCGATGACGGACGTCGCAATCCCGGCAGCCAGCACTGAGCCCGCGCTGCTCGGTGGGTTCACCTCGGTTCGCACCTGGCCCTGGGGCGGTTCCATGACATACACGATGGACGACATATTGGAGGAGCGTTGTCGAAGTGCTGGGTCAAGCGAGTCAGGGGATTGGTTGAAGTTCGGCGATGAATGAACGGACACACACTCTCGAGGTGACGATGAACTTGACCGACCAAGAAACTCAATTGGGAAACCGGGAGGATCACAGAGACATTTATGTCTGCGTCTGATGGACAGGGTCAGGCTCCGTCTGGGGGGAGTCTCATGGCCATCGATCACTTCTCACAACGAGCCATGCCAGGCCCGCCAGACGCCCCCCATTTCAGATACTAGGAATCTTCAGGGACGAGGATGCTTCCGAAGAAAAGCATTGCTTTTCCCCATTGCGCTGCATCGGAGGTGGGCAGCACTCGAGATTTCGCGAAGCACAGTCGCGCCTACGGTCAGGCCCGGGGGAGACTCGAGGCTGATGGTTCGACAACGGGGTCCGCAGGGGGGTGGGCAAGCGGGAATCCAGGACAAGGTCTGTCGCAGATGGGAAAAAAGCAAAGCTGGAGGTCGAAATTCTCCATTCTCGCGAAGAGGTCTTTGCCGGACATTGGAGGTTAGGAACCGGGACCGTTACGGAAGACACCCCTGGCGCGGTCTGGGGGATCCGCCGGACGTGGAGGCGGCCGGGACGAGGTAAGAAGAGAAACAGAATCTTCAGCGGAGGTGCTTAGCCGCGAGGGGTCAGGGATGGCTCCTATGCAGTCGCGGGAGTGGCGTGGTCAGAGCTGCACTTCAAAGCCGGTCCCTTGCAGGACGAGCTCACTCGCGAGAACCAAATGCAGGTGATGACGGCCAAGGAAAAGCCTCTCTGAAAAGCAGAGCCGACAATGTGTTATTCCCGGAGGTGTGAGGGCTCCGTCTGCTCGGTTTCCCGGTTATGCGCTCGTCGCCGGCGTCCGGGTTGCTAGTTCAGGGGTCTTGTCAGTCAGGTTGGCTGTTGGTAGCGAAGGCGTCAGGCTCTGTCACATCTCACATGTCCAGCTCACGAGGCTGAGGTCGCAAAAGAAAGGAAATCAATATATCGACACTCGTGCGCGACACGTTGCGTGATGGGGCTTGAAAGGCCTGGACTGGCTTTGGAAAGCCCATCTCCGTGGTCGAATGTCACATATCATATTCTGGTAAAGTCTTGAGGAGGGTCTGGAAGTGCAGAGCAGTGAGATCTCGCCCGCTTGGTGGGTTATAGTGAGAAGGATGAGGGGTGTTGATCTTGTTCCAGAATCGCTGGAAACAAGACCGCCATGAAAATAATTCAATGACCTGCAACATGAGATTCCAGGGAAACTTGAAATGATGACAAAGATTTGACAATTGTGACAGAAACTTGACGTCTCAGTATTTCCGGGAGGGTGGGATTGACACTGACAGCTAAACAGGGGTCACACTGATTGTGTGGTTACAGCCGGTTCAGCCTCCTTTGACAGCCTCCAAATCTTGCCTTCTGTAACAATGCGTCAATCTTAATGCTTGCCTGACAAGGGCCTGCTCGACTGCTCTCCCGGAATGCCCCTCGCAGTCGGTGCGGGGGATCGCCGGTCATGGCCGGCCCTCCATCAAGTGTCTAGCCCAGGCGTGGATAAACGGGGAGCAATAGCTTCATCTTACACATCACAAAAACTAACAAAGTCGTTACCGGCAATAGCTCGAATTGCACCCTCCATCAGAGAGATGAGAAACCGGATTCCAATAAGAGTGACGGTATTCCGGAGAAGCGAGGTTTGGTGTTGTTGGTGACTCGTCATCGGCAGCGTCCGTTTTATTTTCTTTTTCTTCGTCCAGAGTGCGCCCATCCTGTTGGATCCCTCTCGTCAAGGTGCCAACAGGAAAAGAAATTTTCTAAATGAGGTGACAGACTCTCGCTCTAACTCTCAACTCTCTGAAAGAATGACTTCACCAAGCAGTCTCTGCAAGACGCGTTCCAATACGAGCCCGACTTGTCCCGGCCTTCTGCGGACGGATGAAGCTCACTCCGAGGACTTACAGGCGGAGCCGCAGCGCAACTCGCAGATCACAGCCTCATAGTCTCACTGCAGACTCCTCACAGATGGAGACTTATCTTCAATATTTGTAACTCGAAAGAGTCTCATCACGAAGGTCAACCAACGACTTAAAGGTGGTTATTCCCGCTGAGACAATTACAGGGTCTAAAGAGAAGCATTTCGGGGCTGTCCCTGACCCCTGATCGCTGCGCGCTAGCCATCGTGGCGGCGGTTTCGAAGCGAGGTTTGCTTTTTATATGCTTTTTTCCCACCTTCACCCATTTTTCGATGCTTTCTTTTTTTCTTACACACAGCCCTTGGCCTCGGCTAGCTTCAATACCCCCCATGACCACGAGTTTTGGGATTCAAGCATCTGATGTCTTCTGAAGGATTCTGACCGCAATTCTCGGTAAGTCTGCGATGCGACTTCCGATCGAAATCTCACGATCAATACGACATGCCTGCTTTGACAGTCGTCTAGAGCCGTCGTCCCAAGTCAGCGGGATGGAGTCGGTCTAGATCATCACGGCTCCCACTTATACGCGGCTCGTCCCCCCTCAGTCACTCTCCGTAACCGTACGTACTCCATAGGCAATGTTCGTCAGGCAGTTTTAGTCTCGAATGTCCCAAAATGGCATATCGGCCCTCGGAATCTTAGTCTCCTCGAGGCGGTGTCACTAATGCCAGCCTCCGACGTGGTGGTTCATCTCCCGACCCTTGCTGCATATGAGGCGTCAATGTCAACCAGGGATGGGAAACTCTCTTTGGCTGGTCGTTTTGGGGTCAGTAAATGACACAAGAGACACTGGAGGAGAGTGTTTTGTAATGCTGGACATTGGCTTTTGTCTTGTGACCTTCTGCAACATCGTTACCAGCTTGGAGATGTCAGGTCTCATATCTGCCTCTCATTAGTCGCGGTTAAGTCCAAATCATGGCTTTGCATCCTTGACTCCCACCACCTGCTGATCTGCTTGTAATTACCACGACCTGTATGGCTATATGATCCTAGCCACATGCAATGGAGCTTCAATTGCCAACACTTTCTCCATCATCACCGTAAACCCGCCCAACACCTTCGTGTGAATTCGGATGCATCAAGATGTCATTCCCCTCTTCAGCAGCCATCCATAAGGCCCAAAAACATCGGATACTGCTCACCGTACCTGCATACAGCCTCCACCATTCTTCAGGAAGAGCCGATGGCGGGGGCAAAGAAGCCCACAAGGCGTTTTCCGGTGGGGGGTGAGACTTGAACAAGCTCGTTGGCTAAAGTTGCTTTTTCTTCAACGGGTCCATGGCCTGATGGACGTGGATAAAGATGGCCAACCCCGAAATTCGTCCATTCGCGGTCTGGCCCTCGAGACAAGAGAGGACGATTTGATACAAAAACAGTGCGGTCAATGCGTGAATCGAAACGTAAATTACGCACCAATATTCATGTCTTGATGCGTGCTTTAAGATGTTTTCTGGAAAGACCTTTGTAGAAGTTTGCAAAGTGATTCATCAAGTCTCAACCAGGCCGTTCTTAACCGGGCTGTGACAAGTACACTCCTCTAGCTATGACGCTCAGTTCAGCCGCGTAAATAGCAAGCAGTGGCCTGCCCTCAAATTAAGATCGTCTCTCGTATTCATGATCATCTAGTGCTCAGTCTGGTTCATGTGGTTGCGATATACGAGATCGTCCGACTGCCAGTTGCTCTGCTGTTCTACCCTACATCGAAATCTGGCCTACGATGCATAAGAAATGGAACACATCTCAACAGCGGAGGGAAAATTTGAGAACTGAACTAGAAAACATATAAGTCTCTGGTCCATAAAGCTGGTATAAAATCGAGTCTTTGTCATTGTCTTCGTGATTTCATGCGGTGATGTTTCTCTACATACCCTTCGTTAACAAACACTCTCATCTCATGTCACCACCACTTAACATAAGCCATCAACCAACCACAAACCAAACGTCTAGGGACGTCCTCACACTCCTTCCACAACAACCTCAATAGCCTCCCATCCCTCCCTCTCCTTCACCAACCCATCCAACCCATCCATCACCTTCCCCAAATCCTCCATATCAACCTCCCTCTCCACCAACATTCTCTTCACATCCAAGCTCAACAGCCTCCGCACCACATACGCCTGCGCAATCGCTTCCCACTTCCCCGTCGGCCGCCGTCCCTGCGCCACCGTCATCGTAGAATAACCCAAGAAGCTCGCCACGCGGAGGTAGCTCCAAACCTCGCCGCCCCAGATCTCGAAAAGCGGTGCGCTTGCGAGATCGGTGGTTGTTAGTGTGTCGGGAGGTGGTAGAGAGATGCGTTGGATGGCGCAGACGATCGGGAGGGCTTCGTTGAGGCGCGGGGGTAGGCTGGAGGAGGGGATCGTGTCCATGGATGGAAGGTTTGCGTAGTTGGGCATAGTGGCGGTTGTTGCGTATTCGTGAGTTGATTGATATGGCCTCGTATGTGTGTTTTGAGTAGGTGTTAAGGTCATGCCTTGATGATGGGGAATTGAGGCTTATATCTCGGCTTTCCTTCTCGATGCTTCGCTCCTAAGCTGTATTTTGTAGTCTCCTTTATCAAGACTCAAGTGAAAAGACTCAGAGGCAGATAAAGAACATTCGTTTCCGAATTATTGTATGCTGAAAGTACATAAAGATGAAATAAAACAACACTCTTTCTCATGATTCATCCATCCCCAGGTCATCTCTGTGAATTATGTTACGTACCGCGTTATTGAACATCTTGAAGCTACCCCCATCCGCAACTTCCCGTCTACCCAGACATTTTCCGATATGCGTTCACAAGCTTAGCGGACCGTAAACCACCCTTGCACAATGCTGCACCAGTACGCCCCCTTATTGCAATGATTGATGTTTCTATAAGTTCCATGTCGTTCTGTTTGTTGACCGTCTCATGCGTCGCTGGGTATTGAGCGAAAGTCTTCAACTTCGAAAGCAAGGCTACACTTCATCCGTCCCGACGGCCTCGTAGCCGCCTCGTTCCCGCCTGCCCGTGAGCTGCATCAATGTTGGGCTCTCATACATGGCCGTGTAATCAACCCGCTCGCCGCCCAGGATCGCCGAGCCGTTTTCTCGTTGACCGAAGACAGGAGCTGGATCACACCAAAAGTCCTTGCAGTTTGCTACGCAGCCTCTGCTGTAAGGATTCTTGTTCTTGCGCTTGTTCGTTGTAGACACTGCACCCCTGCCGGTGATTGTCTCGATGAAAGGATCAACGCCGAGCAAGCGACTCCACTGTTTGAGCATGCCGCCCTTGTGTTTGTGGTGATGGCCACCGTCGGCCGCAGGTGTGGCAAGGGAGGGGTGATTGGGATCAAGTGGCGTGCCAGTGGAGGTGAAGGCAGACGTTGCAGTGCCGTCTCGGATGCCAAACATGTTCTCGAAGGTAGTCATTGCCCTGGCGACCTGGATGAACTGAGTGACTAGCAGCATTGTCACCCAGATTAGCTGGAGCGAGATCCAGGCAGCAAGGAGAGCCGTGTATGCATCGGCGTTAATGACTTGACAAAGCTCGTCGCTGAGGAGATTGCAGTCATCTGAAGCACCGGATGAAACTCGAATGAAGTCTAGTAAAGTTAGAAACTTGAAGGGTGAAGGGGTTTCTGGGGAAAACTCACAGTAGTAGAGGAGCCAATTGTATGCAAGGATGCCCAAAGTGAGTGAGATGAGGTAGAAGAAGAAATGTCGATGGTTGTTGATGCCAACGCAGTTGTACACCCAAGGGCAGTGACTGTCATGGTTAGAATATGTTTATCAGAGGGGTACTTCATGAATACTCACTGATCATGCTTTGCGACACAGCGCTGACACCTACGACAGTGCTTGCTTCGCAAGGGCGTGCGGATCATGCAAGTCACGCAAAAGTTCTGCTCGTCAAACTTCCACTGTTGGAGAAGCTCGTCAATCACTGCCTTCTGCTCGGCAATGCCATTCATTTTAGGCACGAAGCCGGGGTCATAACGCATGCAAGCAATGTAAAAGTATGTCGTGAGGGTATAAAAGACAGCAAAAATGACGTTCAAGAGGAAATGCGATGGGTCATCACTCATTGACCATGCCGTGCTCCAGAAGACGGTGGTGAACCAGTTGACACCGACGAGGAAGAGGGATCCGGCGAAGATGCCACTCAACCAGGGCTACTCACAGTCAGTTACATAAGCTATCCATCATGGAACAAAATCGACTTACTGTTCGGTGGAAGTGCCGCATGTCTGGCGGCGCATACTCCAAGACCTGCTTGGCGCACCACTGGACGCTATAGACGGCTGCTATCGCTAGGGGAACGCCAAAGAAGACGGGAAAGTGGGAGGCAATGATGAGCATGCTCCAGACCAACAGGAACGGCCAGAGGAACAGGAACCGCGTCACAAATGCCCGCTTGTCCTTCAAGAAGTGGCTTGCGCCGGGCCACGGTGGCACCGCAGGGTGACCGTCCTCGTCGAAGCCACACTCCCGTAGCGACCGGTGCCACGCCGCCTCGGTGTGCAACTCGGCGGCGGTGATGGCAGGTGTCTTGCCCTGCTGCGTCTTGGCGAAGCGGTCGGCGCCGTACTCGATCAGCTTGAGGATGCACCCCGGATTGCCCTTGACCAGCGCCCAGTGCAAGGCCGTGAAGCCCTGCTCGTCGGTCGCGTGCACGCTGGCGCCCCAGCGCAGGAACAGGTCGACGCACTGCGGGAAGCCTTTGTACGCAGACCACATCAGCGCCGTGTGGCCGTAGGTGTCGATGACGTCGACGGGGATGCCTTGGTGCAGCAGCAGGACGATGAGGAGCACGTTTCCGTTGAAGGTTGAGATGTGGAGGGTGTTGTAGCCCTGGGCATCGGTGATGAGGGGGTCGGCGCCGTGCTGCAGCAGCAGGTTGACGGTGTAGTAGTGGCATCGCTGGGCGGCCCATTGCAGCGGCGTGGCCACGGATTCGCCGCCCTTCTTGTTGATCTCGGCGCCGTGCTCGATGAGGAACTTGCACATGGCATACTGGTTGTTGATAGCTGCCCACTGCGTTTGTCAGCGTTGCTCCCCGAGAATGGCGGTTGACTTGACTTGACTTACGTGTAAGGGGGTGATGCCCTCATCGTCGCTGTATGTAGCATCGTATTCGCCCGACTCGAAGAGCTTCTCCATGGCGGCCACGTCGCCTATCCGCGCCGACTGCATGATATCATCCTGAGGTTTGGCGGCTGGCGGCGCCTGTTGCGTGTCGCCCGGGAGGTTCCCCATTTCCATCTCACTGTTGAGCTTCGGCAGGGCGGCAGCGGACTTGGAGGACGGCCGGATGGGCGCGGCGGAGGCAGCGGTGGTGCTGCTGGACGGAGTTATACTGCCCATGAGACACGGTCGACTCTGGCTCCCGAGGACACAATGTGCTGGACGCTTCTAGGGGCTGATTTGGTGCGATTCGGCGAGGGCCCGGAACCTGGGGCAGGAATGTGAGACAGAGCAGACACGCGCGAATCGCGACGAAAGGAGGACAGGGGAAGGTCCCAATGTTGCACGATCAAACGGCGAAGGCGGAACTTGTCAAAACATGCAAAACATGCCCAGGGCCAGCCAGACGCAGACGATGATGGGAAAAGGCAGCGGCGGTTGGAATTGGACAATGCAATTTCAAGGAGCACGCGTGGAGACAGACACCGGTAGGTAACGCCGTGATGCCGAAACGAGGCTGAGCTCAGCCCTTCCCCAAGCGGCCTAGCGGGCCCCCGAAGTGTCCGGCTTGGCGGACGGACCCTGCGCGGCTCGTGGCTGAAGCGGTGGAAGCCGCAATCACTAGCTGTGGCGCAGCCTGGGCCGGTGCAGGAGCTCGAGGGCAAGCTGTCTCGATTGGCGAAGTGGGATGGCTTCATTCTTGATTCTTTGCTCCAGCCTGACGTACCACACCACAACAGAGTTGATCACAGCCTTGTTACCTGGCCGTGACTCTGCGCGTCCCAAGCAGAGGCAGAGCCTTGTCAGCAGGCTATCCTCTTTATTGGCTTCGTGCCTCTCACTCCCAATCGACTGAACCTCCCAACACAACTTGTAGGGCTCGATCGGAGCCCCCCGAACCATGGCCATGCCGACCTTCACGGAGATGGTTGAGACCATCATGACGCCCTCGCAAACAATCATCATCGTCGGCATTCTCATGATCCTCGGCCTCCCTATCCTTCTTCACATCATCCTCTCGACATCATCGACCTACACGATCCCGCCCACAGTCCTCCTCCTCGGCCCCGCCAACGCTGGCAAGACGTCCCTCCTCACGCTGTTCGAGCGCGGCTCTTCAGGCACCGAGACGCACACATCGCAGGTCCCCCAGTCTGTCGAACTCAACGCCTCGCGCGACTCTGCCACCAAGGAGTCGTTCCAGAACCACGCCGCCACCGACGGTACCTACACCAAGTTCCTGTTTGTCGACACACCTGGCCATGGCAAGCTGCGCAATGCCGCCATGGGCAAGCTCGAGCGCACAGAGAAGCTGCAGGGAGTCATCTTCATGGTCGACGCCGCCGCGCTGGGCGAACAGGATGTGCTGGCCCCGACGGCAGCCTACCTCTACGATGTACTGCTGCAACTACAAAAGAAGGCTACACTGAAGACCAAGGCGCGACAATCGATTCCCCTCATGATCGCCGCCAACAAGATGGATCTGTTCACAGCGCTGCCATCACCACTTGTTAAGTCCAATTTGGAGGCCGAGCTGACGAGGATCCGTTCGTCAAAGAGCAAGGGGCTACTCGACTCCGGCGTCGGCGTCGACGACATTGGTTCAGAGGAGCAGGATTCCTGGTTGGGAGAGTACGGTTCTGAGAAGTTCTCTTTTAGCCAGATGCAGGAGTTTGACATCGATGTCGAGGTGGTCCCCGGTAACGTGTCTGGCGACGGTCCTGGTGCGGGCAAGTGGTGGTGGTGGATTGCCCAGCGCGTCAAGGTATAGAGCTGGATACTCGGGTAATCACGCAAGAAACGTCACAAAAGGGGGCTTCGTTTTCATCATAGATATCCAAAATATTAATAACTTTCTAATTCAAGGGATATTCTCCAGCATGAGCCCTGTAGATGTTGAGTCTACCATGTATACCTAATGCCACTGTATGCAATATTCAGACCATCCAACCTGCCGTCTTTCAAATTTCGCTACCCCCTCTAAATCCAGGAACGCCAGACGTGAATGTCGTTGAAAACATGAGTACTCGTTCCGTCCTCTTGCGAGGCGTCTTCTACAGCTTCTTGTTCACCATCCAGGTCAGAAGGTCGACCTTGGTGACGATGGCGACGGGCTTGGACAGCGACTTGTCGCCTGCCCGCTCCGTTACCACTGCAGCACTGTTCCATTCTAGGAACTTGCTAAGATTTGCGAGAGGAGTCTCCCGGGTGATCTCAACAAACTTGCGCTTGTTGCCAGCGTCGCCCAAAGAAGCGCCCTGTCGAGGGTCGGTGACAATCTCGTCCAGGCGCGCAAAGTCGAACATGACATCCTTGACAGGGCTGTGGGCGGTGGCTCGGCCGCTGGAGATGTAGCTCAGAAGATTTCCCAGCGTCACCAGACCGACCAACTTGTGGCCGGTATCAGAGAGCACGGGAAGTTGGTCAAAGCCCTTGTCGCGCATGGTCTCAATGGCCTCGGAGCAGAGAGAGCTGGCACCGACCGAAGTGACGGGCTTTAGGCGCAGAGAAGCAATCGTAGCGCCGTCATATGGATCAGCTGACTTGCTGTTAGCCTGAGCAGCAGATTCGATGCCGTTGACCGGCAGGAGGTTGTTGGCCGCCAGCCAGTCATCGTCGGCGAACTTGGACAAATAGCTTCGAATGCTGTCAGGGAGGACCACAACCACGACATCACCCTTCTTGAAGTTATACTCCTTAACAGCAAGGAGCATAGCTGCCATAGCAGAACCAGAGCTACCTCCCACGAGTAGACCCTCCTCCGAGATCAGTCGTCGTGCCAGATAGAACGATTGCTGGTCATCGGTCTTGTACCACTTGTCCACGATTTCTCGATCCAGGACATCGGGGATGAAGTCGTAACCAATACCCTCCACCTTATAGGGCTCATTGGCATGCTCATCGTTGAGGCTTTCCGGCAAGGCCAGAATACTGCCTTGAGGATCGGCCGCAATGACCTTGATGTCCTTGTTGTGCTTCTTCAGACCCCGGGCCAAACCGGTGATAGTGCCGCCGGTGCCCGCACCCGCAACAATAGCGCTAATCTTGCCGCCCGTCTGCTCCCAGACCTCCTCGGCCGTGCCGTACTCGTGAGCGAGCGGGTTGTCGACGTTGCCGTATTGATCTAGGATGTGGGCGTTGGGAATCTCCTTCTCGAGCCGCCGGGCGACGCCGATATGGGATTCGGGGCTGTCCCAAGCAGCCTGGGTGGGAGTTCGAATGATGGTGGCGCCGAGGGCGCGGAGAACAGAGACCTTCTCGGCGGACATCTTCTCGGGGAGGGTGATAATGGTCTTGTAGCCTTTGATGGCGCCAACCAGGGCGAGGCCAATACCACTGCATATTGACGCGTGTTAGGCACGAAGAGCTTGATTTATAGAGCTGCAACTCACGTATTGCCGCTGGTGGGCTCAATCAGGGTGTCGCCGGGCTTGATTCTACCGCTCTTCTCGGCCTCCTCGACCATCCGTAGGGCGATACGGTCTTTGACGCTGCCGCCGGCATTGAATAGTTCCGTCTTCGCGTAGACCTCGCATTCAATGCCCAGAGATTGCGGTATCTTGTTCAATCGTACGAGAGGCGTGTTGCCAATGAGCTCGGTCGCGGAGAGGACGGTGGCCGCATTGCGGCGGGTGTGAGGAATCCCAGACGCCATAGTGATATTGGGGTCGAGAGGATTAGTCTGAGCAGAGAAAATGGAAGAGTGAAGAAGAGACAGGCCTCTTCAAGGTCTTGCAAGGGGTTGGTGTCGAGGGAGAAAAGTCTCTTTCGTGGCTGCGACCAAGACCGCCACTCGTGGTGGTGCAGTTTACCGTAAAGGTGGGATGACGGGATTTTACCCCTCCAATGCCGCGATTATCCGCCGCCATTTAGTCATCGCTCGAGTTTATTTATGATCAAGACCCTGAAATAGGCAGTTCGGTAAGGACTTACATGAAAATTTATGACAAGATTGCTGCCATGGATTAAGTAGAATAGCGCGAAATGCTGGTCAGGAACAACCGGATGTATGTAATGCAACCCGCCCTTCCCGCTGCTTCTGCCGATAGGCTCAAAGAGGTCTCGACTGTCCCGACAAGGCAATGACTGACAGGACACTCTGTTAAAACAATCAGATGTCATCTCGAACATATGCTCGGGGTAATACTATGCTCATTTAGGCCGGTCTACCACCCGTAGCTTTCTCAACGATCATAACCTACTACTTTTGACCAAATCTCAATCCCTGGCCAAACCCCAACTCTCAATTCCCAATTGGGCCCTTGCCAACCTAAAGCTTCCCCCCCCCCCCCCCCCCCCCCCCCCCCCTCCTATTATCTCCTCCTCCTCCTCTCATCTGTTCGCTATATTTTCAACCACAACCACACTATC